>CAWUFW010001212.1:1200000-2400000 GCA_963921515.1 Calotriton arnoldi | reverse complement strand
ATAGCGGCTATCCGTGTAAATGTTCACACACAAGTCAGTGCTAAGCTCACACGCTCGTGTCAAAGCTATTAGTTCAGCTGCTTGAGCTGACTTCTGAGGTATGCGAGCTGTTTCCACTACTGTCTCAAGCGTGGTAATTGCATAAGCAGCTGAAGTCGTGCCATCTGGTAACTTCAGACAGGACCCATCAACCCACAGTTCCCCATCTACATCTGGAAGGGGCGTATCTTGCAAATCGATGCGACCCTTTGTCTGCTCCTCAGTAAGGAATATGCAATCATGAGGCTCCTTTGACTGAGACTGAGTCGCAGGATATGGCAACAAAGTGGCTGGGTTCAGTGTCGCACATCTCTTCAAGGTAATATGAGGTGCTAGCAGTGTCAATTCATATCCTGTCAAACGAGCACTAGTTAAGTGCTGAGTCTTAGTCTGATTCAAAAGGGCATCTACTGCATGGGGTACTAGCACCAACAGTTTGTGTGATAAAACTATCCCTTCACTCTGACGTATGGACACAGCCGCCGCTGCAACTGAACGGAAGCACCCAGGTAATGCACGAGCAACAGGATCAAGAACTGCAGAAAGGTATGCGCAAGGACGCTGTTTGTCCCCGTGTGTCTGTACTAAAACTGACAATGCACATCCTTCTTTCTCATGCACATAGAGTGTAAAAGCCTTCGTGTAATCTGGTGTGCCTAACACTGGTGCAGAGCAAAGAGCTTGTCTCAACTGACAAAAAGCATTTTGACATTCATCTGTCCATGGAAGGGGGATCGGAGTGTTTTTAGTTAAAAGTGCTAGCAAGGGTTTAACAATGTGTGAAAAACCCAATATCCATTGCCTGCAAAACGAAGTCAGACCAATGAATGCACGGACATCTTTCTGCGTGGAAGGTACTGGGGTGTCTAAAATTGCTTGAATGCGATCTGGTGTCAGTGCACGGCCCTCCTTAGACAGAAGGTGTCCTAAATTGGTCACCTTCGGTCTACAATATTGCAATTTCTTCCGTGATACTTTATGGTGGTGTGTAGCAAGAAAAGAAAGCAAAGACAAAGTGCATTTCTCACACTGCTCAGGTGTATCGGCTGCCAACAAGATGTCATCGACATATTGTATGAGAGCCACTCCTTTAGGCAGGGTAAAGGAATCAAGCTGTCTCTTCAATGCTTGACTGTAAATACTAGGACTCTCAGTATAGCCTTGAGGAACTCTACAAAATCTGTATGATCTATTATTCAAAGTGAAACCGAACAAATTTCGGCTATCAGGATGAATAGGAATCGAGAAGAAAGCATTCTTCAGATCAATTACAGAAAATGTAGTTGCTGTTGGAGGGACCAGGGTAAGCAATGTCGTTATGTCAGATACTACAGGGTACTGTGGTACTACAATCTTGTTAACTTCTCTCAAATCGATGATAAATCTATAGATCCTAGTGTCAGTATCTTTTTTCAAAATGGGACGAATCGGACTATTGCAAACATTGTAAGGAACTTCTTCCACAACCCCCACCTTAATTAAAATTCATGTACAATACGTGTGAGTGCTTCTTCTCCTTCTCGAGAAATTTTATACTGAGGCAGTCTTGGCAATAAAGCGCCCTCCTTAACAGTAATATGTACTGGTGGAATAACCATTTGTCCTACATCAGTGTCCTAAGTAGCCCACAAAGTACTAGGGAGTGAGGCTAGTGCAATGTCCTCTTTAATAATACAAGATCTCTCAATCACAGGGTAGTTGTCATTCAAAATAACCCGTACTCCTTCCGGAGAACACCGTATTGTAGCCCTGAAATATTTAAGCATATCAAGACCCACAATATTGTCTGGTGTGTTTGGAGAAAGCAAAAATGGACATGGAGCAGTAAACTTATCAACATCGAATGCAAGTGGTTGTGACAATGGGCTAAGGGAAGGTGTTCCATCGAAAACCTATCGATGTAATGGTTAAGCCAGACAGGGGAGCCCTTGGAACCAACTGTTTAGACAAGGCGCTACGAGTAGCTCCTGTATCAACCAGAACCTGATCAGTAGAGCCCAAAACATGTGCTGTAACATAGGGACCCCTCTGATCTACTGGAACTTCAACTGATTCCTTACCCCATCCTAGGCAATCCTATGCATAAGCAGAATCTTGAAAATCAGAGGGCACATAGTCAGACATTTGATATTGGTTCCTTCTATCAAAAGTGTTAAACCCATCCTGCCCACGTGTATTAGCATCAAACCGAGCACGATCATTCGCGCTTCCTCTAGGCCCTGGATATCCTGAACGATTTCTCATTTGTCCCCGACCACGTAGATTCTGCTGAGCACGCAGTACTGGACAATCAGAAAGCCAATGTCCAAATTTTTGCAGTACGCACACTGATCAACAGACAAATTTGAACGAGTATCGGAAGGAAAGGACGAACCATAAGATCCGCGTCCACCTCTATCATGACCTCTAGAAGGCGGACCATAAGCTTGAGCCAACATAACCTTTGTTTTCAACTCTTTAGACTTTTTGTCCTCATTACCTTTAGTTTCTAATTCTTGTCGCTCATAATACTGAGCCATAGTTAAAAGAGAAACCGGAGAAGAGGTAGTCCATGAACTCTCACTGGCCTTTAGCGACTAGCTATCCCTGGCAAAAGGTTTGCAACATATTTATCAACAAACAGATGCCTACCCGTGTCATCTATCAATGACTGGCCACTAAAATCGTGGAATGCCTCTTCAAAGCGTGTGAAAAAGTCAGAAACTGATTCATCTACCTTTTGCTTGCAAGACGCTAACACTGTCCAATCTATCTTTTTAGGGGGAATGATCGTCTTTAACTTAACTAATATAGCTGCCGGAAGATTTAAAATTAGCTGACACGGTTTCTGTGCAGGTTCTCTATCTTCATCTAACCGCTCTAAATCTTTCCACAATGCTCCAAATGTCGCATTATCATCAATTTTACGCACAGTTCTCCACATATCAGGCGGTAATATTAATCCAAAAAACAAATCAATATCAGACAAAGTCATAGTACAAGAGCTAATTGCACCCTCAACTTCCTCATAAAAGGCTGCTGGATTCTTTCGCGGGTCAGGCAATGCATTTTTAAGGGCCATAACATCTGCCCTATTCCAAGGAGTGTAAACCCAATTATAAATAAAGTACCCTTTCGCATTAGTAGAAGTCTTATCATCCTCTGTACCCGTTCCTTTAGGAGGAACATATAAAGGCGCGGCTTCCCGCATGGGTTTCACATGAATTACAACATTCTTATCTGTTTCAGGAGTAGGAGTTTGTGCCATGCTGATCTGAGATGCTAGTGCAGCTGCTTCTGCTGCTTTTTTCTCCTCTCGCAAACGGGCTGCTTCAACACGCAGTTTAACCAAGCGTCTGATCGTGTCAGCCACCTGGGAGAAGACAAAAAGACTGTCACATAATTGTTTACAATCAACTGCTACATCATCGGGCTCCATTTCTACCGAATGCTTCCTAAATCGTTCAATAACCTCTGCAGCAAATGTATCGGTAAAATATATTTGCTCCCTTTCCTGCCATCCTTTTATACTATCTAAAAGTTCTGAAGCAGTGGTAGTACTACAAACGGCTTTACGCGCAACAGATCTAATGTCAGATGCACGCCCAGCAGGTAACATTGAGCGAGTTTCTCGAACTTTGTCCTGGTCTGAAAAAGAGTCTTCATCTGACTCATGAGGAGCGGAAGAAAAAATATACGGAGGTGGAGAACGATCTAATAACAAGAAATCATCTTGCGGTTTATTAAGGATAGGATAAAGGGGCTGCCTAACAGCGTATTGGCCAGTTACCTGTAAATGGCGTTCCCTATCTTCCCTCTCTTTAATTTCTTTCATCTCCTTGTTTTTAAACTCTAATGCTTTCGCATAAATGGTCTTTCGCTGTTCTTTGTCAATCAAGGCTTGCTCACGCTTCATTCGCTCACACACTTCTTTCTCCCACATTCGCACACAATCAAACATATCTTGCCTAGTCTTTCGTTTAAACATACATTGTTCCACATACTGAATCTTTCGCAAATCAAATGACCCATACATCGGCCAACGCAACTCAGGATCTTTACTAGTATATTTGTTCCATAACGTGCAGTACATTATAGAAGAAATACCATACTTAATATACATATCCCTATTAGGCGTCCCCTCCGGAGGCTGGTTGTGCTTCGTCAAGTCTCAAATTGGTACCACTACAAAAGCAACACATCCTACGAAGTGTGCTGAAAACAGGCATGCCAAAAAATAGTGCAAAATATGCAGTATTATAATCAAAGTAGCGCTTAAGGTACTCTTTGTACGTTGCGCTGTTCAAACAATTTTAAATAGAGAAAATTCTCCTCATTACCTGCCTATATGTATTGCAATACATATATAATTACAAAACAGATTCCAAAATTGGCCAATCATACAAACAAAGCCGCAGTAAGTGTTACTAAACTACCTTACCAATCAAAGGCATCAAACCAACAGCAAGTGCCGCAAAACGGCTCTTACCAATCAAATGGTGTCCAGGTTCCAACTGCCAAGGTCTCAAATCGACCAAATGGTCACTGCACAGCGAATCAACAGAAGAGATCTCAGTCGAGGACCGGCGCCGCCGGGATGGTCAGATCAGAAAGAAAGGAAAAAACGCCGTGGGTGCCAAGACTCGGGTCTCCTCAGGCAGCGATCGCGTCCAGAAGCGAGATTCCAATCCTTTGTCTCGACCAATCCTTCGGGCATCCGAGTCGCCGATGAGCCCCACATTGGAAGCGCCAATTTGTGGTGGTGAGCCTCAACAAGGCCTACCAGTGCTTAGGGGTTCTCCCTTTCTGCACAGAGTCCTCAGACCAATAGGAAGAAGTTGGCACAGAAACTGGAATAGAAAAAACAGAGTTTATTAAACCTCATGAGGTGGAGCTACATTCACACAGCAACCTTCGGTAATTCATGAAGTAGCACACTGAATGGAAGGACCTTGGTCCTTTTATACCCACACAGGGGCTCAAATGAAGGCGGTACAAACACAAATGCTGGTTTTAGGTACATATAAGGTCATACAAGAAATGCACAGTCGACAAGTGGGTGAAGCTAACAGTTTCTACTTCTAGTAGACACATCCTGACATTTATAAACTCGGAACAGCTGCATGGACAGCTGCGAGCTCAACTGAACATGTGCAAAGCAAAAGAAACTAAATATAACTCGTCTCTAGGCAGATTTCAAGAGCAGTTAACAGGAAGGTAGGACAGAGCACATGGCGAGCACATGGCAGCACATGGCAACCAAAATGGCTGCCAGAAATACAAAATGGATTCCACAAAGCGGACAATTTAGCCTCTGAATACAGGATGTCTTCGGCTAATGCTTAACTTAAGTGCTACCAAATTACAACATTGCCACTACAACGATGACAGTCCGTGACGTGATGCCCAGCTTGCTGTTCGCACTATAGCAAAGACCATCTGCAATGCTCTCCCTGATCCTCATAACTTCCTCCACCGTGAATGGAACTCTTAGCGATGGACTTTTAGAAGGTAACTTTTTTAGCTGGAATATCTTGGTCTCTGTATCCAGCTTGCACTCCATCATGGGCGCCTGAACTTTTGACTTTCACTTGGCTCACATGACCAAATAACCACAAGAGTCATTTATGCTTTTAGATGCTATACACATCTTAAATATTTGTAATTTCATATCTCTGTTTCTATTGATTTTATTTTTGTCATTTTGGTGTCAAATAATTTATTACATTTAATTCTAATTTTCTAAATTGGTGTGGGACTTTCCTTGTTTGTGTTTTCATTGTATTGCTGTTTGTGTGCTGCATAAATACTTTACACATTGCCTCTTAGCTAAGCCTGCCTGCTTTTGTGCCAAGCTACCAGAGGGTTAAGCACATGTTCATTTATTAACTTGTGTGGTTCACCCTTCAAGAAATGTGGCTGTTGCTTGAGAAAGGCTCACACCCTCCTCAGCCAACAACCTAATTTCTCTCATTATGCTAAGAATTATTCCCTCTGTTAAGGGCCCACACCTGTGGCTCTGTCCCATGATTGTGGGGGGGGGGGGTAATTAACTGCTATTATTACCCATAGATGCAGGCAACCATACATAAGTGGAAGAACACATTTTAGTAACGTGTGTGTGTGAATTTGTTTGAAGTTCTTTACGAAGGGGTTTCAAAGTAAAATGCAGTAGGGTCCTATTCGTGGGGGTGCTGCGGGGTGGGGGAGGGGCAGGGTGGGGGGTAGTAAACTCCGGCTTACGGCCAAATGGAGTTAAGTAAATCAATAAATAAATAAAACGAAATAAAACGAATTACATTGCGCGCGCAATGTAATTCGTTTTATTTATTTATTTATTTACTTAACTCCATTCGGCCGTAAGCCGGAGTTTACTACCCCCCACAATGCCCCTCCCCCGCCCCGCCCCACCGCCCCGCAGCACTCCCACCAGGAGCCGCTACTGGTAAAATGTAGCCTAATACTCATATAAGGGCTCTCTTTTGTGACATGGGTGTACTCAGACCTTAAAATGTGTTTCAGGTTGTCATATTTCACCTAGGCCTCTGGGGTTTTAATTTATTCATAGGTATTAGACTTAGGTCAACATATTAACTTTGCTGCAATGTTAATTTATAGTTCAATTCTTTACTGGATGAGACTTGCTAAATGTGACGATAGATTAGTTGGCAAGAAGACTGCTTTCTGCTTTCTAGCAAGGCCAAACTAAAGTATGCTGAATCACTTGAGATACAATATTTGTTTGTTTATTTCATGGGTGTGGAAGTCCGAATATTTTCCCTCCATATTTCTTATTATTGGTAAAAGCATTATTGATCAGTAACTATGCTGATGTTGATCACTGGAACACCCTGTCAATAACAACAAAATGCTAATTGAAGGGTTTAATCACTCTCCCAATATTGTATGAGAGAGCAAATTGTACATTCTAACTAGAAAAAGTAGATTTGTAAGGTAATTGGAAAAAGGGAGACAGTAAACCAGACCTAGGGTCTAAAGTGGGTGTGAGTTTTTAAAATACATTTATTCATGTTTCATTGGGTTTAATGCACACAAACCTCTGAATAATACTCATAAACAAGAAAAGACAACCGTGGTGAGAGTGTCACAAATCCCCACATTTAAAGGCTAGTGATCACAATAAATTTGTTGCTAACACGCTATTGTCACATCTGTTGCCAAGATGTGTTTCAGCAAGATCTTGGATAAATCCTTTGACCCTGGCCCAAACTATATCAAACGTAGATAGTGTAGCAGTCGTTGTACAAATGAGCAAATCAATTTATAAAACTGACACCCTATTTGATGTGAACAACAATTTTCAATTCTTATACATTCCTTCAACAAAAAGTCCAGACTTCATGTAACGTGGTTGTTGGTTTTTTACTTATTTTTGATACAGTCACACAGTCAATAGAGATGTCTCAGTAATGACAAACAGCAGATGATGTAGCCCAGTAACGACAGATAATAGATGCTTCAACCGACACATGTTTCAGGGAGAGTCTCGAGATCCCAGAAGTCTATTAATAAGAAGCAAACAGCCAGGATTTTTCCAGACAGTAGGCCAAGTTGCAATTGGAACAGATCCTGTTATCACCATGATCCTCCAGAGCTGGGAAAAGTAGAACAGCTAAGCATAAAAAAATCCTCATTATGTAAGGTCCGCACTGGCTGAATTTCCAAACTTGTCTATCTTTCCTGAATTCAAATTATCCCAAGAATCTGTCCCACAATAGTAAGGGAGATCACATCCAAAGTTGTAAGTGTCCAATTGGTCCCCAACAACAGTCAAATACCTCTGGACCTTGATAAGTCCCAACGTACACCGTAAATAGCATGGAATGCTGCAGTAGTTGGCGTCTACCCGTAGAAGTAAAAAACAAACGCATACGAGGTAAAACATTTTTCCTGACTAATTGTGATAAATTTACAGTTGGACCTATAGCCACTATCTGAAAGGACTCCTGCATAGTGCTCAATGTCATTGCCATGGAGCAGGGTCACATGAGGTACATCCTTTCAAATATTTTTAGATCTTTTGATGGAATAGTGATAAAGCGCATACACAGGTGAACATTCCTTTGTCAAGAATTCACAATGGAAATGGAAACATTGAGGATGATATGATAAAAGTCTATTGCTATAGGTCTCAGAAGGTGTATTTGAATAGCAGAATGCTACTGTCCTACCTGTCCCGCAACCTCTACACCAAATAGGGAAATTGACATGGATTTTTCCATGCTTTTGAGTCATAGATACCAACTGGCTGCATTTGTTGCAGCGTGGTGGAATGTACACTATAGGCTCAAGTCATACTTCTGTCCTAGAGAAAAGCATATTGGAAAACTGTGTGGCCCATTTAGGGCTATGGCTGGGTCACGAAAAAATCAGAACAGAAAACGCAAACTGGGCAAAAGGAGATATGGCCTGGATCAGATACATTCTATCATAAGGGGGCACCAAGGTGATGGAGATCTCCACCTACCTGTGCAAAATACTATTAGTAAATGATGAATAGCAAAAAAGTGTAGCGTTACACCCAGCTGTAGTAGTACATATACTCATGAGTAAAAATGAATGTGTATATTTACCTTTTTTAATAGGCCACTAAATAGTTAGGGCATGCACCTATTATAATACACCGTCATGAAATGAAGTATATGGTGTAAGGAAAATATACATCTTTAGTAGCGTATTATGTTTTTTTCCGAATAACGATTAATTCAAATATTTAAGCATTTAAGCAAATTTAAGCCTACACATATTAAGACATATAAGACACAAGTCAATCAAAAAGGTCTGCTGAAATAGAAACAGATGCATTTAAGTCTGTGCGTGTCCGCATCTTTAGTTATAAAATCATGTAGTTTTGCTAAATATTAAACTCAAAAGTCTTTCTCTTCTTCCCCTTTTCAAGAGAAGGTTTAAGCAAAGTACACCACCTAGGCGAGATTGGAAATGGGATCATGTAAATTACATAAATACAGTTCCATGGTAGGAAGTAAATATTTTACGAGCTAATTCTTTCAAGTGCTTTGAATCAGGTGTCCTGTTCAGATTTGTGTCCTTCCGGTGCGTTTCAGTATATGTAATAAAAGAGCTGGCTGGTGTATTCATAGACTCCAGTGCTTCTCATAACTCACTCTTTCACAGGATTACTCACCAGACACTGTACTGTTTCTTGAAGCAGATGCCTCTCAAAATGAGCTGACTCGATACATGCCAGATGTCTGAGTGCTGTACTGTAGCTATCAGCTGTGGATGGGGGATGGACTGTAACAAAGCCTTCATATCCTGTCTTTGTGATAACGCCGATTCTTATCTAATTATCTATAAGAACCTTCTGGCCGCCAAGATCTTTTTACCTGTTGAATAGTGTAAAGGAGAGAATCTCATCTGGTTAGATATTAGCATTCATTTTGTCTGAAAGGACCACTGACTCCGAATTCAAGTTTAAGAATTTATTATCGCCAAAAATAACTGAACGTGCAAGCACCTCAACACGAGGTTAAAGAAATAGATGGGCACTAATACAAATAATAATCTACGCAGAAATCTCATCCGACTCAGGACAAGGAGAATAGAAAGTTCTAGCAGGATCAACCAAACTATGATTGCTCCAATTTCTAAGTTGCTCTTCATTGACCTAAGCAAGCTTACAATCTATTGCTGTCCCTACACTAATGCTAAGTGACATCCCTACATAACGCTTTCCCAGGCAAGAAAGAATAAAAGGTGTCAGCTGTGAAGACTTCCTAAGAAGTGCAATCACCATATACCTAAGCTCAGCTCTGTCCTTCTCTCAGGTCTCCCCTACCGCTTCTCTGGCCTCCTCCCTCAGGACACTATCCCTAATACAAAAACCCCAATACAATTGTACACGCCTCCTTGGCCAGGTCTTCTTTCTTGTGCTTTTCCACTGAAACGGTGACTTCATCCTGGACGGTTGCGTTGACCTTGAGTCCCAGGCACCTTCTCGGCCGAAAGTATCATCCCTACATTCCTTTTCACTCCCCGTACCATGCCTCCCCTCTCTCTAGCTTTCGAAAACAAAGAGTTAGTCTTACTAACGAGACATGTGTCCTTGCACCTGCAACAAAAGATACTTTCAACAGAAACCTTCTACTGTGCAAATTAAATCTACCGTTTGTACCCAGAGAGCCTTACCAAGAGAATCTTTTCACTGCCTACAAAAATAAGCTAACATAAGAATAAACCAGGCCTTCCCTAAGCATATATGTAGTCCGGCCTTTACATATAACTTTTAAACACACATCTTATGTTTCCCTATAAGCATTTTCATTATGATTCATATGCAAACACTGAATTACATGTGCAACTTTAATATGGTGCACGTTTAAACTACTGCAATTACATTACATCCACGAACTAATTTCTCTATGCATTATGTTCACACAATTTAATAAGCATTACATTACATCAATATCCTAACACCATTATGCTACTGGGTTCACTTTGTCTCAGCGAACTATTCATTCTTTACTAAACATACAGGAATATGAAACTGAATATACGAATATATGTCTGAATACATGTGGGTGCGGCCTATCAGTGATTATGATGCACCCCTACAATTTACAAGAACATTTCGCTCTATCAGTTCCCCCTTTGATGACTCCTGTCATCACATCTCATTCTACTCCCTCGGAGAAGGAACCGACCTAAACAGAACTTGTTCCCATCTTCCCTGATCTGAAGTTCTCCATGCTCTTGAGCCTTTGATACTGATTATCCTGCAATCTTGCCAATCTCATGTCATTTTCCCTCAAAGCTCTCTTGACTCTGCCTGCTCGATACCACTTGTAGGCCTTGATCATAATCCACAAGCCAGCCACACAAACCACCAAAATAAGGAGTGGTCTCAGGAAGTACCCAAGGAATCCCTTTCCTAGGTTCGCAAACCAACCTCCCACTTGACCAAAACCCTTTCCGACCTTTTCCCAGGCCCCTTCTTCGGTCAAATCCGCTATCTTTGTGTGGATCATAGTGATGTTACTTATATATTTCTCCAGATCCTTGCTACGGTCTGGTATATAAGTGCAGCACTCTTGAACCTTCAGCATTTTACAGACTCCGCCCTCTTTTGCCAATAGGACATCTAAAGCAAGGCGATTCTGCAAAACCATACCCCTTATCGACAACATCTCTCCTTCCACCAACACCAACGACTTTGCTGTGTTCATCGAAAATTCATCCACCACAGTCGCTAACCTCCGGATCTTCACATCATTCAAGACTACTCCTAGACTAGGTATCATGGCTCCAAAGATATCTCCCACAACTATTCCTGCACTTGCAGCTCTTTTCGTTCTTGAATGCTCTCCACCCACCGTGAGAATATACATACTATCACTAGAATGTACCTCAAGCCATTGCACCTAGGCATCTCCACGAAATCCAACTGTATTCGATTGAAGGGCCCTCCCGACCTTCCAATGTGACTCAATGTAACTACAGTTTTCTTTCCAGCATTCATCTGTTGACATGTAACACACCTCTGACATACCGTCTCAGCCATTGCTCGGAACCGTGGGTTATACCACGTCTGTCTGAACACTCTCATCATTGCGTCTCTACCCAGGTGTGCCTGTCCATGTATCAATCTTGCCATCGGACTCAGCAATTCTTCCGGCAACACAGCTCTCCCATCGTTTGATACCCACACATCCACGTCTCCTTTCTCACACCCAGCTTTGATCCATCCCTCTCTCTCCTGGTTAGAAACTTCATCCTGCAATCGCTTAAGCTCTTCCCAAGTGTCTGCCATGGTCAACATTATGCTGAGATCGGTTCCCTCTTGGCTCTCTTCTATCTCTCTTCCTGTGAATATGCATCCTTGTTCTGCGCAGAAGCGGGCTACCTCGTCCGCGTAGTTATTACCCAAGGATACAAAGTCCTCCCCCTTCCCATGGGCTGAACACTTTACCACAGCAATTTCTTTTGGATGCTGTAATGCATCCAACAATTGTCTTACATATTCTCCATTACGAATGGGTGAGCCAGATGATGTCAAAAATCCCCTCTGAGACCATAACTGCCCGAAGTCATGCACCACGCCAAAGCCGTATTGGCTGTCTGTGTAAATCGTGATTCGAATTCGATCAGCGGCCAAACAGGCACGGGTCAAGGCAATGATCTCAGCTACCTGCACGGAGCGTACTCCTTCTAGGCAAGCAGCGTCGACCACTCCTGAAATGGTACATACAGCAAACGCTGCTCTTAATTGCCCCACACTGTCTCTTAAGCATGAACCATCGACAAAGAAAATTTCATCTGGGTCAGCCAATGGCTCATCGACAATGTCAGGTCTCGGTTTGGTGCAAAGTTCGGTCACATCGAGACAATCATGGTCCTCACAATCTTCATCATCTGTGTTCGGTATGGGCATCAATGTCGCAGGGTTCAAGATGGAGCACCTTTTCAGAGTCACATTCTCTGCGGCAAGTATGACTTGCTCGTACCTCGTTAACCTATTGTTCGTTAGATGCTGGGTCTTGGTCCTGGTCATTAATAACTCAACCGAATGTGGCACATGTACAGTCAATGGATGTCCCATTACAATGCTTTCACATCTTTCAATGCTGACACCTGTTGCAGCAACGGATCTTAGACATCCGGGCAACGCAGAAGCTACTGGATCTAAAGTAGCTGAAAAATATGCAACTGGTCTACGGACACCTCCATGGTTCTGAGCTAACACTGCTAATGCACATCCTCCTCTCTCGTAACAAAACAATGAAAAGGCCTTGTTGTAATCAGGCATTCCCAGTGCGGGAGCCCTGCACAAATCATCTCTCAGCTTCAGGAATGACACCAAGCACTCCTCGTCCCATGGTACCGGATCACTCACATCCTTGTGTGTAAGCCTCTGCAGAGGCTTTGCTCTCAAGGAGAAACTAGGAATCCACTGTCGACAATAGCCAACCATTCCCAGAAACATCCTAACTTCCCTCTGTGTAGTGGGTACTGCCATGCTCATTATTGCCTCAATTCGATCTGGTGACACCTTCCTCTTGCCTTTTTCTAATCTGTGTCCCAAGTACTGTACCTCATTCAAACAGTACTGCAGCTTGTTCGGGGACACCTTATGTCCATTCTCTGCTAAGTGGTTCAACAAGGCTACTGTGTCAATTCTGCAAGCATCTTCTGTTTCTGAGGCAATGAGCAAGTCATCTATGTACTGCACGAGAACTGAGTTCTGCGGCAACACAAGACTCTCAAGGTTCTTCTTCAGGATCTGGTTAAAGATCGATGGACTTTCCGTATACCTTTGAGGGATACGACACCATGTTAACACGCGATTTTCTAGCCTGAACGCAAAAAGAAATTGGCTTTCCTCGTGGAGCGGTATCGAAAAGAAGGCTTGACACAAATCGATAACCGTAAACCACTCGGCTTCACATGGGATCTGGAACAGTATTACTGAAGGATTCGGTACCACTGGACAACAAGGGACAACTATCGTGTTGACCTTTCGCAGGTCTTGCACGATCCGGTACTTCCCGCTTGGTTTCTGTAGTCCCATTATTGGCGAATTACAGGGACTACCTCTGATCTCTTTTAATATACCCTTCTCAATGAAAGTCTCGATCACAGGTTTTATTCCTGCAATCGTTTCTGTCGACAGGTTGTATTGAGGTGTTCTTGGGAAATCAACATTCTGTTTCACCTCAATCCGCACTGGTTCAACCCCTCTGATTAAACCTATTTCATCGCCTGCGAAATCCCACACCACAGGCGACACTGCGTCTCTCAGATCATGTGGAAGTTCTTCCACAGTCACCATTGGGTACAGATCTATACACAGAAGCTGATTGGTAATCTTAAAGTCTGCATCGTCATCTATCGTCTGGACCTCCACTCCCCGTGGTGTACAATAAATCGTGCAGTTCAATTTGCACAACAGATCTCTTCCCAAAAGACAAACTGGACTCGTATCACACACTACAAACTGATGTCTAGTTTGAAAAGTACCTATCTTTACTAAGATCGGTTCTGTCAATGGGCTGCTTATTTTCTTGTTCGCTACTCCAACAACCTGGATTGATTGTCCCGAGAGGGGTAGGTTAGGGACTACTGCTGATCTTACAGTAGACCGGGTAGCTCCAGTATCAACCAAAAGTGTTGCAGGATTTCCCTCAATCTCTGCCTCCACAAAAGGTCCCCTCTGGTCTACCTCCAAGACCGCTCCAAGTGTGCAGTCTTCCTCCCCCCTCAGGCACCGTCAGGATAAAGGGTCTAAGCTATCCTCATCGTAATCTTCGAACAAGGGCATCTGTTGGTACGTTCGTGTTCCTTGTGAAATCCTTGGAGCTTGGGGAATCTGAGCGTGAGAATTGTAAACCCCCCCTTTCATCGTCCTAGGTCTCGTTATTGTGTTAACTACCTCTTGCGCGGGTGCCTGAGCCCCTCTTCCTCTTCCTGTACCTGATTAGCTGGGTTCAAAGGACACTCGCGTTTCCAATGTCCGACCTGGCGACAAAGATGACACGCAGTGGTCTTCTTTAATGTGGCCACGTCCACTCCTGTCTTGGGGTCTACTGGTTTTCCCTTTCCCTGTACCTGCCCATTCTGGTTTCCCTGGAAATTTCCTTGCTTTCTTCCTAAGGTCCCTCCACTAGGCTGACTCTGTGCTGTCTGCATCTGGACAAGCATCAATTTGTCTTTTAGCTTTCGATGTTTCGATTCCACCTCATCACTACAGTATCTCGCATACCGCAAAATTTCATCTAGTGGCTTGTTCTGCCAACAGATCAAATGGTGCTGTATCATGAGGCTGATTTCCACTCTCAGACCCGTTACAAACTTTGAGACAAACTGTCCCATATCCTTAGGGTCCAAAACATCTAACCCACTATACTGTTTAAAAACTTGCAGAAGTCTTTCGTAATACTCATGCACCGTTTCCTTGGGTTCCTGTACAGTCCGATCTATCTTAACCCAATCTATATCCTGAGGTGAAATCTTCGACTTCAACCATGTAATCACCTGCTCATACTTTTTCATGACATCAGGTGATGGACCATTTGTAACCGCCTCTCTTTTCGGTTCCGAAGTCGGCCATTCAATAGCGACTTTACAAGCTGTCCACAAATCTCCTGGTACCACTATGTCAAACAAGGTGTTCAAATCAATCCACAATACTTTTGAAATCTTCACAAACCGCTCAACCTGCTTGTACCACTCCACCGGTTTTTCCCTCAGCCGAGGAAAATCATTTGTAAATGCAGCCAAATCACCTCTATTCCACGGTACATGCACGTACCCTCCATTCTGTACTTCCCGTAAAGGAAAATTTCCAACACCCGTCGCCCCCCTCCTGGCGGCGGCGTTTCCCCTTCTGCTCTCTTTACTGGTTTCTTTTTGGACCACCTTTCTTCCCATTTGTCCAACAAAATCCATATTCTCATTCCTATGATCAGGTCTCTGGTGTGCGTCTTTAATCCTGTGATTCTTTTCTCCTCCAACTCCTGATCACTGTAATGCAATCTATGTGGTCCCTGCAACGCTTTAGTTTTGTTCAGGTCCACCTCATATCTTTTGGCCAATTCCTTCAATCTATCATGTGCCATTCTAGCTTTTCGAGTCACATCTTTTGCTACAAACAGCAGCTCATCTGATCCATAAATTTCTATCCTTTCCAAAGGCAGACCCCCACTGATCATTTCGTCTACCTCTGCTTTCAGCCTCACTACGTCTAGCAACCTTGCCTGTACTGCACTCCTCAGTACATCTCGACAACCCGAGCCATCTCGCTCATCACAGTCACTATTCTGTCCTTGTGACCTATTCCCTTCCATATTCCTGGAACCTGGTCTGTCTTCCGAGACATTTTGTGCCCTATCTCTTTGCATCCTATCCTCTTGGTTCAGTTACTGTTGGTGTCCACTCCTCAAAGCTGACTTAGATTCCCGTAAAGACCTCGGTCTTTCCGGTCTCTCCTCTTCCCGCCCACCTGAAGAGTCCGCAGTAGCCGGTAACGGCGTACTTGTGTCTATTGGTCTTGGGAAATGAACCACCCTTACTCCAAACCCATTCCCACTCTCACTGTTTCCTTCTTCCCTTCTCATCGGCACGGAGCTCCCTTCTCTCACTCGGTCTGGGTCATATACCGGTACTATAGGGCCAATGGTAACCGGTACTGTCAAGGAGTCCGGTAATCTTGTGTTCCCCACAGGAGGCTGTGTTATCATAGACGCCGTAGCCCCCTCCGTTCCTGTGGAAATTCTTCCCACTACTCTCATGCTAGTCTGGTTCTGGCTCTCATCAACTATTGCCACTGCTGGGGTCGTCTTTCCCTCTTCTGAATCTGGGTTAAATGGTGGTGGCCTCTCTGCCAACATCCTATCCAACAAACTGTCATCTAGATCACTGTCGTCCTCATCAATTCTTGTAATCTTTCCATTTTGTATCAGCAGTGGGTATAACTTATCTCCTTCGATCGTGTCCGCTCTCCACCTTTTCTCCAATGCATCCCACCTTGCATCTTGGAATGCCCTGACCGATTTCTTCACCCTTTCTTGACATCTGTCCTTCTTCCTATCATACGCTGCCCTTATCCACGCATGTAGTGCCTCAAACTGTGTTGGTCTGGGTAGTGGTCGTAATGAAGCCATTACACTCTTGAGCTGGTATAGCACCTCTAACCTGAAAGTACCATATCGAGGGAACGACAATTCTCCTTCTGCTTCTGTCATTTTATGCCAATTCTCAAGCCAAATTATAGTATGCAATCCTACATTCTTTGCCATATAATGTGCTGGTGTGTCCTCGGGAGGAGCTTCCTCTCCTCCCGAACAACCACATGTCTATCACCTCTACAAAGTTCCCTTAAAGCTTTAAAACATTTCATGATGAATCAACTTTGTATTTGCACTCAAAATGTCCGCTTTACTTCCTGATTCCAATCCTCCAATCCCAGCGCGGTTCACACCAACCGGCCTATCGCAGCGCGGCACTGTTCTGACGTCACTTTTCCTCCGCTCGCAGCAGTTCCCCTCCTTTCTAATTCACTTGTTCTCGCTCGCATCTGTCCCAATCATACTCTGAAGTAATGTCCGTCCTACCGAACAATTACCTCTCTGACCGTCAGTCTTACCAAAGACCGATCAGCCTCTTGAGCTTGTTGACCTCAATCTGGCAATCGTCTGTCCGCGAAACGACCGGACAATCGCCTTTAGCACACTCGATAGGATTCAATCACTCGATGTTTTGCACACAATAACCTACGACCTGCGTTGGTTATTCACACACTCACTTATGTGTTCCCTATCTTCAGTGGGTCTGTCAATGACGTCTCGTGACCCCCACAACTCTGGTCAACGTTCTCAACTCTGGGTGTATTCTACACCACAATAAATCTCCCGGTCCCGCCGCGCTCACGGTCCGTTTCTCAATCACACAACTCTCGTTCCAACTCCGCAAGACATCACACAACAATAAAACACCGCAATCTACCAAACATCACTCTTTTCATACTCACTCTACTACGAACTGCTACTTCCGCCGCACCGTCACTCTCCGTCAGTTTTCCACGACCTCCGACATCCTTCTCCCGCGGTCCTCTGGATATGCGTCACTCGGGCTCTATGGGGCAACTTAGTCTCCTATCTTGCTCTCGATCTCCCCTTACCATCAAAGGTAACCATCCTACTCTGCTACCAACTGATAACGCCGATTCTTATCTAATTATCTATAAGAACCTTCTGGCCGCCAAGATCTTTTTACCTGTTGAATAGTGTAAAGGAGAGAATCTCATCTGGTTAGATATTAGCATTCATTTTGTCTGAAAGGACCACTGACTCCGAATTCAAGTTTAAGAATTTATTATCGCCAAAAATAACTGAACGTGCAAGCACCTCAACACGAGGTTAAAGAAATAGATGGGCACTAATACAAATAATAATCTACGCAGAAATCTCATCCGACTCAGGACAAGGAGAATAGAAAGTTCTAGCAGGATCAACCAAACTATGATTGCTCCAATTTCTAAGTTGCTCTTCATTGACCTAAGCAAGCTTACAATCTATTGCTGTCCCTACACTAATGCTAAGTGACATCCCTACATAACGCTTTCCCAGGCAAGAAAGAATAAAAGGTGTCAGCTGTGAAGACTTCCTAAGAAGTGCAATCACCATATACCTAAGCTCAGCTCTGTCCTTCTCTCAGGTCTCCCCTACCGCTTCTCTGGCCTCCTCCCTCAGGACACTATCCCTAATACAAAAACCCCAATACAATTGTACACGCCTCCTTGGCCAGGTCTTCTTTCTTGTGCTTTTCCACTGAAACGGTGACTTCATCCTGGACGGTTGCGTTGACCTTGAGTCCCAGGCACCTTCTCGGCCGAAAGTATCATCCCTACATTCCTTTTCACTCCCCGTACCATGCCTCCCCTCTCTCTAGCTTTCGAAAACAAAGAGTTAGTCTTACTAACGAGACATGTGTCCTTGCACCTGCAACAAAAGATACTTTCAACAGAAACCTTCTACTGTGCAAATTAAATCTACCGTTTGTACCCAGAGAGCCTTACCAAGAGAATCTTTTCACTGCCTACAAAAATAAGCTAACATAAGAATAAACCAGGCCTTCCCTAAGCATATATGTAGTCCGGCCTTTACATATAACTTTTAAACACACATCTTATGTTTCCCTATAAGCATTTTCATTATGATTCATATGCAAACACTGAATTACATGTGCAACTTTAATATGGTGCACGTTTAAACTACTGCAATTACATTACATCCACGAACTAATTTCTCTATGCATTATGTTCACACAATTTAATAAGCATTACATTACATCAATATCCTAACACCATTATGCTACTGGGTTCACTTTGTCTCAGCGAACTATTCATTCTTTACTAAACATACAGGAATATGAAACTGAATATACGAATATATGTCTGAATACATGTGGGTGCGGCCTATCAGTGATTATGATGCACCCCTACAATTTACAAGAACATTTCGCTCTATCATTTGTGCCCGACATGTTGTTACACACTTCTGGTAGTCCTGTTTAATTGAGATCTGTCCCTACAAAGCCCAGAGCCGTCTCCTCTGACACGCGTTGCTCTGTGCTGCCGTTTATCTCGGAGAAACCCAGCGGGATTCCCTCCGCAGTCACAATCACTGATTCACATTCGTGGTGCAACCCTCGAGGAAGCTCTCCCTCTTCACTCTTGCATTTGACATGCAAAGGCTTCTTGAATAAAGACGCACACACTTGCAAGGAATGCTGGTGCATTGTAAGACTAAAGCACTTCATTACGTGGGGTTTCGATTCTGCCCAGGGTGCTTCCGCAAATGTACCTTTTAAAGAAAGACTTTATTGAGATGATCAATGGAATATGTTGTACATTTCAATGTATGACATTTTTAGAAACTATTAGCAAGAAAATAAACCACAGTTAAGCGTTGATGTTATCACTTCATTGCATGTCATGGCCTAGCCTTCTATTACAGTGTCTTGGTTGTAGAAACATGGGAGTGGCCGGGTGTTACTGGCGGAAAACGCATAAAACATAAAAAGGCATGAAATGCATGAGTTAAGGTCCTACCTTACCTATAGCACCCACCGCACTGTACATAAAACTTAACTAAAGCTCCTACCCTTCTGTGCATAATCCTTAACCATAGCTCCCACCCATGGTACATAAAACTTAACCATAGCCCTCACCCATTGTACATAAACCTTAACCATAGCCCCCACCCATTGTACATAAACCTTAACCGTAGCCCCCTACACAGTACAAAGACCTTAATCATAGCTCCCACTCACTGTACATAAACCTTAACCATAACTCCCACCCCATGGTGCATAAACCTTAACCATAGCCCCCACCCATGGTACATAAACCTTAACCATAGATCCCATTCACGGTGCATAAACCTTAACCATAGCCCCCACCCATGGTACATAAACCTTAATCATAGATCCCATTCACGGTGCATAAACCTTAACCATAACTCCCACCCAACAGTACATAACACTTATCCATAGCTACCATCCCCACTGAACATACTAAAGAGTCTCTGTTTAACACCAGATGTATAATATGGTCACGGTTAAGGCTACATGCAACTGCAAATCATGTTTCCTTCATCAATTTTAATAACAGTTCACTTTCCTTGATCACGTCTCACCATGCACCTGGGTGTCTCTAATGGCTGCGGTGGGAGGATGGCCTAATGACCACTGTCAGGTCAAGCAGAGATAAGAAAGGTAGGTGACAGAGGATAATTGCAATTGCTGTTCAAATATTGAAAGGGATAACTAGATTTTCAAAACTTCCGGGCTACTTGTGAATGAAAATGAAGGCATTAACTGAGAGGGGGCGTTTACGACAGTAGGTGTATTATTTAAACTTCTCAGGTTTATTACAAAAAAACTGAAATCTCTCCACATCTTACAACACTTTCTAGTATGCTACCGCTTTTGAAAGTGGCTTGTATAGCACGACTTATATGTGGCTTACAATACACGATGTATATACTTGCAACAAATGCATAGCTCCATATTGATGAGTTTGTTTTTGCACAGCAGATTAATCATTCATTTCAGATCCAGGCAATCATGCGATTCCTTTCAAGTGAAATAAAATGGGACCAAGAGTCTGATTTATCAACACTTTGCACCAGGCGCGCAACACCCACAGGACTAAAAGCTTTACCCCCGCCCCCTCCTCACCATCGTGTTTCTCAGTCTGGGCTGCTGCAGCTTGCGTTCGGCAGGGCAGTGTCTGAAGTCTTATCTCAGCCACACCTGTGTTTTTCATGGTTAACAAGGCTGAGGGGAATATTCTCAAGGACTTATCGCCGATTTATCGGCACTTTAGCGCCGCAAAAGGGGCGATAGATTTTACGCCCTATTCTCAAGCTGGTGCAAACTGCCGATATCGCCAGTTTTCCAGAGACAGCTGCCGCAAAAAACATCGCCACGGATGAGAGCGACAACTAACGCTAATGATATGCAGAGTAGGCGTTCCCGTGCAAAAACACACGAAAACACCACTTCGCGATATTCTCATATTCTCAACGACCAGCCAGATCTGCGATGCGATCCAAAAACAGGTGATAAGGCGCGTTAGCAGCAGGGACTTAACACCTGCCTTTTACTGGTGTTAAGCAGGACGACAACCTGCAGTATGAAAGGGAGCCCAGGCCAGAGCCACATCTGAAGACCAACACATGTCATGGAGCTACTGATCATGCAGCTCGGGCTTGGGGGGAGGGAGGAGCAGCTGTGAGGCAACGTAACACACAGTGATGCCGCTCATTTGCCACATGCAAGTCATGTCAAACGTGAATCCCAAAGTCGCACACATCCCACCCCCAACAAGCCACATCACATTTCCTGAATGCAAGCAGATGACAAACTAACATTAGGGATGAAAGCTCCATTGTCTGAACTATCAGGCGGAAGCACATCTGCACCTCCGACCTCGGAATTGCATGTGCCCGGCACCCCCTGATAGATACTATAGCAGCTGATGACGACTCCCACACTACGCACAGCCCAACGAAAGACCAACGTATACACACCCCACACACAGAATTCCTTGCTCGAAGTTATCTTGCATGGAATGGCCTTCACACTTACTCCCACACCATCCCAGGCGTACAACCGTTGCACACTAAAACAACTCATTGATCCGAGCTGTGGCATTTCATCCACAGAACTGGCACAGGTCAGAACAGTGCCGCTTCAACCAGAGCCTCTAAAGCAATGGCAGAACATCCCGGACACATGCACAACCCCTGTTACATGGAACTGTACCGTGCACGTATGCTGCATTTACTGGGGGCACTGCCATTGGCAGTGCTGCGGATCAGTTACCGGCTAAGCTTCCGCCTTGCCAACGTCACCTGCGTCCAGCCTGTGTTGCATTGTCGATCGTGCATATTCGAGCAGTCCATGGATGTCTGCCTATCCAACAGGACGGTGGCTGAACTGGATTTTGACATGTGTGTGCGCCCCCTGTTGGCTCACGACCAGGAGTGTCACCATGATACCCGTTTATGGGATGCCTTGATACTTGGCATACATGCTGGCAGCTGGACCTGGGAGATTGCACAACTCCTCGTGTGCAGTGACCACATTGAACCGCTCCCCTATTGGGCTGAAGTGCTAATTGGTGAAAGGGGGTGGACGCAGCACATCCGTCCGGACCTGCTAATGGATTGCCTCGCCGTCCTGTTTGATGAAGTCGACAACGACCTCATGTTGGAAATTATAGCCTACGAAGCTGCAATCGCTTTCATGGACGAGTAACTATGTACCTGCAGCCACAACAGATTGGAACCCATTGAACATGTCCCGACACCTTGTTGCATCTTGGAGATCTGGTCACATATCCCACGACAACAGTGGACATGGCTGCATTCGCCTGGACTCCGAATACATGAGCGGACAACAACGCGGGTTAACACACACCTGTGAAAGGTGAGGCCCTCCCCCGGAGTGGACAGCGGCGCTTGGCAACGTTCCTCATTCTGACATACTGCTGCATTGGTCTGCATGTTGTGGCACTTATCTTGCCCGTACTGACACGCATATGCTAATAAAGTCTACGCACCTTCACTTGTATTCAACTGTGATGAGTGTTGATTTGAATGACAATGTGTGTCTCACTGCCTATCTGGGTCACGGCCATACATGCGCATTGATAGCATTACCCAGGGAGTACCTTTTTGTGGAAACACTGTCCCTACATTCATCCATACTTTCATACTTGATTGATCATAGCCATGAAACATCTGTGTGAATTAGAATGTTTTATTCGCATTCAGTGGAGTGTTGAAGCTGGACCAGTACAGGGCCATGCAAACCCCACTTTACATTGTTGCCCCTTGGAGGGCCAGCCAGAGTCCTTTAGGGATTGACAAGTTCATCGGAAGAGGAAGACTTCAGTCCGCAGTGTGATTGCTTGTCATTGGTAACCAAACCAAATATGCCAGTCCATGTCGAGGTCCAAGGTGAGTGTTGCTGAGTGTATCGGGGGACAGTGAAAGGTGTTTTTCCAGGGCATGATGCAGAGGGCAGAACCAAGCTGATACAGGCCATATGGCGGAGATGAATGCTACCACTTCATTCTTACCACAAAGCCAGATTCATCATCATCTTCATCCTCTGATGTGTCAGGTGCCTCACATGTGGGTGGTAGTGTTTAGTCTGCATCACTGTGTGGCACTGACACATCAGGGGCCGGAGGTGAAATATCTGCCGCACTGTGTGGCACTGGCACTTCAGGGGGCGGAGATGTGGATGGAGTAGTAGCAGCAGCATTCATCCGTGCCAGAGCTTGTGGCGGCAATGCCATGACGAGGATCTGCAGGGCATGGAAGATCACAGCTACATCTCGCTGGTGTGCAGTCGTGGCAAACATTCTTTCCACCTGCATCCACTCCAAGCTCTCCATCATTCTCCTTATGTGTCCCAACTCCCGGCTGACATCGCTGGAGCCACTCTGACTAGACAGTTGTTCTTGGCTCAGAGTCATGACTCTAGCGATGTCAGCCATGGATTGTTGGAGAGCATGGAGCGGACAGTGGGTGTCCATTAGGGACTGTAAGTCGTCCCTGATGGGACTTAGACACCCACGTATGGCATCTAGTTTGGCTGCCATGAGGTCGAACCCCACCCGCAGCTGATCAGCCATCTTCTCCTGGCACCCTAACACACGGCGTTGGAATGCCATGTGTTGGTCGTGGGGGTCCTTGGAGACAGCCGTGGTGGTGGGTGCTTCCTGCTGTGTGGTCTGTGCAGGGGGTGGGGTCTCCTCGATGCAGCTGTGCTGCCCTGCTCCTGGAGGTGGGGTGCCGAAGCTGTCCATGAGCTGTTGGAGGGCGTCGGTGCCGATGTTGGGGAGGTCCTCTTCATCATCAGTGCTGAGTTGTTGGGTCTGCTCTGCAGGAGGTGTTGATTCTCCCTCTGCAATGTGAAGGGGAGATGCAGATTGACATTGTGTTCACATGTATGTTCACACATTGTACAAGTTTACTAACAGACTGCATGACAATGTACATTGTGACTGTGAGGAGATGCCTATTTGATGCGGGACAGTTGACATTTCTACACCATCAGGGATGTGAGGTTGTACTTGTACATTATCATCTCACAGTTTCCTGCTATGCCAAATGCGAATGGACATTTTCTACACACAAGCGGCAGCAGTTGTGTCCTCTGTTCTGTTGTGAAAGTGTTGCAGTTTGTACCACATTGTTGCCAATGTTGAGGTGCTCTGATTCTTATGTGTGTGTGCTGCATTGTGGGCGTGTTACCCCTTCAGCTCTGATTTGGCTGGCCCTTATCCCTTTCAGGCGGTGTGCCTTTCACTTCTGTGCTTATACAGTGATGAGATATTGCAGACTTGGGTAAATTGGGCTCTTGGTCGGAGTTGTGACTCTTGGGCATGGTTTGTCCGCAGATGTGCTATACTTAATTGTGCATGTGTGCCACTGTGCCCATCTCCCCCCATCCCCCCAGTCCCTGGTCGTTACTCACCCTGTTGCTGTTGGCTCAGGTCATGTTGTGCAGTGTCCGGTCTCCCAACTCCTGCCACCGTCTCCCCAATGATGACTCGGGTCACCATTTCCTACATCTCATCTAGCTCCTGGTGTGTCACTGGACTCCCACCTCCAGTCTGCATTGCTGCTTTCAGGTTGGCTGCGAGTTTCAGCTTGGTTTTGCGCTTCACATCAGTCCAGCGCTTCTTGCAGTCGTCCACTTCCCTTCTCTTCACTCCGACTGCATTCACCTTGGCCAAGATGGACGGCCATATTGTATTTTTAGTTGCCAATGACACAGTGGAGGTGATGAACCATTGGTGGTGGTGTTCTATCACCTCCGTGATGAGGATCGGGTTTTCCTGCGTACTGAAACGCGGGTTCCTCTTATTTTTCTCCTTGCCCTTCCCTGTCCCCGAGGCCTCAGGCTGGTCCTCCGTGGGGCTTGTGGGGTTCTGGTTGTCCTCTGTACTTGCTCCGGCTACCTCCATGGTGCTTCGCAGTTGTTTGTGTTTTGTTAGTGTTGTTTGTTGCCGCTTTTATAGTGGTTTTGGCCGCCTGACTTGTGGGACTTGCAGGCCTGGCGCTGCTTATCGCGGAATTTTTTATCGCAGTTGGGCCCATCGCAACTTTTTTCACGTTTGGGTTTAGATTTTTATCGCCGTCCCGGTAATTTTATCACAGACATTTGACGCGTTATCGGGAAACTATCGCATGTTACAGCCGTGTTGAGAATACAACGTTAACACAGAGTTATTTTCCCACGATAGACGGCGATGTGAAAAATTGCGTTAACCTATTTTGGCAATGATTATCGCACGTTCTTGAGAATATCCCCCTTTGTTTGTTATTTTCACTGGTTCCAGTACCCTCTGGGTCCCCACTCTGCCTATTCCTTACATTCGTATTTTATTTTTACTACCACAGTGGGAGAATGCACTTAGTGAAAAGGCATCTCAGAAGCAGGGACGGCACCTTTCCAAAAGAAAAATATCACCATTTGTTGTTTAAAGAGTCTGCAAAGGCCTGGCCTCCACACTAAATAGGGTTGCAAGTAAAATTGTATGCATTCATTTGTAACATGAAATTTCAGTCTTTTTTTCCTTTTATTTTTAGTCATGAATCATTAATGCAGCCCTAGAACACATTTAAAGTGCTCTATTTATAATTGCTGTTTGAAGTATGCGCAAATAAGTGCTAAAAATGCTGGGTTTAGGTGATTTTGCTTATTTTTGCACTGGCTGGGACATTAAAATACCAGTGGTGCTGGTAGAAATCCGATCAGCTGGCACCCTAATCAGGAGTCTGAAAGTTTGTTGCAGGATCAGCACATTATTTATTTCCTCCACCCTCCATCCCTGATTGATGCCATAATAGTAATAGTTAAGCTTATATATGAAACCCTACGCCAGCCATCAATACAATGCTAAGTACTCCAGGTGTCTGGGAATGCATCCTGCATTCAGACAACTCACTCCTCATTCTCACTGCTCACCCTTCACTTTCACGCTCACCCTGCACTCACAGCGACTGTACTGTACTCGCAGTGCTCACTATGCACTCACTCCATTCACCCTTCTCTTACCCTGCACTAACATGAGCACACTGCTCATCCTGCATGCAAATGATGCTCCACTTACTTGTCACTTTCACCAATCACCCCCACTCACTGCGATCACACTGCATTTACGCTGTTACCCTACACTCACACCAGTCATCCTTCTCTTACCCTGCGCTCACTTGAGCACACTGCTCACCCTGCACTCACAGTAACAACACTGCACTCATGCCCCTCACCATGAACTCACATCGTTCTCCCTCCACTTACCCTGTGGTCACATAAGCACACCACTCACCCTGCACTCTAAATGATCACACGGCACTCACACCACTCATCATGCACTCATGAGTTTCACCCTGCACTTACATGAGCACACAACTCACCCTGCACTCATGTGACCCTTCACTCACCTGTCACTCTCACTGCTCACTCGGCAATCTCACTCAAACAAGCACATCACTCACCATGCATTCATTCCACCCACTCTGCACTTTCACTTTCACCTGCACCCAAACTCATATGACACATCACTCACCCTGCAGTCACTCCTCTCACCCTACTCTAACAGTGTCACATTGCTCACTGTTCACTCACATAGGCACTCATGTCACTCGCACAGCTCACCCTTCACTCACATGGTCACAACACTCACCCTGAACTCACCCCACGCAAACAAGCACAACACTCACCCTGGAGTCACATCACTCACCCTGCATTTCCTCCTCTCACCCTGCACTCACAGAGACAAACCTCTCAGCCTGCCTTCATACAAGCACTCTGTTCCTCCTGACTGCACACAGAATAATAGTCTGCTGGAACTTATAGGCACACACCACTCACTCTGCACTCACTCCTCTCACATATTACCCTCCACTCTCGCCACTCACCCTGCACCACACACAGGCACACCACTCACCCTGCATTTACACTGCTCACACCACAATGCACTCCTCTCATCCGACACTCACATGGGTCCTCCTCTCATATTGCATTCATGCAGCTCACCGAAACTCACATTGGCACTTTTTTCACCCTACACTCACCCCACTCGCACTCATTCACACTATTCACCTTCACCCAGCACTAACATGAGCACACCTCTTACTCTGCACATATAAAAATTACACAACTTTCATCAATATACACTTTTTTCTATAAAGGCACCCACAAAATACCTGCTATTTCCCTACTACTAGATGCCTACTTAATTCCATCTGCAACAACGGGGCTGGTGCAAGAGGGGAGAGTGGATTGAGAATGTGGGATGGCACAAGGAGGGAGACTAGAGCTGAGGCTTTGGGGTATGGTGCTGGATTGAGGATTGTGTAACACTTTCAGCCATTCCTGGCTCTCCATTCACCACAATGCTTCATTCCGAGACATGTCGGTTATTTTTAACATTGTAAGTTGGGTCTTAACCCTTTTGGTGCTTGCGTCGGCCAATGGCCGACGCAAGCACTACCTCCCTGGTGCTGCGCACATCCATTGGACGTCACCAGGGAGGGCACTGATAAATCGTCCGGTGCATCGCACTGGATTTTTTATTTTATTTTATTTTTACTGGGGGAGACGCAGAAGGCTGTCCGCGTCTTCCCCCGCCCCCCCTCCCGCCCATCTGTGACATCAGCGCGCGCGCGGCGCCTGACGTCACTGATTTCCCCACCGGAGCCGAGGACAGCAGCAGGTAAGGCCGCGCTCGACTCCGATGGGGAAATCTGGCTGGAAACGGCCTCCCCAGCTTTCAGGGAGGCCTCGTTTGAAAGGGAGAGTCTCCCCATTCAAACGAGGCCTTCCTGAAAGGGTTTCCTGGCCGTGGATTGCAGGGGGTCGGCCCTCGTGGTGATGGGTCACCCCCCCCCGGGGGCACATTTTTAAATTAATTTACCCGGCTTTACCCGGCTTTCCTTGGGGGGCGCGATCGCCCCTTAAAAAATAAAAAAAATAAGTTTTTTTTTTTTAAATGGCGGCGATATTGGCAGGGGGTCGGTCCTTCTGCTCAGTGGCCGACCCCCTGTGGGGGCAATAATTATGTACATAATTATGGGGGCCACAATCTGCTCCCAGGGGAGCCATAGGCATGCACATAAAGTGCATATAACATACATGCCAACATTTCAGAAGAGCAAAGTGGGAGATTTAAAAAAAAAAATCGGGAGAATGGGGTCTTGAATCGGGTTACTGTCATGTATGGGCTTTGGAAGTGTGCTGCTGCAGGATCGGACATTTGAAACGCAAATGCACGTTTTTTTCTTACCTTTCAGAAGCATGGCAGGTTGCTGGCAGTGCATACACCCCCCCACCCCCCTGTGTGGCAGCCTGGGCTGAAACAGCTTCCCGGGCACACACACAGCCGCCCCCGAGTACTTCACAGGTCTTTAAAAGACCATTTGCTTGTTAATGAGGCTTTGTTGGTTTTTCACCCCTTCTAGAGCCCCTGCATCGCCACTCTGACTATTGCTGGAAGAATTAGCACGTTACACAATACCAAGCCCTGTCAGCTGAAACCCCTGAGGAATCGGGTTTTTGCTTGCAGGAATCGGGAGGCGGGAGGCTAGCCTTGAAATTGGTAGTCTCCCGCCTGAATCGGGAGGGTTGGCATGTCTGATATAATGTAAAGAGGTTAGTGGGTTACTGCTTCTGTGCCAGCTTTATGTTTTTTTTGCCCAGTCTTTCATCATCTAATTCTTATTATGAAAGAGAACCCCCAACGATGGTATGTTTTAAATTCTGTATTTGTGCTTTCCCAGAATAAGGGCTCAAACTATATTGCCTGCCAGTATAGATGGCATGTTACTGCTACACTACACCTTGTCCTGTCTGATGTAGCATATCCTATGTACTGTTGTCTCTGTGCAATGTGTGTGCGTGTGGTGTAAAGTGCTCTGACACCGTACACTGGTGTGAGTGTTGCTATAAAACTAAATGAATCTGAGAGACAGTGGTTTTTGAGACTTGAGGGGCACTGTATGGTGCTAGTGAGGGAATCCATGGCAGAGGTGGTCATTGGTGGGGCACCAGCAGACATTGTCGCACAGGGCGCCACCAGCGCTAATGCCGGCCCTGGAGTGAATGATATATATGTATCTATATACATATCTATATATATATATTCACTGAAAAAACCATAGGTTTTAGGGACAGTTATAGTTAGTTGGACATTTCACTCGTACAAAACCATAGAAATTCCCCCGTTATAGTTAGTTCAGCTAACTATAACTCGCGCCCCTGCAATGCACTGCTGATGACGTCACATATTACATCACTCATGACATGGTCAGTGACATCACTGATGACATCACTGATGACATCTCAAATGACATCACTGATGACATCATTGATGACATCACTGATGACATCATCCAGTGACTGTGTGTTTCTGTAAAGTTTAAATATGTTTAATATATATAGGGAAAGGCGTATTGAAGAATGAGTGGGTGTATAAGTGTCTGAATGGATGATTTAGTACGTGCGTGACTGACTCTACAAGTGAGTGATTAAACGTATCTTACTGAATGCATGGGTTAGTGACTAAACTGTGTGAATGTCTGTATCCGTCTGTTTGTTGGTGTGTAAGTGGATGCATGGATTTGCAAATAGCTACATGAGTGTCTATATGGGTTATTGATTGGTTCTCTGAGTATCTGTATGGCTGCCTGAGTGTTTGTGTGGGTGGGGTGTGTGTGACTCTGTACATAGATGTGTGAGTGGGTGATTCACTGGGTGCATGATTTCAAGAGTGCATCTGTGATGGACTGCTTGGGTGGGTGAGTGTGTGTATGGGTGTGTTAGTGAGTGAATGTATATCTCAGTGGTACATGTGCGAGTAACTACATATGTAAAAGGCAGTATATATGTGTGTTAGAGTATTTAAATGGCTATAAGTGAGAGTGTGTGATTGTGAGAGTGGCTGTATGGATGCGTGTGTGCTTGTATCAGTTATTGTATAAGAGCGTAAGAATGTGCTAGTATTTGTATGAGTAAGTGAGCTGGTGTGTGTATAACTGTATAGGTGAGTAAATGGGTGTGTGATTAATTTTTTGCATGACTGACTAGGTGTGTGAGTACCTCTATGGTGTGTGAGTGTTTATATAGGTGTATGAGTGCATATGATAGTCCTGTACTGAGTGACTGTAAATATGAGTGACTGTATGGGTGAGTGAGTAGATGTGTGTGTGTAGACCTAAGAATCAGTGAGTGGGTATGTTGTTATTGGTATTGGAGTGTGTATGGTTTTGAGAATGGCAGTCTGTAAATAGAGTGGGTGTATCAAAAGTTATATTAGGGTGTGAGAAGATGCATCAAATTATCACATGGATGATGTCATCAGTGATGTCATTTGAGATGTCATGAGTGATGTCATCAGTGATGTCACTGACCATGTCATGAGTGATGTAATATGTGACGTCATCAGCAGTGCATTGCGGGGGCGCGAGTTATAGTTAGCTGAACTAACTATAACGGGGGAATTTCTATGGTTTTGTACGAGTGAAATGTCCAACTAACTATAACTGTCCCTAAAACCTATGGTTTTTTCAGTGAATTTCAAAGGTTTTTAAATGCTAATTTCTAACTATAACGTGCCTGAAACCTATGATTTTTAAGTGAATTTCAAAGGTTTTTTAAATGCTAGTTTCTAACTATGCCCTCAGAGGTAGGACATGTGAAGAAAGAAGAAAAAACGCACAGAAAGAAGCAAAAGAAATGCAGAAAGAAGCAACAGAAGTCCACAAAGACGAAGAAAAGTGCAGGAAGAAGCAAAAGATGTGCAGAAAGAACCAACAGAGGAGCAGAAAGAGGCCTTGTTGCAAAATCATCCTGTGCCCACAACTTTTTCAGACGGGTACTGGTGGTAACTGACTCTGACTAACCAGAGGAGGTGCTATGCTAAAAGACACTTAGAATACAGTGAAAATACCTACATACACTAGGGAACACTATGCATTGGGGTACCCCTGTGATTAGCATGACCTCCTCTGTAAGTCCCTAGTACATAATAGGGCAGGGGGATTAAAACTACCTCTTAAAACGCGCTACAGGGCGCGTTTGCACAGTGGTGAAGGGAGGGGGACCTGAGGTGACATGTGTGCAAACGCGCCCCGTGATGCGTTTTAAGTTGCTGGATTAAGTCCCCTTGAATCCTGAGGGTCCCTGGGGCCCAACTAGCCCCCAGGTACCTACAGTTAGGACCACAGAGCTGAGTTGCAGAGAGACGTTCCGAGGCCACACACCTTTTTTCACCTCTCTGCAACGCAACTCTGTTGTGCTTACTGAAGGTACCTGGTGGGCTAGTTGGCCCCCAGGGTCCCTCAGGATTCAAGGGGAATTAATTCCCCAACTTAAAACGCACCACAGGGCGTGTTTGCGCACATGTCACCTGAGGCCCCGCCCCTCCCTTCACCACTGTGCAAACGCGCCCCGTGGCGCGTTTTAAGTTGGGGGATTAGGTCATCTTGAATCCTGAGGGTCCCTGGGGCCCAACTAGCCCACCAGGTACTTCCAGTAAGCACCACAGGCCTGCGTTGCAACGCCTGTAACAAATTGTGCAGTTGTGTTTAGGTAGTGAAGGGGTCGTGCTGGGGGTAGTGTTTTAGGGTTTAGGGTAGTGCAGTGGTGTTTGTGTAGTGTAGGGGGTCATGCTGGGGGTAGATTTAGGGTTTAGGGTAGTGCAGTGGGGTTTGGATAGTGTAGGGAGTCGTGCTGGGGGAGTGTTTTAGGGTTTAGGGTAGTGCAGTGGTGTTTGGGTAGTGTAGGGGGTCGTGCTGGGGGTAGTGTTTTAGGGTTTAGGGTAGTGCAGTGGTGTTTGGGTAGTGTAGGGGGTTGTGCTGGGGGTAGTGGTTTAGGGTTTAGGGTAGTGCAGTGGTGTTTGGGTAGTGTAGGGGGTACTGCTGGGGGTAGTGTTTTAGGGTTTAGGGTAGTGCAATGGTGTTTGGGTAGTGTAGGGGGTACTGCTGGGGGTAGTGTTTTAGGGTTTAGGGTAGTGCAGTGGTGTTTGGGTAGTGTAGGGGGTACTGCTGGGGGTAGTGTTTTAGGGTTTAGGGTAGTGCAGTGGTGTTTGGGTAGTGTAGGAGTTCGTGCTGGGGGTAGATTTTTAGGGTTTAGGGTAGTGCAGTGGTGTTTGTGTAGTATAGGGGGTAGTGTTTTAGGGTTTAGGGTAGTGCAGTGGTGTTTGTGTAGTGTAGGGGGTCGTGCTGGGGGTAGTGTTTTAGGGTTTAGGGTAGTTCAGTGGTGTTTGTGTAGTGTAGGAGGTCGTGTTTTAGGGTTTAGGGTACTGCAGTGGTCTTTGGGTAGTGTAGGGAGTCGTGCGGGGGGTAGTGTTTTAGGGTTTAGGGTAGTGCAGTGGTCTTTGGGTAGTGTAGGGGGTCGTGCGGGGGGTAGTGTTTTAGGGTTTAGGGTAGTGCAGTGGTGTTTGGGTAGTGTAGGGGGTCATGCAGGGGGTTAGTGTTTTAGGGTTTAGGACAGTGAAGTGGTGTTTGGGTAGTGTAGGGGGTCGTGCTGGGGGGAGTGTTTTAGGGTTTAGGGCAGTGCAGTGGTGTTCGGGTAGTGTAGGGGGTCGTGCTGGGGGGAGTGTTTTAGGGTTTAGGGCAGTGCAGTGGTGTTCGGGTAGTGTAGGGGGTCATGCTGGGGGGAGTGTTTGAGGGTTTAGGGCAGTGCAGTCGTGTTCGGGTAGTCTAGGGGGTCGTGCTGGGGGGAGTATTTTAGGGTTTAGGGTTGTGCAGTGGTGTTCGGGCAGTGTAGGGGGTCGTGCTGGGGGTGGTGTTTTAGGGTTCAGGGCAGTGCAGTGGTGTTCGAGCAGTGTAGGGGGTCGTGCTGGGGGTGGTGTTTCTGGGTTTAGGGCAGTGAAGTGGTGTTCGGGCAGTGTAGGGGGTCGTGCAGGGGGTGGTGTTTCAGGGTTTAGGGCAGTGCAGTGGTGTTCGGGCAGTGTAGGGGGTTGTGCAGGGGGTTGTGTTTCAGGGTTTAGGGCAGTGGTGTTCGGGCAGTGTAGGGGGTCATGCTGGGGGTGGTGTTTCAGGGTTTGGGGCAGTGCAGTGGTGTTCGGGCAGTAAAGGGGGTCATGCTGGGGGTGGTGTTTCAGGGTTTTGGGCAGTGCAGTGGTGTTCGGGCAGTGTAGGGGGTCGTGCCGGGGTGGTGTTTCAATGTTTAGGGCAGTGCAGTGGTGTTCGGGCAGTGTAGGGGGTGGTGCAGGGGGTGGTGTTTCAAGGTTTAGGGCAGTGCAGCGGTGTTCGGGCAGTGTAGGGGGTCTTGCAGGGGGTGGTGTTTCACGGTTTAGGGCAGTGCTGTGGTGTTCGGGCAGTGTAGGGGTCTTGCTTGGGGTGATGTTTCAGGGTTTAGGACAGTGCAGTGTTGTTCGGGCAGTGTAGGGGGTCGTGCTGGGGATGGTGTTTCAGGGTTTAGGGCAGTGCAGTAGTGTTCAGGCACTGTAGGGGGTCGTGCAGGGGGTGGTGTTTCAGGGTTTTGGGCAGTGTAGTGGTGTTCGGGCAGTGTAGGGGGTCGTGCTGGGGGTGGTGTTTCAGGGTTTAGGGCAGTGCAGTGGTGTTCGGGCAGTGTAGGGGGTAGTGCACGGGGTGGTGTTTCAGGGTTTAGGGCAGTGCAGTGTAGTTCGGGCAGTGTAGGGGGTCATGCTGGGGCTGGTGTTTCAGGGTTTAGGGCAGTGCAGTGGTATTCAGGCAGTGTAGGGGGTCGTGCTGGGGCTGGTGTTTCACGGTTTAGGGCAGTGCAGTAGTGTTCGGGCAGTGTAGGGGTCATGCTGGGGCTGGTGTTTCAGGGTTTAGGGCAGTGCAGTGGTGTTCGGGCAGTGTAGGTGGTCGTGCTGGGGCTGGTGTTTCAGGGTTTAGGGCAGTGCAGTGGTGTTCGGGCAGTGTAGGTGGTCGTGCTGGGGCTGGTGTTTCAGGGTTTAGGGCAGTGCAGTGGTGTTCGGGCAGTGTAGGGGGTCGTGCTGGGGCTGGTGTTTCAGGGTTTAGGGCAGTGCAGTGGTGCTCGGGCAGTGTAGGGGGTCGTGCTGGGGTTGGTGTTTCTGGGTTTAGGGTAGTGCAGTGGTGTTCAGGCAGTGTAGGGGGTCGTGCTGGGGCTGCTGTTTCAGGGTTTAGGGCAGTGCAGTGGTGTTCGGGCAGTGTAGGGGGTCGTGCTGGGACTGGTGTTTCAGGGTTTTGGGCAGAGCAGTGGTGTTCGGGCAGTGTAGGGGGTCGTGCTGGGGGGAGTGTTTCAGGGTTTAGGGCAGTGCAGTGGTGTTCGGGCAGTGTAGGGGGTCGTGCTGGGGGTGGTGTTTCAGGGTTTAGGGCAGTGGTGTTCGGGCAGTGTAGGGGGTCTTGCTGGGGGTGATGTTTCAGGGTTTAGGGCAGTGCAGTGGTGTTCGGGCAGTGTAGGGGTTCTTGCTGGGGGTAGTGTTCCAGGGTTTAGGGCAGTGCAGTGGTGTTCGGGCAGTGTAGGGGGTCGTGCTGGGGGTAGTGTTTTAGGGTTTAGGGTAGTGCAGTGGTGTTTGTGTAGTGTAGGGGGTCGTGCTGGGGGTAGTGTTTTAGGGTTTAGGGTAGTGCAGTGGTGTTTGTGTAGTGTAGGTGGTCATGTTTTAGGGTAGTGCAGTGGTGTTTGGGTAGTGTAGGGGGTCGTGCTGGGGGTAGTGTTTTAGGATTTAGGTTAGTGCAGTGGTGTTCGGGTAGTGTAGGGGGTCATGCTGGGGGTAGTGTTTTAGGGTTTAGGGTAGTGCAGTGGTGTTTGTGTAGTGTAGGGGGTCATGTTTTCGGGTAGTGCAGTGGTGTTTGGGTAATGTAGGGGGTCGTGCTGGGGGTAGTGTTTTAGGATTTAGGTTAGTGCAGTGGTATTTGGGTAGTGTAGGGGGTCGTGCTGGGGGTAGTGTTTTAGGGTTTAGGGTAGTGCAGTGGTGTTTGGGCAGTGTAGGGGGTCCTGCTGGGGTTGGTGTTTCAGGGTTTAGGGCAGTGGTGTTTGGGCAGTGTAGGGGGTCTTGCTGGGGGTGATGTTTCAGGGTTTAGGGCAGTGCAGTGGTGTTCGGGCAGTGTAGGGGTTCTTGCTGGCGGTAGTGTTCTAGGGTTTAGGGCAGTGCAGTGGTGTTCGGGCAGTGTAGGGGGTCGTGCTGGGGGTGGTGTTTCAGGGTTTAGGGCAGTGCAGTGGTGTTCAGGCAGTATAGGGGGTCGTGAAGGGGGTGGTATTTCAGGGTTTAGGGCAGTGCAGTGGTGTTCTTGTGCTGGGGGTGGTGTTTCAGGGTTTAGGGCAGTGCAGTGGTGTTCGGGCAGTGTAGGGGGTCGTGCTGGGGGTACTGTTTTAGGGTTTAGGGTAGTGCAGTGGTGCTTGTGTAGTGTAGGGGGTCGTGCTGGGGGTAGTGTTTTAGGGTTTAGGGTAGTGCAGTGGTGTTTGTGTAGTGTAGGTGGTCATGTTTTAGGGTAGTGCAGTGGTGTTTGGGTAGTGTAGGGGGTCGTGCTGGGGATAGTGTTTTAGGATTTAGGTTAGTGCAGTGGTGTTTGGGTAGTGTAGGGGGTCATGCTGGGGGTAGTGTTTTAGGGTTTAGGGTAGTGCAGTGGTGCTTGTGTAGTGTAGGGGTCGTGCTGGGGGTAGTGTTTTAGGGTTTAGGGTAGTGCAGTGGTGTTTTTGTAGTGTAGGGGGTCATGTTTTAAGATGCAACGCTCCAATACCTGACCAGTCTGCACTGCATAAAACTGCAAAAAAACTAAAAATATAAAGTGTTTTGCACACTTTTGTCATTGGGCTCTATGTGGGCTACATCTGGGTAATATTTGTGCTACATTTGGGCTCTTTTTTCTCTGGTGGCCATCTTGGAAGACTTCTTTGTTATGAAGTTTCCTAATTTCCTCATTTACTGCAGTCTCCTCAGTAGGAAATGCTTTCAGTTTTTACTTTGATTCCATCAAGAAGGCATTCAGATGTGTCTCACATTTGCCATAAATTCAGAATGTTAGCACTCTAGTTGCTCATTAGATCACTGTAGTAAAGCTACTGCTCACCAGGGAGTTAACTGGAAGTCTGCTGCTGGTATTGAAAGTGATTGTTTCAGTCTGCATGTCAGAATTTTCTAATGAAATAGAAGAGGATTTGAGATCTCACTTAAAACATGCCCTAATTTTTCTTTCTGCAGCACTAACCATAATTTCTAGTTCAAAAAGAACCCCCTCATTTTGTTCCTTTTTAAATTAAATGTTTTTAGTGTTAACGGTTTATTCCAATCAAGATGGCTTCAGGTGTGCCATACTTTTGTCATAAGTAAGGCTGTTAGCGCTCTAGTTGTTCTTTAGAACACTCTGGGAAGCTGCAGCAGAACACAAAGGCATCAACTGGCAGGCTGCTCCTGTTGAAATATAACAGGAAGATTTTTGAGATCACACTTGAAACATGTCCTAATTTTTCTTTCTACAGCACTAACCATAATTTCTATGACAAAATGAACCCCATCATTTTGTTCCTTTTTAAATTAAATGTTTTAAGTGTTACCAGTTTATTCCAATCAAGATGGCTTCAGGTGTGCCATACTTTTGTCATAAGTAAGGCTGTTAGCACTCTAGTTGTTCTTTAGAACACTCTGGGAAGCTGCAGTAGAACACAAAGGAATCAACTGACAGTCTCTGCCCTTGTTGGATGTACATGTTTTACTGAGAATGTCAGACTTCATTCTTACATGACTGAGAAAGATAATGTGAATTTACAGAAAATATGCTCTCATTTTAGCTTCTGGAGCACCTTCCAAAACTCTATGGGACAAGCATGTGAAAATAGTTTTCTCTCAAACATGATTCATGATATCCCAGCAGAAGGTTTTTCTCAGGGTAAAATCACCTTAGAACACACCACAATTCCTGAAATTAGTATGGTACCATCAACAAATGAATTCTAATGTAACTAAAGTCTGTTATCACCCTTTATAGTTCTCCTTTTGGTAACCCTCAAAATCTTTGATTCACTACAATGCATTTCAATGGTGTACTATCATTTATATTGGTCCCAAGATGGCTGCCAGCAATTCCAGGATGAAGTGCTGACAGCCAATCAGATCTCACGATGACATGTGTGGTTAGGCTCCGCCCAGATATATATGTGATTTTACTTTTGATTTTCTCAGCAACTACTGAACAGATTTACACCATTTAACAAAAAGGGTTCTTTCTGAACCAAGAACTACCTCTTTGCCAAATTTGGTGTAATTCCGTTCAGCAGTTCGGGCTGTAGCCGTGTCTAAAGTTTCCTATGGAAAATTGCATGGGGAAAACACGTTTTGGGACCCCCCTTTTTTCTCAGCCCCCACTTGCCGAATCACCCCAAACCTTTCAGGATAGGAGCGGACCGGAGCGGGCCATAAGTTTTGAAAAGTTCGCGAAGGTTCGTCAACTGGTGCCAAAGTTATTGGAAATAGAATGTTGTGAATTTCCTATGGAAAATAGGTCCTAACTATAACTATCTACTGGCGACCGCCAGTAGATAATATATATATATATATATAGATACATGTACTCTTTGACTGCTGTTACCTGCTTTCTCGACTGGAGGGCTTCCTTTGTGCTATAATACGGCATGATTTTCATTTGGAATAGTAAAGCGGCAATGTCGCTATGAAGCCCTGGCCCACCTGGAAGGGCGCCTTTTCTCGTCATGATTCAGATGGATATATATATATATATATTCAGAAACACAAAGGATGCCGCACTCCAGAGATTGGTTTCAGAGTTGCTTTATTTTCACCACGACTGGTGGTAGTGGTGGTGAAAATAAAGCAACTCTGAAACCTGTCTCTGGAGAGCGGCATCCTTTGTGTTTCTGAATTTAAATATCGTGTAAGGATTCTACCCGTTGCTGCCTGCACCAGGTATTGAGCGCGCTGACATTGGGAATTAATTGTTATATATATATAAATATTTATTTACAGAGATATTTCTCAGTGCTGAAATTATGAGACTGTGAAAGAACTATAATGAGTCTCTTTGAAGTTACTTGAAAGGAAGTAAAGTGTGGTACTGCTGCAGAGTACAAAATTTCTGCTAGATAGAGATATCTGACTTTTGTGTAGTGGCAGTTTTGACGCCATAAAGGGTATGCTGAAACGAACAGATCGGTATTATGCAGACAGCTAAGTGGATTAGTAAAGCCACGCAGTAGAAACACTTTGTAACAGCCTAAATGTATGTGAGAGAGGGGCTATGGAGAGATGAGGGGCACGTTTGCAAGGATGGTAGTGGGCGCATCAAAGGAGGTCATAGTGTGCAATTGTAAAGCACACGTTCACCCGTAGGCATCTTGGCGCTAAAATGATGGTAGCACTGGCTCCCACCAGCGCTAAAAGGCTGCGATTATGGGTATGTGGCAAGGTAAAGTAATACTGTGTCTTTTTCTCTCTTTCTTAGTCTTTTTGGAGAGCGTACGGATTTCGCAAAGGTAAGGTGACTTCGTCATTATTGACTTAAACACTTCACTTACGCACACACCCACCTACACTTTAAAACCAACAACCTATCTGCCTTCTACGTAGGATAGTGTTTTAAAAGGATAGTTTAGGCACTAGCAGAGATGGCATATCGTTGGATGAATGCTGCCCAGGCCCTAAATCTTGTTCTGGAGTCCAGCTCTGAGGCAGGATCAGAGACTGAGACAGCAGATACTGAGACAGCATCTGAGGGAGAGGACAATGGAGCCGAATCTGGGAGTGACTTTTCAGTCGGCGCAGTTCCATCCGATGACTCATCGTCCAGCGATTCTGAAGGAGACGATGTCAGTCGTGCTGTCCCTTTGCCAGCACAGTCTGTGCAGCAGGACACCCGTAACAGGTTAGAGCAACCCAGAGTGCAGGCACGTGCGGCCGCAAGCACAGACGGAGTGCTGTCTTGGCAGCCTCCCAATTTAGTTCAGCCCCAAATTCCGCCTTTCACTGGTGACGCTGGATGTAAAGTAGATACGGCAAAATTTTTGCCAATTGACTACTTCCATCTCTTTTTTGGTGTTGACTTCCTAGACGAAATTGTGCAGCAAACAAATTTGCATGCCGAACAATTTCTGAGGGAGCAAGGAGTTGAAGATATTTTTGGGCCTCACACTTAAAATGGGGGTAGTACATAAACCAACCTTGCTATCCTACTGGTCTACTCGCACGGTTTGGTTAACCCCCATCTTTGCACCATACATGAGCAGAGATCGTTTTTTGCTATTGCAGCGCATGCTGCATTTCAATGACAATTCTGCTGCATTGCCCCGGGACCATCCAGACTATGACAAGTTGTTCAAAATTCGGCCTGTCGTGGAACATTTGTCTGCCAGGTTTCCAGAGGTTTATACTCCTGGAAAGAATATAGCCATTGATGAGTCCTTGATCTTGTATAAAGGTCGGCTGCTGTTTAGGCATTACATTCCGAGCAAACGCGCTCGCTATGGCATCAAGCTGTACATGCTGTGTGAGAGCTCGACTGGCTATGTGTACAGCTTGAGAGTGTATACAGGGAAGGACACAACTCTTAACCCTGTAGGTTGCCCTCCCATGCTAGGGGTCACAGGAAAGATCGTATGGGAGCTTGTCCAGCCACTTCTTCACAAAGGTTATAACCTTTATGTGGACAATTTCTATACAGGAGTAGAGCTGTTCAGTGAGCTCTACAAAGCTGGCACCGTGGCTTGCGGTACAATTCGTTGTCGCCGCAAAGGATTCCCGCAGGAGCTTGTTTGCAAGAAGCTCCTGAAATCCCAGAGCACTGCGTTGCGTTCCAACGAACTGCTCGCAGTTAAGTTCTCAGATAGGCATGACGTGTACATGCTCACTACAATTCATGCTGAGAGCACTTCCCCTGTCACGGTTTGGGGTCAGATGGCCGAAGTCCACAAGCCCACCTGTATACTTGATTACAACAAGTACATGGGCAGAGTGGACAAGAACGACCAGGTTCTTCAGCCATACAATGCGAGTCGTAAAACTCGCACTTGGTATAAGAAACTGTTTACGCACCTGATCCAGATGGCAACATACAATGCGTATGTTGTTTATCGTGAGACCACCACAGGAAGACTCATGTCTTTCCTTGACTTTCAGTTGTCTGTGATTGAAAGTCTTACTGCTACAGAAGCAGAAGCCTCCACTTCATGTGTTCTGGAGGACGTGGCAAGGCTGCAGGAGCGACACTTTGCAGATAAAATTCCTGCAACACCCAAAAAGGAGCGACCATGTCGTCGTTGTAAAGTGTGCTCGATGCAGGGAAAGAGGCAGGAGACTCGTGTTTACTGTCCCCAGTGCCCAAGTAAGCCTGCCTTCTGTTTTCCTACTTGCTTTATGTTGTATCACACTAAAGCAAAATACTGGGAAATTGACTGAGGTGGAGCTGCCAATAGGATAACCTTTCAATTGGTGTGAATGGATACCTACTGTCTGTGGGCCACTCCTTCACTACGCAAGCAGCTGCAGGATATTTCTTCCTCTATTTCATGAAATCATGGACTTCTCAACACCTTTATCTGCTTTCAGAACGTGGTAGTTGTTCTGTTCGCCAATTGACAAGTGCATTATAGTCCCCACGCTGCACATACTGGTGGACAGAACCTATGCCACGTTGTCATGGAGTACCCGTGTTTCACATTCAACCGTTATTCGTAGTTTATGATGTTCTCTTTAGGAAGTTTTTGAAACTTTCCAGCATGTTTGCCTTAGTTTCTAAGGTAGATATGCTTGCTCAGCTCGAGAAATGTTTTTGCGGGATACTCGGGCACCCCCCAACTTGCATCCACAAACTGGAAGGAGTTGGATAGAGCATTGTGAGAGCATTGATAGCTCATGACAGAAATGTTCACTCAAGCTTCAAGTAGCTAGAGATGGAAGGCATTAGTATAGGGTCTCTTAACAATTGGACAGGGTTAGTCAGGACTCTGAGGACAGACACACGAACGGGTTAGAACAGCTTACGGTAGGTACGCTTTCCGAGGAATATTGCAAAGGTAGAAGGCAGATAGTAAAGGTAGTATAGATACACGTCCTGACTTCTTCTTCACCCATGGATTCAAATCCATTGCTGCCACACTCACACTGAATTTACTGTAGTACTTATGGGTCAATGCTGCTTGCCATGTTCATCCTCCGTTAGAACTTAGTAGATGGTCAGTTTGCTGTATGATAAGTGCATTACAGTCACTGCACATAACGGTGGATTGGACATATGCTACATTGTCACGGACTACCCTTGTTTCACATTCATCCGTTCATAGTTTATGATGTTATCTTTTGAAAATTTCCAGCATGTTTGCCTTAGTTTCAAAGGTAGATATGCTTGCTCAGCTCGAGAAATGTTTTTGCGGCATACTCGAGCACCCCCAACTTGCATCCACTAACTGGAAGGAGTTGGATTTAGCATAGTGAGTGCACTAAAGGTGCATGAAAGACATGTCTTCTTGAGCCTCATGTGGCTGTCATGGAAGTCATTAGTATAGGTTCACTGGGCATGAGTTCGGTAACGTTCTGGAAGAAGGAGGTGGAGACTTGACAGGTGGTAGAATATAGTCAAAGTCATTATGTCTTGTGGCATATGAATGTGATGGGCCCTTGCATGGCGGCAGTATGTTTGTGTGAGTGCAAGTGATATGGTTGTTTGGGCCCGTGGCTGGCGGTACGGAAGTCTTGTGTGTGGTGTGTGAATGGCGTGTGAATGGACCATAAAGTGGTTGGTGCCGTGATGTGGCTTTATTGCTCCCCTTCAGAAGGCTTGGCTTCAATATTTATATACTTTGATAAGTATTTGTGCTTTGAAGCCAGCGTTTCTGGAGGTGCTAAAACCAACCTGTGTAAGTGGTGGATTAGCTTTATCAAATGAGTATTAGATTTATATTTGTGTCGGTTTAATGGCCTTTTGTAAGATATTTTTTTTTTCACAATGGGTAGCAGGGGACTTTCTGCCCTAGCTCAGTCGTCACCTAGGCAAACTTTTACATTTTTGAGTAGTAGACAAAGGGGGAAGTACAAGGGTGAATGACTTGCGTGGTTCTCACTGTTTTTTTTACCCAACATGCCCTGCTAGCCTCATATTTTGTTGAAAAAAATCACTATTTCCACACATTTTTGTGTGGGAAAGTTGTGGCATCGCCGGGCAGACATGCATTTCCTACCACCCAGTGTTCCCCAAGGTCTCCCGATAAAAATGGTACCTCACTCGTGTGGGAGGCCCAAGTACCCGCGACAGGCTAGGGCCCAAAACGTATTGAGGTGACATTAAAATTGCCTATCACAAAACAACCTGGTTTTGCAAGGGGGGTCACCTCGGTTTTTGGCCCCGTGATGGGCGGCCAGCTAGGGAAACCTATCAAACCCACACATTTCTGAAAACTAGACACCTGGGGGGTTCCAGGGAGGTATGGCTTGCGTGGATCCCCCAACGTTTTCTCACCCAGAATCCACTGCAAACCTCGAATTTAGCTGAAAAAATCACTTTTTCCACACATTTTTGTGTGGGAAAGTTGTGGCATCGCCGGGCAGACATGCATTTCCTACCACCCAGTGTTCCCCAAGGTCTCCCGATAAAAATGGTACCTCACTCGTGTGGGAGGCCCAAGTACCCGCGACAGGCTAGGGCCCAAAACGTATTGAGGTGACATTAAAATTGCCTATCACAAAACAACCTGGTTTTGCAAGGGGGGTCACCTCGGTTTTTGGCCCCGTGATCGGCGGCCAGCTAGGGAAACCTATCAAACCCACACATTTCTGAAAACTAGACACCTGGGGGGTTCCAGGGAGGTATGGCTTGCGTGGATCCCCCAATGTTTTCTTACCCAGAATCCACAGCAAAGCTCGAATTTAGCTGAAAAAAATCACTTTTTCCACACATTTTTGTGTGGGAAAGTTGTGGCATTGCCGGGCAGACATGCATTTCCTACCACCCAGTGTTCCCCAAGGTCTCCCGATAAAAATGGTACCTCACTCGTGTGGGAGGCCCAAGTACCCGCGACAGGCTAGGGCCCAAAACGTATTGAGGTGACATTAAAATTGCCTATCACAAAACAACCTGGTTTTGCAAGGGGGTCACCTCGGTTTTTGGCCCCGTGCTCGGCGGCCAGCTAGGGAAACCTATCAAACCCACACATTTCTGTAAACTAGACACCCGGGGGGTTCCAGGGAGGTATGGCTTGCGTGGATCCCCCAACGTTTTCTTACCCAGAATCCCCTGCAAACCTCGAATTTAGCAGAAAAAAATCACTTTTTTCACACATTTTTGTGTGGGAAAGTTGTGGCATCGCCGGACAGACACGCATTTCCTACCACCCAGCGTTCCCCAAGGTCTCCCGATAAAAATGGTGCCTCACTCGTGTGGGAGGCCCAAGTACCCGCGACAGGCTAGGGCCCAAAAGGTATTGAGGCGACATTAAAATTGCCTATCACAAAACAACCTGGTTTTGCAAGGGGGGTCACCTCGGTTTTTGGCCCCGTGCTCAGCGGCCAGCTAGGGAAACCTATCAAACCCACACATTTTGGAAAACTAGACACCTGGGGGGTTCCAGGGAGGTATGGCATTTTGTGATAGGCAATTTTGATGTTGCCTCAATACGTTTTGGGCCCTTGTCTGTCGCGGGTACTTGGGCCTCCCACACGAGTGAGGCACCATTTTTATCGGGAGACCTTGGGGAACACTGGATGGTAGGAAATGCATGTCTGCCCGGCGATGCCACAACTTTCCCACACAAAAATGTGTGGGAAAAGTGATTTTTTCTGCATAATTTGAGGTTTGCAGGGGATTCTGGGTAAGAAAACATTGGGGGATCCACGCAAGCCATACCTCCCTGGAACCACCCGGGTGTCTAGTTTTCAGAAATGTGTGGGTTTGATAGGTTTCCCTAGCTGGCCACCGAGCACAGGGCTAAAAACCGAGGTGACCCCCCCTTGCAAAACCAGGTTGTTTTGTGATAGGCAATTTTAATGTCACCTCAATACGTTTTGGGCCCTTGTCTGTCGCGGGTACTTGGGCCTCCCACACGAGTGAGGCACCATTTTTATTGGGAGACCTTGGGGAACACTGGGTGGTGGGAAATGCGTGTCTGCCCGGCGATGCCACAACTTTTCCACACAAAAATGTGTGGAAAAAGTGATTTTTTCAGCAAAATTTGAGGTTTGCAGGGGATTCTGGGTAACAAAACGTTGGGGGATCCACGCAAGCCATACCTCCCTGGAACCACCTGAGTGTCTAGTTTTCAGAAATGTGTGGGTTTGATAGGTTTCTATTATGCCCTGCATAGTTATTCTGTTATACATTTCACCTATTCTTCCTGCTGCTCAGCCAGAGTGCATGTTTACTGTAGAATGTTGGGAATGCAGTGATGCACGGAATGTTGGGTGTCTGGTGAGTGAGGAACGACAGTTAGAGAGGGGCTGAGCAGCAGGCAAGCTGCTCCTGGTGGGGTTCTGCTGTGGCATAGGACTAAGGGCTTGACTTCTGGCTAATCTACTTATACTTCACCTGTTACCTGGACTACCTGTCTGTTGTACTTACCAACCATCTGGATGTACTTGAACTGACTACAGATTAAAGGTACATGTTAAATCTACATGGCTACCAGCGTCTACTTTCTACCACAGACTACAACATATTTTGGCGACGAGCGAGAGTTGGAGACTTTCCCACGTGCTTAATTTTCTCCACAATTGAACAAGAAAGCAAAAGATGACATCTGTAACCAGTCCACAGGGTGAGAAGGAGCCACAAGCCTTACAGTCAACTATGAAACAACGCTACAATAAGCTTACAAAAGACAACACGTCAATCAACACAAGAGGAATCATCGTAACAAAAGAATCTGGTACAGCATATCCAGCAACCCCACCAGTGTCCTGTACATCGGACAGCCCCAACGAAAGCATGCTGTACTGTGTGTTTGCCACAAGACCTGCGCAATTCAAGGGAAGAGTGTTCTTTGGTAATGACTTTCAACGTGTACAAACTGTGCTTGGATGCAGCACATGTCAAGATTTTGGAAATGATTTTCAACGTGCACAAAGTGTGCTTGGATGCAGCACATGTCAAGATATCTCCTGCACTAAGTCTGTCTACTGCTAGATGTGGGCGCTACTTTGGAGGCGCCTGCATAATGTCTCTACGTGCTCATTGCATCTACATGATGATTTGTATCTCCGTTGGAGCAGAGTTATCTACAGTTTTGGTCGTGCACTATTACGGACCTGTGTAAGCACAAGTTCAGCTGTGGTCGTTTTGTCTCTGATACTTCAAATGGAGCCGGTCTGATGTGGAGGCCTAATGGTATGGTGTTGTTTCCCGGCCTTCCACGTTACATGTCTAGCTGTGGACGTATGGGGGTAAGTCTACTTTGATTTAATTGTGTCCCCAGCCGCCCCTTGGACTTTTGGCAGTTCAACCGCTCGTCTGCCTTTTGAAATTATGGCACGAGCTGTGCACAGCGCCTACACACTGAGCGCGTGCAGCCTTACCTTCTTCACAGTGTCCAGCGAACTCTTTGTGGATCCCCTGTGACGTCCTCCATTTGTGGATTCTTCGACGTGGTGAAGTCTTCGCGACCTGCGGCTTCTGTGTGGTGCTTTGGTTGTACGAACGTGCCGTGAGCCACCCGGCACGACGTACACAGCGTGCCGCCATTTTGAAGTTGGCTGTGATTTCCTCAGTTTCCTTTGCCAACCACGTGTTTCTCATCTGCGTTCTACAATAAAGTTTTTTTTTGAAGATAGGAGTCTGACGAGAACGTCGCGTTGAGGAATGTGCCCACTGCATCTTCGCTTCTTGTTGGTGTGCTTTCGATATGTTTTCGTTAGCAAAAGATTTTTCAAGGTACTTTTCTAGATTTTTCAATGTACTTTTCTTCATTTACCCTCATCCTCGTAGGAACGCTTGTGCAGAGTTTGGTGGCAACAGCTGTTTCTCCTTGGACTTTTTCCTGCGCTTTTATTCTATTCATATGCTGTCATTACTGAGAGTTTTGTTTTGACTATGATTTTTCTGACGCTGTCTCAGCTAGTGTTGTGAGTATTTTGTGCCTGGCTATCTTGAAGTACAAACATCTGCTGCAAGAGTTTAGGAGCAATATTATGAATCTTCGTGGAGTCATTCTTGCATCTACTTTGAGCGCCATTTCTTTTGCTCATAGGTGCACGTTATTTGACTGTCTTGCTATTTGAGTTCATTTTCATGTGTCTTTCTCAGACAAGACTTGGGTGCACAAGTTGTGAATGTACGCAGCTCGGGTGAGAAGTCGCTCACCGGCGTAATTACGTGTTTTACTCTTCCCTACAGTAATGGTGTTTCCTTGCTGGTACAAATAGTTTGTATTGTATAGTATTCATGCTTGAGGGTTAAGCTTACAGTTTATATGTGCCAGCTTCCACAGTTTAGGTTTTGTTTCCCAAAGGATGCCCTGATCTAGTTTGTTTTAGTGGGTAGCTGCACTACTATCTCCCTTTCATGAGGGATGGGCATGGGTTTGGGAACGAGTTCCTTTCATATAAAGCGTTACACGCAACCCCTACGCAGGGGTGGGTAGTTTGAGCTCTTTTCTCGTTAAGCGTTAAACGCTGCCTCTACACAAGGGTGAGTTCATGAGTGTGTTTTACAGGTACAGTTATTTGTTTAGTAACCCTGACACGGGGTATGTTTATCGCGTCTCCGCCGATTAACATAACAGGTAACCCTACACTGGGTTGGTTTTAGTCATGGGTACGATTCCCATTTACTGTTGTTTGTTTGGTAACCCCTACGCGGGGTATGTTTTGGGGATTTTTCCAATCAGCATTTCACGTAACCCTTACACGGGGTGGGTTTTGGGTTTATGGGTACGGTTCCCCTACACAGGGTGTATCCCATATTCATGTATAAAGTCTTACTGGACTTTATGGGTCACAGTCCCTAGCGTTAGTACCTCGTATGAGGGGTGGAAGTTTGGTTTTTAGCTCCTCTTTCACAGCAAATGTAAGTTTCCTTACATGAGGAATCTTTACTATTGATTTGTTCCCTTTCAGAAGGGTTTGCAGTTGCGGGTTTGTTTTTGCCCTCTGCAATTTTCAAAGAACTTTGTTCATTATATTTATTGGGAGAGGATGGGTCTTTTTACTCCATTTTTGGTTCGTAAACCATCCATTTTCTCTGTTTTGAATAGCTCTGACCCTCCCGTGATGTTTACTTTATTTCTCATCCCTGGGTTTTTAACTATTTCTTGCATTTGTACATTTTTGTGTATAGTTCTTCTCATGCAGTATTGTTACTCTTTTGTTGTTCATTTTAAAAGGAAAGGGATATGTTATGCCCTGCATAGTTATTCTGTTATACATTTCACCTATTCTTCCTGCTGCTCAGCCAGAGTGCATGTTTACTGTAGAATGTTGGGAATGCAGTGATGCACGGAATGTTGGGTGTCTGGTGAGTGAGGAACGACAGTTAGAGAGGGGCTGAGCAGCAGGCAAGCTGCTCCTGGTGGGGTTCTGCTGTGGCATAGGACTAAGGGCTTGACTTCTGGCTAATCTACTTATACTTCACCTGTTACCTGGACTACCGGTCTGTTGTACTTACCAACCATCTGGATGTACTTGAACTGACTACAGATTAAAGGTACATGTTAAATCTACATGGCTACCAGCGTCTACTTTCTACCACAGACTACAACATATTTCCCTAGCTGGCCGCCGAGCACGGGGCCAAAAACCGAGGTGACCCCCCTTGCAAAACCAGGTTGTTTTGTGATAGGCAATTTTAATGTCACCTCAATATGTTTTGGGCCCTAGCCTGTCGCGGGTACTTAGGCCTCCCACACAAGTGAGGCACCATTTTTATCGGAAGACTTTGGGGAACGCGGGGTGGGTGGAATTTTGTGGATCCACGCAGATTCCAGAACTTTCCACCACAGAAATGTGAGGAAAATGTGTTTTTTTTTACAATATTTTAGGTTTGCAAGGGATTCTGGGTAGCAGAACCTGGTGAGAGCCTGCCAAGTCACCCCATCCTGGATTCCCCTGGGTGTCTAGTTTTCAAAAATGTATAGGTTTGAAAGGTTTCCCTAGGTGCCGGCAGAGCTAGGGTTCAAAATCTACAGCTAGCCACTTTGTTGAAAAAGGGTTCGTTTTCACTGCGAAAATGTGGTGTGTCCACGTTGCGTTTTGGGCCATTTCCTGTCGCGGGTACTTAGGCCTCCCACACAAGTGAGGTACCATTTTTCTCGGAAGACTTTGGGGAACGCGGGGTGGGTAGAAATTTGTGGATCCACGCAGATTTCAGGACTTTCCACCACAGAAATGTGAGGAAAATGTGTTTTTTTGACAATTTTTAAGTTTGCAAGGGATTCTGGGTAACAGAACCTGGTGAGAGGCAGTAAAGTCACCCCATCCTGGATTCCCCTGGGTGTCTAGTTTTCAAAAATATATAGGTTTGCTAGGTTTCCCTAGATGCAGGCAGAGCTAGGGTTCAAAAACTACAGCTAGGCACTTTGCCAAATAAGGGTCATTTTTCACAGTGAAATTGAGGTGTATCCACGTTGCGTTTTGCGCCGTTTCCTGACGCGGACACTAGGCCTACCCACACAAGTGAGGTACCATTTTTCTTGGAAGACTTTGGGAAACGTGGGGTGGGTAGAAATTTGTGGATCCACGCAGATTTTAGGACTTTCCACCACAGAAATGTTAGGAAAATGTGGTTTTTTTGGCAATTTTTTAGGTTTGCAAGGGATTCTGGGTAACAGAACCTGGTGGGAGCCAGTCAAGTCACCCCATCCTGGATTCCCCTGGGTGTCTAGTTTTCAAAAACGTATAGGTTTGCTAGGTTTCCCTAGATGCCGGCAGAGCTAGGGTTCAAAAACTACAGTTAGGCACTTTGCCAAAAAAGGGTCATTTTTCACTGTGAAATTGGGGTGTGTCCACGTTGCGTTTTGTGCCGTTTCCTGTCGCGGGCACTAGGCCTACCTACACAAGTGAGGTACCATTTTACTCGGAAGACTTTGGGGAACGCGGGGTGGGTGGAAATTTGTGGATCCATGCAGATTCCAGAATTTTCCACCACAGAAATGTGAGGAAAATGTGTTTTTTTTTACAATTGTTTAGGTTTGCAAGGGATTCTGGGTAACAGAACCTGGTGAAAGCCAGTCAAGTCACCCTATCCTGGATTCCCCTGGGTGTTTAGTTTTCAAAAAGGTATAGGTTTGCTAGGTTTCCCTGGGTGCCGGCAGAGCAAGGGTTCAAAAACTACAGCTAGGCACTTTGCAAAAAAAGGGTAATTTTTCATTGTGAAAATGTGGTGTGTTCACGTTGCGTTTTGAGCCGTTTCCTGTCGTGGGCACAATGCCTACCCACACAAGTGAGGTACCATTTTTATCGGGACACTTACGGTAATTCAGATTTGTAAAGCAACTGTTATTACCTATTGACTTTCGATGCATTTCTGCCTTCCAAATGAAAGACAATGTGTAAAAAGAAGTTATTTTGAAAAATGACCTATAATTCTCATGCTAGTATGAGTATTACCAATTTCAGAAATGTGCAAATATCTACTGTTTCTAAACTCTATATTGTGTTCCCATTTCAGAAATACATAGGAGTCTTTCATACCGAATATTCCATGTATACATTTTCCCAGAATAATTGCTATATACCCGGTACATAATAAAAAACCATTGCAAGATGCTGCTCAGTTTTTGGCTCTGGGTTCGTCGGGTTCTTGGTGAACCTACAAGTCCTATATATCCCCACAACCAGTAAGGTCCAGTGGATGTAACGGTATATTGCTTTCAAAGAGCAGTCATAATTAGAAGAAGTTACAGGTGAAAACGTTGACACAAAAGGCTGTTTTTTTCAACTAATTTTCCATTTTTCCTATATTTAACTGTTAGTTTCTATAAAGAAACCTTGATGGATTTACACAAATGACCCCTTGCTGAATTCAGAATTTTGTCTACTTTTCTAAAATGTATAGCTGTCTAGGATCCATTATTGCTTTCATACCCATTTCTACCATTAACTGGAAGGAGGTTGAAAGCACAAAAAATAGCAAAAATAGGCTATGTCCCAGAAAAATGCCAAAACTGTGTAAAATGTTTTGGTTTTCTGACAAAAGTCTGTCATTCCCTAAAATCTGGGAAAATGGAGATTTCAGCCCCACAAACCCTTTTTGATACCATTTGCAGGGAAAAACCCAGACGCTTTCATATGCGGGACTTTTTTCCCATTTTTCCCCAAAAACCAAACTTTAGCTGTATTTTGGCTAAAATCTGGGACCCCTCCAGGGAAATCCACAAACCCTGGGTACCTTTAGAATCCCCATGATGTTGGAAGAAAAGGACGCAAATTTGGCGTGGATACCTTATGTGGTCAAAAAGTTACAGAGGCCTAATCGCGAACTACTACAAATAGCCAAAAAAGGGCTCAGCACTGGGGGGGGGGGGGAAAGGCCCAGCAGTTAAGGGGTTAAAAACCCAAAAATGCAAAGTGTTACTTGATAAAATCCATGGTTGGAGAAGAAGACATTTAATAAGATTAGTTGGATGCTGTGATATTACATGTTAGAATGTGGATCAGTTAATTTCCGATACTGTAACTGCTTAAGCCACACGTGAAACCAAATATAAGCCCCGTACATCTATTTTGAAGGAAGTGCACTTTTTATTCACATCATACTCGTAACAAATATTGACAAGGCAATATATTAATATTTTTTAATAACGAATAGAGATTATGTTTTTATTAAGCTTCACTAAAAGGCAGGGCAGGTATAGCAGATGCAGCAGAGCATGCTTTTCTAACACAATAAAAGCAGATTGACTAATGGAAGTGTGAGTGGCAGTGTGTCTGTGTGTGAGAATGACTGAGTACAAATGTACGAAAGAGTGCCAGAGATATAATGAGAATGTGTGTGAGTGTACATGTGTTATGCGTGCAAGTGTGCGGCTGGTCTGGCAAACAGGAGGCTATTCTTGCCTTATGGACAAGGGCACTAATAGCGTATGGATGGGGGTGTTACCTATGGCAAACTTTAGGGCTTGACATGCTTCTATTAGGACACTATCTTTGGCTGTGGAGACTCAAACTGTCTAATTGAGAAAGCTGGTAGTCCAGACATGCCAAGGGGCATGGACACAGAATATGCACCACCACCCTGCCTTGATGCACTTAATTATTAGCATATGGGGTGGATTCATAGCAAAATGTTAGAACTGATATTTGAGGTAACTCTTGTCATAAGATTTCCTGAACTGATTTTATAAGGGGTGTCAATAGCAAAATGATGCCCCTTATATACCGGAGGGAATATTTAGAAGTACCCAGGACTGTGGCTGAAGTATCCATGGTAAATATCTGGCACTGTCCTATTGAATGTACTCCTTGGCATAAGGGGCCACCCATGAAAAAATGATGACCTCGGTATAGTGGAAGAAATTTCTGACTTAAGACATTTGAAAAAACTGAGATCTACTCCTAGGAAAGCCCAGGCTTCCCTGGTGCACCCTGAAAGTACTGGAATATTTTATGAATGCCCTATAAGGGTCTGTGGCGTTTTGGCAAATTTGATCCCAAAAGTTTCAAACATTCTCAGGGGAGGAGTCTACTCTCCCTTAAATCATCTGCAAGAAATATGTTAACTTGTTTTGCTTGCTGGAATTTGAAGGAATTAACACACCCACCACTTACATAAATATTTTTCTTCATATAATGGCTATGAGGTTAGCTCTGACCCATTTCTGGAAATGTTTGTCCTGCCCTAGTGCTGGGAGTAGGACTGGCTTTAGGGTAGTGCAACCAGTGCAGCCACACCTGACATTGACTTTTGTGGGGGGGACAGGGTACTGTGTTTAAAAATAAATTTTGGTTAAAAAGCACATGGACTTCCTCGAGCATCAGGCAATTTCCAGGCAACGATAAAAATGTCAAGATAACTCTGGTGATTGATGTTCCTACTGGTGAAAGTTAGGAATGTTGTCTAGTGGCAGTTTTGGCTCATCGTAAAGTAGCTCGGAGGGTTAATGTGCTTGCTGCAAAGAACGTGTTCCATGCAGATCATAGAACTGAATGTGCGTGAACTATGAGTAGCACTATAAAAAATTAAATGTACGTCAAAGAGAGGCTATAAAGAGATGAGGTGCACTGTTGGAGAGTGGTAGTGAGGGAATTTGGTGGAGAAGGAGGTTATGGGGGAGGAGAGTGCCAAAAAAGGCTATCTTAGTGGCCTCCACCAGCGCTCGAGCCTGGCCTGGCTGGGAGTCTCAGCCCCTCCCCGAAGTTCAGGTCTAGTTGCGTCCCTGCCGTGCACCATTGCAGTGTCAACAAAAGTGACGCAACCTGTGCAAAGTGTTGATTTTGGATCTGCTTACAGTGCAAAACGTGTTTTAGAAGGCCTCAAGTAACGCAAAGTTGCGCTTTTTGCTGCTTTGAATTGCTTTGCATTAAGGGGCATTACATGGGTGTTTCCATGCAACCACCCATAGATTTTGATACAAAGCCTTATTTCCTAATAACTGCAGATAGGATTTTGCAGAAAAATTGCACTCCTCCTTGAGGGAGGCGTAAAGTTGTAGAAAAGTTTTATTTCATCGAAATATTTCAAACTTTTAATGTTGATGTACAGTACAGTCTAGATTTTTCTCATCACAATGAACCGATTTACAGATTAAGCAAAAAAAAAAAATACCCATTGCTGTTTGGTACTATGTGGAATAATGTTAAGCTTTTTTTAGTCACCTGTGCTCTTCATGGCTGAATAACGCACAGTACTGGCAGCCTGTGCTCTACATGGCACAGAGCTCCCCGAGTACTTATAAAAAAGCATATACTGTATAGTTGGGCATCATTCTGTGTAACGTGCCCGTATCAAATGAGATCTGGCCGTAACGGGAACATCTGTCATATCAAGTGTATTTTGTATAATTGTTCAAGGTTAATTTCCCCACGGTGATTTCTGTGTTTGTTTGCTCGGGATGGAGCTTTATTTGTCATGATGTAAAAAGGTTATTTGTTCTTCAAGGTATTTTGCCTTGGTAGGCATAGATGCATATTAAACCTATTCTAGGCATTGCGTTGTCAGAGACGAAGAATTTAGGTCACCGTGAAGCTTCTATTCTGATAGAGTGACATTCTCTAACAGAGATTAAAAGAATCTTTTTCTTGAAAAAAATGCCACAAAAAGATCATATATATTTTTGACTTGAACGAGCATATTTGCAATTAGATCTCCGACAATTCTTTTGCACATTTAATGTGCTTTAAATATTTTTTCAGTCGTTGAAATCTTTTATCTTTCAAGCCATGCACTCACAATGCTTCCTATTCGTAAACCGCTTTAGCTCCTCATTTGGGCTCCGACGAGCTGCATAAATAAAACTGAAATGTAATAAATAAAATACCATTATATTACTGGAACATATAATACAATCACTGCTTGTATTTTTGTCTGTTTCTTTATATGAGCGCATGCCACAGTTTTTTATTTCAATAACATCAATTGGTAAGGCCAATATTGTAGCTCCTTCCATAGTGTTTCAAATTGGAATGTGAAATGATTTGGTGGGAATGGAGAGGAGCCTCCACATAGTTCTGCATACAATGCTCAGAAACAGTCATGAATAAAAACCTAACGGAATCGATCCAAGAATGAAGACAATATGTTATCAATTTACAGAGATAAAATGAAAGTGGGAATGATGTTATGCAAACCGTGTTAAATAAACTACAACATCCCTGCAAAGCATACTTAAACCATGGCAATAAAATACTAAAAATGTATTTACCTTCCAAGATGTTAGAACATAATCATTCATAAAGATCATCCTGCCACAATTAAGCAAGATGACCAAACTAACTTTGCATTTTAACGACCAAAGACCTCAACAAAACAGTATTGAAGTTTTACTTCTAATCAATTGTAATCAGTTCTCCATAATGAAGACATAGTGAGGGTTGGGCAGCAAGTGAAGAGCTTATTTCATCTTAGCTCTCCTTTCCACTTGCTAACCTGTCATTCTTTAGCTCTCATGAGTTACTTGGCCATGATTCTTGGGATCTGCTGATGTCATCTGGCTCCGCTGCATACTAATGTTATGCAAGGGACCAAACTAAAAGGTTATGGACCCTGGAGGGCCTGGTCTTGTCAATACCTAGATTTTCATGTACGCCACCTGATTGGAATCCAGTACTCTATCTGGTGAGTAGTACAATAATTTGCAAAGCATGGGGGTGACACCTGTGCCTGCTGCTTGCACTGTGGTTTTTTTCTGTGGTAGTTCCCTTCTGATTGAAGACTAAAGGTAGGAGAAAAGAGATTTGGTAGGTGTATAAACCAACCCATCTATCTAGAAATGTGTTAAGTACTGAAATCTGAACAGATTACACCACATCACAAAATCTGTGCCACAGGATGATGATTGTGCCAAAATGCTTATTTCCTGAATTTGCGTATGTACAAAATGGAATCTTTTCCTGATGTCCAATGGTATAGTTTACTAAGAGCTTCTGTGATTCAATAATATTATGGTGCCTACTCACAAAGGGAAACTTAAACGAGTAAATCTACATGGGCAAGTTTACACTTACACCTTTGAGTAACTTTACTACTTTTGCTTATTCACCATTTACAAGTGCAAGGATTCTCCATATTTCAGACTTACATGTGGCCACCCATAAAACAGGGGGTGGAGTCAGTAAAAACATCATATACAACCATAAAGTTATGACCGTATTTGACAGTCTGCGCACTTTGAGGAGACCTCTGCCTACCTCTGCAATCAGGGTGGCGATCTACCTAGGGTAAAGTATAGGGACATTTTGAAAAGTTAAAGTTAAAAAAAAAGTAAAATATTTGTATGTTAAAGCTAATAATAGTAATTAATTGTATTTATGTATTTTAAATGCATATATTTTTTTAATACTAGGAGTCTATAAATTACATTTTAAAGTAAAAATGTAATTAATTTAATTATATTAACCTGCAGTTAAATTATTGCTTTAGATTTATTTAAAAATAATATTCAACGAAAGTTTTTTTTACATTTATGTGTTATGTATCAAAAGTTGCTAAAAGATGTGTATAGAATACAGTTTATTTATTTCAAAATGTTTATTTAAAAAAAAAAAATTATTTTTACAATAAAAATGGTTATTGAATTATTTAAAAAAATAATATATATTTTTAATTTAAATCTTTTTAACATTAATCGAAATGTATATATATTTTCAGAAAATGTAAATACATTGATTAATTTTATTATTGTTACCTATGAGGTTTTAAGTCCCTGATCCCATTATTTTCTGTGTGCTGGTACCTGTGGCTGACCGTGGGTAGTTAGTTACTCCAGCTCAGCGCTGAAATACATTTAAAACTGTTTGGGTCCTTTTTGCATGTAGTAACGATTGAAGGACAGTTTGTAATAGCAATAAGCTTAGTCTTTTGTGGGTAGGTGAATGTCTCTTTATCAACCCCTACATAGTCCACCCTTAACCTCTCCTTATTGCTTCAAAACCCCTCCCCTTTAATAATAAGTATTGCATATTTTTCAGCTACTCTCCCTGTCCCTCCCAAATTTACAACTAAAACGTTGGAGAGCTCCACACATAAAATATAGAAAAGGCAGAGACAGCCATAACTAAGTTTGTGAATACCATTTTAGAGTAAGTTAATAGTACTTATGTGGTATGTAAGAAATTTGATTATTAGTTAAGAGAGGTGAAAGCCCACTCAGGCAACAACCACAATTCTTGTGAGGGTGAACCACAAAAGTCACTAAATTAACCACTTGTGCTTAACCCTCTGTTCGCTTGGCACAAAAGCAGTCAAGCTTAACTTAGATGCACAGTATTAAGTATTTATGCAACACAGAAACAGTAATAAAGTGAAAACACAAGACAAGAAAAATCCGAAACCAATTTAGTGAAATAGAGTAAATTTTACGAGACTGACAACAATACAAACAGTAGAACCAGAGATATTCCGTTTTAAAGTTGTAAGTGGAAATATGGCCTAAAACCCCAAAGCGCCAACTGTGCTTATCTAGTTGCACTGGACCGGGGACAAACTTACAATTTCATGCCAACCATGATGTAGCGCAGGCCAGATACAGGGACTAGCTTAATGCTGCTGAGTGTTGCACCTTATGTCCTTGATGCGAGGTTTCACATCACTGGGCACCTGTTTGGATCAGGATCTGTGAGAGCTGCTATGCAACGTCCTGCGTCGAGTTGCGTTGTGCAGTGTCGGTTACTATGAAGCTGTTGATCTGGAGCTGCGAGGTACTGCGTTGTGTGGTTCAGCTTCGGGTAGAGTTGCACTGAGTCGGATTTGATGGAACCCACTATTAGGCAGGGCGGAGTACACTGTGATGCCAGCCCAGTGTCCAGGGCTTGGGGGGGTGGCACCTCTTAGGGATCAGGACTCACTCCAGGCAGAGGCCAGCAGCAGGGCTCAGGCAGGTCCAGAGGCAGGTACAGCCAGGCTCAGTTGATGCAGGTCAGCAGGGCAGTTGCAGGGAGGCCTATTGAGTTTGTTATGACCCTGTAGATCTCACCAAAGGTCAGTCAACTGACACTTGGAGCTACTCTGGGTTAGCCACGGCTGAAGGTAAGCAGATTCAGTCTTCCTACTCAGAGCAAGTCAGTTCTCAAGCAGCAGGGCAGTCCTCTAGCAGAAGGACAGTACTTCTTCTGTAACTTCCACAGGTCTAGGAGTGTTCTGGGGGTGTGCTTTTTGGTGTCCAATATTTATACCTGGTGCCGGCCTTTATGTGTGAGTGTGCCCTGTCCTTCACCACATCTGGGTCTCAAAAGTTCTTCCCATCCCCTGTCAAGGCTCCAGACTGAGATGACAAAAGGCAAGTGTCAAGTTCCTTTGTGTGTGCTGGAGGCAAGCCCTTTAAAGTGTAAGTGGGGCAGGTCAAAACTCCGCCCACAGCCATCCTGGCCACATATAATCTCCTTTTTGTCACTGTCTGGAAGGAATACCAAACCCCAACAGCAGAGCCATTCACAGTCATGTGACCCAGGCAACTGGCAGGAGGCACAATGGTTAGGCATTTGCAGAATCTTGATGTAAAATCCGACCTTACCATTAAAGAGGATTTTAAATTACAATCAATTTGAGTCAAAACAACATATACCTATCTACTCCAAATCCACAGTTAGCATTTATTAAATGTAATAATATAACCCAGAGTTAGTCAATGTGCGAGATGAGCTTTACCATCGTGAAAAAAAGACTTTAGTTGTTCACTGCCATGAGAAATAAAACGTATGCACACATGTCCAGCTTTCTAAATACCATGAACCCTGCCCTAGGAGCTGTTAGGGCCTACCTTAATTGTTACTTGTAAGTATTAAAAATGAAGGCTTAGGCCGACACAAAGGTTTACTTTGCCAAGTCAAATTGGCAGTTTAAAACTGCACTACAGGCTGCAGTGGCAGGCCTCAGGCATGTTTTAAAATGCTACTTTAGTGGGATGCACAATGAGTGCTGTAGGCCCACCAGTAGCATTTAATTTACAGGTCATTGGTACATGTAGTACCACTTTACTAGGGACTTCCAAGTAAATGAAACATGCCAATGAGGTGTAAACCAATCTTACCATGTTTTAGGGAGTGAGCACAAGCACCTGAACACTGGTAAGCAATGGCAAAGTGCACAGGGTCCTAAAGCCAACAAAAACAAATTCAGCAAAATAGGAGGGGTGAAGGCAAAAATATCTGGCTGAGACCCTGCAAAAAGTGCCAACTCCAATTTGGCACCACGAAAAGTACTACGAAATTCAGGGGCATATGTACAAGTCCCTATCGCCATGGGAACATCAATTTTTGTGACGTTCCTGTGGCGATAGGGGCCTTGCCTTATGTACAAGGCAGCGTTAAGTCACTTAACCTGGCTTAACGCTGCCTTGTACATAAGGCACCCTTTCATGCTATGTTTAGCGCGAAAGGGGCGTGCAGTGGGTGTTGTGGTGGGTGTTCCACTGCAACACCCATTGTATTTGACGCTGCCCCCTATGTACAAGGGTGGCGTACATAGGTGGCAGCAACAAAATTAAGACCAGGAAAACCCTGGTCTTAAGGTGGCGAAACGAGGAGAAATGCATTATTTCTCCTCGTTTTTGCTTTTTCCACGTGTGCTGCATTGTGCAGCACACATGGAAAAAGCAAAATGCCATGGCTTGTTTATGTAAAACAAACCTTTTTAAAAAATGCCATTTTGTAACTTTCATGTGTGCTGCATGAAGCAGCACACATGAAAGTTACAAAATGGCATTTTAGGATTGTTTATGTGCAGGAAGGGACACCTTCCTACACATAACCAATCCTCCCCTGCACACAGACACAAGGGTGCCATCGCAGGGGGAAACGCAAGGCTGCACCACATTCTTGTAAATATGGTGCAGCCTTGCGTTTCCGAAGCGGCGGAGCGTGTCGTTAAGCCCAGGAGGCTAACGACATGCTCCGCCACTTCGTCGTACATATGGCCCTCAGTTTGTAATAGAACCCCAATGTGTCTTTCATCATTTCCTCCTCCTTTGTACCAATGTATGATTGACTTCCCTTGAAATCCAATACTAAAATGCTTCTCACACAAAATTTGTTTTTAATCTCAATCATCAATTTCTCATCAGTGAATAACTTAAAACAGTGTGCTACAGTCAATCATTTTAACACATAAAAGAAAAGCCTGAAAGTAATATACTTATTGAAGGTACAATAATCTGGGATGGTAATCTTAGTGTAAATTGTGTACCAAGTGCTGACACCAAAATTATTTATAGATAAATGCTAATCAGCCACTCATTTTAAACAATAATAAAAGCCAGTCCTATGAAGAAATATTGAAAGGAGATCACGCAGAACACGGGTGAGTTTCAACTGTTTATTACATATGACAATATTGCTAAAAGGCGTGTAAGGCCACTATCTAAATGCATCAAACTATTAATATGAATGGTGCCATGAGAGAACGACGGAAACACAGAATCTAAAAAAAAAGCTTTTTCGATATACAAAACGGCAATATAATAATGATTCACAATAGTTTTATGAGGGCACCTGCAGGCAATGATGGCTAAGCAGCAGAAATGTATTAATGTCCTTGTTCAGACTGGTGCACTACTGGAAAGTCTGCGATTGTCATAGAAATACTCAAGTCATGATGACAGCTGTCCATGGTAACGTGCAATTCACTGGTGTCAAAGACAACTGAACAGTCAGGCTGATTTTCAAAATTCCACTTATTCACAACTGGACAGAATTCACAACTAAAAATGCCCCTTTTAGATCACAAACAAAAATTCCAGTCATGCAAAAAGAACACCTTAGTCCATTTCTGTTGGTTGACCCTTAAATGTGAATTTCAATATTTGACCCAAAAAAGAAAGACTGTAAATTTGGCTAATTTTAGCTTGTTTCTACTGTGTGGTGGGGATGTGGAGAACTTGAACTAATATTGCAATACATATTTATATGTTTCCCATTTGAAAAGATCTGTTTATCATTCTAACGTTTTAAGGAGATCCAGAAAGAAGAAAAATAGGTCGAGGGGTTGAGCCTTTTCTTACTGATTTAAGCACTTGACATCATGTTATTATTTTTAAAGGATTGTTTGCAAATTCTACCATGTTTGATGCTTATGTTTGTCAGCTGTGGTTCTTTTACTTTTGAATTTGTGGTCTAGCAATAAATCTTGCATTTTAATGAATGTGCTGCATTGATAACTATGCACTGAAGGATCCATTCTCACCTGCCCACTTCTACCTTTTTTGCCCATAGACATACGATTCTAAACCATGGAGTTTTGGATCAATAAATTATTCATCATGAGGCATATATAGGTCTAGGAGACAGTACCCTTTATATTAGCACTAGATGTATGGTATTGACTTAATATTTTGCATGAGTCATAAAAAGAACAGGAATATCTTGCAACACTTTCATTAAAGCCTATGCCATTTTGTTGTACTCATCGGTATGATTGAAATTTTATTTCACTTCACTTGTTAACTTCATAAATCCATGTTTTACTAGTTAGTGGCAGGTCAGGAGCCAAAATGAGGAGGACACTCCATATGTAATGATGTGTATAGAGAATGATTTTTTAAATTAATTCTCAAGTAAAAGAACTGAATGTCCCATCCTTTTTACATGGAAACTATGGCGTAGATTTTCTATATTAAGTTAATTAAAAAAGACGCAAAACCAATTGTGTCTCTTAATGATTCATGGATGGTGTCATGCAATAGAGACCCTGTTCAACAAATAGCATTATCATAAACTCCATTTCATTTTCCAGTGAGTAAAACACATGCTGTGGGGCTCACTCACTTGGTTAAATTTTAGAAAAACTCTCTCTCCGCTTTTTCAAACTGATAACACAAATGATGAGATAGCATTGCATGAAAAGGTACAGATGTTCTTGTTCAAACTCGCTTATGAAAGCAAATCAGACACTGACCAGAGACATCAAAGGCATTTATAAAGTACATTTGTAAATCAAAATGAGATCTTGATCGATGAAATGGTCAGCTTACTGACCGAGTTATTGCTATATTGTTGCCTCATAAAAGATGCATCGCTCTTAGCTCTATGATTCAATTTTGTTGCTATTGTAATGGCAGAGGTCTGTCTAGAAATGCAGCTATGTTATTTGTTATTTATAAAGAGCACTTACACAAGAGGTTGTTAGTACCATAAAGGATAACACAAATGATACTAACTGATTGAAACCTAGGTGTATTTATTAGCTAAAGTTGACAACAAAGAAAAGTCTTCAAATTATTGTGAAAAGTCAATGGGAAGGAGAGTAAGCAAAGGTCCAGTAGAAATGTATTCCACTCTCTTGAAACAGTGAGGAGGGAGGTCTTGTTGCCAAATGTGACAGTGACATATTCATGCCAGTCTCTCATGATATTCAAATGTGCATCTCATGAGTCTACACAGGGATCATTTGCCTGGCCATTGTTTTTCCAAACTATCTTCCATGGTTCTCCACTTATGTTTCAACATGGGCCATCCCTTGAAAGAGATCAGCTTTTCACAATCTTCAACATGGATGTTCGGGAGCTGCAGTCAAATACTATTCTAAATGGATGTAATGTACAAGGTTGCTCACTAGAAACCCTGAAGATCTAAGCTCTGCCACAATGGACTAGACTTGAAATGAATCTTTATTTTATTCAGGTATGTATTGATAAAAAACATAGATTACGTTTTCAATCACTTCTTCTATCAGTGATCATAACTCCTTCTGTCTCTTTGGTTTTAGTGGCCTTGATCACAAGTTAGAATTCTGTTTGTGGTTCTCTAAGCTTGCAGGCATTTGATGTTGACTAATACTGGATGAGCTCCTTCACACTGGACAAAGAAGGGTGATCACCTCACACCATGTCATTACGGACACTGCTTCTGTGCTATATTATTCATCTACAAATTAATGTCATCAGGTTTATCACTTTATTCAATTAAAAGAAAGCCAATTAAGGCCATAAAAGCCAGAATGCAGTAGGTTGGCACTCAAAAGTTCAGGACTGGCAACTGTGTCCCTAATGACATGGATTGCGGTGGTACCTAAAGACAAATCTGTGATTCTCTGACAAGCACTAATGAGAGAATAACGTATCGGGAGCTCCTTTTAATTATTTCAGGTTGGCTTGAATGGCACTACGCCAATCCAAATCTACCGCATATGCCTGAAATAGTAAAAATTCCTTTGTCACCAGATAAAACACCCTAGCTGTGATAGGCATTGCTTGAAAATGATAAAATGGTTTGCCACTTTTCCAGCATACCATGAGCAGTAATTGTGTTGACTCTTTGTCTGTAATTGTTCATAGAGACCACACATTTAGGATGGAGCTGTATGTTGGTTCACTGGTGAAAAGAAGCAGCTATCTTCTGAAAGAGTTAGAACTATTGAAAGTTCCCTCATTCGTGTTTTGCAAGAAGTGTTTTTCATTTTTTCAGAATAACTTGTTTTTTTCAGTCATGACCTTAATATGGAAGACAATACATATTTTACTCGACTTATGAATAATGACGTGCCACATTGTGTGCTTCCCTTGAACGTAGAACAGCCACCAGGATATCTTTGAAGGCTGACATCCATTATTGTGCTGGGAAAAACTGAACCCGAGTTTCTTTAAGTAAGTCAGGCTTGGTAAATTAGATAGAATTGTGTGTCAGAGTAGCGATTTTACACTGAACTCTTTGTGAAACTAATAACCAATGCATTCTTTGGAGGCTTGGGGTAAATGTTTTCATCTCAGTACCATTGCTTTTATATTTTCTGCTCAGTTTTGAATTACTAGCGGTGTACACATCAGATTTCTTGGAAGGTCAGAAAATGAGTAAATAAAATGATACAATAAGCCGTGCATGAACTAACATTTCAAGTGTTACACCCAATATGTTTACTGTAATGAGAGGAAATATTTGAAAGTTGTCTTCACAAAGGCTATTTGTAGAGCCGACCAGATTCCGTAATGCCTTGCTAGGAGTTAGAGCTAGCCACTTGTCATCTATACAGGTCTTGATGACAGGGTATTGGTCACTGGGCATGCATGTGTCTAATTTCTAGCATTCTAACATCCTATAAAAGAGCATCATTTTGGATAATCACAAGTCTAGCCAGTAGCATTTCATGAAGAATCTGGAGAAGCCATATTTAAACTATGAGGACAAGGGAGATCGCTGGGGACCTACATGTCACCAGGTGCGGCTCGTGGAGGGAGTGCTGCGGGGCGGTGGGGCGGGGAGGAGCAGGGTGGGGGGTAGTAAACTACGGCATACGGCCGAACAGAGGTAAGTAAACAAATAAATAAATAAAACGAATTTCGTTGCGCGCGCTGCATCCCATTTGGCAATGCAGCGCGCGCAATGATATTCATTTTATTTATTTATTTGTTTACTTACCTCTGTTCGGCCATATGCCGTAGTTTACTACCCCCCACCCTGCTCCTCCCCCGCCCCACTGCCCCGCGGCACTCACTCCACGAGCTGCTACTGCATGTCACTATCATTGGAGGAATGTCCAAGGAATTTTTGCTGACACTAATGATAAGGTATTGTAGAAATTGTAGAAGTGATGCAACCAACAAACCACTTTATCATAAATCCTATAAACCATCTGTCAGTTTTTCTAGCCGTATAGAATAATCAATTGTATCATATATCCTCGAAAGGTCAACTGTCACCCTTGGTGATGCACGATTCCTGTCTCTCACATATACAAGTTGCTCTGTACCACCCAGAAGTGTCAATTCTATCTCTCTCAGGGGCTGGGGCGATTCCTGACCAGAGACCACTCAAAAGGCCAAGCATCTAGCTGAGGTGCTACCACATTTTCAATGGCAGAACTTTGGAATCAACCAATAACTACATGGGTCAACAGGGTGCAATATGGGGTTATGTTTAGCATGAGCATCCATGCCTTGTTCGAGGACTTTTGGCATTCTTTGTATTAATGAAATGTGAATGCTTTGGAAAACTGAGTGCAAACAAATTCCCAATCTTAGTTATAACTTTGGAAGGTAAAAGATTGTACCTACACCGTGCCAACCCACACACTTTTTCAAATTTTGAGCAGGTATTATAGAGAGGTTATATTTTGAAAATCTTGAAAAATCCATCTCTTGGTGGCAGTCAATCATCTTTATACAACTATTTTCTCTAAAAATCTGAGAGAGGTATACATTTTAGTGTGAGAAATGGGCTGTCTCTGAACACTACTTTCTATAGGTTACCCGAAATTTGTTACCACAAATTGTTGAATCTTGCAACAAGTGTTGTTCAATGCTGTAATCACGTTTTAGTCATGAACAGGACTGTCCACCTCTTTTAAAGCTAGAAATATTTCTTTGGCAGTAAAACTGGCTTTCTGAATTTGTTTTGCACGACAGGTTTTGTGGTCTTAGTGACTCAGTCCTGCAAAGACCTGCGGTTTACCTTACCAGTTGTCGAGCTTTATACCCCTAGATCTTGCCATATTTTTGTAAATAATGTAGTCACTCAGCTAAATACTAAATACATTTTATTTTAATGAGAAATGCTTATTGTATTCTTGTTTGGCTTTTGGTTTTCTGGAACGATATGTCCCTTAAGTAATTATGTTTTTACATATTCAGAAATTAGCAAACTAACTTAGATGCTAATGGTGGCATTATTTTGAAAAAAAGAAGCTTGAAATTACCTAACTGTCCACCCACCTATAGTCTGACAAGAATGGCCAATAGTTGTAGTAGTTGAATTTAGAACGCATGAATTTCTCTTTTTTTCCTCTGCCTCATCAACAGGCAAATAGTTATCACCCATTTGCACTTAATAAACGAGTGTCTAGGTCAAAGTTATTGCTTTGGTGGACTTACAATAAACGCAATTGTACAAAAACGAGACCAATACATTTTCTATGACCGCAAATCTTTTAAAATTATATCCGAATATATATATAATTAGATTTTTCTGCAACGAAAAACATCTTGGTATTTGCTTCAGTCACGTTTCCTTTGACGTAATGCCGCTCTTTCTGTAATATACTTAATTCAGTAAGAGCAAAATATACTTAGGGCCTAGATTACCTTATTAAAAGCATTCCCAAGATGTGTTGATGGGTTGCCATGAAGCAATATTAAATCTCCTTGTCAGATTGTATCTCAGTCGAAACTTAAATGTTGAGTTAAATCACAGTTGAATTCTCCGCAGTATACACATTCAGAGATTAAATCAGGCTTGGCATTTGGTATTGTAAGCTGCTTAATTGGAATAAATGACCTCAGAGCGGTCATTTGTTTTCAATTCATGTAAAGTTATTGAATGTATGCAATAGTATTTGTTTCATGTACCAATCGCGAATGGCTGAAAAACGAGCATGGCCTTTTAATTTCTAATGCTGCTTATTAAAGCAATAGGCATCTAAGAAGATGCAATTAATAGTACTGAGTAAATTAATATTTTGAAAGCACTCTTGTATTTTACATATGTTGTAAAGGCCGTATTGCATTTATTGCTGCTGTTTCCACACTTTGACCCTCTATTTTTAGGAAGGAGACCATCAAATCCCTCGCTCAAAAATGTCTTCCGCCTCTTGTTACGCATCCCTCGTCTCCTTCCGCCACTATCGAAGTTGGCTGCCACCATTCTGCACTTTCTGAAGAAAAGCAAATCATCAAAAGCAAAGTATTCGATCTCAATTAACAATGCATTTCCCTTATCTGTGCTACCAAAATAATATTTGCACGTTTACTAACTCTTAAAGAACGTATGATTGCTCACCAGGGAGTGTTTATGTGCAAAATGGCTTGTAAATACACAATTTGCCCCTATGCAAATGCTGCACTCAGTAGTGTACCAGTGGATGTGGCAGGTGGAGATTCCAGTGCATCCCTCGTGCACAGTCGGATGTTCTGTAATCTGCAAGGGGAACCAGAGACAGCTGAAGACAAAGAAGGGCCAATTTCAAATTCAGCATTCCAATGGCAGTCCTGTGCTCTGACATAGCATTAATGCAAATAAAATGAGAGCCGAGATACTCGATTTTCCAGTGTTGACAGTATGAGATGAGCAGATTTTAGGCAGGGTCCATATCAGTCGGTGTCCTTAGATCTGTCTGGAAAGGATCCTGATCTGAATAGCTAGCTCTAGCTCTGTATTCATGCTAAAGTCCTGATGACGACCCTCTACTCCCATTGGGTCGAAACGCCCTCTACATTCACGGCAGTGTGAACACAAAAAGAGATGACGCATTTGGCAGCCGCGGTCCGTGCAGGTAACAGGGGTGGGGCCGGGTTGGGGGGGAGTTCGAGGGACGATGCCGAGGGAAAATTACTTATTTATTTAATTTTCCCTCAGCATTGTCCCTCGAAATCCCCCCCAACCCGGCCCCACCGTTGTTACCTGCACGGACCGCGGCTGGCATTTGGGTGTCTGAATGTACAAGTCCCTCAAGCAGCACATATTCTACAAAGTCTATGATTGTTCAACTGCCTTCTTGTATTATACACACCATTGCGCTGTTTCACTTCAATTCACCATGTATCACCTGAGCACGGAGGACATTCTATGTTTTACATACGGATGTACTTTAGGTAAAATTGAATATAACATTATATGCAAGTCTAGCAGGCTCCTAGTACACGTTCACTCGCTGTGATACCTGATCTGTTACTCTGCATACATTGTATTTGCAAATTTCTTGATCCACTGGGAGCCTTTTCTATTTGACATGCCTCTTTAACACTGGCATACTCTTGTGTGGGACACTGCATCATTGTAAATGTGCACTGGTATTTTCTGACTCGGGTGCTTAATATTTTACTTTTTAATGCTTTTTATTTTCAATTTCTTAATCTGATCATAAATTATGTTTCCTTTTAATTTCTAATGCCTTTTACTTGTTTTATTGATGATAGCAAGATTCTCTCTGTCATAACTCTCCTTGAGTAAAACCGAGAGCTGCACTGCTTGATCTGGCCTGAAAAGACACGAAATCAGGCGAATTAGCACAATTGAGCAACTTTTATGCTTTTGTGAGTTAATCAACTTCGCCTAGAAGACTAGAATAAAGTAAGGAAGTGCTGTAAAACAAGGCACTTGAGCACGCTCGAGAATTTGTCTTTAGGCTAACTAGTGGAGGAGAGACGAGACAAGGTCTAAATGTTTTGTCAAAGCCCTGCTGCTCACAAGTCTCAGCACTGTGCTGGCATAATTGTGTTTACTCGAAGAAAAAAGGCGAATCATAGGTGGAAGACAGCAAAATGTGCATCTCTTAACTGTCAAATTGTCTAATGGAAAAGCTGTGCAGAATAAATCTGAACTATGAGTTTGAAAGGAGGCATTTGCTTTTAAAACAGCAAATTGCTGCTATCTTCTCACAGAAGTCTGGGACAAATGGGGGGGGGGGAGGTGTGTGTTGTGTCGAAATGACCTCAATACACATGCAAGAAACTTAGTGCAATGCCTGAAAAAAAATGGATTTAGTAAGTAATGAGGTCAAATAGCGCATCGCTGCAATTGTTGACAGAGCATTTGGAATAAATACTAACTCGTGTTATTTGTTTCTTCAATAAAGCTCCTTGAACAGCAATGATTACAAGTTATTAACCAAAAAGTAATATATCATCAAATAAATTAGACTTAAACAATACACAGTGTTTTGTATTCATATGAACAGTTACATTGGTATCTACTCTCTACCGTTAAAAGCCCACGAAAGTAAATTTGTCTTCCCTTCGTAATTGCGAGTTATGAGACACACAACATTTATTCAAAGTTTTTTTCAAGAAAGTGCGCAAAAAATGCAAATGATACAAAGGCTAAGGCTCTTAAATAGTCTGGTTTGTAAACATACATATAACCATTTTTCTCAAATATTTGCATTTGGGGGTGCAGACGTATCTTGAGGAAAGTGTCAGTGCCTTCTCAATTGCCCAGTAAAATTCAGTTTATCACTCAGTTATCGCACATTTTGTAAAGTCACATTTTGTAGTACACATTTTTGTAAATGTGTATGCTAAATTTGGGCATATTACGAATTGCCAGTGACATACACTGACAGAGGGTGATCAAATGTTCACTTGCTCTGCAAGGCTTCTCTGTTGTAATACGAAAATTCAGTGATGTTTTTGGATTAGAGTTCATTACATTGATAAATAAAATCTGGAACGCAAACCGTGTAATAAACCCAAGAAAAAACTGATTGATGCCTGTCTGTTATCACCCTAATGCCTACTTCATTTCTTCTACAGAGACTGGGGGAGCAGATATATGCAGAAAGGCAATACAGGGGAATTTAAATTCTTACACCTTTCTGCGAGGCACTTAACAGAATAAGAGATAAATGACTTTATTTGCTCATTGATTGTTTGCTGATACAAAAAGTGGTGATGATCATGGACTTTCCACTTGGTTCTCTGGTTATGCTGTTATGGTTTTCCGCCATTTATCTCAGGAAACCGAAGCAGCAAGGTACATTTTTGAAGAGTCTATAATATTCTTCCTGAATCTGAAAGAAACATAATGTTTATTTGAGTGTTCTTTCCAAAAAACAATCATTGATGGCTCATGCAGGTGATCAGATAATTAATGTAATAACAGACACATCATTTTAACTTGAATACACGTAATGATTTAATCCAAGGAACTGTTATCAACATGTTATCATAGAATAGCTTAAAGAAGTGTATGAAGCAACTAGTTCTGCCAGCAGAGCATGCTTTGAGTATGGCAGTAAAAAAAATCCCATAGCTCCAGTGGCAGCTGGCACGGATTGGGGGTTTCAGGAGTAAAAAAAAGAAGATTACACTTACTTACTCACTGCGTCTCTCTCCTCGTCATCCCTCCGCTCCGGCCGGAACAAGAAGCACCCAGGCTCCCCTAAGCCAATCACAACGCTGCAATGCAGCATTGTGATTGGTCTGAGTGACGTGGGTCGGCGCTCAGATGGGGACTGTAGACTGGGCATGCTTTCCATCCAGGCTGTAATGCAGCCTTGGTGGAGAACATGCAAAGTGCACATGACTGCTTAGCCGGCTCAAGAAGGCCAGCCAAACATTCGTGCACACTTACAGAGTGCCACCACTCCTCCCCCTGTTCCTCTGTCAGCAAAGCAACCCTGCCCCGCCCACAAAGCTGCTGCATCAGGACCAAAAAATGATAACATAACGTTATTATCATTTTATTTTTCCTTTATTTACACTGCTGAAAAGCAGTGGCGCGACACTCCTCCGCTGTAGCGGAGGAGCCGCCACTGTATAGCTCAAGAAGTGTGGAGGCCCAAAAATTTCACTGTGACCTTAAAAGAAACGTGGAGGCTATTTAGTAAATGTGACTGAAGAAATGAAAAAAAATACCTAAAAATTACAGCTCTTCTAAAAAGGTAGTGCACAGTAATTTAACAAGCATTTGCAATGCAATAGGTCTCGCATTTATGCAAGTTTGAGCTATTGGCATTGTAAATGCCAATGCCTTTTATTTATGTTTTGGTTTTTAAAACATAAATAAAAGGCATTGCCATTTAAAATGCTAATAGCTTGAACTCTTGGAAATGCAAGACCTATTGCATTCCAAATGCTTGTTTTATAAAAGCGCCCCGTGAAAGCGCACATCGCGCGCTGAATGGGCTGAATGTTGCAGGAAATTTAAATACCTTAAAAATTGTACAGATTAGGAGCCTGTGTAATAATATCCTCTTTTCAGCACCCCTATTCTGATTTATCTCTGTGGCTTTTTACTTGGTGCTGCGTTTTGTTTAAGACAGATCACAAAGAACATATGGCGCTGACTACTGGAATGCATATAAGTATGAAAGAGACACTGTACTGGCATAGCTTGAACCTAGCCACGAAAATCCCAGGCCTCGTATGCAAAAACAAGCGGTCGAGATTGTCCCGCGGCTCCAAAAGTGAAAACGCACAGCGCGCTGAAAGTAAACAAAGCAGACATCCTGCCTCAAGTAGGACAAACTCAATATAGAATTAGTGCTTACGGTGTAAGAACTGAAGTAAAGGGGCCAGTAGCCATAGGAGGAATCAAATGACGACACAGCCATACTAAGGAGGGACTAACGAGCCTATAAACGAATCTGAAGGCAGCATTTACAAAGGACAAAGACACAAGCCAATGACAAATATGGGCGGAGTAGTGGGCGGGTCTTCCCCCTGTACTGAACTACCCCAGATCTTCGCAGAGCAGCACTTGCGCGCTGACTCTAGGCTCAACCTAAAAATGAAGGTTTCAATGTAGAGTTTTGTTGTTTGAATAGTTCCAATCCTGGTAACTCAACAAATACTGACAATTTTGGAAAAGGATTTTTATACAAAAATAATATTCCAAGTGTGACTTGGTAGAAGAAAAAGAGAATGCGTCATTTGAGATTTTTAACGGGTTACATTAATGCGGTGGCAGATCATTGATGCTGGTTAAGTGATGTGTTTTAAATATGTATCCTTCATTTATGTTATCTTCCTATTAAGTTGCAATGTTATGTGTATGTAGGCCCTGATTACAAGTCAGGCAGTGTGAAATTAACACACAAAACTCTGCTTCATTTGATTATAAGTTGCTTGGTTTTATCCACACCCGTTTCTTGGTGTGAGAAACCTGCACCTAATTATTCCAGCTGTTAAATCAAACTGGAAACTGAATGAGACTTTCAAGCCTCATTTCCTGGGCTTTTCATGAGGGGGCATACAATGCGTCACTCTGCGCCAGAAATTACCTTCCACTTCCCTCACTTGCTCCCTCCACCCCCTTTCTCACTCCCAACCCCGCTCAGAGGTCCAAGCATATATTTACCACACAGTAGCGGCCCGTGGTGGGAGTGCTGCCGGGCGGTGACGTGGGGCGGGGGAGGGGCAGGGTGCGGGGTAGTAAAGTACGGAATACAGCCGTATAGAGGTAAGTAGACATATAAATAAATAAAACGAATTTCGTTGCGCGCGCTGCATCGCCAAATGCGATGCAGTGCGCGCAACGAAATTCGTTTTATTTATTTATATGTCTACTTACCTCTATACGGCCGTATTCCGTACTTTACTACCCCCCGCCCCACGTCACCGCCCAGCAGCACTCCCACCACGGGCCGCTACTGTTACCACATACTTAGAGGAGGAGCTAAATGTATGCATTCAACGTGATTGGAATCGGGAATTCCGTGTGGTATTATGACTAGAAAAATTGATTTACTGCACAGTAATGGTAAATTTGCATGTAAATTTACCTTTTATCCAGTAACATCCAACTTGTAATCATGGCCTAAGTCATGTAATCTAAAATGATGGCCAGTAACACCACCTCCACAACATAAGGTCATCCGGAAACATTATATAAATATAAGACATGATAATTCTGGCTATGCCAGCGCACTATACTTACTTTCTTAGACAAAACGCAAAGAAATATGAAGATGAACATTCCTTGGAAGGCATTTGCGATCGTGAATAGGTATGCCGTGACCACCGATCCACTGACAACATGCAGGACCCCAAACATCCAGGTAGCACCAAGAAGGAACAGCAGGGCTAGGGCGCCTCGAGCGCAGGACCTAGAAGAGGTGCAGAAAAATTAGCAGTGGAACATTTGCAAAGAAAAGACTTACATACACCCCTGCTTATTTTATTACTATATTTTTTTTTTACTGTGTTTCATTTTTGTATTTTTGGACACAAAAGCTGATTATTTCTGCCTGAGTTCAGAACCTGAGAGTCAGTTCCTCGTCCTGTACTTCACGATATGATCCTTCACCGTCTCGCATTCATTCACTGTCTCAGAAGCAGCGAAATATTCATCTATATGGAGTTTCAAGCAATACGTGTTCCCTGGTGGACCGCATTGCCATATGATTTGATTTTGAAACGAATGCATGCGCTTTTCTCGGGGGTACGGTGCATGTCTCGTGCAGCATGAAGTATTCCCTGCCAGGAGACCTTGAAATACGTGCCATACGCTCTGAGGTCAGCGCGCGCACTTGACATAAAAGGCGGCTGGGATTTTTCATGACTTTCCATCCCGGAGATGTGAAAATCCATTGGCACTCTCTTACAGAATGCATTTCGCTCTCGGCACCATCACTCTTTCCTTATGGTTACAATCAAGACACACTGCCTCATTAAGCTGTATGTCTGCTGGCAGCCACTCGTGCTCCAAGAACTCGGAATGCGGTTATATACAGTACACCATGGTAGCCTGAATACGAAATATAAAAAAGAGCCCTTTTTGAAGCCTAAATTATGCATTCGCTATATTCCTACCCTTTGATAGCCAGGGAATGGTGAACTGTACCTTTCGGCGCTGACATCATACCTGGTCTTTGTAGGCCCAAATCCCCGTTAAATTCAGTAAATCAGTTTAAAGCACGGAAGCTTGTGAAGTGAAATACGTAGCAAAACTATTATTCACGCACTTATAAAAGCCAGATCGACGGAAATCAGTGCAATGAAATTGAAGCATGTAACTAGGCAACACATTTGTCCCTGTTGGACTCTTTAGTTCTTGCTGCACAAATGTTTTGCAAGTTATTTGTGACTCCATTTAAAGGCGAGAAAGAGCATAGGTTGATGATAACACTATAACTGCAAGCAAAGTGAGAAAAGAATACTATTCACCACCTATATGTGCCATAATTCATTTTAATGTCTGGCTTAGAGGCACTGTTAGTTACTGCACCATCTTTGTGCAGTCATAAAATGTATAACTAAAAATGCATACATAGTTATATAGACAGAGGTGCTTTCGGTGTGCTCTCTTCTTCCATTGGTCTTTTCCACTGTCATTCACATTTTGCTTCAGCCCACTACAGCATACAGAATGGGCAGACCCTGTCGCTCTCGCACTGTGAGTGACAGAATGGTTTCTGATAATGCTCTATTACTTACCGGTACTCCGGGTCCCGTTGTCCTCGTACCGTTCATTACTAAGTGGAGATAACCATCTCCCGACAGAAAAAAGAGATCAGAAGAATGCTGGGACACTAACCCCGCCCCTCCCACCGGGAGTACATAAGGGGTACTTACCCAGCATTCCGCCTGAACAACCAAGCCCACAACAGGAAGGCCGGCCGTCCGGGAGGGAGGGCGGGGCGTATGAACGGGACGAGGACAACGGGACCCGGAGTAATGAAGATTACTGGTAAGTAATAGAGCATTACCCCCAGGTCCCTTATGTCCTCGTCCCATTCATTACTAAGTGGAGAATACCAAAGCACAAAAGCCGGCCTTCCCAAACAAAACAGAAGCCAACACAGGAAACCACACCAAGGCAGCCACTGCAGGAAGCAAAAGGCAGAACCGGTCTAAACCCCAGGCAGAGCACCCAGACATGAGGGAGCCCACCAAGCCGGGACGCACCCAACCAAACACCGGGAGAACAGCCAGAAGACCAACCCGACAACCCACAGGGGACAACCAGCCCACAGCAGGAACACCCCACAGCCAACCAGAGAAGAGGAGAGCACGGACCCATAAGCCAATCGAGGCAAGAAAGAACAAAACAGCGAGGAGGCCACCCAAAGAGGAAGGCCAAGAGCCACCAGGCCAGCAAGCCAGACCGGAGCCACACCCAGGCACAGAGAACCAACGCCAGATCAATGACCCGGCCCCAGAGAGCCAGCCGACAGCCCAACAGCACCCAGCCTGGAAGGCGAGACAGCCCACGGACAGGGAAAGAGGGAAAGCCAAGGCACCGGGGAAAGAGGAACAAACACCCAGAAGCCAACCCACCACGCCCCAAGAGCCAGAAGGGAGCAGACCCAACAGGGACCAGAACCCCACAGGACGAAAAACCGACCAGGAAACAAGGCACCAAGGGAACCAGAACCGCCAGGAAGCCCGAACAGCAGCAACCGACAAGGGCAACCAACCAGGACAACGAGACCCGGGAAAACAAAGAAGAAAAGGGAACAAGAGGAACACATGAACCCAAGAACACAGCCCCAGCAGAACACCTCAACCGCAAACCAGCGAAACTGGAGCAGGAAGCCACAGCCCGAAGAAGGCACACCCCAAACAACAGAGAAGGAGAGGAACGGAACGGGCAAACGACCCCGAGAACCCAAGACCAGAGCAAGGGAACCCCAAGGGAGCCAACACCAGCAGAGCAGAAGGCAGAGGCAAAAAACACAAAGGTCAGCAAAGACCGAGGGCCAACAATGCAGAAAGGCCCCAAAGGAGAGGGACAGGCCCGAACAACACAGCACGGAAACCCCAACTACCAGAGGAGAGGCAACACCAAAAAAATAACCCGACCACAGAAGCAACAGAAGCCAGGGCGGAAGGCACAAAAACCAAACCCCACGGCCCAGCATGGCCCAAGGGAGGGCCCGAGCAGGGGAGACACCCCCAGAGCAGAAAAACGGCAACAGAGGACACCGCAGCCGGGAATCCAAAGCCAAAGCCGAGCAACCCGTCCGACCAGAAGGCCCAACCCAGAACAGGGGGAAGGCCAAAGAAGGGTAGGCCCCAGCAGAGCACAGGGCAGAGAGCAACCAGCCCCGGCGCCGCCCAAACAAAACCCCAGAGCAGGGGATAAACAGGAGCGGGGGACAGACCCCAACAGGCCCAGCCAGAGCCAAGAGGCCACAACGGCAAGAGCACACAACACCCGCAAGGACCAGAACCCGACAGCAGAGGGATCAGCCACCCCACAGGCAGAAAAGACACCAGCAAAGAAGCGGCAGGCCACACAACGAACCCCCAACACAGCCCCAGCAGGCAGCCCAAGACCGCAGCAAGAGCGCACCCAGGCAACGCCGAGCAGGCCGAACCAAAGGGAAACCAGCAGACCAGCCAAGAACCGGAGCCAACAGGGAGGAAGGTGGAAGGCAACAGGCAACCACAAAGAGTCACCGCCGAAGGCCAAGCAGAAGCAGCCGCAAGCCAGCAGACCAGGAGAGACCGAAACACGGCCCCCGGACAGGGAAAGCGGCGGCACAACCCCAGCCAAAAAGAAACACCAGAAAGGGCAGGGACAAGCACCCCCCCTCCACAGCGAACCAAGCTGGGGAAGAACACCGCAGGCCAGAAGAGACCCAGCGCAGGCCAACAGAACCCGGAAATCCAACCAGGCAACAAGCAACGCCCACCCAGAAGCACCACGGACACCAGACGAGCCCAGAGGAAGCAGTGAGGAAAAGCCGAAGGCAGAAGCACAGCCACCAGCCAAGAGGCCAAACACCAGACACCCCAGGGGAAGCAAGAAGCAACCCAGGCACCAGATTAGGCTAAGCAGCCAGAACCCAACTCAGCAGCGGGGCCCAGAGAGGGCCGACCAGTGCCCTCCCAAAGCACACCGGCAAGAGGGATAGACCCAGAAAGGGGGCCAGACCAGCAACACAGTGCCCGTCAGCAGCCCGGGGAAGCAGAAAAGAGGAAATAACCCCATCCGGAAACTCAGGTGGACAACCCCCAACCAGGAGAGAAGCTGCCCCCAGGGAGCAAAGGCCGCAGGCAAAACACCGGAGGCCAGGACCAGCAACCCCAAGGCACAAGACACAGCCAACTAACCCCAGCAACCCGCCCGAACGGAAGGGCCAGCAGACAAACAGGGCAAAAAAACGCAGCAGAAACCAGTGCGCCAAGAAGAGCCAGGCCGAATCGCAGGCAAAGCGACATGGCACGGAACCACGAGAGCCAGGGCAGCAGCAGGATGACAGGGACAACCACCAGCACCACAGCCACACAGGCACATCCGCCAGGAGAAGCAACGGGCAGAGACCCACCGAAGCCAACAAGAGGAACCGGGGCCCAGAGCACCACCCCAGAGACACCGGGAACGCCAAGGCCAGGCCAGGGCCGAGAGCAGAAGAGACCAGGCACCCACAGACCGGCAACACCGGGGGTCAGTCAAGAAAAGTCAACCTGGCCACAGCACGAAGACAGCACGCCAACAAACGGACAGCCGACAAAAGAACAGGGCCACAGGGGAGAAGAACCGCGGGAGACAGGAGGGGAGGCACCCACAAACAAGCACCCTTCACCCCGCAACGGAAAACCCACACAGGAACAACCACGCAAGGCAGCCCAGTGAGAGACGAGCCCGCAGTGCGAGCAAGGAACAAGCCCAACACACAAACCAACAAACAGCCGGCCAGGGAGACAAACAACCTCGACCTAGGGCCCAGAAGACGGAACGCGACGGCCCCAACCTGCCCAGGAGCAGGAGAACAGCAGGCCACCCCAGCGTGCCCGAAAAAACGCCAGCAGGAGCGAAACTGCAGGACACCTGCCCCCACACAGAACAAGAACAAAGCATGTGAGGGACAGGCGAGGACTCCGTAAAGGAAACAAACCACAGCAACGGAACCAGACCCGAAGCCGAACTGAGGGAGCCCCACAGACCAACAGAAGACGAAAATCGAGCCCCGGCAATGGCTCTCCGGAGCATGCAGGCCCGGGAAGAGCACAACAAATCCCAAAGTACCCCTGACCCGGGAAAGACAGCCGAGGACTAGCGCAGGGACACGAAGACCCAACGGAACGTGGCAAAAGGAAACCAACCATCACCGGCATCCAAAGAAGCGCCAAAACCCCAACAGCGCAGCGCAACACGCCCGGCATCAGCGGGGCACCCAGACCAACCCCCATGACAGCCGAGACCAGCAGCAATACCAGTGAAAGACCAGCAATGTGAATCCACTCCAGAAACGGCAGGGCAGCCACAAAAGCCGAGCCGGGCGTAGCAGTCCACAAAGACCCAGCCCGGAAAGCAGCAGGTGCCTCAAACAGAAGCGCAGACTCCCGGGAAGAAGCCGGCAGCAGCACACCGCCAACCAGCCAAGACAGAAGCCCCGGGGGGGGAGGGGGTAGAGAAAAAAAAAAAAACAGCACTCTGCAGGAAACACCGCAGACCGATAGGAAGTAGAACAGCTGTCGGCACTACCCAAAGGAATGCAACCAAGACACCGACCTCGGAAACATGCAAGGTCGCCGACCGTGCCAGGGCCCATACTCGTGAACGGCAGAACACAGGGGCCGAGCAACGCACCGAGCCATCTGGCGGGCTGACAGAAAGCACACATTTACATGTGGGCATCGTGACGCAGAATAACAGATGCGCCTTGTTAGACCTGGCACCATTGGCGTGGGTCTCCCCTCCATTTTTTTGCTGTTGCCTCTTATGTTTTTGCTGGTTTTAGATGCTTTTGGGCACTGTGCCACTGCTGTTCAGTGCCACAGTGCAAGTGCTCCCTATGGTAAATTGATGTATGGATTAGTGACTCCATGATTGGCTTGTTTGGCTTACTGTCAGACCCTAGTACAGTGCACTGCGTGTGCCCAGGGCTTGTAAATCAAATGCTGCTGGTGGGCTTGCAGCACTGGTCGTGCCACCCACCGGAGCAGCTTGTAAAGTGTGTCTCAGGCCTGCCATTGCAGAGCCTGTGGGCAGTCTGGTACTGCCATGTTGACTGGGCAAGTGTACCCACTTGCCAGTCCCTAAACCTTCCCTTTTATACATATTAGTCACCCCTAAGGTAGGCCCAAGGGCAGGGTGCATTGTAGGTAAAAGGTAGGACATGCCCTGGTGTGTGTGGCATGTCCTAATAGTGAATTACAGCCATTTTCGTTTTTCACTATTGCAAGGCTACCTGTTCCCCATAGGCCAGAATGGGCAGTTAGATTATTACATCTTACAATCCTAACTGACTCAGGGAACCCGGTAGAAATTCGAGTTTAGTACGCCTGAACTCAGAATGATAAAATACATCTTTTAGTGAAGTTGGTTTTAACATTCTGTGTTTGAATATACCACTTTTAGAAAGTAGGTATTTTCTTGCCTAACTATCCAAGCCTGCCTCTGCTAGGTTGTGTATTCCTTGTCTGGAGATTGAGTGACAGGGGCTGGGGGTGGCTACAGGAGACAGGGTGAGTCAGCGCAGGGCTGAATAGAAAGATCTGCATCCAGAGTGGAGGGAGGAGTTGCACCTGGGTCTGAATAGGGCTGTGCCTGCCTTCCACAATGCTGGCTCCACCTCCTGCCGGGCGGCTGAGCACTCTGCCCCACATTCTGAAAGGAAAGAAGGAGTCAGAAAAACAAAGTGCTCCAGGACTGACCAGAACTGGTTTTGGACTAGGCATAGGCCTCTCTGCCTTCAGAGAACAAAGAGAAACTGTGTATAAAAAGGGGACCCAGACCCCTAGGAAATTAGATCACTTCTGGGAATCAAGACAAACCTTTGCTGAGGAGAAGAACCAGGAAGCTGAAGGAGGAGACTACCCCTGTGCTGTGTGTTTGGGGGTTGGCCTGCAGTGGTTGCTTCATGGCCAAAGAAAAGGAGAAAAGGACTGAGTGTACTTTCTATCAACTTGAAGAAGAATCTCCAAGGGCTTGAACTAGAGCTTGCCTCCTGCCTGAAGTCTCAGGGATACAAGACTTCACCAACCAGCTCCCCCCTGAATTCCCTTGCTGGGAATTGAAGTGCCTGCTGCTGTGCTGGGCCTTCTGAGAGACTGCGTGTCGCTGGGAGCTGGAAGCGCGACGCAACAACGAGAAGCGTGTCGCCGCTGCAGCCGCTGTCATCGCATCGCCGAGGAAGCGAGACGCCGCTGCCGCTGTCATCATCGCATGGCCGAAGCGCAGCGCATCGCCGGAGAAGCGGGACGCTGCCACGAAGGACATCGTCGCATCACCGGAGAAGCGCGTCGCAGGGCCTGTCGCGGCTCCCAAGATCATCGAGTCGCCGCACGGCCGTCGGGCGTGCACGCATCGTACCAAGGTTGTCGCATCGCAGCCAAGATGCCATTTTTATCACATCGCACCGGAGAAGAGTATCGCATCGAGGTGCCATCTGTCGCATCGCACCAGAGAGCAGTAAGAAACCGACGCATCAACTCCCCACACAGTAAGGAAGCGAGCATCAACTCCCCTGCGCAGCAGTAAGGAACCGACGCATCCACTCCCCTGAGTGTACAGAACCGACGCATCACCTTGCCTGCGACCCTTTTGTTTTCTTTGCGTTACGCATTCAAGGTACATTGAGAGTAAAGTGTTGCATCTACAACTTGAGAGAATTGAGCTATTTTATAACATTCTAAAGTCTATTTTTGAGTACAGTATTGTGAATTTTTGTCGTTTGGTCTTGTGTTAAGTCTATTTAAAAAATACTATTTTTATAATACAACCTGTGTGGTGTCCATCTGTAGTGTTGTCACTCTATTACTGTATGTGTTCACAAATGCTTTACACACTGCCTCTGAGATAAGCCTGCCTGCTCGTGCCAAGCTACAAAGGGGGTGAGCAGGGGTTATTTTAGGAGTGTAGCCCCTCACCCTGACTAGACGCAAGGGTCCCTATTTGTCACAGGTACCTACCTGTGCCAACTAGAGACCCCGAAATCTAACATTGGTGGTCAGCGGTGAGGATTTGGACTTGCATTTGTGATTCATATACAGTGATTGGTGTACACTACTAGTGAGTGCAGACCATAACGCAACCACATACTTTTTGAGAATTTTTTTCCTTGGAACTTCTTTTTCTATTTTTGATTCTTGAGAACTGCCAGTCTTTTTGCTACCATGAGCAAGACAGCATCCATAGTATCTGTAGACATTGTTTTGGAAGAAGAGAGAATTGATACTTACACTGTGCCTTATCTCAAAGCTTTGTGCAAGAAATTTAAAATCTCTGTGAAAGGCCTCACCAGGAAAGAGGAATACCAAAAGGCGCTGAGGGCCTGGGTAGAATCTAGGAATGCTAAAACAACAATTGATGGACAGAATGCAGAAGAATGTCATACATTCACCCCAGTACAGAGATCTGGGCCTAAATCCATAGTTTTTTTGCTCACCATGCCATTCCAGTTTGAACCCAGCCATATGCAAATCAGTCTTGACCCTGTGCCCCATGGGAACAGTCCAGCCCGAACTGCCAGGCCAGGTCCTCCCTCGACTGGAAAGAAGCCTCCTAGGACCGGTTTCAGGGTTTCACCCCTCTTCAGCCAGGATAGCTTGATTCCAGTGGCATGGAGAGCACGGGACCCACGTCTGGGCATACCCGTCCCACTCGGGGTGACAAATGCAAAAACAACAATTGATGGACAGAATGCAGAAGAATGTCATACATTCACCCCAGTACAGAGATCTGGGCCTAAATCCATAGTTTTTTTGCTCACCATGCCATTCCAGTTTGAACCCAGCCATATGCAAATCAGTCTTGACCCTGTGCCCCAAGGGAACAGTCCAGCCCGAACTGCCAGGCCAGGTCCTCCCTCGACTGGAAACAAGCATCCTTGGACCGGTTTCGGGGTTTCACCCCTCTTCAGCCAGGATAGCTTGATTCCAGTGGCATGGAGAGCACGGGACCCACGTCTGGGCATACCCGTCCCACTCGGGGTGACAAATGCAAAAACAAAAACAACCCATGAGGCGTAAGTGGGACGTCCTCTTACCATGCCTTCTCTTTGCTTACCGTGAGGTGCCACAGAAATCTCTAGGGTTCAGTCCCTTTGAGCTTCTCTATGGACACCCAGTGAGAGGACCTTTGAGTTTGGTCAAAGAAGGCTGGGAGCAATCTCCCAGGAAACCTCCCCAGGATGTATATAGCTACATGCTGGCCTTTAGGAACCAAACTAGGCGATTCAGAAAACTCGCTGAGGCGAATCTGGAAACCAGCCAGGAGGAGATGAAGCAGTGGTACGACCAGAATGCCACTCTGGTTGAGCTTCAGCCTGGTCAGAAAGTGTGGGTCATGGCCCCAGTGGAGCCCTGTGCGCTCCAGGATAAGTGGACCGGACCATTTGAGGTGGTGGAGCGCAAGAGTCCGGTTACCTACTTGGTGAACTTGCGGTCTCCCAGGAACCCCTTGCGGGTCCTGCATGTCAACCGCCTGAAGCCCCACTTAGAGAGGTCCGAAGTGGGCATGCTCCTAGCAACAGATGCTGGAATGGAGGAGGAGACTGAACCTCTTCCTGACCTCCTGTCTGCAACAGAGCAAGATGGGTCAGTGGATGGAGTGAACCTCTCTTCCACCCTGACCCCTGAGCAGCAGAATGACTGTCACCAGTTGCTGGGACAGTTTTCTGACCTGTTCTCCCTGATTCCCAGTGTCACTGATTGGTGCGTCCATGATGTAGACACTGGGGACAGTCCTCCTGTCAAGCACAAAACTTACAGGGTGACTGACAGGGTGAGAGCTTGCATCAAGGAGGAGGTCTCCAAGATGCTTGCGTTGGGGGTGATTGAGTCCTCTAACAGTCCTTGGGCCAGCCCAGTGGTCTTGGTCCCAAAGGCTGCCGCACCGGGTGTCTCACCAGAACTACGGTTCTGTGTGGACTACCGAGGGCTCAATTCAGTCACCAGGACTGACGCGCACCCCATCCCCAGAGCTGATGAGCTCATTGATCGGTTAGGTGCTGCCCGGTACCTCAGCACATTTGATTTAACGTCTGGGTACTGGCAGATCGCCTTGACTGATGGGGCAAGAGAGAGGTCAGCATTCTCCACACCAGATGGGCACTACCAATTCCAGGTTATGCCCTTTGGGATGAAGAATGCCCCTGCCACCTTTCAGAGGTTGGTCAACCAGGTGTTGGCTGGACTGGAAGAGTTCAGTGCCGCCTACCTGGATGACATTGCAGTGTTCAGCGCCAGTTGGGAAGAACATCTGCGCCACCTCTGGGAAGTGTTGATGGCACTGCGGAGAGCAGGCCTCACGATCAAGGCGAGTAAGTGCCAGATCGGGCAGGGTTCCGTGGTGTACTTGGGACACCAGGTTGGGAGCGGCCAGGTGGCGCCCCTACAACCCAAGATTGAGACCATCCTGACTTGGGAACCCCCAAGACCCAGACAGAGGTGAGAGCCTTTTAGGACTCACTGGGTATTACAGGAGGTTTGTCAAGGGGTATGGCAGCATTGTTGCACCCTTGACAGAGCTGACTTCCAGGAAGCAACCCAAGAGAGTGATTTGGACTGACACCTGTCAGAGAGCTTTTGATGCCCTGAAGACTGCCATGTGCACGGCGCCCGTGCTCCTGGCACCCAACTTCTCAAAAGAGTTTATTGTGCAAACAGACGCTTCAGAGCATGGTGTGGGGGCTGTTCTATCACAGATTAATGAGGAGGGCCTAGACCAACCTGTAGCCTTCATCAGTAGGAGGTTACTTCCACGGGAACAGAGGTGGAGTGCAATTGAGCGGGAGGCATTTGCTGTGGTCTGGGCACTGAAGAAGTTGAGACCATACTTGTTTGGGACTCACTTCCAGGTTCAGACAGACCACAGGCCCCTCAGATGGCTGATGCAGATGAGGGGTGAGAATCCAAAGCTGTTGAGGTGGTCCATATCCCTACAGGGGATGGACTTTACGGTGGAACACCGCCCTGGTACAGAACACGCCAATGCTGATGGTCTGTCCAGATTTTTCCACCTTAGTGATGAGAACTCCCCGGAGGTAGGGTAGATCTCCCCACATTTCAGCTGGAGGGGACACGTGTTAGACCTGGCACCATTGGCGTGGGTCTCCCTTCCATTTTTTTGCTGTTGCCTCTTATGTTTTTGCTGGTTTTAGATGCTTTTGGGCACTGTGCCACTGCTGTTCAGTGCCACAGTGCAAGTGCTCCCTATGGTAAATTGATGTATGGATTAGTGACTCCATGATTGGCTTGTTTGGCTTACTGTCAGACCCTAGTACAGTGCACTGCGTGTGCCCAGGGCTTGTAAATCAAATGCTGCTGGTGGGCTTGCAGCACTGGTCGTGCCACCCACCGGAGCAGCTTGTAAAGTGTGTCTCAGGCCTGCCATTGCAGAGCCTGTGGGCAGTCTGGTACTGCCATGTTGACTGGGCAAGTGTACCCACTTGCCAGTCCCTAAACCTTCCCTTTTATACATATTAGTCACCCCTAAGGTAGGCCCAAGGGCAGGGTGCGTTGTAGGTAAAAGGTAGGACATGCCCTGGTGTGTGTGGCATGTCCTAATAGTGAATTACAGCCATTTTCGTTTTTCACTATTGCAAGGCTACCTGTTCCCCATAGGCCAGAATGGGCAGTTAGATTATTACATCTTACAATCCTAACTGACTCAGGGAACCCGGTAGAAATTCGAGTTTAGTACGCCTGAACTCAGAATGATAAAATACATCTTTTAGTGAAGTTGGTTTTAACATTCTGTGTTTGAAAATACCACTTTTAGAAAGTAGGTATTTTCTTGCCTAACTATCCAAGCCTGCCTCTGCTAGGTTGTGTATTCCTTGTCTGGAGATTGAGTGACAGGGGCTGGGGGTGGCTACAGGAGACAGGGTGAGTCAGCGCAGGGCTGAATAGAAAGATCTGCATCCAGAGTGGAGGGAGGAGTTGCACCTGGGTCTGAATAGGGCTGTGCCTGCCTTCCACAATGCTGGCTCCACCTCCTGCCGGGCGGCTGAGCACTCTGCCCCACATTCTGAAAGGAAAGAAGGAGTCAGAAAAACAAAGTGCTCCAGGACTGACCAGAACTGGTTTTGGACTAGGCATAGGCCTCTCTGCCTTCAGAGAACAAAGAGAAACTGTGTATAAAAGGGGACCCAGACCCCTAGGAAATTAGATCACTTCTGGGAATCAAGACGAACCTTTGCTGAGGAGAAGAACCAGGAAGCTGAAGGAGGAGACTACCCCTGTGCTGTGTGTTTGGGGGTTGGCCTGCAGTGGTTGCTTCATGGCCAAAGAAAGGAGAAAAGGACTGAGTGTACTTTCTATCAACTTGAAGAAGAATCTCCAAGGGCTTGAACTAGAGCTTGCCTCCTGTCTGAAGTCTCAGGGATACATGACTTCACCAACCAGCTCCCCCCTGAATTCCCTTGCTGGGAATTGAAGTGCCTGCTGCTGTGCTGGGCCTTCTGAGAGACTGCGTGTCGCTGGGAGCTGGAAGCGTGACGCAACAACGAGAAGCGTGTCGCCGCTGCAGCCACTGTCATCGCATCGCCGAGGAATCGAGACGCCGCTGCCGCTGTCATCATCACATCGCCAAAGCGCGGCGCATCGCCGGAGAAGCGGGACGCTGCCACGAAGGACATCGTCGCATCACCGGAGAAGCGCGTCGCAGGGCCTGTCGCGGCTCCCAAGATCATCGAGTCGCCGCACGGCCGTCGGGCGTGCACGCATCGCACCAACGTTGTCGCATCGCAGCCAAGACGCTATTTTTATCGCATCAGAGAAGAGTATCGCATCGAGGTGCCATCTGTCGCATCGCACCAGAGAGCAGTAAGAAACCGACGCATCAACTCCCCACACAGTAAGGAAGCGAGCATCAACTCCCTGCGCAGCAGTAAGGAACCGACGCATCCACTCCCTGAGTGTACAGAACCGACGCATCACCTTCCCTGCGACCCTTTTGTTTTCTTTGCGTTACGCATTCAAGGTACATTGAGAGTAAAGTGTCGCATCTACAACTTGAGAGAATTGAGCTATTTTATAACATTCTAAAGTCTATTTTTGAGTACAGTATTGTGAATTTTTGTCATTTGGTCTTGTGTTAAGTCTATATAAAAAATACTATTTTTATAATACAACCTGTGTGGTGTCCATCTGTAGTGTTGTCACTGTATTACTGTATGTGTTCACAAATGCTTTACACACTGCCTCTGAGATAAGCCTGCCTGCTCGTGCCAAGCTACTAAGGGGGTGAGCAGGGGTTATTTTAGGAGTGTAGCCCCTCACCCTGACTAGACGCAAGGGTCCCTATTTGTCACAGGTACCTACCTGTGCCAACTAGAGACCCCCAAATCTAACCAGCCTAGTAACCCAACCCAATGGCACTCAGCACAGCAGCGTCAGGAAGCAAGGGCCGACCTGAATTCGAGAGCAGAAACTTCACTTCCAGTGAAAAGGAGAATGAAAAACCACTCAGCTGCTCCAGCCGATGCAAGTACTACTGTATAAGTATGGAGCGCTAACCGATTGTGCCACTGGAGCCCACTGTACAGAGACCCAGAGCAAGAAAAAGAAACACCGCTACGCAATACTCACCAGAGGGGGGGCCGAAACACCAACAGAAAAAAGGCCCCCACCCCAACATCCAGCCAGACCCACGGGCGCCATCGCAGCTCGACGTCCACCCTGCCAGGCCACAGGAAGACGAGCACAGCGACCCGGAAGCAACCGGGAGGCGGCGCACCAGCCGCAAAGGGCCGGCAAACAGGAGTCCAGCCAGGAACAGCTCTGCCTCCCGGCCTGCCCGGCAGGCCGGGAGGCAGAGCAACAAACAACCCCCGCCTGCAAAGCCAGGCAGCCGGGCGGGGGGAGGAGAGAAGAAGTGCACGCCACTCCAGCCCAGCAGAAGCAGCACCAGCATCCAGACCATTCTGTCGACAGACAGAAAAAAAGAACAGGCGGAATGCTGGGTAAGTACCCCTTATGTACTCCCAGTGGGAGGGGCGGGGTTAGTGTCCCAGCATTCTTCTGATCTCTTTTTTCTGTCGGGAGATGGTTATCTCCACTTAGTAATGAACGGGACGAGGACATAAGGGACCTGGGGGTAATGTAGGCACATTTGCCCAACACGAAATGTACTTAAGTGGTAGGACTGGTGGGACAATACTTTACTTTGCCAATTATTTTCATTCTCAATTCTTTTTTTAAAATTTTTAGACATCCTTGTGTGTTTAAATTACGTACTTGGGTTACAGTACTTCAAAGTCAATAATGCCTTTTCTTTCTGCCAATAAGAATTACATTTTACAATGATCTCCATGAAAAATAAAAAGGGTTCTACACTTGGTTCAAATCCACTTACCTGCTAGGAAGCTTCTCTACTGTTTTTAAAAATGTATATGCAATATTTTTTTAATGTTTTTTTTATTGCAAGCTTATGGGCAGCACATTTAGGCAGTGACATGTTTTCTTTTTCTTTCTTGATTTCTTTTTTTGTGGCATATACTTGCAGTAAAAAACATTTAAAAAAATAACCATTGAACCAGCTGGCCAAAGCCAGAAGTATTACTTTTGACAAAACTTGTTAGGTTTGATGTGCAATCAAGTTTACGCCATTCATTGTATTACACACATATTCTAAGGGCTTTCCATTCAGTCATTGGCTTCCTTGGCTCAGAAACCTTGAACCACTGCCTTCAAACATTGCCAGTCACATCTTTGATCAGACCACAGGATTTCAGTCTCCCATCTTTGATCAGACCGCAGGATTTCAGTCCCCCAGTGGCGGCTCGCATAGGGCGTGCTGTGGGGCGGGGCAGGGGAGGGGCAGGGTGGGGGGTAGTAAGCCCAGACATACGACGGAACGGAGGAAAGTAATTATTATGTTCCTCCGTTCCGTCGTATGTCCGAGTTTACTACCCCCACCCTGCCCCTCCCCAGCCCCGCCTCACCGCCCGCAGCACGCCCTATGCAAGCCGCCACTGCAGGCCCCCTTCTTGGATCAGACCACAGGATTTTAGTCTCGCCTTCTTTATGTTGGGCACATCCTTTCACCTCCACTGGAAAGCATGTGGGGCTGTTTTACAGTTGAAAACGAAACTCGATCACCCCACAGTTATAGTTTTATTACAGCAGTGCATTATACACAAAAGTCATTCTTTTAAAACAGTTTTGCACTGCAGCACGTGTTTTCTTCTTTTTTTTTGTTGCTTTTGTCAGCGCTCTAATAAGAGCGTCCCTACCTATTCTCATTGCCAATAACGTAACGAATTTTCACTTGACATGCCCATAAATCAGCCCTGTACATTGGGGAAATAACAGAGTCTACTTTAAGCAAACAGAAGTACAAGAGAAAGAAGCCATGCTAGCAACTATCAACACGATTTTTCAAAGTTAGGAGACTCTTTAAATGTTTGCATGCTACTTTTCTAAAAAGGCATGTTTAAAAATGTACATAATGGGATGTCAAAGTTCAGAGACTCTCTAAATTTTGACATGATACTTTGCTAAGAGCCAGTGAAGAGATCTAAAAACAATGTTGATAGTTCCACACATTTGTGATACTACTCAAAGTAAAAGCAACCTAGTAGATATTGTATCTATTATTTGGCTAGTAGTTTTATGTCTTCATTCCGGTAATATGATCTGCCTTTTGTGCAACAGATCAAGGCCAAATTATATGTTTGACAAGGGGGCAAATCTAGAATCACAGTCCTGTATGTTTTGATTTAGATTCTTGCTATACTAATGTACACAAGGTCTTCAAAGGGACACTAACTTTGAGGCAGACTAAACCCTGGGGCCATGAGCAGGCTCATGTGCTCCTGTGGAGAACAAAGAATTCCTGGCCTTCCTCATGAGAGTGGAGTAGAACTATTTGGAAAGGCATACTTGTGCACAGTATCCTGGACCTTTTGTTATATTCCATATAGGTACCCTATATAGGCACAGGTAACATTGCAACCTTTCACCTATATTCTTCCCTACATTACATACTGTTAGACCTGTCAGCCCTAGGGTGGTCTTGCCCTGTTTTTTTCCCTTTTGCGCCTCATTTTTGCCACCGTATTTTTACTGGACCTAGGTCTCCGGGCACCTTACCACTGCCAACCAGTGCTGAGGTGCAGGTGCTCTCTCACTCAAGATGACTGCCACAGGCCCCTGCTACTGCAGAGTGGCCTTGCACACATACACACACTAGTAGCCAGGGTCAGGCTGGGACATAGGGATACAGTATCCATCCCGTCCCCGCCTCTGGGCCACATAGCCAGACATGGTGGAAGGTTCCAGAACCTTCCGGGCTGTGGGAGGAGTTATGTTTTGCCGCCTTTAGGAGGGTCACCTGACCTAGGGGTATAAGAGGTTTGGAGGGAAATCTTTTAGTCAGTTGGGGCACCACTGATCCTGGGAGAACCTCTGCCGGAGTACAGGCTGTAGGGCCTAGGGGGAGACCTACACTACTGCTACTGACAGGGCTAAGGCACTGCTGTAATAAGTTAGCTGAGGAACGCCCACCACCCACTGACCTTGCCCAGCGTGAGGGGACCCAGGGAACCATCTTCAGCGTGCTGGGAAGTACCATCCAGCACCCCAAGAACCACCAACTCATTCCCTCCCCCATAAGGAGAAACCCCCAAGAAGCACCAACCAAGAACTGCCGCAAGTAACCTGCAATTACAAGGCCTGACAGACCAGCAAGGCCAGAAACCTGAACTGCCAAACTGGGGATCACCAGGTAAAGCGCTGTGCCTTGAAGCGCTAGACCTTCACCCCATCTATTCCTAGTTGCTGCTGGGCTGCCCAAAGCCCTTCTGGGTCAGCCCCCCTGCCAGCCTGCTGCCAGCGCGCCCCGCGCTGTACCTCCACGTGGGAGGAATTGCCCCCAAGCCACTGATCTCGTGGCTAGAATCTGCCGTTGCGGCCGCCGCCGCGTGTGGAGAGCTGTGGAGGCGAGCGTGGCCTCTCCGAGGCCGTGGTGGTGAGGTGCGCCGTCCGTGCCCTCACCGAAGCCTGAGGATCTGCCCCAAAGGTCACCGCCGGGCCCGGGAGCCCCGCCGACGAAGTCGCGGCCTGAAGATCACCGCCGCTGCCCAGGGGCTCGCGTGAAGAAGCTGGGGCCTAGCAGGAAGAACGAGGCCTCCAGGCCCCGTCGACGGCGTTGCCAGGTAACCGGGGACGCTGACCACGTCATCGGCCGCGCCCCCGGGAAGGCCGCGCAGTGATTGGGCGCCGGCTCCCGCCACGCCCCCAGCGGCGACGGAAGCCGGAGAAGAGCTCCGCGTAAGCAGAGGGAGGCGGGAAGCCGTCCGGAGAGGACTGCCGGCTCCCGCTCCCTTCCCCGCATTACCCTACTGATCGCGGGGGCCGGAGGAGTGCGATACCGGCTCCCCCCCTTTGCCAGGAGACCTACCTTGCTCCGCTAAACCCGGGGGCCGGAGGAGGGTGATACCGGCCCCCCAACGTCCCGCAATTCCGGCCGGAGGGCCGTGGGACTCGCTCCGGGCCCCGCCCCGCCAATCACGGGCCGGCCCGGGAGGAAGCCAGTCGCTGCAAGGAGCGACCAACGAACCACCTACAGGTGAGCCCAGGAGGCCCCTAGGGCCCTAGAAACGCCCCTGGGGGCCGGGGGCCAACAGCAATTATACGCACGAGGCGAGGCCCCGGAGAGGAGTGGGCCTGGCCTAACTTAACCCCTGAGTAGCCCTGAGGGGCCCAGAAGCCTAATTGACAGGGAATTCCCAGAGTAAAGGACATGTTGAGGGGTTCCCCAAGTTGTTCACCAGCCTAGTTGTTCTGCCTGCCTTAATTACTGTCTAGGCCTGATGTATGTAACCATTATTGAAATGTCTTTGCCTAGGATAAGGGTGCTTAACTGAATTGAGCTGAAGTGTACACCGCCAAGAGTTGAAGTGTTTTATGTTGCAGGTGTACCGGATTTGCGACGCCCCTTTTACTGCCTATGGGAGCGCCTAGACTAATGCAGGCCCTGATTGAAATGCCTATTTACAAGTGATTGAATATTCATGAGGTGAACTGCATGTTTTAGGCCCATGTTTTATTATTGCACCCTGTGATCATTATTGGTGCTACGTTTAGGAGATGATTCCTGCGGCCTTTTAGTGGCCTATAATGTTGATGAGCTATGATGCTTTAATGAAATTACGCACCAGTTGAGTACTGCAATGACTTTAAATGTTGACCTGAATTAATCTGCCTCATCTGATGCTGCATTGATTTATATAAAAGAACTTGTTTTTAATACACAAGCCTGGTGTGGTGTCACGTTATTGCGTCCGCATTCCTGAGTCAAAGTGAGTGTGTGCTGCACAACTGCCTTACACATTGCCTTCGGGTGCTTTCCCGCCTCGCGCCATGCTACCGTGCCGGACTCGGTAACCCCGTTTCCAACATTGGTGTTCAGCGGTGGGATAAGGACTGGTGTTTGTGCAGCACCCCACAGGGACTCAGTGTGCGCCGCAATTGGACACCTATTGAAATGCAAGTGCTAAGAATTCTTTTGTGATTGCCTGATTGTGTACATTCCTGCGTTAGACCTGCTACCTACAGTCTAGAACCCTTTCTCTAAATTGTCTAGGGCCCCACCTAGCAGGATGGAGTTTGAGTTGGCCAACCTAGAAAGGTATACGGTGACACAGCTCAAGGAGTTCTGTCTAGAGAGGGGGGTGTCCGTCAAGTGAGGTGCCAGGAAGGAGGTGCTTCAGAAAGCTTTGAGGGCATGGGTAATGGCCCACCCGGGGGGAAGAGGGGACGAGGAGCAGAGGGAGGCAGACGACCCAGGAGAACTGGACCTACTGCACATTGACGTTAGCGAGAATGTGTTGCCAGGAAGACGTTCCAGGGCAGGCAGTAGTGCGTCAGGGGGAGTTTGTCTGCAGAGGAATTTGAGGACAGGAGGGAGGAGAGGCAATTGAAGTTAGAACTTGCTAGGATGGACAGGGAGCGAGAACAGGCAAGGCTAGCCATGGAAGAAAGGAAGCTTGCGCATGAGCTTAGCCTGAAGGAATTAGAGCTCCGAGCCTTGCAGATGGAGATGCAGGGCAACTTGAATGGTGGCAGCGTACCTGCTGGGGTTCCCCAGGAGCCCATGTTCTATCTACCTAGAGAGGTGATAACCAGTTTTAGTGTGGGAGATGACATCGATAAGTGGTTGGCGGCATACGAGGTGTCTTTGGTGGCCCATAGGGTTCCTGAGAGCTACTGGGGGGGAGGTCTCTACAGGTACATACCTCCACCAGTAAGGGACACACTTTTGACCTTGGACAAGGGGGATCAGACGAACTACCCTATCATGAAGGAGGCCCTGCTTAAGAAGTTTGGCCTCACCCCAGAGAAGTACCGCCAAAAGTTCCGCAACAGCCACAAGCTTCACACACAGAACTGGGTGGATTTTTTTGATTATGCCCGGAAGGCATTGGAGGGTTGGGTGCGTGGCAGCAACATTGATGATTACAAAGGGCTGTACGACCTGTTCTTGAGAGAGCACCTCCTAGAGAAATATTTTCTGGAGCTGCGCCAGTACTTGGTGGACCGCAAGCTGACCGATCCGCGGGAGCTTGCAGAGGAGGCAGACACGTGGGTCAGCACTCGGGTGTCCCACAAGGGAGCCGGGGCGGACCCCTCGAAAGGTGGACAGGGGTTCCCCCAGAAGAAAGAGGGGGGAGATAAAAGGAGGGAGTTCTTTAAAGGCCCCCAAAATAGACCGCCTGGGAGAGGGGTAGGTTCCCCATCCCAATCTGGATTCCAGAAACCCACTTACCCTGACAGGAGTCAGCAGCCCAGAACTGTCCGGTGCTACGAGTGCGGGGAGGTTGGACACTACAAGGGGGATCCCCAGTGTCGCAAGAGAACCCCAGCCCCCACAGGAGGTAAGAGCCCCGGGGTGGCCAGTGTAGCGCTTGGGGAGGAGTTGTCCCTAGGTAGGGGAGGTGAGTGGACAGGCTTGACCTTAGTTTCCCTGGGGGATAGAGAGATCATCCCACGGGTTCAGGTACCCTCGAACACTGCCAAGTATCGGCAGAGGGTCCTGGTGAACGGGGAGGAGGTGGAGGCTCTGAGGGACACAGGTGCCAGCATGACGATGGTAAGACGTCAGCTGGTGTCCCCAGAGCAGGTGATTCCTGAGGTATTCCACCCGGTTGTTATGGCTGATAATAGCCTGGGTCATTACCCCGTGGCCCAAGTTCCCTTTGAGTGGGGAGGAGTCTCAGGCCTGTTGAAGGTTGCGGTGAGCCCTGCCATGCCAGTTGACTGTCTGCTTGGAAACGACTTGGAACATACTGCCTGGAGGGAGGTAGAGTTCAATGCCCATGCTGAGATGTTGGGATTACCAGGATGGACTTGCGTCGTCACGCGGTCCATGGCTGCCCGACAAGGAACTCAGCCCGGTTGGAGCCTGAAATAATGGCCCAGCCCACTGCTGGACGAGGAGATGTCCAGGAGGAAGCACCCGGTGAGATGGATGGGGAGCCCGCAGAGGTGACCCCGGAGTCCGCTGAGGTGGATGGTGTTCCCGTGGGGGACCTGCCGACCCCTGCAGAGTGGCAGGTGGAAGGAGGGCCTACCCGGGAGGAATTCTGCCAGGCGCAGAAGGAGTGCCCTACGCTTGAAGGCATGCGGCAGCAGGCCGAAGCCCAAGCAACTGGAACAGAGACTGGTAACTACCATGTCTACTGGGAGGATGGTCTCCTCTACAGTGAGCCTAAGGCTCCGGTGCATGGGTCATCAAGGGCCGTAGAGGTCCCCCAATGCTACCGAGCCTTTCTGCTAGAGTTGGCACACGAGATACCCCTAGCAGGACACCTGGGCCAGGACAAGACGTTTGCGCGTTTGGTCCCACATTTTTACTGGCCCAGGATGCGCGTCACCTCTGACACTTTCTGCAAGACCTGCACCACTTGCCAGGCGAGCGGCAAGACAGGGACTAAAGTGAAGGTCCCTCTGGAACCTCTCCCGGTTGTCGGTACCCCTTTTGAGCGGGTAGGGATTGACATTGTCGGGCCGTTGGACCCGCCGACTTCTTCGGGACACAGGTTCATCTTGGTGTTGGTGGACCACGCCACCCGGTACCCAGAGGCAATCCCTCTGAGGACCATCACTGCACCGGTGGTGGCGCGGGCCCTGATGGGGATTTTTACCCGAGTGGGATTCCCCAAGGTCGTGGTGTCAGATAGGGGCACGAATTTCATGTCGGCCTACATGCAGGCCATGTGGAAGGAGTGTGGAGTGACCTACCAGTTCTCCACTCCTTACCACCCCCAGACGAACGGGCTAGTGGAGCGTTTCAATAAGACCTTGAAGGGGATGATCCGGAGCCTACCCGAGGACTTGAGAAGGAAGTGGGACGTCCTCTTACCCTGTCTGCTCTTCTCCTACCGAGAGGTGCCGCAGAAGGGGGTCGGTTTCAGCCCCTTTGAGCTGCTCTATGGCCACCCCGTTCGGGGGGCCCTCAGTCTTGTCAAGGAGGGGTGGGAGAAGTCTTCCTCGAAGCTTCCCCGTAATGTGGTCAGCTATATGCTGGCATTCCGCAGCCAAGTGGCCAAGCTGTGGAAGGAAGCTTCGGACAACCTAGAGGCTAGTCAGGCCGTCATGAAGAAATGGTATGACCGGAACGCTCGGACGGTAGAGTTGGACGCTGGACAGAAGGTGTGGGTCATGGAGCCAGGAGAGCTTAGCGCCCTCCAGGACCGGTGGACTGGACCGTTTGAGATCTTGGAAAGGAGAGGCCAGACCACGTATGTCGTCGATGTGAAGACCCCCGTCAACCCCACAGGGTGTTCCACGTCAACCGCCTGAAGCCACACCAGGAGCGTTCAGAGCTCACTCTCCTGATGATAACAGATGGAAGTGAGGAGGAGGAGAGTGAGCCTCTTCCAGACCTTCTGGCGGCCCATGAGAAGGATGGCTCGGTAGAGGAGTGGTCCTCGCCCCATCCTTGACCCCAGAGCAACAGAGGGACTGCCGCCAGGTCTTGGGGCAGTACACCTCGTTGTTCTCCCTCACGCCTGGGATCACGCACCTGTGTACCCATGATGTGGACACAGGGGACAGTCCGCCAGTAAAAACCAAGTCTTACCGGCTGTCCGATAAGGTCAAGGCTAGTATCCAGGGTGAGGTTACCAAGATGCTAGAACTGGGGGTGATTGAGCCTTCCAGTAGCCCTTGGGCTAGTCCGGTGGTGTTGGTGCCGAAAGCGGCCCCACCGGGCACCACACCAGAACTTCGGTTCTGTGTGGATTACCGCAGACTCAACTCAGTAACAAAGACTGTCGCTCACCCGATCCCTCGGGCGGATGAGCTCATTGACCGGCTGGGAGCAGCCCGGTATCTGAGTACCATCGATTTGACGTCAGGCTATTGGCAGATCGCCATGGCGGAAGGAGCAAGGGAGAAGACTACGTTCTCCACCCCCGAGGGCCACTTTCAATTTCGGGTGATGCCCTTCGGGTTGAAAAATGCTCCAGCCACTTTCCAGCGGTTGGTGAACCAGGTGCTGTCTGGCCTAGAGGCCTTCTCTGCTGCCTACCTGGATGACATAGCTGTCTTCAGTAGCAGCTGGGAGGACCATCTGGAGCATCTCCAGGAGGTGCTACAGGCTCTGCAACGGGCTGGTCTAACCATCAAGGCCAGCAAGTGCCAGATTGGACAGGGATCTGTCATGTACCTGGGACATCTGGTGGGCGGGGGTAAGGTGCAACCCCTCCAAGCCAAGATTGAGACCATCTTGGCTTGGGAGCCCCCCAAGACCCAAACAGAGGTCCGGGCTTTTCTCGGCCTCACGGGATACTACCGCCGGTTCGTCAAGGGATATGGAACCATTGTGGGCCCTTTGACGGAATTGACTTCGAAGAAGCAGCCACGCAGAGTCATCTGGACGGCTGCCTGCCAGGAAGCCTTTGAGACCCTCAAACGTGCAATGTGCACCGCACCGGTGCTCAGGACTCCAGACCTTGGACGGGAATTTATCGTGCAGACAGATGCTTCTGAGCATGGCATAGGAGCTGTGCTCTCGCAGCTGAATGATGATGGCCAAGACCAGCCAGTGGCCTTCATTTCCCGAAGACTACTCCCCCGGGAACAGCGGTGGAGTACCATCGAAAGAGAAGCCTTTGCCGTGGTTTGGGCTGTAAAGAAGTTGAGGCCATACCTTTTTGGTTGTCACTTCCTGATCCAGACCGACCACAGACCCCTTCGCTGGCTCATGCAGATGAGAGGCGAAAACCCCAAATTGTTGAGGTGGTCCATTTCCCTCCAGGGGATGGACTTTCGGGTGGAACATCGACCCGGTGTAGACCACGCCAACGCTGACGGTCTCTCCCGGTTTTTCCGCCTTAGCGATGAGAACTCCCTAGAGGTTGGGAAGCTCTCCCCTCTTTCGGCTGGGGGGACGCGTGTTAGACCTGTCAGCCCTAGGGTGGTCTTGCCCTGTTTTTTTCCCTTTTGCGCCTCATTTTTGCCACCGTATTTTTACTGGACCTAGGTCTCCGGGCACCTTACCACTGCCAACCAGTGCTGAGGTGCAGGTGCTCTCTCACTCAAGATGGCTGCCACAGGCCCCTGCTACTGCAGAGTGGCCTTGCACACATACACACACTAGTAGCCAGGGTCAGGCTGGGACATAGGGATACAGTATCCATCCCGTCCCCGCCTCTGGGCCACATAGCCAGACATGGTGGAAGGTTCCAGAACCTTCCGGGCTGTGGGAGGAGTTATGTTTTGCCGCCTTTAGGAGGGTCACCTGACCTAGGGGTATAAGAGGTTTGGAGGGAAATCTTTTAGTCAGTTGGGGCACCACTGATCCTGGGAGAACCTCTGCCGGAGTACAGGCTGTAGGGCCTAGGGGGAGACCTACACTACTGCTACTGACAGGGCTAAGGCACTGCTGTAATAAGTTAGCTGAGGAACGCCCACCACCCACTGACCTTGCCCAGCGTGAGGGGACCCAGGGAACCATCTTCAGCGTGCTGGGAAGTACCATCCAGCACCCCAAGAACCACCAACTCATTCCCTCCCCCATAAGGAGAAACCCCCAAGAAGCAACCAACCAAGAACTGCCGCAAGTAACCTGCAATTACAAGGCCTGACAGACCAGCAAGGCCAGAAACCTGAACTGCCAAACTGGGGATCACCAGGTAAAGCGCCGTGCCCTGAAGCGCTAGACCTTCACCCCATCTAATCCTAGTTGCTGCTGGGCTGCCCAAAGCCCTTCTGGGTCAGCCCCCCTGCCAGCCTGCTGCCAGCGCGCCCCGCGCTGTACCTCCACGTGGGAGGAATTGCCCCCAAGCCACTGACCTCGTGGCTAGAATCTGCCGTTGCGGCCGCCGCCGCGTGTGGAGAGCTGTGGAGGCGAGCGTGGCCTCTCCGAGGCCGTGGTGGTGAGGTGCGCGACGTCCGCGCCCTCACCGAAGCCTGAGGATCTGCCCCAAAGGTCACCGCCAGGCCCGGGAACCCCGCCGACGAAGTCACGGCCTGAAGATCACCGCCGCGGCCCAGGGGCTCGCGTGAAGAAGCTGGGGCCTAGCAGGAAGAACGAGGCCTCCAGGCCCCGTCGACGGTGTTGCCAGGCGACCGGGGACACTGACCGCGTCATCGGCTGTGCCCCCGGGAAGGCCGCGCAGTGATTGGGCGCCGGCTCCCGCCACGCCCCCAGCGCCGACGGAAGCCGGAGAAGAGCTCCGCGTAAGCAGAGGGAGGCGGGAAGCCGTCCGGAGAGGACTGCCGGCTCCCGCTCCCTTCCCCGCATTACCCTACTGATCGCGGGGGCCGGAGGAGTGCGATACCGGCCCCCCCCTTTGCCAGGAGACCTACCTTGCTCCGCTAAACCCGGAGGCCGGAGGAGGGTGATACCGGCCCCCCAACGTCCCGCAATTCCGGCCGGAGGGCCGTGGGACTCGCTCTGGGCCCCGCCCCGCCAATCACGGGCCGGCCCGGGAGGGAGCCAGTCGCTTCAAGGAGCGACCAACGAACCACCTACAGGTGAGCCCAGGAGGCCCCTAGGGCCCTAGAAACGCCCCTGGGGGCCGGGGGCCCACAGCAATTATACGCAGGAGGCGAGGCCCCGGAGAGGAGTGGGCCTGGCCTAACTTAACCCCTGAGTAGCCCTGAGGGGCCCAGAAGCCTAATTGACAGGGAATTCCCAGAGTAAAGGACATGTTGAGGGGTTCCCCAAGTTGTTCACCAGCCTAGTTGTTCTGCCTGCCTTAAATACTGTCTAGGCCTGATGTATGTAACCATTATTGAAATGTCTTTGCCTAGGATAAGGGTGCTTAACTGAATTGAGCTGAAGTGTACACCGCCAAGAGTTGAAGTGTTTTATGTTGCAGGTGTACCGGATTTGCGACGCCCCTTTTACTGCCTATGGGAGCGCCTAGACTAATGCAGGCCCTGATGTGTGAAATGCCTATTTACAAGTGATTGAATATTCATGAGGTGAACTGCATGTTTTAGGCCCATGTTTTATTATTGCACCCTGTGATCATTATTGGTGCTACGTTTAGGAGATGATTCCTGCGGCCTTTTAGTGGCCTATAATGTTGATGAGCTATGATGCTTTAATGAAATTACGCACCAGTTGAGTACTGCAATGACTTTAAATGTTGACCTGAATTAATCTGCCTCATCTGATGCTGCATTGATTTATATAAAAGAACTTGTTTTTAATACACAAGCCTGGTGTGGTGTCACGTTATTGCGTCCGCATTCCTGAGTCAAAGTGAGTGTGTGCTGCACAACTGCCTTACACATTGCCTTCGGGTGCTTTCCCGCCTCGCGCCATGCTACCGTGCCGGACTCGGTAACCCCGTTTCCAACACATACATAATGGTTCTTAGGCACTGACCTTTTACCTAGATATGACACTGCATTCAGAACGCGGGTTTTTCCCTGGTTCGATTCTCATACATTATGCATGAGCCTTCTTGGAAGCACAGCAGGACTAACAGTAGGATTACCATCTCCTGTATAATATCTCTGTATAAAGTTCAGGCCTAACGTCATCCTTTAGGCTGACACAGTAAAACAGCAAGGTAGGACCCCTGGGGAGACCTATGGGTATATATACAGCACATCTTGCTTAGGAAGGGAGAGGAGACGTGACTTCCTGGCTGACACATGGACCAGAGACGCTGAGGTTCCTGCATGCAGACGCTCCAGCTAGCAGTGGTCAAACATCCCTCGCGGGGTGTCCAACTCGAGACAAGGACGGGGTCCCATATCCTCTAACTCTCAGGTAATGGGTTTGACTAGAACCTAGAGGGATTCTTGGCATAACACCTACACAGATGCTAGGTAGATTTAGGTGCATCTATTTAGGGAGACATCGTAGGAGTACGCACTTTTTATCATGTGTTTTATGTACATGTATATATTCATGATTTCTGCAAGATGGTAGAACTATACCATCCCTTTACTTTTGCAGTATTGCTAATCATATATCTCTGCTACTGTCTAATGGTTGTTGCAGCTCATCTATTCTACACTAGAATAACAACTGTTCAATAAATACTTATTGAAAACGCCCAGACTGTTTATTCTGTGTATCTCTCTGAGACAAAATAAGTAAGCACGAGTGACTGAGCGAAAGGTAGTGTATTGTTTCCACGATTCTGAGGGATCAGGGTTGTCATGTTCTGAGGTTGCCAGAATCTTTTCTCTCCTTGGTAAGAGGAGATTATAGTGGCACTGTGAGCTAGCTAATACAGATAGGCTAACGTATCCGGTGGGGGTGCACAGAATCAGTCTGCCGCCAATCCCACAGTTTATGTTATCCAAAACGCGCAGATCCTGTATAGGTTATATAGGAACTACACGACATGGCTCCGCCAACGTTGGTTGGGTACTTATTTAACAGTAGAATCTGAGTAGTTCAGTCGTGCTATTCTCAGAGACCCCTACTCACAAAACACCAGAGACGTCTGGAGTGGTTGGGCACAAACTCCGCCACAGCTGAGTAGGCTAAAAAAAAATCCTATTTATTGGCTGTTGGTTAATCAAGCTTGAAGGACACAGTGTTCCTAAAATTTTGCATAAACACCGTATCTTGGTTCCCTTGAAAAGTTATTCATTGTACTAAAAACAATGACTAACCAGGTCTTAGATACACTTCAACAAGAACTGCCCCTCACAGACGAGGAAGATGCAGGCGCAATACAAATTGCACTAAATTTTAGAAATACAGTCACCCTGAGACTGCTACAGCATGGTTTATCATCCAGGGGTGGCATAGTAGTTTTCGTGATTGAGGCACACAAATCAAACAGAACAGAGGTATTTTATTCGTGGGTTACATTCCCAGCAGCAAATGCAAGAACAAAAACATTTCACTCCTACACAGAAGGAGATGCACCAGCGGAATACTGTCCGTTTGAGGACATAGAGGTTCCGCTCACGTACCAGGAACACTGATACTGGTTTAAAGGCGCCCTACCCCACATAAGAAGAAGAGTAAGACTCGGCCCGCTCGGGAGAGACGGAGCAACATGGCCAATATTAGCGGCCTAAACACCACATCCTGACATTGAAACAATGCCACCAGGAGACTTACTCATACAGCATAAAGATTTAATTAAAATCTATAGGAACTTGACGCAATTCGTCATGAGGACACTTACAGTCCAACCAGCAATAGTTGCAACAAATGGAACTCAAATTCAGGGTACAGCAACTAAAATTACACCACAAACATTACACGCGGTAATGGGTAAAATGCACACAAAACGTGAACAAATGCCATTCTGGGTAGCTCAGAAAATAACACAGCTAGAGGCAGTATTCCCGAATACTACCCCCTTTGAAAAACACAGATTGCTAACAATCTGCTTGCCCATGTGGATAACTCCACAAGTAGAGGATTGTACCACTTGGGGTACAGTCTTTGCTGCCATTTATACCAGGACTCATGGTATTCCATCATTAGCAGTGATATCAGATGTATTGAGACAAATACAAAACGAGTACGGAGCAGAGCCTGCTCTAAACTTAGGGATGAAGTTACTAGGTAACTATGCCCAGGTATCAGCCATAATACTAGCTAATATTAAAGGGGAAGCAGCATCAGTGGCTATCTGCCAACGCCTAAGGGAGTTCATTCCTTTAGAACAGGAACACGAACTACCAAAAATAATTGAAACTGGATATGCAGAATTAGGCAGAGACAGTTTGGGTGGGAAAGCTTTAAAACCACAACTGATGGGCAGTCCTAAAAAGGACACTTCTACGCAGATACCTGCTTCAACAAAGAAGAAGTGGGAAAATAAAAAACAACAAAACTTTAAAGGAAACAGATCTCAATCCCGAGGTAGATCTCCGCCACAGGAGCCCTCCGAAAAGAGGTATAACCTCAGGAATAGTGATAATATTAGGAAACCTGACAGGTATCAGGATACTGATACGCATTCCTCTCGTTCCTTTCAGGGTTCATCGAAAAACTCTGAGAGGGAAGGACGGTCAGACAGACAAGAAGAGTGTACAAAGTCCAGAGACAAGCAGCACGCTCAAGATTACACTTCTAAAAAAGAAGAGAAGCCAAAGCAAAAGCCACAGTTCAAAAAGAAGAAGGTTGCGGGTCTAAAGATCAGACATGCCCAGAATTCTGAGGACTCGACTACTTAACGGGGAATGGGCCCTGACGATGGTAGACAGTGCGGCAGAAGTAACAATAGCTCGCCAGAACCTGAAGGAATTTCTGGTGACATTGGAGTTGAATGATTATATCACGGAAGAAACACCCGACACTAGGGTAAGTGTCCCACATAAAGTATATGAAATAACACTCCAAATGGAGGGGGACAAATGTAGAACAGTAAGAGGTCTCTTTTGGGAGAACCTGATGTTTGGCTATGATATTTTATTAGCTGAACAAGATTGGCCACCAGCATTTATCATGGATTGCCCTAAAGGAGAAACGGTAATTCTTCCGGCCTTCTCAGACCATATTCCCAGACACTTATAACACACTTATGTGCAGGAGTGGGCGGTGGCCCAGGCTCCGGCATTATACAAAAACCATGTTGGATGGGATGAGGATTCAACCCACCACATAATTCCTTTAAAAAATACTCCAACTGCACAGAGGCAGTATCCAATAAAGCAAGAAGCTAAGAAACAGGTCAGGGAGATCTTAGATCAACTTGAATACCAAGGGGTGATTGAAACTTGCACCTCACCAATGAACAATCCTTTGTTTCCGGTCATGAAACCTGACAATACATATCATTTAGTTTTAGATTATAGATATTTAAACACTTGCACTAAGACATTTGCAGTCCAAAATGCACATAGTGCCGCATTAATGAATAGCATTGTGCGGAAAAAATATCTCAAATGGATTTTTCTGACAAAATATAGCGCCTGAAAGCAGGTATCTGACAGCCTTCTCAGAGCTAGGGACCCAACAGCAATTTTGTCGACCTCCCCAAGGGTATAAGAATAGCCCAGGGTTGTTTTCGGCCAGAGTAACTGAGTTACTTCAAAATTTGGATGAAGAGGCATTGTCCTATGTGGATGATATTTATCTAACGGACGATGACCTAGAGGAGCACTTGAACAGGGTGAATACCATTATTTTGGTATTTGCATCTGAGGGCTACAAATTCAATTTTAAAAAATCAAAAATTGCCCACCCCAGTGTCCTGTTTTTAGGATATAAGCTTTCAAGTGAAGGAAAAATCCTGGCAGCCAATTTTTTAGAAAAATGCGTGCTGCTCCAACCTCCAAAATCATAAACAAAAATACAGTCAATTCTGGGATTCCTAAATTTTGGTAGAACTTACATTTTAGATTATGCAGAAAGAGTAAAACCTTTCTACGATTTGATAAAACCTGATTTTTCAGTAAAACAATGGACACAGGAACATACAGATACACTTTGTTCCTTACAAGCTGACATGATAGCTTCCAAACATTTACAGACATGCGCAAACGTACGCAACCTAGTGATCAGTATAGTCGCGGGTCAATCTGGGTACACCTATCTACCATATAATGAAGGTGAAACAGTACCAATTGCATACAAATCACATTTGAACACAAATGCAGAGATGCGCTTTGCATCTACAGAAAAGATTCTAACAGCAGTACAGACTGCTGTAGTGAGAGAGAGAGCACTGGCTCAGGGAAACAAATAATAGTAGTGACTACGGTTCCAGCCCTAGAGGCTGCAACAAAGGCGAGCATTCCTAACGCTAAAGCCTTACATCCAAGATGGATACAATGGGCTAATTCTCTCACTGCAACAGATGTAGAATACAGGTACGACCCAAATTTAAAGACACAAGCATTCCTGCAATACGAACAAGAATATCCTCTACCAAACAAAATATTGCCTCTAGATCATTATGAATATATTATTTACACTGACGGATCTGCTCATCCGGCCATAGAGAGTAAGCAACAATATAGCGCAGCATGTGCAATCGTTAAAGGTCGCATGCGGGATGGAAAATTCCACCCAAGTTGCACGAAAACGCAGTCTCTAGGAGACTGCACGGCACAGCTGGCAGAGCTAAAAGCCTTGATACTGGCACTGGTGAATACGGATCGAGAATTCCCCACACTAATTGTGTGTGATTCCTTTTACTGTGTACAGTCATATAATGAATATTTGCAGCACTGGGTTCAAAATGGGTTCAAAGTCGCAAAAGGTGGCACATTTAAGCATAAAATGCTATGGGAACAGGTAGTGGAGTTGAAAACTAAACTACCGGGGGCTCACGTGATACATACACTTAGTCATCAGCGTGATGGCGTTCACGTTGAAGGGAATTCATTGGCTGATGAAGCCGCAAAGGGGGCTGTACGCACGGCTTCCGTAGCTGCAATCACTCGGTCTAAAACGAGAATAGACGGTGAGATTATTGTAGCTATCAATGCTTGTGCGCAAAAACAGCGGAGCAGTACCAAAAAGGTTTCCACTCAAGTACTCCTACAAGCTAGATGCCAATAATATTCCATTTGCTCAGATTCCTGAAGTGGGGGATAGAGTAATTCCAAACATGGATCGTAGGTTAGGTTTAATTCTAGCAGCACACGAAGGGATAGGTTCTGCACATGCAGGAGTGTCGGCGACGGTTTCTTTGTTGAAACAATGCTACTGGTGGCCTGGGTTAACAAAGCAGACTAAAGAATATGTATTGAAATGCGACATCTGTCAGCAAATGAAAGGTTCCACCGTAACACGTCCAGCACAGATCCCATTATTAGACAGCATCAGACTGTCCGTTTGCGTGCGTTCAACTGGACCACTGCGACCCCTTACAATCTGATGGGGCTTACAGGCATATCATGGTTGCAGTGGATTTCTGCTCAAGGTTCCTATGGGTAGGGCCCCAACGCTCGCCTGACGCTCAAACTGTTATCAAAGATTTGCGAGTCTTTATAGGGACATGCGCAATTGACACATTACATTCTGACCAATGCCCTGCGTTTAGCTCTCGGGCTTACAAGGAGGCCATGCGAGGATTAGGTGTAGCATTGCAGTACTCATCTCCGTACCATCCCGAGGGGAATTCGTTTGTGGAGAGAAAAAAACGTGACTTAAAGCAATCTTTAACAGCTAGAGTATTAGGCACGGGTGAAAGTTGGGTAAAACATCTGCATGGAGTCCACCGAGCTTTGCACAACATGCCAAGAAGTTCTCTAGGGGGGGTCGCTCCATATGAGGTCCTATTTGGGACAAGAATGTGGGTACCTGATCTTGATTGTGAAGGCACAGTGGCGGATGAAAAACCTTTTAACATCCAGGATCGTTTGGCTGTTTTACGGGATCTAAATGAATCCAGGACACAACAAAGTAATGTCCACCTGAAGCAGACCGCCACTGGGGAAGTCAAATCAGTCATGGCAAGACCTGTCTGGATCCCAAAAGTCGGGGATCTGGTCAGAGAGAAGATAGCGGACAAAAAAGAATTTGGGCCATCATACAGAAAACCTGTACCAGTCCTAGCAGTTGAAGGAACAAGAACTGTACTTCTACCACCTCTTGCCGGAAAAAAGGAGAAAAGATTTGTCTCAATCGACCTAATCAAACCACATTATGTGGCTGATACTGAGTAGTAGGCCACGTGGACTCCAAAGTAGTAGACGCCCTCCTCTCGCTACAATTCAAGAAGTTCAAACGGAAAGACTCATCACATTCGAAGAGTCTCCAACGCGGAATGAAGGACTATGTAACAATGCTATGGAACTCGTTCCTCTTGAACCTGAAGTTCAACTTCAAAATCAAACTCAGAATGACAGACAAATTGCTATTCGGCCAAATACAGATGTCTACGTCAACATGCCTTGACAAGAGCACAGTACGATTTCAACAAATCCTGATGCAATACCAACAATTGATCGAACTGCTACTGGCTACTTCATAACTTTGATACGTTTTCTTTGGATCCAAGTGAACCAGAAACGACGCCAGCCAAAAATCACGCAAACAGCAAATAAAAGACTTTCCGAACTTTCTTAAAAAGACTTACCTGGTGTCACCTTGGGTAGAACTATGGATAATCACCGGGATACTTTTCTTTCTTTTCTGGGTAGGCTTAGTAATAGTTTTTAGCATGCTTGTTAATGGAAGATACCTTCGACAAAGGTCTGCGGCCCATAAGGTGAACATACTTTTAAAACCACACCAATCATCTCATCGAGAACAAAGAGACTTGTCATCAGTGAACATTACAGATGGTATAGTTTGGGACAAGGTTGATTTCGATATATTTAGTCCGACCGAAATTTTAAGAATTCCTCATTTATTTAAAATATCGTTGAGTGATATCATTACCTCAAGTACATTTTCCAATGATTGGGATTTTGAAACTGTTAATAACATGTTATCTGATTTGGAAAAATCTGCTGTGTTTTCTTATAGTGAAACATTGGAAGGCACATCAGATTTCGAGACTATGTATTGTTATCAACACTATGGTCATCACTTTCTGCATAAATCTGCAAATCCTAGAAATGTGTTCACTTACCACCAGTGGGAACATTGTCCAATACCGCCGAAAGGCAGTTCAATGACATTTACACAGAAATTTCCATATTTTTCAGGGTTCAATATGTCTGACCCAGCCTCATGTTATTATAAGGTTGCACCAACATCAGCACAGAAAAATATGTTGACAAACACCAAACAGATTTACTCTGCTTCCTTTATTACCCAGTTGTATGAACAAGGTTTCGACTTATGGAAAGACACCATAGACCTAAAATCAGTCTGGGGTACTAGAGATTGGCAGGTGCAGGGGATAGAAGCTTTGTTTAGAGCATGCCTCATCCCTCAACAAATCATGTTTTTGAACGAGACAGTGCAACAGACGTCTTGCCTTGGATTAGCGAAGAACAAAGACTTGAACACACCTTGGATGCCGACTCCATCACACACCGAGGGTAACATAACATCACAGGAAGAGATTACAATAGATGACATTATACAATACAACAGATTAGACCCCTATTGGGAAAAATGGTTGATTTGGCCCACAGACACTAATAGTTGTCAGGCAAGATTCATGGGTAAAGCCGAAGGGTTTAGTATCCATAGGCCAGATCAGCGTTACGTACAGAGACAACATCCAGGGGTAGTGACATCCTACAGTGTTGGGAAGTTGTGCCTCGATTGGCTAAAAACCTCAACACTCACACAGGTGAAACAACACTTATCCTTACTGTCACAGGATGTGGATCTTAGGGATTTTTTTAAAGGGTCCCAGGAAGCCACGTCAGAAATGTTTGTATTATGCTCCCTATAATGAAATATGGAAAATATCCCAACAAGAGGCCGCAGAGAGACTACGAGAGATAGACCGTATAAATCTGGAAAAATCTCTAGCAGTGGTAGATAATGGGTTAACTACATTGACCTCCAGGATATATTCCTTAGGCAACATTGTATCTTCTGAGATAGACATACTAGAACAAGATTTGGCCATATTACAACACGGGCAATCACAGTTACATTCTATTATGTTATTAAGCTGGACGCTGCAATCTTTGCGTGCAGGCTACGTGCCTTGGCGTTATATCAACAGTACGTCTCTGTTTTCTGAATACAATCTAACAGATAAACAGATAGAAATGGCACAAAGAGGAGCTCAATATACAATGCTGCGTATCGAAAAACTGGATAGATTAGCATTTACAGTGGCAGAATCACCATCCACAGAATGGCTAATCCATGGCCACATAACTCTACTGGTCACTACTTTTCAGTTTCAGTATTGCATTGAACAAAAGCAAGTAGGCAGATATGATGAAATGGGTAAGGAATACATTAAGGAATCATGGGTATTACCATACAGATTTTGATGCCGGAGTGGGGTTCGAGAAGTGTTTCTGAGCGGTACAAACTGTGAAAACGCTTTAAGTGGATCACTCATATGCCAGGATATAATGCTGCACGGGGCTTGTAATGGTTCTGTGGCGAACCTGTCCTGCCATTTGAGGGGTGCCCCAGCTGCTGTGATTACTCCAGCATTTAGTCTACTTTCGAATGGGAGTTACTTGATGCTGAACAATCAAGGCTGCTGTGGCATGCTCCCAGGCATCGCATATCTGGTAATCGTGAGCTCCAGGGTTACTTGTTGTATGCAAGTATTGTTTCCACCAACACATACAGTCAGGGAGGCACCGTTATGGCCTTCACTGAAGGTTTCTTTAATACGGTTTGATACTCTAAGCAGAATGAAAGCCATGCTTCTGCAGAAGTCTGTGCCCTTAACCTCCTCTCGAGAGAATTTTGATCTCCAGATCGCAAGGTCTTCGGCAGAGATACAGGCGCTCATTCATACAAATTGCCCTTTCCATTTCGCAGAAATGGTAAATCGTATCTTTAACATGTCTGATACGACAGGCATTGTCCACCTGTTTAAGACCATTCTGGACTTCTGAGCACCTTTCAGACGGTACTTGGAGTTATCCCAAACTTCATACAGTCTGTATTTGGAAGCATCTTTGGAGGACTTCCACTCATCCTGATACTAGCAGCAGGTATCCTGATTGTTTTATATTTGCTACGCAATGGACGTCCCAGTCACCAAGGAGATGGAAAAAGCACTCCCGGAGCCTAAATACAGTGACCGCATGGTACAACATCTAGGCACACCTCGCCTAAAGGAACTAAGTGCATCTTGGTTCTTGTCATTTCGACCAGTCTGGCTGGACTGCATCTTACCTGTCCTCCGATGCCTGTTTTGCGGAGAAGAATGCGTGTTAGACCTGTGTTTGACACTCCCATCATGTGCGCAACCAGATGTGAATGCGTTACTGGACCCGATAACGGCCCATGTTCTGCAGTGTCCTCAGCGTATTCCAATGTTGATGGCGGCATTCCTTGAGCCACCGCAGGTAGTAACTGCACCTGTTGGTGTGAACATCGGCTCCTCCACTGACACCCAGGCTTTGGACGGCACACAGGCTGCCCCAGCACAGGCTGTGGACAGCATGGAACATCATCTGTGCTCTATTGACGTACTCTGCGAGGTGTTACAGGGGCCGTCTACTGCGGAAGCAAGCAATGGAAATGTTGCGTCTACCAGCCAGGACACATAAACATTTGACTCATTTGGCTCGTTGTGTGCAGGAAGAAATTCGCCCTTTTTTAAACAAGCTCAATTTGGGAACTCAAAAACAAAATTGACATTCCTTTCATTTTTTGGGCATATATGGCTTTTTAATGCTTATAGTGGTTCGAACTATAATTACGGACACTAGTAGAACTAGGGCTTGAAAAATTTTCTTTTTACATTTTTAAGTTCTTTAGAAATTTTTAGAAGTTTTTAAACATTTTAGCTAGAGAGATGTTTTTATAAACTTTGTGCGTACCGCTATCTATTTATGCTAGTAGTACAGTAATAGGTTACATATATCGTCCAGTCGGAAGAGGAGTGGGTGTTATATTCCATATAGGTACCCTATATAGGCACAGGTAACATTGTAACCTTTCACCTATATTCTTCCCTACATTACATACATAACGGTTCTTGGGCACTGACCTTTTACCTAGATATGACACTGCATTCAGAACGCAGGTTTTTCCCTGGTTCAATTCTCATACATTATGCATGAGGCTTCTTGGAAGCACAGCAGGACTAACAGTGGGATTACCATCTCCTGTATAATATCTCTGTATAAAGTTCAGGCCCAACGTCATCCTTTAGGCCGACACAGTAACACATCAAGGTAGGACCCCTGGGGAGACCTATGGGTATATATACAGCACATCTTGCTTAGGAAGGGAGAGGAGACCGTGACTTCCCGGCTGACACACTGACCAGAGACGCTGAGGTTCCTGCATGCAGACGCTCCAGCTAGCAGTGGTCAAACATCTCTCGTGGGGTGTCCAACTCGAGACCTGGACGGGGTCCCATATTCTCTAACTCTCAGGTAATGGGGTTGACTAGAACCTAGAGGGATTCTTGGCATAACACCTACACAGATGCTAGGTACATTTAGGTGCATCTAGTTAGGGAGACATCGTAGGAGTACGCACTTTTTATCATGTGTTTTATGTACATGTATATATTCATGATTTCTGTAAGATGGTAGAACTATACCATCCCTTTACTTTTGAAGTATTTCTAATCATATATCTCTGCTACTGTCTAATGGTTGTTGCAGCTCATCTATTCTACACTAGAATAACAACTGTTCAATAAATACTTATTGAAAATGCCCAGACTGTTTATTCTGTGTATCTCTCTGAGACAAAATAAGTAAGCACAAGTGACTGAGCGAAAGGTAGTATATTGTTTCCACGATTCTGAGGAATCAGGGTTGTCATGTTCTGAGGTTGCCAGAATCTATTCTCTCCTTGGTAAGAGGAGATTATAGTGGCACTGTGAGCTAGCTAATACAGATAGGCTAACGTATCCAGTGGGGGTGCACAGAATCAGTCTGCCGCCAATCCCACAGTTTATGTTATCCAAAACACGCAGATCCTGTATAGGTTATATAGGAACTACACAACACTTTCCCACATAGGTGTATATGCATGTGGCTATGCATGAGCATCCATTCAAGAAAACCAAGCCAGCCCTAGAAAACCATTTTAATCTCCGATGACTGACACTCCAAACACATTTGATTGCCCCATATGAAATGAAGATTTAGAAACATGATTGTGAAAAGAACTACCAAATTTATTCGTTTTTACTAAAGGTTATTGTAAGAAATTGTTGGTTGACTGGGGTGTGAGCCCAGGTCAAGCAGCAACCACAATCCTTGTCCGGGTGAGGCACAAGTCAATCCTAAATTAACCTGTGCTCAACCCCCAGGTAGCTTGGCACGGAGCAGTCAGGCTTAACTTAGTGGCAATGGGGAAAGTATTTTTGCAACACGTCAACACACCACAAAAGGATCCCACACCAGAATTGAAAAATAGAGAAGTTTTTTAATAAATAAACAAAACCAAATCCAGTTATTAGAACCAGAGATATGCAATTTTAAAGATTTCAGTAAAAATAGAGGCAACTGTGGATATTTGGTCGTACCAGACTGGGACAAAGTCACAAGTTCAGACTGACCGTGATGGAGCATGGGCCAGCTACAGGGACCATGGCAGGCCCACTGAACAAAGTACCTTAAATCCTGGTTTGTGAGGATCCGTGTCCTGCAGCTGAATCAGGGCATTGGTTCTGAGGCGCGGTAAGGCTGCAATGTGAGGTCCTGCATCATCATCAAGGATCCCATCAGGGAGGGCTTGCGGTTTGAAGTCTGGCATCAAGGTCGTGTTCCGCAGTTGGGGTAATGCATCGGTTCTGAGGAGCTGTGAGGCTGCGATGCGGACTCCGGTGTCATCGCCGAGGCTGCTGTCGACAAGGGATGCAAGCGCCTGCTCTCCGAGAAGGTGTCATGCAGTGATGGTTCCGAAGGGACTGCAGAGGTGATGCTGGTCCACGGAGGCTGACAAAGCAACTTAGGACCACTTCAAAGGATCCATAACTGAGGTGGCATTACTTGGCAAGGTAGACTCACAGATGGAGTCCAGGTGCAAGGTTTTTGGGAGCCTGTTATGTCACTGAGGCTTCAGCTCAGGAGGCCAGCCAACTAGCCTTTGGAGTCACTGTGGGATTCTGGGTTCAAGAGATGCAAATTCAGTCCTTCTCACCCACTCAGAGGGCAGCAGGCAGCAAGTCAGAAGTCCAGAAGGGGGCAGTCCTTTCAGCAGCACAGCAGTCCTTCTTCCTGGCAGAGTATCCACAGGACCAGAAGTGTACTGAAGAGGTGGTATCTGAGGTCCAATACTCATACCCCATACCCTTCATCTGGAAAGCAAGGGAAGCTTCTAGAAATTCCCTTTGAAGCCCCCAGGGCTGCCCTGTCATGGTTCCATACTTACTGCATAGAGTATGCAGCCCTTTGTGTGGAGGCTGAACACAGCCTATTTAAGTGTAAGTGGGGCTGTACCCCAGCTCCTCCATCACATCCTGCCAGTGGTGGCCCATCCAGGCACACCTAAGCTCCCTATTTTGTGTGGCTCTCTATGAGGAATACACAAAGTCCAACTGTCAGCTACACACAGTCATGTGACCCAGAGACAGGCTGCAGGCACTAAATGGGTAATGCAGGAAAATGGAAACTTTCTAAAAGTGGCATTGTCAAAATTGTAATTTAAAATCTGACCACCATAAATTAGGATTTTTCATTACAATTCAAAAGACACCAAACATGAACTGGTTACCTGCTCCCAGTTGGAAATTACAGCTCATTAAATGTAATAAGGTAACTCCAGTGTTGTCCTTAGGGAGAGGTAGGCCTTGCAGTGGTGAAACACAAAGAGTTCATCAGTACCAGGACATGTAAAACTTAAATGTACATGTACTACTTACTAAATACATTGCACCTTGCTATCTGGGCTGTTAAAGGCCAACACTAGGGGTGACGTACATGTATTAAAAAAGAAGGTTTGGGCCTGGCAAAAGGGTTATTTTGCCAGGTTGAAATGGCGGTTTAAAACTGCACACGCAGGCTGCAGTAGCAGGCCTGAGACATGTTTGAAGAGACACTTAAGTGGATGGCGCAATCAGGGTTACAGGCCGGCTAGCAGCATTTAATTTACAAGCCCTGGGCACAGGTAGTGCTAATTTACTAGTGACTTACAAGTAAATTAAATATGCCAATTGGGTACAAGTCAACGTCACCATGTTTTAGGGAGTGAGCACATGCACTTTAGCACTGGTTAGCAGTGGTAAAGTGCCCAGAGTCCTAAGGCCAGCAACAAAATGGTCTGCAAAAATAGTGGGGGTGAAGGTAAAACGTTTGGAGGAAGATCACCCTGAGGCTGACAGGTCTAACACATGCCCCCCATCTGAAATTGGGGATACATACCCAACCTACTGGAGTTCTCATAGCTACAGCAGAATAACCTGGGGAAACTATCAGCATTGGAGTGGTTTGACCTAAGGCGGTGTTCCACTGTAAAGTCCAATCCCTGTAGGGACATGGACCACCTCAACAATTTGGAATTCTCACCCCCATCTGCATCAACCATCTGAGGGGCCTGTAATCTGTCTGAACCCGGAAGTGAGTCCCAAACAGGTGTGGTCTCAGCTTCTTTAGTGCCCAGACCACAGCAAAGGCTTCTCTCTCGATAGCACTCAACCTCTGTTCCTGGGTAAATAACCTCCTACTGATGAAGGCTAAGGGCTGGTGTAGGCCCACCTCATTTTACTGCAACAATACTGCCTCTATGCCATGCTTTGAGGCATCAGTTTGCATAATAAATTCCTTGAAAAAGTCAGGGGCCTCAAGTAGAGGGTCTGTACACATGGCCTGTTTGGAGGAGTCAAAGCCTGCTTGATCGGTCTCTGTCCAGATCACCTTCCTTGGCTGTTTTTTTTAAGTCAGCTCAGTCAAGGGGGCAACAATGGTGCCACATCCCTTGTCAAACCTCCTGTAGTAGCCAATGAGGCCCAGGAAGGCCCTCACTTCTGTCAACATGCTTGGGGGCTCCCACGCCATAATAGTTTCTATCTTGGCCTGGGGGGCTGCTCCTCTCCCTTGCCCACCAGGTGTCCCAAGTATACCACCGACCCCTGCCCTATCTGTTACTTACTGGCATTGATAGTCAGTCCTGCCTGTTGCAGAGCCTGGAACACTTCCTGGAGGTGAACCAGGTTGTGGTCCCAGCTGCTAATGAAGCAGTTCTGTCATGTTTGGGACACTTAGCATCTCCCTTGACATGCCCATAGTGATAGCACTCGTAGCACTTAGGGACAAACGTATCAGTATTTTTGTCCACAAAACCTTTCTTTTGGTGGCCAGGTTTGGATTGGGACCTTTTTCCCTGAGAACTGTTTTGGGGACCTTGTGAGAACTCCTTTTTGATTTTGTCCCATCCTCCTTCTTTTTGGTGGGAACCCTGACCAGCCTTCTGGGAGTCCCCCCCAGATGCCTTCTTGAACACCCGGGTACTGACCCTGAGGTCAGTCAGCTTGCTATCCACCAGGTGCTGGTGCAGCTCTAGAAATCAATTATTGATCATGTGATCTGTCAGAATTAGGTTGCACAGCGCATTATAATCATTAACTTTGCTACCCCTCACACAATCATTCAGAGCCTTACAAGAGTAATCTAAGAAGTCTACCTAAAACTGGTATGGAAGTTGCTGACTGTCCCTGAACCTCTGGCAATATTTCTCAGCGGTCAGCCCAAATTTTGTGGCAAGGATGGTCTCATGAGGTCATACTTGGCCTGGTCATCTACCACTAGTGTGAGTAGTGTATCCCTCCCACGGTGCTCCTCTGGCACATTGTGCACCCTCAGGGCAAACTCATATGCAGCAAGCCATTTGTCAATATCATCCCACACCACATAGATGGGCATCAGGTCTTTGGGTATGCAGACGTTCTTGTCACCTTCAGACACTACAGGTAAGCTGCGACCATTGGTAGATTTTGAGCATTGTCTTGCTTTGATCTCTAGTCATCTTTCAGGCTCCTCTCATGCTCCAGCAGCATTTTCTTTTCTGACAAGACTCTCTCATCCTACTTATCCTCTGTTTGGCCATTTAGAGCCTGGACTCCCTCTTTGCTTTCCTGTCCAGCAGTTCCTCTGGGGACACGTTTCTAGAAGACACACTGCTGCTGCCCTCATACTGGGTTACCTCTCAATGGGTTAAGGGGCTAGCTTCTCTGGGAGCTCTTGCTCAGAACCCACAGCCAGGTCATCTGCCATTTCCAAATCAAACTCCTCTTCATCGACATCCTCCATATCAGTATCCTAATCCTCAGAGTCCTCAGGCTGGCATTGAATCTTATTGATTTCCTCAAAGGCCCAGAGAGCTATCTGAAGGTCCAGCTTTGTGACCTTCTTTCTTGCCCACACCCCCCTCTCCTTATGGAGTTAATACTGCAACTCAGCACTGCTGAGGTTATCCACATTGAGCCTCCCCATTTCCATGATACAAGACAAAGAGGTAGGGAACTTACATTCAGAAAATAGGAAAAACAGCCAATCAGAAAACTAGAGAGAGTTTATAAAGGCTCAAATTGATCTTGAATTACTTGTGGTATGTAGTGCAACACAAACTTTCTGTATGACACTGCACAAACACAAGTTCAAATCCTCACCGCTGATCATCAGTGTAAGAAAATGGGTTGTTGATTGACTAGGGTGCACAAGTAAACCCTAAATTAACCTGTGCTCAATCCCCTGTTGATTGGCACAGAGCAGTCAGGTTTAACTTAAAGGCAATGCGTAAAGTATTTGTACAACACTTCAAAGAGTAACACAGTGAAAACATACCACAAAAAGATCCCATACCAGAGTAGTAAAATAGTGTGGTATTTAATAAATAAAACAATACCAAAACAATAGAAATACAATTGGAAGAACCAGAGATATGCAATTGTAAAGATTCCAGTAAAAATAGCACTAAAAAGCACAAAGCGCCAACTGTGGATATCTGGTCTCGCTGGACTGAGACAAAGTCACAAGTTCAGGCTGACTGTGCTTGAGCGTGGGCTGGCTACAGGGACCCAATCAGGCCCGCTGAACAAAATATCTTAAATCCTGGTTTGCAGAATGTTGTGAGGATCTGCGTCGAAGATGCATTGTGCACCCAAAGCAGTGTGTCGGTTCTGAGGTGCGGTGAGGCTGCTGTGCGAGGTCCTACATCGTCATTGAGGATCCCATTGATGAGGGCTTGTGATGTGAAGTACGTCATCAAGGATGCGTTGTGCAGTCAGGGTGATGCGTCGCTTCCAGGGAGCTGCAAGGCTGTGATGCAGAGTCTGTCATCGTTGTCGAGGCTGCTGTAGGCAAGGGATGCAGGTACCTTTGTTGAGGATGCCTTGTGCAGCTGCAGTTATAACGGGGCTGCAGAGGTGATGTGGGTCTTTGAGATGGATCTGATCCACGCAGCAGTGGCAATGCATCGGATCTGCTTGGAGCCACACTGTGCAGCTGAGTAGATGCGTCAGTTCCGCTGGGTCCCCAGAGGCTGGCAAAGCACCTTAAGCACAGTTCCAAGGGTCTTGGACTTGGGTGGCACCACATGGTAGGGTAGACTCACAGATGACAGAGTCTAGGTGCAGGGTTATTGGAAGGCTGGCATGTCCCTGAGGCTTCAGATCAGGAGGACAGCCAGCTATCTATTGGAGTCACTCTGGGGTTCTGGGTTCAAGAGATGCAGTTCCAGTCCTTCTCACCCAGGCAAGAGGGCAGCAAGAAACAGGTCAGCACAGCAGGGCAGCAGTCCTTCAGAGCAGCAGTACAGCAGAGTGGCAATCCTTTCAGCAACACAGCAATCCTTCTTCCTGGCAGAGTATTCACAGGTCCAGAAGTGTACTGAAGAGGTGGTGTCTGAGGTCCAGTATGTATACCTGGGACCACCTCTGCAATGTAGAAGTTGCTTCTAGAAATTCCCTTTGAAGTCCTCAGGTATCCTGCCTACTCTGTCCCGGTTCATACTAACTACTGGGGGTATGCAGGACACAGCCGATTCAAGTGTAAGTGGGGCTGTGCCCAGGTCCTACCTACCATCCTGCCAGTGATGTCCAACCAGAAACACCTAAGCTCCCTATTGTGAGTGGCTGTCTAGGAGGAATACACAATGCCCAACTGTCAGCAACACATGTCTGGGAGGAATATGCAAAGGCCAACTTCCAACTGCACCTAGTATTGTGACCCAGGAACAGGCTGCAGCCACCAAATTGTTAGGACGAGAAAATGCCAACTTTCTACATTTCCACATTGTCGACGATGCTTTACAATTTCTCGATCATAATGAATCCTGTCTTTTAATCCTACTTGACCTATCAGCAGCGGTGAACACAGTCAAACATGAAACCCTCCTGAACCTCAGAACTTAGGATGGGTCTCTCTGGTACTGTCCTAAAATGGTTCTGCTCACTCCTAGAAAACAGATCTCAATGAGTCCTAATCAATAATGACTTATCCGATCAGACACTGGTCACTATCGGCGTTCCCCAAGGTTCTTCACTTTCCCCCATCCTGTTTAATCTTTACATGTAACCCCTGACTGAAATCCTCAAACACTCCAACATCTCCTACCATATGTACGCTGATGATACACAATTGCACATGAAGATTACCTCACCTAACGACATCAGCACTCTCAATAACATCTTGAACAAAACCCAACACTTGTTAACTCTTAACCACCTCAAACGTAACGCCCTCAAAACCGAATTCCTATTAATCTCACCTCCCAACCCTACCTCTAACATCAAAGACTGGCTCCCACTACTCTCCGCCTTGAACTGTACCCCACATATCGTTGATTCAGCAAAATCCCTTGGAATAACACTAGACAACAACCTCTCCATGGAGAACCACATCGGCTCCAAAACCAGAGGGGCCAATTTCCATCTCCACGTCTTAAGAAAACTAAAGTCTTTCCTGCCCAATTCAGATCTCAAGATGGTGGTGCAGGCTCTCGTGATCTCCAAACTTGACTACAGGAATGCTACCCTTGTTGGCCTACCGAAAATAAAACTAGCACCGCTGAGGGCTACCCTCAATGCGGCTGCACGGCTCATCGGAGGCATAAAGAAAAATTATCACATTACCCCGGCACTCCACTCTCTGAACTGGCTACCTTATGAATCTAGGATCCACCTAAAAATAGCATGCATCACGTACAAAGCCATCCACCACAATACTCCTCCCTACGTAGCTCAGAAACTGGTTCTATTCAGAAGGAATAGAGCTTCTCGTAGTACATGGTCCCTACTGCTGAAACCCCAAAACTTTCACAAAACGAAAACCTGTAAGAGAACTTTCTCCGGAATTGCCCCAAGAATTTGGAACTCCCCACCCCCTCCACCCCTCCAGATCAGGACCATCCCTTCATTCGCTCTTTACAAAAACAAAGTAAAAATTAGATTACTGAATCATCTCCTTCCTATCTGAGGCGACTATCCATGCCAATTTGGTTTCATTGCTGATGCTTTTACTATGTCCCTTTGTATTATCTTTTCATGCTGTATATTCTATTTTTTACTCCTTGCATATTTGATGCTATTTGTTAGGTTGTACAGCGCTCTGACACCATAATTTGGTCTTGTTTGCACCTTTTAAAACTTCATAAATAAAATAAATAAATACATAAATTAGTTGAGCTCCTCAAGGAAGAAAAATGAGAAATCCTGGCGTTTTGGACTCTTTGTGACCATGAATGGGCCCGTTCGCATCAAGATCTTGCCACCCACGCCAACTGCTGATGTGAAACTCTGGTGAACCCGAATGTTCTTGCTGCCATGACGGCCAGCGACGACTGGCAACATGAGATCTGCACTTCAAGCTACAGCAGTGATAGCCTGCGGTGATCGCCGACGCAAAGCTCCAGCAACGACCATCCATGACGTCCAAGAGGATTTTTATTGTGTTGTGCTTTCACTTAATTACTGTTAAGGTGCAGATATACTTCACAGATTGCCTCTAAGTTAAGCTTGACTGCGTTTGTGCCAAGCTACCAGAGGGTTACGCACAGATAAATTTAGTGACTTTTTGTGGTTCACCCTGACGAAGATTGTGGCTGTAGCTTGAGTGGGATTTCACTACCTTCAACTAACAACCAAATTACTCATATGTCCTATGCGTCTACATGGATTTAGTGTGGACATCATCTTTTTTCCAATCACTTCATTCAAGTTGAGTCCCCAAGTTCTTCACAAGTGCTCCTTTTCACACTGGTGACAAGCGTAGGAACTGAGAAAAGACAAATAAGCACCTCAACATGTCAGGAGGTGTGGTGAACAACAACCAAGTTGTAGAAGAAAGGAGCTGTCTGCAGCTTTTGGTAGCAAGGCGGTGGAGCACCAACTAGCAACATAGGGGCCGATTCCGATCTCGGCCGGTAGTGCTCCGAATCGGATTCGGATTTACCGGATCCAATTCGGAGCCCTGTTTCCCGACCGAATCGTACGCGGGTCCGGCCGGCGAGTACGATGCAGGCACCCACGAAATCTCCGACCGACTCGAACGCGGCTTCAACACGCTCCGACCGACTCGCATGGACACGACTCGCACCGCGCTATGGAGACGTATCCCGGCCGGGTAAGTACGATGCGCGCCGCGGGCAGTCCGACTGACTCGCGCCGTCCGGCTCGAAAAAGCTGTCGGAGCCGGACTTTGGGGGTCCGCGTCGGACCCCCTGTACGCGTAGGCGCGCGAGTCGCACACAGGGGGGACCCATGGGTCCCCCTACCTGTGCATGTACGCCGCGATGCGCATCGACGCGTACCTGCTGTAGGGGGCTCCCTTGTCCGCCTCGCACCCATTCAGTCAATGGGAGCCCGCGTACGCGTTGTACGACCGGCTCCCATTGACTTCAATGGGAGTCCGATGGCATGCGTGCGCATCGTACTCGTTCGGTCGGACTGCCAGAGTCCGATTCGGTCGGGAATCTCTCCGGATCCGGCTCGGTCGGAGAGATTTCCGGCCCGAATCGGAATCGGCCCCTTAATGTTGTTTTTTTCACATTTTCCAAGATATTACCCTCTTGAATGCAAGTAAGATCACAAATGTCTTTCTCAAAAGTTATGTGATAATCTCCTGTTCTACATTTTCAGTGCAAATACTATGTCACCTGGGAAGGTAAACTCTCCATTTCTTTGACCTCACTCTGCCATTTACATCTTGCGCACTATTGACATGATGTCCACATCAACAGCCTTCTCAGTCCGGTGCTCTTCAAATGGAGGTCACACAAAAGCACCCAGGGCAGGGAATCTTCTGGTGCTGGCACCAGAAGGTCTCCCCTTTTCAATTTCAGGTTGTGCTGTTGAGAAAGAGCTACCCTAGCAGCCTGAGGCTGTTTTTGGTGCACATGGCACACTGATGTCATTCCTGTGAAAGTGAAACATAAAATGAGCTGATTGGCTAATTTCACTTTCACTTGCACCAATGCTCAGGGGCATATGTTTGCCCCTTTTAAGCACCAATTGTAATGGAAGAGGTATCACTGGAAAGGAGAAAATCTCCCCTTTCCAATTATATCTCATTCTAGTGGATCCCTGCTTGGAGATCACAACAGGAGGTCACAGCACTTTTATTTTGGAGTGCTTCCACTCCTTGAGGGTTACTGCCACCCTTTGAGTGAGTATATACGTTTCATTAAAAAGTACAGGTTATCCCTTCCATGTGGGTCACCCACCCTTTGGACCCACATTACCCCCTAAGTTTGGCCAATATGCCGAAAATGACATAGGTAGTGAAGACACTCATCCGGCATTACGGGGTTCCTCGTGGCGCATGAGCAAAGCATGTTCACAATACTCAAACACAAACATACCATGAGAGTGAAACACCACTGTAGTCTTTTCCAGTTATAATGTAAGCTCTGAGTAGTTTGTTAAAGATTAGCATCACCAATTTATTGTTGAAGGTGCACAATGAAAGCCTTGTGATCCTGGTAAAGGTGTGAGATGCCTTGCATTAACCACTGTTTATGTTCTGTCGCCATCACGTCGAACCAGTATTGCATGATCTCGCAGTAGACAAACAGATCTGCCTCACAGAGACATTACACCATGCTTTGAGGGTTCACTTTGGCACAGACTGATCTACCCACCCTACACCTGTCTCCTTGTACATGCAATGGTGTAGAATTGTCTGAGGTAGACTTGTGCAGTCAGCTAGACAGACATCCACAATTTTAGTTGCAGATTCCTCTTGACATCCTGCCCAATTCCTGTATCATTTTCTCTGGTACAGTGTTTTCAGGGGACTGTACTCATTTTTTTAGAGATAGCTGATGTTCATGTAAAGTGGTCTTGGTGGGAGCATAGAGCTTAGACCTGAGTATGGTTACAGATGCAGAGCAACTGCCCAGACATCATATGCTCGTTTATTCATGCAAACCGTTCCAGGGATACCTTTATATGTCAAGGTTTCATTGCTCTGGTAAGAACACCCTACTGAGGATGAGAGCACTTCTAGGATTGTAGTGCTGTAGGAATTACTTGACTGACAGTTGCCTCTGTACAAGATGCAGGCATTCCACTACAGATTATCTTTAGGAGTCCAGGTTTGGCAGTTGTCCACTGATGGCCTTATATGGAGCATAAGGAGAATGTGTAGCAAATATCTCATGAAGTGCATTTGGCTTCTAGATATGCATTGAAGCATAGACATGAATTGCAGTACAAGTACTCCAGTGGCTCTCTCAATGGTGGAGATGGAGAGGTGTGGTGCAGCGGCCAGGGCAGCTGACTTCGGAGCACAGGGCTCACTGTTCGATCCCCGGCTCTGGCGGCAGCTCAGCTCAGCACCATGTGACTCTAGGGAATAGCTCACTTAATTTCCACGACGGCCCCCAGTGCCTTGAGACCCGTAAGGGTGAGTAGTTCACGCTTTACAAATACGGATTTAATGGTGCATCAGAGCTAGATATGTGGCCTGTTGTACTCCCTTGTTCCATTGTAGGAGGAATATTGTATTGTGCTGTTAACCATGTCACTGGACATTTTTTGTTACATATTTTGGAGGGGAAGGGTGAGGAGTGGCTGCAGTTGCGTGAGATAACAATGTGTGATGTATGTAATGGAAATTTGAAGTGTCTTACCTAATAGGACATAGTGCCGATATCTGCTCGATCGCAAGCTCCTTCTTATATGATTTGCTTCCTGGATGACAACATAATGGCAAGATTTATGTAAAAAATCTCAGTAGACAATTAGGGGCCAATTCCGATTCGGGCCGGAAATCTCTCCGATCGAGCCGGACCCGGAGAGATTTCCGACCGAATCGGACCCGTGCAGCCCGACCGAGCGAGTACGATGCGCACGTATGCCATCGGACTCGAGTCGGTCGGACTCCCATTGAAGTCAATGGGAGCCGGTCGTACTAACGCGTCGCGGGCTCCCATTGACTCAATGGGTGCGAGGTGGACAAGGGCGCCCCCTACAGCGTGTACGCGGCGAAGCGACTCGCGCCGTACACGCACAGGTAGGGGGACCCATGGGTCCCCCTGTGTGCGACTCGTGTGGCTACAGCGTACAGGGGTCCGACACGGACCCCCAAAGTACGGCTCCGACTGCTCTTTCGAGCCGGAGTGCGCGGCTCGGTCGGACTGCTCGCGGCGCGCATCGTACTTACCCGGCCGGGAAACGTCTCCATTGCGCGGTGCGAGTCGAGTCTGAGCGAGTTGGTCGGTGCGGTTAGACCCGGGAACGAGTCGGTCGGAGCGGTCGGGATGCCCGGACGAGTCTGTCGGCGATTTCGCATCGTACTCGCTCGCCCGGACGCGCGTACGAATCGGTCGGGCAATAGGGCTCCGAATCGGATCCGGTTAAGCCGAATCCGATTCGGAGCCCTACCGGCCGAGATCAGAATCGGCCCCTTAGTTGGAGGTGGCCATCACATAGCTGCAAAATGCTAAGGGTTTTATATTATTTTCAGTTGTGACAACAGTGTGGGTTATAGATTTCCTGATGGAAAAGTGAGTTTAATAAATTGTGTCTCTAGTCTCTAGTCTAGGACTCTAGTTCTTCTTGGATGGAAATTGTGTCAAACCATTATAGTTCACCAAAATAAGTGAATCCTAGCAGACTTGACTTCCCTTATCCTTGTTAGGGATCTCATCAGTTTTTATTGTGTATAGCTTTTCATTGTTGATGTCTTTTGTTTGAGATGCCTGTCCTTCTGTTACTTATCATAGATGTCATGCATAGTTTACTTTTGCTAGAATTCCTTGTACAGTGTACTGCCTCCCGCTGCCTCCTGAAATGGGGAGGTGCGTGGCATTTCTAGCTGTTAATTATTATGCAATGAAGCTCAAACCTATGTAGTATGCAGTAGAATGGTGGCCATTAGGTGCGTTCCTCTTACATGAGGAGCAGTATGTGCAATTTTTGTTTCCTTTCACTGGGGGCAAATGTGCAAGTAGTGCTTCATGTTAAAGTGTGTTTTATGAGGTAGGTGAGTAATGAGAGTGAATGTGGCTATGGCATGCCATGTTGTACCTGCTAAAGCGTTTTTCAAAATATGCGAAATGTGCAAATATCGTGAGGAAAACAATTTTTGAAATATTAGAGTTTTCATAATGCATAAAGTCATAACCAAAGAACAGATGAGATTGCACCTCGGACAAGTTATCTATGTCATTTAGAAGTGGAAATAATGCTATGAATAGTTACATCATACTTACTTGTAAGTACCATTTTTATAAAATGGACGCAGTTCCTAGTGTCCTGTTAAATATCTCCTGCAGATTCCCCCTCCCAACCAGTGTCCCGCTGTTATGGCACCTCACCCTTGTTTCTACGGAGCATCAAGGGAATGACGTTAACATAATTGTGATGTACATTTGTTAGCGAGCGTGTATTGTGAACCAGGCTTCCATGATGTACCTAAAGTGTCATTTTCAAGGACTTACACTGGAAGTGCGGCTTGAGACATGTTGGTGCTAGTTCTATGAGCCATTGTTTAAGAAAAGTTTAATTTGTATTTTACATCTCTGGAGTGCAGTAAGTGAGGAAGCAAGTGGAAGATTTTTCTTACCTTAAGAAATGGGTTAGTGCTTAATAACTGCACAATTTTCATTATTATTTTCTTGTTTCTGATTTGCCAAATGTGACCCTAGCCATGATCATACCATGCTGAATTTGCAGAATATAGTAATAGCTGGTGTTGTTTCTCTATAAAAACTCTGGGTTCCTGTCATTTGGGGGATTTATTTTGTCAGATTTTTGTGAGATTTTGCAGAATTCCTTTTCCAGAAGATGTCATGCTGTTGGTGCTCTTTATGAGGCAACACATAGAATGTTTGCCTAGCCTATGCCTATCTAGGGATTATATAGTTTTCTGAGTTTGCATTATTCTGCCGTGTATGGCGATTCATGAATTTCTTTCTCTGTACCGTATTTTTATTATTCTGTAATAAATAACCTTTTTGCTCCTTTTTTGATCTAGAACTCAGGCCTTTATGCGTCTAATATTATATTGAGTTTAACTCTGCTAGATTGTAGTTTCCTGTTGAGGAGTGTAGTCTCTAACCACAAGGTCAACTGGAGTTTCTGGAGCAGAATTATATTGGTAAAAAGTTTTGGGTGATCAATTATTGGAGTTCGGGTGATTATTGGTGTTCGGCTCCCACATTATCATATGACAGGAAGATGTTTTTCTATACATAGAGCTGGATAAGTGAGGCCAAGTAAGGGGGAGTCCTAAATGTATGTAAAGATCTGCAAGAGAAAGTAAACATGGAGAAGAACCATAAGTCAACAAAGGATAACAGGCTTAGGTGAAATGTGAGATGTGAAATATTTACCAAATAATTTAGCAGCAGATTTAAAAATAAACTCAAGAGGAAGAATGGAGGAAGCAGGAAGATAATGAATACAAAGTAACAATAATCCAAACAAGAGAGGTTCACAGTAGGAAAAAAGGTTTTAGCAGTTGCAATGGTGAGAAAAAGCTGAGCTACTATATATTATATTGCTGGTTGCAACGTGCAGGGTACCAGTGGAATACAAGGGAGCCACAAAGATTAGATAAAATGCTGTGAATAAACTTATGTTTGATTGATTTTGATTAGACTAAAAACATTGACAATTATTTAGGTGGACAGGAAGAGAAATTTTCAAGGAATGGAAGCTATATAAAAGTTTATAAAGAATGTAGAGATGGAAATTGTGCTATACAAAGTATAGGTGAAATACAAGAAGGTGATTATAGGGCAGATTTATCAAGTAGTTGAGATGCCCTTGCACCATGCAATGGGGCGCAGGGGCGATGCAACTACTAAGTAAGATTTATCAAGCCATGCAAGGACACCTTGTGTGGCCTGGTACACTGATAGAATTTTGACGCCCAAAATATCCCCATACACAAATATCGATGCAAAAATATCGATGTCAAAAATATGGACATGCTATATTTAAAATTGTAAGTACAAAATTATCGAAACAAAAATATCGATGTAAAAAATATAGATGTACAAAATATCGATTTTTTAATTTAAATAAAAATTAATATTAAATATATTAAATAATAAAATTTACTTTAAAAAAATTATTTAGATGTAATATACATTTTAACAAATATAATAAAATTAATTTAATTTAAAAAATATTTGAACATACATATATAAAATGTAATATATATTTCCTTTAAAACAATTAATAAACTATACATTTTAATTTATTTTATCATTTTATAAATTTATAAACATTTACAAATAAATAAATATATATTTACATACACTTATAACATAAAATCTAATTAAAAAAATAATATATTATAAATTAAAACATTAAAATATTTAATAGTCTTTACATTAAATGTTGCACTCCATTGAGTGTAACAGTAGGGAAAGTGTTGGATAGCGGAGGGGTAAAAATTACTATTCCCACTCCGGTGTGTGCAACAGTAGGAAAAGTGTTGGATAGCGGAGGGGTAAAACTTACTATTCCCACTCCAGTGTGTGCAACAGTAGGGAAAGCGTTGGAGAGCGGAGGGGTAAAACGTACTATTCCCACTCTAGTGAGTGCAACAGTAGGGAAAGTGTTGGCTAGCGGAGAAGTAAAACTTAATATTCCCATTCCAGTAAGTACAATAGTAAAAAAAATGTTGGATAGCGGAGGGGTAAAAATTACTATTCCCACTCCATTGAGTGCAACAGTAGGGAAAGTGTTGGATAGCGGTGGGGTAAAACTTAATATTCCCACTCCAGTGGGTGCAACAGTAGGGAAAATGTTGGATTGTGGAGGGGAAAAAATTACTATTACCACTCCAGTGAGTGCAACCGTAGGGAAAGTGTTGGATAGCGGAGGGATAAAACTTAATATTCCCACTCCAGTCAGTGCAACAGTAGGAAAATGTAGGATAGCGGAGGGGTAAAAATTACTGTTTCTACTCCAGTGGGTGCAACAGTAGGGAAAGTGTTGTATAGCAGAGAGATAAAAAATACTAGTCCCACTCCAGTGAGTGCAACAGTAGGGAAAGTGTTGGATAGCGGAGGGGTAAAAATTACTATTCCCACTCCAGTGAGTGCAACAGTAGGGAAAGTGTTGGATAGCAGAGGGGTACAAATTAATATTTCCACTGGAGTCAGACCAAAATTAAAAACAAACAAATTAACAACAACACAAAAGATTATAAAAAACAAAAAAATAAAACACATATAACATTATTAAATATTACAAAAGATAGAAACAGATTAGAATGTTAAAAAGATCTAACAAATACCTAGAAAGATTATTTTAAAGAATTCCAAAATAATTTAAAAACAAAAAACTATTTTTTAATAGAACATTTTTATAAACAAAAACATTAATTATTACATAAATGTTATATTTTTTATTTTCTACCCTATAACACCACACAATTCATAACCCACATTTAAATGTTTAAAAAAATGTACCTCCATAATTAACACAATTAATTATCAATTAAACAAATATTATTAAATTTTTTTTTTTTTAAACAAATAAAAATAAATTTACTCCCCAAACGCTACCCCATAAAACCAAAACACACACACAAAATAACAATAAACACTTACCATAAATATTTATCAATTGATAAATTAATATTAACAATCAACTAATTATTAATTAATTAAACATAAATTACTTTCCACCCTCTACCCCAATAAACACCACAACCCACACCTAAAAATCATTACACAATTTCCATAACTAATTTTACATTAATAAATTAATATCAATTAACAACAACTTATTAATTAAGTTAAAAGAATTTACTTTCCACCCTTTACCACTATAAACCCCACTACTTACCTCAAAAATTAATTATACAATTGCCATATTTTTATTTTAATCAATTAATTAACAAACAATTATTAATTAATTATAAATAAATTACTTCCCACCCTATTCTGCTATAAACCCCACCACCCACTCCTAAAAAATGACACAAGTAACATAATTAATTACAAATTAAATATTTAATAATAATTAACAACCAATTAATACATATTTAACAATAAAATAACTCCCACAATTAACACTATAAAATCTAAATTAAATAAATACGAATACATACAAAATTATAATTAATTTATTAGAATTAAATTACTTCCCACCCTATTCCCCTATAAACCTACAACCCACTCCTAAAAAAATACACAATTAACATAATTGCCAATTAATTAATTAAAAATAATTAACAACCAATTAACAAATAATTAATAATAAATTAATTCCCACAATTAACACTATAAAATCTAAATTAAATAAATACTAATACATAAAAAATAATCATTAATTTATTATAATTACATTACTTCCCACCCTATTCCCCTATAAACCCACAACCCACTCCTAAGAAAATGACACAATTAACATAATTGCCAATTAAATAATTAATTAATAATAATTAACAGCCAAATAACTAACAATTAATAGGAATTGAATTCCCACAACACTGTAAAATCTAAATTAAATAAATACTAATACACAACATTTTAAATTAATGTATTATAATTAAATTACTTCCCACCCTATTCCCCTATAAACCCACATTCCGCTCATAAAAAAATGACACAATTAACATAATTGCCAATTAATTAATTAAAAATAATTAACAGCCAATTAATAAATAATTAATAATAAATTAATTCCCACAATTAACACTATAAAATCTAACTTAAATAAATACTAATACATAAAAAATAATCATTAATTTATTATAATTAAATTACTTCCCACCCTATTCCCCTATAAACCCACATCCCGCTACAGAACTTAAAAAACGCAAAATTTAATTAAGATAAAATTTAATAACTACTAAAAATTTAACACATATATTAAAAAACAAAGCAAATTCTTAAACCAAAGATAGATCACATACTTTTAAAATACATACTAAAATACATACCACTAATTAAAACATCGATATTTTAAACAACTATGGGGCACATTACGATGGCGGGCGGAAGCACCACCGCCGTGCTGGCGGATGCAAAAACCACCAGTTACCGCCGGCACGCAGCAGTCCACACGCCCGTCCAATTACGATGCGAAAAGTAGGCCAAACACCGCCGGCAAGCCAGCAACACCGTCCGCCATCAAAGTGCGCCCGTACATGTAGCGGCGCAGCCCAACTGACACACACCGTCCGACGAAACACGTCCCGCCCGGCGCATAAATTACGATGCCGCAAACAAACGGCTCCCACGGCCAAGAGATACCGTACGCCAAACCGAAGCGGTAACACGGATGCCGAGCACGGACAACGAAGAAGCGGCTCCCCGAGCATGAATCCAGCACTGCAGGCACTCCCCATGCTTCTGCTGATGCACCACCAAGGACGCAACGTACCGCGGAGACGCAGGTAGGCACACACACAACAAGTGCACGCAAACAGCGCACACAGTGCAAGGGCGGAAAAAGCGGACAACCCCCCACCAGCGCGTGTACACTACACATCCACCATCGCATCCACATATGACACACAGGCCAAATCGTAACATCGCAGAACACATGTGTACACACCACCTGGGACTAGTAACCAACCACCCCGTCACGGCCCAAAAGCGCCGATGACGCCGCCACACATGCGCACAACGCAGAGGCCAACCGCAGCGCCATGCATGCGTCGCACACAGACACAGGGACACAACCAAGCAGCACACACATCAGCCCCACCCCGAACGCACATGACACGTGACAGGCCGGCCACAGACATGTCCCCAACGCCCAATTCACGGACAACACCCAACGCCACACAACCGACGCACACATGTCAGTGAAGACACGCAACAGCAGGACACACCCCAGTGTAACAAACATGGCGTAGCACACAGCGGCGGCAACACCAACTAGGAGAAGCAGGGCCCCTTCGGGAAGAGGAACGCCAGTACCTCACAGAAACACCCATACCACCCTGCACATATGAACAAGACATATAAAACGGAACACCAAAGAGCCCGGGGACCGACAACAGGTGGCCCAAGAATAACATTCACACACAAGGCCCAACGCAGAGCGGAAAGGCAGCCTGCCGCCCACACAAGGGAGAGCAGACAGCACTGAATGACCTTCCATTCCAACTCCGAAACCACAGCCCTACGACAGAAGCCGGTGAATACAGCCATTGTCCAAGAATAGACCAACACAGGCATGCCGAGGAGACCGACCACAGGGCAGATAGCGCATATCACAGAAGCACACAACGGACGGGGAAGAAAGAAGAAAACACTCCCCCATGTCGGCCACATGCAAGTTAATTGGAAGGAGTCACACAGCACTGACCTTGAACTGTCTGAGAAGCATGTGGGAAGAGGGCCCGTGTCCTCCAAACAAGCCAACAGAACACAAGTCCTGTCTCCCCACGACTACACAGAGCTCACAGCAACCCCGGAGCGTGCACATTGCAGACTGCACACACAGCCGGAGCACGCCACCTCAACGAACCGCTGCGAAATGGCAACCGCAACACACCTACCCAACTACGCCGAACAGCTCAAGCTGTACAAAACCAACCTGTGCCATACATTGGGATGCGATCTCCTGTCCCTGCTGAACGTAAGTTACCGACTGACTTACCGCATCACATTGTTCAGCTGCGTCATGCCCGTCTTCTACTGTCGGAGGTGTCCCTACCAGCATCCCGTGGAGATATGCCTCTCCAACCCGGCATGTCTGAAGGCGGACCTGCTACCACTACTCCTCCCTCTGGACGCACACGACAGGGCCTGCTCTGCCTATGGGGGCATGGCGTATGTGGCCAACATCGCACCCGCACTGAAATGGGACCACTGTGCCTCCACACGACGGATCATCGAGAACAGCTACATCGAATGTCACCCAGCATGCCCCATCATGGTCCTCCAAGGGACAACTTACGAACAACACCTTGACAGCCACCATCCGCTACATTGGCTGGCAAACATGTACACCACCAATGACATGGAAGCCCTGCTGGGCGGCATCGCATACCTGACAACCTGTAAATACGTCGGACCACAACGCAGGTTCCCCGAGTGACCTATGATGTCCAACCCCGCACCCATGCTTAGCTTCCGCACGGACTGGCCAGTCACCACCACAACAGCCATACCAAACGACCGGCAACTGTAACCACACCATCAACGACATCGCCATGACATCGGATATGACCGGGACATGCACACTGTTCCCCATCACATCCAGGAACACTGCATGCATCGTGGGAGGCAGTGGCATGGGCTCTGTGTATCGCACCCACATGGACGGAACTGCACGAACAACCAGGACACGACATGGATCCAGCGCACATGGACACACACACCGCTCAGTGGACATGAATAGGTCGCCTGGAGTCTGTGGGTGCTGCACCCCTCCCACCCCCGCCCCGGGAATCCCATACCAGGACCTTTGCATGGACGACAAGTGCATACAACAACAACACGACCCCAGTGACTGTGACATGTCCAGTAACCACCACAGTGCAACATCAAGTGGCACGCCGCTGCATGCACGCAAGCACATGCCCTGATGTCAACTCACATGCACGCGTGCATGAGGAACAACCGCAGCAAACCTGTCACATGGAACTGAGATGGACTGTGCCCATGATGCCAAGCGGTCTGGTAGGCTACATGTATACCGTCTGTGTCAAAGTCCGCAGCTCCGCAGCTATACGTAAATGTACATTAGCACAGCCTTGGCCAAGCAGATGTCACTCTGAAGCCCACATCCCACATGCAACAGCCAATCACATGTAACCCCACACCCTATCCCATTTGCAATCATGCTCAGTATATCCTCAACATGTATTCCGCTGCCAGTAGTGTCCACTATACTGCATCACAGAGGACAGAAGACTCAATATAATGTTTGAAACCAAAACTGTCTCCGCTGACTCATTTCACAAGTACGAATGAGAGAGGATGAGAGTATGTGAAGTACACGGCAGTCGTGACATGACCATGTAGTCCACTGGTATTGGATGTCAACGCAAATGAGTAGCACCACTGTGGAAGACACACATGTGTCGTGTGAAGTCGTATGGACGCAGTGCTCAGGTGGGTGGGTGCGATGGGTAGATGCGCACATGCCAAGTTGGAGCACGCCGTGTTGGGAGGGGTCATGAACAGTACACCACCGCTTCCCTGGGCATTGTGAGAGGACACCTGTCGGGGGGAGTGAACACGTGTGTGCACAGCAGCCGGGCACACGTACAAAGCGGTACCAGGTGCACCTCAGCCCACCCTCTGTGGACAAGCTGGATCCTGTTGTGCGCCCGCCATGCCCCTTGACAAGGCACACACAGCCCCAGTCGACCAGGTGTAACCCCAACATAGTCAATCCGCACAGGCGACACAGGGCACGGGATGGCAGTGGAGCATGGTGTGTGAGAGGTCTCCTCGCGCTCCTCCTGGTCATATCACGCAGGCAATAGAACCTCAACGTCTAGCATGGCACAAGTCACATGGAAGTGTAGGGGGGACGCACCACAGCACGAGCAGCACTGACGTCACGGGAGGTGGCTCGCACCATCCCATCCATTGCCCATCATACCAACCACGCCACATGCCATTGCGACTAAGTGCAAGCGCGTGCGCCACCACCCCGAGCCCTCCCCAGAGAGGCCAAAGAGTGAATGTGTGGGCCATCAGCCACAGACGGACGCGGCCTGGCCGCAAGGGCAGCCACAGCCACTGGGTGTCGCAGGTGGCGGATCCGGAAGGCGAAGACTGTGATGCATAGTCCATGCAGGCCGGGTCTCCATTTGGGGCACCACGCAGGTGGACGGCGTCCCGCAACACATCATACCCTGAGATAGCCCACTCGTGCAACTGGACCCACACATACACTCCTTGCCCTCTCTGGTGCGAGCTTGGGGCTGCCTGTGCAAGCGCTAGCCTCGCAGGTGAGCATGCATATTGGGGGAGCGAGGGGAGGACATGGGGGCTGGGGCGAAGATGACTGTATCACTGTCAGTTAGTACAAGGGATGACCCAGATGTGGAAAGGAAGAGACGTGTCCCGTGTGTACTGCAACTAGTCGCCAATCCAACTACCCCCATGTCCGGAATGTAAGCCCGCACCTAGGCCCGCCCATCCGCCACATCGAACATACCACCGGCACGACAACCTTCCCATTCGAAACACTGACTGGGGGTGGCGACCAGTGTACAATCATGTGTAGCCTACCCACGCGTACATGTGGGCCCTCCATGATCCATGTCACCTGCGGCAAAGTCATGACATGCGCAATGAGGGAAGTGAGGAGAGCTGCCCGCCCCACGCGCAGAAGGTGCATCAGCTCCACAGACCCAGCAGCGAGTCCAGCAGGGGTCACATGTGCAGGGGCAGCTGTGCCTGGTGTGAAGGCACATGCATATAGACAGCACATCGACCAATGTGTAGTCTGCCCACATCTACAGTCCATCATCATGCGGACATAGGAATTGAACACAGGGCAACACATCTCAGTGGGTGCACCCACCGTGACCAACAATGCGCAATCATCGACGTACCCGCACTGTGCATGGCCCCCCACCCAACGGAGGCACATCCAGTGCCACCATTCCACACACACAAGCCTTCCACGGAACATGCTGTGTCCAATGGTCAGTACAGAGTCAGCGCCCATCTGGTGGATCCTGAACAGGACACACATGCACACACATGCCAGCTCCCACTATGTACGACTGCCACCTGGCACGTGCAATGTAACCTCTCACCTGTGACGTGTGACTGCAAGCACACAGCCGTCTTGGCATGGGGCTGTCAATGTGGACACCTGTCAATGTTTCGGGAGGTGTGATCCGTACAGTGCTGTACATAGGGTGCAGTGCTGACACCTACTACTGTCTCATATCCCCTCGTGCCACAGGTCCCACTTGTTTTGGCCGCTCAGCCTGTGCCCACATCGTCGTCGTCGTGTGCCATACTCATCCAGCCGCGGAAGCAGTTCCATGCTCAGCAGACATTCATGTTGCCGTGGCGTTGCCGCTTGACGGATATGCAGTCAGTCCCCATCAGCACGCCCCGCAAGTCATTGGGGCCTAGATCCCCATGTGCATGCACATGGCAGTGGTTTGTATCACTAGCCATTGCCATTGTTGGGAGACCTGTGTAAGTGTATTGTGGCCGTGCCGTCCCAGCTTGACAGCTGGGCTGTGGCTCATGTGCTTGCTCAGTCATGTCAGTGATGTGTATGCGAAATTGCTATGTGTCGTGTTGCTTTGACATGTGTCCTCTGCCATTGTCCCTAGGCGGAGACCGAACATTGACCGCCCATACCAATTGCTGGCAGACATGGAGGATACGGAGGTCATTAGGAAGTTTCGGCTGGACAGGCCAACCCTGCATCGACTGTGTGCCATGTTAGAACCCCATCTCCGTCCCCGCAGGGTGTATCCGACTGCTGTCACCCCCACGGCTAAGGTGATGGCCGCCATGCATTTCTTCGCCACTGGGTCATTCCAGCACACAGTGGGCAGTGGAGGAGGGATGTCCCAGCCCATGTTCAGCAAGGTGCTGAGGGATGTACTGGCAGCCATGATGCTGTACCGGAACAGGTACATCCGCTTCCCCAGGGCTCGTGAATTGGCGGCAGTGAAGGGTGCATTCTATGCCCTTGGCAGAATCCCACACGTCGTTGGAGCCATTGACTGCACACATGTCGGCCTTGTTCCACCACAGGCCACTGAGCACCTGTACCGCAACAGGAAGCACACGCACTCCCTGAATGTGCAAGTGGTGTGCCTTGCGGACATGGTGATCACCCACGTGTGTGCAAAGTTCCCAGGCTCGGCCCATGACGCACACATAATGCGCAACAGCATCTTGCCACGACTGATGTCCAATATGCAACAGGATTGTGCCTGTATTGTCGGTGAGTATGTGGAGTGGTGTAGCGTGCTGGCTGTGCGATGCTGTCCCCTGTCCAGTTGGATTAGCAACGGTTCTCTGTGTCCCTCACACCCAGGTGACTCTGCGTATCCGAATGGGGCATGGCTGCTCAGTCCATTGAGGAATTCTCGCACCCCAGCAGACGATCGCTACAATGAGGCACATGGGAGGACCAGACGTGTGGTCGAGCGTACCTTTGGCCTCCTCAAGTCCAGGTTCAGGTGCCTGGACCGCACCGGGAGTGCGCTGGCGTACTCCCCACAGAAGGTGTGCCGGATAGTGGTGGCGTGCTGCATGCTGCACAATCTGGCCATTCGGAAGCAGATCCCCCTCATCGTGGATGACGGAGATCAACCAGGGCCCCAGCCCGCAGACCAGGACAGCTCGAGTGAGGAGGACAGCGGAGAGGAGGAAGCTGGTAATGTGCGGCAGCAGCTCATCGCCCGCTACTTCACTTGACGGTGAGTGTCCATGTACGACGGCTGATGTGGCTGTATCTGTGCAGGTGTGTGTGTGCTGTGTCAGGGTGGCCGTTTGTTCACTGCGTGCTGTGTGTCAACGCTCCATGGCCAGGGTAGTATGCCACTGTTGGTGGCTGTGGCATTGTGCCCTATAGCTCTGTGCGATGTGTGTACATTGCTTGTAGTTGTTGACATGTACTGTGTGATGGGTGTGTGACACACTCATTGAATGTGCTCCTGTTCTGTCTCCCACCCCTAGGTCCCTACAGGCCCTCCGGATTCAAATGCCATGCCACGCATCAGGTGCCTTTCCGCCCAAGGTGGCCGTTGTATTCCGTACAAATAAGACACAGGGCACAAACAGCAGTTAGTGAAAAAGGTGCATTTATTACAAACTGTGACATGTGATTGTGTGTAAGGTGATGACAAAAGTGGTGCGTGCAGTGACAATGAGCTGTCGGTCATGGCTGCGTGATGATCAGGGTGTACCCACTGGTTCTATGTCCATAGTCCAACACACACATGCCATCCAGATGGCTGTGTGGAGTGGGATCGTAGTCCAAGTCAATGCAGTGGCTGGTCAAGGAAGGCTGGCGGAAGGCTGGCTGGCTGCCTCACTTGCGTCTGGAGCGTGCGAAGTCCTCCCGGGAGATCTGTTTCCTCTTCGGACGGCCCCTTCCACGTTTGCGAGGGGGGTGCCTGCTTGCGACATGCTGGTGGTTGAGGTGTGATCACTGGCTGTGGACGCAGGGGAACTGGACACTGCTGCTCCACCCTGCGCCCCGGCAGGTGGTGGCGGAGGGGAGCTGCTGTCCCTGGCTGTGACCTCACCGCCACCACCAGCTGTCCCATGAGGTCCACGATTTGGCCCATACGGGCGTCCATGGACCTCAGCACCCCCAGCACCTCACGCGTGTCTGAAGCAGACCGGACCCATTGTCCTTGGGCCTCTTCATAGGCCCCAAGGACTCTGGCCATGTGAGGCAGGGCATGGCTCCCAGGGGAGGCTGGCGTTTCCCTGACCCTGCTCCTCCTACCAGTCCTGCTGCCACCGGCCTGCCCACTAGCCACATTGCTCACCACGGTCCTTGCTGTGGCTCCCAGGGTGGATCCAGTCGTCCGGGCCACCACCTGCGCTGGGGCTGGTGCCAGCGAAGACGTGGCGGTGGTGGCGGCGGTGGTGGTCGGTGCGGCGATGGTGGCGGTTGCGGCAGTGGTAGTGGCCACAATGACCGTGGGTGTGGCCGCAACGACAGTGGCAGCAGGGGGCTGTGAATGTTCAGCAGCCCTGGATGATGGGTTGGTGGGTAGGAGGGGTCCTGGGGAGCGGCTGGGCCCTGCCACACCAGATGGGCCTGCTTGGTTGTCCGTGTCCGAAGAGGAGGACAGATCCTCCAGATCCGTGTGTCCTCGTTGGGGGCTTGTAGGCTGGCTGTGCTGGCTGCTGGCTCCATCCCCAGCATCCAGCAGTTCGTCACCTGTGGAGAGAATGAGATTTGTTATTGTGTTGCACCTGGCGAAGTATGTATTTGTCGTCTGACATTGACAGTTCGTGCAATCTCGTACATGGGTTTCCCGGAGGCGTGTGTGTGGCTGTAGCATCTGTAGTTGTGTGTGCTTGGCAATGGGACTGTGTGCTGTGCACATGTGGCATGGGACGGATTGGCCATGCCGATGGGTGTGTTGCTGTGCCCCTACTTATTGTGACTCTGGTGTATGCGGGATCCTGGCCCATCCTGGGTCTGGTTTGTACTTTGCTTTTGGGGTTCAAATGGAACGCTTAGGAACGCATATGGCAACATGGGGGCCATGCCCCAGATTCGCATTTGGGAGGGGATATGCTTTTGGGGTTCAAATGGAACGCTTAGGAACGCATATGGCAACATGGGGGCCATGCCCCAGATTCGCATTTGGGAGGGGATATGCTTTTGGGGTTCAAATGGAACGCTTAGGAACGCATATGGCAACATGGGGGCCATGCCCCAGATTCGCATTTGGGATGGAATATGCTTTTGGGGTTCAAATGGAACGCTTAGGAACGCATATGGCAACATGGGGGCCATGCCCCAGATTCGCATTTGGGAGGGGATATGCTTTTGGGGTTCAAATGGAACGCTTAGGAACGCATATGGCAACATGGGGGCCATGCCCCAGATTCGCATTTGGGAGGGGATATGCTTTTGGGGTTCAAATGGAACGCTTAGGAACGCATATGGCAACATGGGGGCCATGCCCCAGATTCGCATTTGGGATCGAATATGCTTTTGGGGTTCAAATGGAGCAGCTTAGGAACGCATATGGCAACATGGGGGCCATGCCCCAGATTCGCATTTGGGAGGGGATATGCTTTTGGGGTTCAAATGGAACGCTTAGGAACGCATATGGCAACATGGGGGCCATGCCCCAGATTCGCATTTGGGATGGAATATGCTTTTGGGGTTCAAATGGAACGCTTAGGAACGCATATGGCAACATGGGGGCCATGCCCCAGATTCGCATTTGGGAGGGGATATGCTTTTGGGGTACATGCTGTGAGCCATGGGTGCCGAACGTGACATGTGTTGTGGCAGCATGACAGTGCATGGTTTGAGGTGTGTGCATGCTTGACATGGCCTGCATATTTGCTGTCTGTTGTGATTACTGGACATGGCATTGGACGCATCGTTATGAGTGAGTGATAGTTGTGTGCCAGCCAACGTATTGCAGTTGTCCCATCTCCTTGGTGTGCGTGCTGCCCTGTGCCATGTGCATCACTGCAGTGCTCGGGGGGTGTGGCCCATGTTGTGTGTTGTTGCTCACAGTGTGGCGTGCGCTTCATTGACTTCTGGCACATGGTTGGTCATGGGCATGTGTCTTAGCGTGACTGCTGTATGTGTGGCAGCTGTGCGGATGACATGCCTTTCATGAGACTGGGGCTGACGGATGGGATGGATGGTATGTTGTATGTGCATGGTGTGTCTGTGAGTTTGATGGGTTCAGTGGTGTTCGTGTGCATTTATGTTGTTCCGCTCTGTTGCGTCTAGTGTTGTTTGTCTTACATAGGCGTAGTTGTGGGGTGTGTTGTTGACAGGCAGTAGGGGCTACATGGACAGGACTTCAATGGTGTTTCGGTTGTGTGTGATGAGTTGCACAGTGGCTGCCGTGTGGGACTATATTCAGTGTGGCTTGTGCATGCAGACGTGGCTCCTTGGGTGTTGCTATGTCTGTGATGGGTCATGTGGGGTGTGAGTCTGTTGTTCATGTCCGTGTGCACATTGTTCACTTGTTCGTGACGGTGGGCGGTGCTGCGTGTTCGTCTGCTACGTGACATGTCCCATGTGTTGGTCGTGTTATGGTCCTCATGCCTCCAGTAATCCAGCCCTGTCCAGTTTCCCACCTGCAAGTTGTTCGTGCGTGCACTGTACTGGATGCCACATGGCTCTAAGCGGGGGTGCTCCATGTTGCAGGTCTGTGGGGGTGGGGGGGTGTTGTGGGTCGTGGGGGTGGCTGGACACCCACTGACACCGATTGCTGTGGACCGTGATGTCTGCCTTTCGGCTGTCGTTGTGCACTGCGGTGGCTGACACGTGGCTGTGGGGTGTGGGGGATGCTCCTCCTTGCTGTGCTGTGGGACTGGGGCCTGGTGTGTGTTGTACTTGGGCTGTCCACCGTCCCACCCACTGCACTTTGTGTTCCTGCCACTTACCTGTTACTTGTCGGTTAGTGCAGCTGTGGCGGACACATGGGTGTGGTGGGTGCTCGTTGTGGCGCTTCTGGCATATTTGGGGACCTGTTGGTGGTTACGTGGCTGGCTTAGTGTACACATGTCCCCACGCATCTTACAGTTGTTCGGTTTGGGCTGTGTGTGGTAGTGTCTGTTGCATGTGTGTGTGATGTGTTGTGTATTGTGTGCTGGACATGGGGGTGTTTGTCCCTGGGAGCTGTGGCATGGTGGTAGTGCATGTGAGTACATAGCGGTGTGCTGGTATACATTAGTTTGTACTTACCAGCCTCCACTCCCCCTGTTAATCCGGCGAGGATCTCCGGATGGATTACGACTCGCACCTTCTCCTCCCACGCTTTGAAGGTCTTAAAGAGCGCGGGATTCCCTCCGCCAGTGACGGCAGCCAGCTCTCTGTTTTTGCCCTCCTTCTTCTTGACCAGGCTCTTTACGTCATTCCAACGTTTGTTAATCTCGACTCTGTTCCTGGGCAGGGTCCCGACTGCATTGACCTGGTCTACGATCCGGTTCCACATTCTGTTTCTGGTGGCTAGTGGTGTGTGCTGGACCATGTTCCCATAGATTTGTGGGTACACCTTGATGATCTCGTCGACCATGACCGTCAGCTCCATGGGCGTGAACTTGGGCATTCTTTGTGGTGCCATGATGTTTGTGGTGCTGGTGCGGTGTGTGTTGTGTAATGTGCAGGGGGTTTGTGGTGCCGGTGTTTGGTGGTGGTGGTGGTGGTGGTGTTTGTGTGGTGGTGGTGGTGGTGGTAGTGATGTGTGCGTTTCTGTGGTGTGCTGCTGTCCTTGCTGTGTCACTGTGTCCTCTCCTCTCCTCTCCTCTCTGGTTTGCAATGTAGCAAGGGGTTGTGGTCTGTGGGAGTGCTGCTTTTGTACTCACCTATGTGGGTGTGTCCTCATGGTCTGTTGTTTTCAGGTGTGTTGTGTCTGGGGTTCTGGCCTTTGTATTTTTTGTTTGTCCGGGGGGTGTTTTCGGGATGTGTACTGTGCTTGTGTATTTGTGCGTGCCTTGCTGTGTGGACTTGTTGGCCATGTTGTGTGCTATTGGTTTTGTGTGCGGATGGTTTCTGTGCAGGTACGTTGGCGCCATGGCTTCTGCCGTGTCGATTCTCATCGGCGTTGTTTGCGCTGGCGGGCGGTATATTTGTTGTTTTTCCGCGCTCATGTCGGTGCGATCGTAATTTCACGTGCGGTGTGTCGGCCGTGAGGGCGGGCGGTTTTGTGTTGTCGTGCGTGTTTCCGTCCGTGGCGGGCGGTTTGACTCCGACTCGGACGTTGGCGGGCGGTATTTTGTGTGATTTTTCCGCCGATGGCGGTTTCGGTTTGTGTAATCGTAATGGCGTGGTCGGTGTTCAGGCGGTGTGTGCGGGCGGATTTTTGCCGCTTCCATGCCTGGCGGATTTATTTACGCCGGGTATCGTAATGGGCCCCTATATTTTTGCAAATGATATTAATAACTTCGATATTTCCGAAAATGATATTTCTTACCTGCAAGTCGATATTCTTGACCACGATATTCTTCCTGTCGATATTTCTGTATCACGATATTTACAATTAGATATTTCTGTATGTCGACATTTTAAACTCTATATTCTGTCTGTGCACCGTGTGGCCTTGCATGAGTGGATAAATCTAGAGTAATGCAACGCAGCGCAAATCTCTGTATTGTGTTACTCTGGTCCAGGGAGGTGTTCCATGGTTGGAGTGTGGCTGTTCACATGCATCCACCCATGTATTTTGGCACATTACCCGTTACCATAGAATGTTAAATACAAGACATTCCTGTCCTTTCCCTTTCATGCAGCGCAGCAAGGCACTGCATGATCATTTGATAAATGTGCCCCTAACTGTTGTGAACCATCAGAGTAGAAGGGATATGTCTGCAATATGATTATCTTTTCATTCACACCTTGAAATAACTTGTTAACAATATATCCTTTTATGCAAAATGTTTTGTAAAAAATCAGAACTTACCTTATGTTTTCATAGCAACTAACTTCTGGTTTTAACATTGCTGTGTGTCGAAATACTTTGTAAATAATCACACCAAAAGCTATCAGATTGACCTATATAAATTGATATAAAAAGACAAACGGCTATTAAAATGCTATTTCTGCTTTAAATATTGAAAATGAGTACATCAAAGATGTCTTAATGCTATATTCAGTTTAAACAGTCTCTATCAAAATCATATTTTTATCTCACTTCAAAACACTGGCATACTCTCAATGCATTGGTATCACTATGATGTCCTAAACAAAAATTCAATGTTAAAAGTGTTTGAAAGAAACATTCCACGTTTGCAGCTGAACAATATGTCTATTTCAGTTACTGATGAGCATACTATGATCATCACTATACCCCACCTCTTGTTGACATAAAAAACCTATAGGAGGAAAAAGCAACTAACAGTTGTTAACACTAGGCAGCATGTGAGGAGTAAGGCTATTAACACCACCTAGTGGATCTAATCTCACTAAGGCAGATGCCATGCACACTTACTGTACCTGTCAATTTTAGGTCTCTACTTCAAACTTTGAACATAGATTGCAGACAATCTCAGTATTTAATTTAGAGTGCTAATTAATTTTTTGACTCCAATGTAAGCGAGGATTTGTGTTGTTGTAAGCTCAGCCTCTTGATCTATTGTTTTGAGAAATTAATTTAGTCCAATCATTGCCGCTATCACCATTCATCGTTCCATGGACTTCCAGGGTCTGTCCTGTTCACATTATCTTTGGATTTTGATGATGACCTTTGGAATCATTGTTAAGGTCAAAACATCGTTGAGACTATTAGTTAAACTGAGGGGTTTTACTAGTATATTGACTATCAAGTTCATATTTCAAACTTGGGAAACTGTCTTTGCTGTGCTAGATCTGCTAACATGACTACAGCCACTATGTGTTCATTCATAACCTTTATTTTTCCATGAGTAAGTGTAAAGGGACATGAGTATGCACACCCATATAGGATTCCACTCAAAGCCACATGAAATTAAGAAGCATTACATAATTAGGTTTAGAATTTCACATCCAAATGAAGCCAGGCACAAGCAATGACCAAGCTGAATAAGTGATATTTCCATGTGCAATATGCAATTTCTACAAATTTGCACACTTATCCGTGGGATGTTGTCTACATGTAAAAAATTGTCCTTGAGGGTATTCTTTCAATACCAGGCTCATGCAAGACAGCTTGTTTACCTCTGCACTGCAGCACAAAGCCTGACCCATTACATCATAGGTGCGTGAGTCTTACAAAATACACCATTGCCCACTTTTCTAACATTCATACAACACTGAGGGGCCGATTCCGATCTCGGCCGGTAGGGCACCGAATCGGATTCGGCTGAACCGGATCCGATTCGGAGCCCTTTTTCCCGACTGAATCGTACGTGCGTCCGGGCGAACGAGTACGATGCGAGCGCGTGCAAATTCGCCGACCGACTCGTACGCCCGTCCCAACCGCACCGACCGACTCGCACGGATGCGCTGCGCACCTCGCAATGGAGGCGTTCCCTGGCCAGGCAAGTACGATGCGGCCGCGAGCAGTCCGACCGACTCGCGCCGTCCGGCTCGAAGAAGCAGTCGGAGCCGTACTTTGGGGGTCCCTGTTGGACCCCCTGTATGCGTAGCGCGCGAGTCGCACACAGGGGGACCCATGGGTCCCCCTACCTGTGCGTGTACGGCGCGAGTCGCTTCGCCGCGTACACGCTGTAGGGCGCCCTTGTCCGCCTCGCACCCATTGAGTCAATGGGAGCCCGCGTACGCGTTGTACGACAGGCTCCCATTGACTTCAATGGGAGTCCGACCGGCTCGAGTCCGATGGCATACGTGCGCATCGTACTCGTTCGGTCGGGCTGCACGGGTCCGAATCGGTCGGAAATCTCTCCGGGCCCGGCTCGGTCGGAGAGATTTCCGTCCCGAATTGGAATCAGCCCAAGAGTTGTGTAATTCCATACAGCGGTGCATTGCCTTATTCTCAGCAAATGTAAGCCAGGATCTTTCTCTGCTCAAATTTCTCCAGAAATCTTCATGCAACAGTTCTACATAGAATTTTAAATAATGTACAAACACCACTTGCAATTGATTTGGCAACCTCAGAATGAACCCGAAAGCATAACCAGTCTAAACCTTCAGTACAGACCAGTTCAGCCCACTTGACACTCATAGAAAAAACATTGGCAAAGTCAATTGGTTTAGTTTCAATGTGCCTACAAATTTAATCCCAGGCATTCACAAATGTTGTTTACATGTGTTGCATACACAAATGCTTGGTTATCTATTTAATTCCTGACCTATTTGGAAGGGACTCTAAGGCCCATAGAGCCCTGCAGTGTGCAGCGTGAGGAGGCAGGGCACCTGATTCGTGCCGGTCTGTTGCACTTACGGAGGATTCTTTTCTCACGGCGCGGCACACGCTATTTGAAAAAGCCATGCAAGACTCTAAGGCCCAGAAAGCCCTGCAGTGTGCAGCGTGAGTAGGCGGGGCACCTGATGTGCACCAGAAGTGAACATTTAATGAGTCTTTTCTGCCCAGGCGTGTGCCAGGACGAAGACCGCGCAAATAGCAGACCCGTCTGCACCCATCAGTTTCTGAACGAGACTGGGCTGGGCCACATCTCTTGGCCTGACTGTTTGTAATGCTACAACTGATTTCGATTGGGAAAATGGGTAAAAAAAAGTCTGTTGCCTCAGCTATGCCTCCTAAGGATCGGTCATCCACAGCCACAGTAACAAGTTTTTTGACTACTGCAGGGGATACAATCCACTCGGAAATTAAATGTGTGGAGGAGAGACTGGGGGTCACTAAGAAGACCTTATCCAGGGTCCTGGACAATGATATAGACCCAGAAGCTATTCTTGACTGCATAGGCAATAAGCAAATAATACATGGTGGGCAGAGGGGGGAGCCTTATAATCCCTGTATTATTTCTGGTGACTTTATCTTAACTGGTAATACATTTTATACAGGGAAGGATTCCGCGTGATCCCCTCAGCCTAAAAAGAAGAAAGGTAATATGCGACAGGTAAAAACAGGTCCCAAGAAAATACCTTCTGTCATTAATATGCGAATAAAGCCAGTGAATAACACAAATAGTCACCTAATTACAGAACATGCCCCAAATTTACCATGTGCAAAAAGTAACTTTATCGATGATTACGCTAAACACATTGAAAGAGTGCTTGACCCCGTGTTTTTCCTACTTAAGGGTATAAAGGCGGCTGCGAAGGAGCTATTACCACAGGTGTCACACAAATCCAGGGACAAATTGCACATAGGCAAATGAAGCTATCAATAGTTAGTTTGCTACCAGAGCTGTGGAGGGACAGGAACGAACGTTAATCACAACAGAAGCCACTTGGCCTAAACAGGTAATTAATTAAAAATACAATGGGCAAATGAAGAATTGAGGGGCTTGCCCTCCACTCAAGCTCCAGAACCCAATTCATCTAGGAATGCCAATCCTACCTTTGCCAGTGACAGACTGAACCCCATGGTTTTGCAGCTACCCCCTGAAGCCACAACCCTTGTAGTTGGGTAAATATGTTCTAGAATTATACCCAAATCAAACTGAGGATAATTTACAATTAAAGAACAAAGGGCTCATTATGATGGCAGAACAATCGGCGATCGTTCCGCCATCACAATGAGATTTACCCACCGCCATATTAGGATGGCGGTGGGTATTGCGGCGGACGCAAAGTCCGTCTGCCGCTTTACCGCCGGTGGCAATCGCACCGATTGCCTGGCGGAGCAGGGCCACTAATATGGTGGCGGTGCATAGCAGGCACCATCTGCCATATTAGGATGTGGGAAAATAAAGGCCTTTCCATGGCGGCGAGGCCGCCATGGAAAGGCTGGTGGGGATTGGGTTTGGGGGCCCGTTGCGGGCCCCCCTTGTGTCGGGGGTAGGTGGGGTGCACTTGGGGGGTACCTATGGTACCACCCTACATTTCACGGCGCCAAGTGGCAGGCACTGTGTGGTGCCTGCCATGTGGTGCAGCGAAATGCTAGACATGCGATTTTAACTTCGCGGCGGGTGCTGCTGTCAGCAGCACCCGCCGCAATGTTAAATTTCAGAATGCGACTGCCATGGTGGCGGTCGCATCCTAATTTGTGGTGCGGGACCGCCACATGTCTGGCGGGTGGTCCACACCGCAAGGATGGCGGGAGGACTCAGGTCCGCCCGCCATCCTAATGAGCCCCAAAGTTACTCATTGGCTGAGCTCAATGGCCAGGAACATTTGCTGTGACATTCTATACAAAGTTATAATTGTTGTTCGTAGAGTATACTGGGTAAGCAATAGTCCCAAAAGAGAAGAAGGGTTTTGTGTCATCATCAATTTTAGGGACCTGCAGTTGGTTGGTTTCTTATTGAACAGACTGACTTGTTATGGGGCAGATAAGAGCATCATCAAGGCAGTCCCTCTTGGCTACTTTTATAGGTCCAATTCTGCTATGCCTCACAATCCTGCTTTGTCGATATTATCTTTGTTCAGATCATATACTATTGCGACACACATCCCATTTTCATCTCTAGCGCAGGTTGACTGACTTGGATGTAATAAGGCACTAACTGGCCCATGTAAAATGACATTGCAAAAAGAAGAAAAAAGGCTAAGGGAGGCCAGAAGGGGTTCAGTGGGCACAGTTTCTAATTCCTCAACATTCAGTTCAAACCCAAAATGTGGTACAACCACAAGACATTAATCAGCCCTCACAAGTGCCACACAATGACATTGATACTGCTGACTGTGTAATGCAGCTGTCTAAAAACTTAATTTCAACTGACTTAGAACTCCCTGCTGACTCAGAAAATGTTGGTGCAGCTCCAACCTCTAACACATGCTCTTTGTCATCTGTGTCGGATCCTAATCTGCTCTTTTGGAATATGGCAGGCATTACTAGCAAGTTGAATGATGCTAATTGGATTAACATGATTACAGAACATCAAAAACAGCCTACAAGTCAATTAGTTTTACTCTTTAATGACAATGACCACCCCCTCAAGATCAGGACACCATAGCAGTGGCCTGTTCACTTTAGTTTCCATTTCTTTTGAGGGCAAAATGATCAAAACTTTTCATAATTCACCTTATTTTCAGATCATTTATATGCCTCTTCCCGTAACTCAGTTTATTGTTTTGATTAATTTCTATCATAACAATTTTAATTGTAATAACACTCTACAAGTGAATTCACATGATGTAGTACTAAGCACGGTTCTCAACGGTCTTAAGGGGGATTTTTTTTTTCAGTAGACGGCTCTTTTCCCCCCAGAATACTCACTTCCGGTGGGACATTTCACTCCGCCATTTTGAGGAGGCACGTTCTAGATCTCCTCCAGCTCGGCGACCGCAGCTTTAAATTCAGCTGATGGCGCTGATGTGCAGCGGGCGCGCCGTCGGGCGTGCCAGCGGCACGCCGAAGGCAAGCCCGTCTGCGCCCGTCCGCGCACGACCGGGCGCCGGGGCCAGGACCCTTGGTTGGGCGCTGATCTATTCTGCCGACGAGCTTCTTGCTCTTATGACCAGTAATAATCGGATGGACATAAAGGTAGAAGCCAGGTTAAAGTGTGAAAAGCTTTTGAGAACCGAGGGAGGTGGTAGGACTAGGTCCTCCGGGGTATCTCCCCACATAAGGGCTGGGTATGATGTACCATTAGGCCTTAAAGTAGCGGCCCTGAATACATGCTCGCTACAAAAACACTGTTTAGAGGTCTTCTCCCTCCTCCAGGTGGGAGATATAGACATTTTAGGTGTCTCTGAAACCTGGTTGGGGGATTCTTCCACCCCAGATGTCATTGCGGCTCTCCCTGGGGACTTTGATGTCCTTTGGCATAATAGACAGGAAAAAACTAGAGGGGGTGGTGTAGCCATTTTTTTACAACAAATGGCTCGTGGTAACTAAAATTGTGGCAGAGAGCGCGGATTGTGCAGACATCTTAGGGGTAAAAATCTCTTCTAAGTCCTTTTGTTTAGCTCTCGTGGTGGCATATCGTCCCCCGCGAGTAACACCGAAGTTCAACGAGGCTTTTTCGGAGATCATTAGCGATCTCTGCTCCCGGTACCAACGCCTCCTAGTGGTTGGAGACTTCAATTACCATTGGGATGTATTTCCAAGGGAGCTATCGGCCAGTCAATTTGATGGTGCAATGAGCTCGATGGGACTCTCCCAGTTGGTGGACGCCCCCACTCATGTTAAAGGTCATATTTTGGACCTTGTCTGGACTTCTGTGTCACAGGCGACTCTCACTGACATTAGCCCTTGCGCCTGGTCAGACCATTCTTTAATTAGCTGCTGGGTTCCGCTGGTTAGCCAACTGCTTCGTCTACCTCCTGAGTGGAGAATGGTGCGCAGTTGGAATAAGATTGAGACCGACAACCTAATTGGTGCCCTGTTTAGCATCCCCCCTAAAAAATCTACAAATGACAACCTTGATCAGGAGAGTGAAGCTCTAATGGGAAACCTAAGCAGGGCTATAGATCAGGTGGCACTGGCCCGGAGGGAAAGAATTAGAGATAAGGGTAAGGGAGCCCCCTGGTTTAACAAAGATCTGCGAAAGAGGAAGCAAACTCTTCGTCAAGCTGAAAGATCATGGCGCAAACTATACCATCCAGATGCGCTTGCAAGCTACAAAGCCCTGCTAACTCTATACAAAAAAGCCATAATAGCCAGAAAGGGCGAATATTATGAGGCCAGAATCATGGAGGCCACCAATAAACAGAAGGAAACTTTTAGAATTCTCAAGGAGCTCAGCCAGAAGTCAGAACAAAAATTGGTAGCCGAGGCAACGGACTGCAATAAATTTCAGGACTTCTTTCTCCAGAAAGTCAGGGGCATTCTCACTGAGATAGACAACAGCCCAACGAATCAGGCGGCCCTGGACCAGATTCAAGTCCCCCGCAATCCAGGTGCGAAGCTCACCGTTTTTCCAAACTTAAACTTAGCTCGCATATCATGCCTGATGAACCGTATCAAATCGGGCTCCCCTGCAGACCCCTGCCCACCAAGGATCTTTCGTATGGCTCTCCCCGGGCTAGAAAGAGAGATTCTCTCTCTACTCAATCACTCCTTGGAGACAGGCTACCTGCCCATTAGCATGAAGGAAGCCAGGGTCACCCCACTGCTGAAGAAGCCAGGGGCGGATGCGGCCAATCTTAAAAACTATAGGCCCATCTCCCAGCTCCCTTTTCTAGCAAAGGTTATGGAGCAACATGTCCTCACAATACTTTACTCTTTTATAGAGGAACATAATTTACTCCAAGTGAGGCATGCTGGCTTCAGAGCTCATCACAGTACTGAACTAGTGATGTTGGCTGTGCTCGATGAGCTCAGAGTCAGAGCTGATAATAAAGATGCGAGCGCCCTGATTTTGTTAGATCTGTCAGCGGCGTTCGACACGGTCAACCATGCACAACTCCTGCTGCGAATTGCCAATCTGGGTATCTGCGGGCTGGATCATCAGTGGATTGAGTCCTTTTTCTCAAGCAGGTCCCAAAGGATTCAATTGGACGATCAAATATCAAACAGGGGTGACCTCACTTGTGGGGTCCCCGAGGGCTCAGCTTTGTCTCCTCTTCTTTTTAACGTGTATCTCCAGCCATTAGTGGCAGCACTAGCCACTATGGACTGTCAAGTATTTAATTATGCAGATGATACCCAACTTATTCTGCAGATTAATAACTCCCCGCAAGCTCAGTCTTGCGTACAGAACATCCTTAGATACACTGTGAATTGGATGACAGCCAATTCATTAAAAGTCAATCCGGACAAGACAGAGATCCATGTAATTTATCCTAAGGGGAACCCCTGGAATAACCTTTTTTGGCCTCAAGAGCTCGACACTGCCCCAAGGCCAGTGCCTGTCATTAAAAGCCTGGGCATTAAGATCGATGCCAACCTCTCCTTGACCAATCAAGTGTCCTCGGTGGTTGGCACCTGCCTAGGCCTAATGCGACAGCTGCGGAGCTGGCTCCCTTGCTCTCACCTACCACTCTACAGATGATCGTATCTGCCACGATCGTGTCCAGATTGGACTATGGCAATGCTCTTTATATCGGCCTCCCTGAGAAACTAATTAGCAAGATGCAGGTGATCATGAACGATGCAGCTAGGCGGATTTTTAGGCTCCCCAGATGGGCTCATGCCACCCCTTTGCTGCTTAAGCTGCATTGGCTCCCGGTCAAACAGAGAGCCAAGTTTAAGGGCCTTTGCATTGCCCATAAAGCCATCTTTGGCCAGGCGCCGGGCTATATTAAGGAGCGCCTAATGAAATATGCTCCGGGACGCACACTGCGATCGTCCACAGCAGGCCTTTTGGCCCCCTCATGAGCCAAAATGGCATTGAAAGGTGGCAGAGCGTTCTCTGTTTTACTTCCCCAAATCTGGAATGAATTACCGGAGATCCTTCGTTCAGGAAGAGTCTTAAGACTTATTTGTTTAAGGAAGCCCTGGCTATAGTCTAATACACTGGCTTGGTGCGTTTCTTGGATATCTGTATCTACCTGAGCTTTCTCTACAAGCGCTAAGAGACCTGCAGGTGATTACGCACCATATAATCTACAATTAACATAACATAACATAACATTATGCTGTAATATGGGGAGGAGATTTTAACTGTCGACTATGTACTATTTAACCAAATGCTGTGTGTGGCACATGGGGGAATGACACTGTGGATCATCTGCATTTCGAACATAGTCCAAGTGGCAATGTTCTGAATAGAATTATGCTTAGACGGGACCTAGTACTTACATTGGACATAATCTACTACAAATCAAGCCACCTTTACTTGGAAAGGCACTGGCAGCCTGATTGACTTTATTGCTATATAAAAACAGTGAGGCAAAAAAGTTACCATTTTTACAATACCCCGTAGTTGCCTGAGTGATCACAATCCGCTGGCCTTGACCCTGTTTATCGGTTTGCCCCAACGAACACAAGTTCTCCCCCAAAAGTGGCTATCAAGAATAGAGGTATCTGGCGTAAATGGTCTGATATTGACACTGGTGAACTACTGTCAGCTCTGGTAGACAGAAGTTAGGGACACTTGATGGCCTGTCCTGGGCATGATGAAAATCTGCTAAGTATTATGGGGGCTTATAATGAGATCTGTAAGTCTGTAGCAGAATTCCTATTCCCAATACAATCTCGTGGGGAGCCTAAGAAAAGGAAATGGGTTGAAAGGTCTTCCTCCCAATCCCACAGTTGTCTAAACAGGGCCCTAAAAAATTCACCGAGGGATGTGGAAGAAGGAAGGTTGTGCAGATTGCACTATATGGAAGCAATCAAGGATAGGAAAGAAACTATAAGACAAGAGGCATAGTGAGCACTTACACAAAGTAAGTGATATTAATGATGTTTCTCTTTTTTTTTAAATCTGCCTTTTTTTAAAACACCCATATCACTAGTCTAGCTATGACTATACCATCACATCTATGGGTGACACATAAAGGTTTATGGGTGACCATAAAGGTTTATGAATCTAATGCATTGACAGATATGGTTAGTAATACAGTGATGAGTAATTCAAGACCAGGAAAGGAGGCTTGCCTCACTTTTATTTAATGTGTTGAATAGCGCAATTTATGTCCATCCACCAAAGTCCTGGCCGAATGCAATTAATATCCCAATTTTCATGAAGGGGGGTCCGTACCGACATATTCTGCTATCGTCCCATCTCTCTTATTGACTCTACAGCAAAAGTGATGGGTAGAATTCTATTAGATTGGTTAGAGTCCTAGGCTGAATGAGAAAGGCATCTTTTCAGAAATGCAGTATGGATTTAGGCAGGGCCTAGGTAGTGTAGATCAGTGCCTGAACTTTCACCTCCTAATTAGCAAATACACCAAAGTGAAGGGAGGGTGCCTACATCTAGCCTTCATGGACCTCAGCTCTAAGTTTGATAATGTTGACAGAGGGAGGCTATCGGTAAGATGTTGGAGATGGGAGTGGACCCCCATATTGTGCACCTACTTATTGAACTTCATGAGGATGTCAGGGGATGTATAAGATTCAGCCCAATTGGTGAATGCACTCCTCTAATCAGGCAGGGCATCAGACAAGGTTGTATCTTGGCCCCCTTCCTATTCTTCCTCTATATTAACGGTCCTGAATCATCTTTGTTGAGCATGGAGGCAGACGTACCAAGGGTGGGAACTAAGCATTTGCCTGTACTTATATATGCTGACAATTGCATTTTACTATCTGGAACTGAGGTAAGCCTTCAAAAGCTATTGAATAATTTTGTATTGTGCATGGATGGACTGGGCCTGACTACCAACAAATTCAAATCCTTTACCATGGTCTTTTGCCAGCCGCTCAGCAAGTTGAGGAAGTCCCATGTTAGTAACTCCAAATTGCTATGTGTGGCAACTTTCACATATTCGGTGTCCCCTTTGAAAACAAAGGCATATGGTAAAAGTGAGGAGGTCTCAACTTGAACAGTCGACAGCTGCAATATTTAAGGTTGCTGCTAAATTGGGCTCATCGCCCTTGGATGCGATTATCAAAATATATAAGGCAAGATTATATCAGTTGTGACATATGGCACAGGTATTTGGGGACCCTGTGATATTGCGCAACTACAGACCAGCAAAAAATACTTCTTTGCAAAGGCTGTTATATGTTTCCACTAGTGCACCCACCTCTGTATGCCATGAGGAACTGGGCCTACCAGTTTGGTCTAGAACTGGAGTGTCACTCAATCAAGTTGTGATTATTGATTGCATGAAACAAGATAGAGCCTGTAATATTCATTGGCTGACTTATGTGAAGGCCCACCTGTAACTTTTTGACAATCCGCAGAGTATTAGTCCATCAGTTAAAGCCACTGTTAAAATTGATTTTCTGTCCAGAATGTTGAGGAAAAGAGAAGTATGTGAGTTTGGCAATAGGAGGGCGGTGTCCCATACCCCTCTAATTACTGCTTATTATATGGAGCCCTACTTATATACTGTACCAAGTTACCAAAGGTATTATCTGGTAAGGTTCCATTTTAATATTACCCACCTATTGGTTTCCTATCTAGGAGACACTTTTTGTGAAAAGGACCCTGTGTCTTGTCCATGTGATTCAGAATCTGCGCAGTAAGGTTGCACAATATGGTGGGCAAGTAACCCATTCTTGGCATAATAAGTCTTTACATCGCATGAAGCAACCTGTATGATTTGACTGCAGGATTGTGTATAAACTGTCACTATTTGTAATCTTATGTACATTCTATACAGACTAGTGGATTGGTTTTATGGATGATCTGATAATCTTTTAGAGAACCATATTATCAGGGCGACTGTACCGCCTGCCATGCACAAATCACTTTATGATTTACTTGCACGGTTGCATTATGTTTATTATGATCTGAGAGCAGGTTTGTGTAGAATTGTTAATACTTGCAATACTATGGGGGATATTCTCAAGGAAGTGGCGGTGGGAGGCGTTAGCTTCCTTGGCTTAACGCCTCTCACCGCCACTTCGGAAACGCCAGGCTGCACCCTATTCTCAAGAATGTGGTGCAGCCTGGCGTTTCCCCCTGCGATGGCGCTAAGTTTCACGACTTAGCGCCAACGCAGACATCCTTGCACCAGAGTGCAAGGGTGTCTGTGTGCAGGGGAGGGTTGTTTATGTACAGGAAGGTGCCCCTTCCTGCACATAAACAATCCCAAAATTCCATTTTGTAACTTTCATGTGTGCTGCTTCGTGCAGCACACATCAAAGTTACAAAATGGCATTTCTGAAAAGGTTTGTTCATGTACAGGAAGGGACACCTTCCTGTACATTAACAAACCATGGCATTTTGCTTTTTCCATGTGTGCTGCACAAGGCAGCACACATGGAAAAAGCAAAAACGAGGAGAAATTCAGCATTTCTCCTCGTTTCGCCACCTTAAGACCAGGATTTTTCTGGTCTTAAGTTTGGCGCTGCCACCTATTATCGCCGCCCTTGATAATAGGTAGCAGCGTCGATCACAATGGGTGTTGCGGTGGAACGCCCACCGCAACACCCACTGCACGCCCCTTTCACGCTAAATTTAGCGTGAAAGGGGCCTTATTCTCAAGGCAGCGTTAAGCCACGTTAAGTGGGTTAACGCTGCCTTGAGAATAAGGCGCTGACCCTATCGCCACGGGAACATCAGAAAAAGTGACGTTCCCCTGTCGATAGGGGCTTGAGAATAAGCCCCTATGTGTATTTTATATAGACTAATGAATTGACCTTATGTACGACCTGATAAGTTTTAGTGATCTGTATTACCAGGGTGACTGTACTGAATGCCATGCATAAATCACCTCCTGAGCTACCAGCATGGTCGCACAATGTTGTATTTTGCGTATTTGTACATAGGCTGCTGGAAGGATCTTTTACTTGTTGACTTCTTTGTCTATGGTTTTAACTCCTCATTGAGTTTTATTTATTGCAATATTTTGTATGAATAAATGGTATTATTTGATGTTTTTAATCGAATAAAGATTTATTGACGATGATGAACTCCTGCCCTATTGGCTTTGCCAATGCTGGGGACAAAAGTAGCAAGAAAGGATTACTTTCTATATAGAATACATATAGGAGATAAAGAACTGGAGGTGACTGAGTGTTGATTGAATGCACTTCTCAAGCAAAAGAGTCCCTCACGCATTCAAATGGAAGCAATTCATGGAATGAGGAATGATACACCAAATACCTAATACACTGCGGTGAAGGAAAAATACTCCTCTGGGTGGAGCTAAAACCCACTTAATATTTATTCTAAGGAATTGGTAACAATAAGTATGTGCACCTGCATTGTGGCTGAAAAAATTGTTTACTGCATTGCTCGGATTCAGCTTTAGCATTCTTTATGTAGTCCACATTTTGAATTCATTATTCGGCCCCTTCTGCACCCTATCTCAGCTATTTGATGAATCTATCTACACACCGTTAATGGAGCTCAGACAGGACAGACACCCATGTAAATGTGTGTTTGCTGATCTCTAGAGACCCTGCATGAATACGTCTTAGTGTACTCTTACTGATCACTGAAAAACCTCCCAGCCACAATCACTGGCTTCCATCTCTTCAAGCCCTGCGCAATGTATTGATGCAAATGAATGGGGTGGTACTGGGAGAGAATTCTATTTGTCTAAATAACTTGAGTAGGCTTACTTTGACAAGGGGACAGAGACGAGCTGTTTATACTAAATACCGCATTAAAAAAACTTTGATTTCATTTAAAAACTAAAAATTGGAAAACCTGTTCTATCAGCCGTCTGGATGCCCCCAATCCGAATAAGACCCCTGCCGCCATTAGACTTTGTTTACTCTTATACTGCGTTTCAATATGTTACGTTCTCCATCTTAAGTAGTCGGCTGTCGGAAAGCTGCCCATTCAATTCCAATTAGTGAGCGTCTTGAAGACTGCAGGCACGCTTTCTGTCCTTGTCGTTTGTTGCGGTTCGGGGAGATGCGTGTGTTCGCACACATTCAGCAGCACGCCGTTAAAGTAAGTGACTGTTCATTCGATCTGTGGCTGTCATGCTGGAGTTGATAAAAAGCCATCCTATTTCCGAAAAGTAATGTGATTCTTTGAAGATATTTCTTTTTATTGAGCTATGTTTGACGGGGATGGTAACAGGGACATAAGTAGGCTAAGATAGCATGTTAAATACGCTGGTGAAATGTGGGTGATTCTCAAATTTTACGGGCGCGAAATTCATGAATTATTTTATTATGCACTAGCTGGTATTTTTTAGAATCAAGAGATTTGTTCTCACAGAATGGGACTTGCTGGCAAATATGTTCTACTCAACCCAGTCTCTAGGAGGCATTATTTACACGAAGTGTGCACTTGTGTGAAAATAAGTTGCAGAAGCTAAAAAAGATTTTTGGTGCAGTTCTTAAAAAACCGTAAGCAATTTCAAGAAAGCTCACAGACACTTATGCAATTTCAGGGACCCCTATACACAAACTAGGGGGCATATTAGCAAGACCCACGTTAAAATTATCGCCGTTTTAGCGGCAGGAAACTGCCGCTAAAACGGCGATAATGAGCTTGCTAATATGCGTTATGGAATTCAATAGAAGCCCAGGTTAGATGTCCTGCACATCTAACCTGGGCTCTATTGGAATTCTATAACGCATATTAGCAAGCCCATTATCGCCGTTTTAGCGGCAGTTTCCTGCCGCTAAAACGGCGATAATTTTAACGTGGGTCTTGCTAATATGCCCCTACATCCCTCCGTTTATCTCCATTAAGATATATTAGTGGGTGGTTCTTCCTTTGTCTTCTCCCTGTTTAAACATTCCTCTCGATGGCTCATAGGGTTCGATAGTGCCAGGCTCATCCTATTGTATAGAGGTTGCCAGTACATGGCACAAGACTCTTCGTGCGATAGAACATAAAATGAGCACTGTACGTGTTAATTTGAGATAAATCTCTGCCACTGTTTTGAGCTGACAGGTGTCTTAAATACTTGAAGAGATCAAGCAGTGGTGATTTTCCAATTTGTGGTAAATATATTGTGGGGAAAAAAGTAGACTACAAAAAAGTTGTGTTAAAAATGACATCCACAGAAACTATAGAATGAAATACATTTGTGGCTATGAAAACAGTGATAAATGTGACTTATAGGGAAAGGTAAATGTACAGGGAGCAGGAGCAAAGGCGTAGTCTCCTCCCGAAGTAAAGAGATGTATTTACCGTGAGATGGGGAAGGGGAAAGAGTGACTAGTAAGGAGTTTTTGGGATTCAAAAAAGGATAGTGTTAAGGGATAGTAAAGAGTTAGGGTTCAGGAAAGTGTAGCGGAAAGGTGAAGTAAGAGGTTTTGAGGTTAAGGGAATGGTAGCGTTAATGGATATTTAGGGATTTTTAGGGTTCAGGGAAGGGCAGCATTAAGTGATGTTCAGGGTCTTTAGACATTAGGAATGGGTAACATGAGAGGCTTGGTCAAAGGTCTTAGGGTTCAGGGAAGGGTAGTGCTAAAGTGTAGTAAAGGTTTTTTCAGGGTGCAGAAAACGAGGAGTAGTTAGGGTTTTAAGGGTACAGGAATTAGAAAAGTTAAGGAGCACTAAGGGGTTATTATGGTAAAGTTAGATAAATAAAGAAAGCACGTCATGAATACATTCTTTAAAATTCAACTCTTTGAATTTGTCATAGGTAATAATAAAGGAAATTACATTATTGCCTCGACAATTTCAGCTTTAATGAAGTAAGACCACTGACTCATTGTCAGTGAAATTGCTCTCCCACCCGCGCAGCTCCACCATCTAGTGAGGCCCTCCTGATCCCCTGCACTCTCGAGTGTTGGTGTTCGAGGCCCTCCTCCACCCGCAGGTTATACCTGCGCCTCATCCCTGGTGGTTCAGTGGACCTCTGTCTCTTCTCTCGCTCCTCTTTTCCTCTCCGTTTTTCATTCGTTTTTTTACTCTCACTTCAAGCTCTCCCTTTCACTCTCCTATCTCTTTCATCCACTTTACTTGCACTTTTCTGCTTTATTCCCCTTTATTCCACTCTTTTCCCTGGTGGTCCAGTGGACCACTGTATCCTTCTCTCGCTCCACTTTTCCTCTCCGTTTTCACTCGTTTTTTTTACCCTCATTTCAAGCTCTCCCTTCACTCTCCCTCTATCTCTTCATCCACTTTTCTTGCACTTTTCTGATTTTTTCCCCTTTTATTCCACTCCATTTCCCTTCTTTAGACTGTTTTCCCCGCCGCTGCTGCCCCTGCGGCCCCTCCCCCCCCCCAGCACGACCAGCGCGACCGGCCCAATACAGTTCCCCTCCCCGCTCCCGCCTCCCAGCTGTCCAGCCCTCCCCGACCCCTACTTAATTTAATGGCGGCCGCTGCGCGACGGGCGCGCCAAAGGCAAGCCCCTCTGCGCCCGTCCGCGACCCGACCGCGACCAGCGCCAGGAACCCTGGACCTCCGCACTGCCAACGCTATGACCCAGCGGCACTCCACGCACTCAACCCAGGCCGCAACAACAACTGCAAGCTAGCATCACCAGCCGACACCCACGGACCCTTCAGCTGTCACTGCTGCCGGCACACCTGCAGCACTGCCAGGAACACCGACCCAGCACAACCCGCCCGCAAGAACACAACCGAACCGAAGACCCTGCAATGCATCCTCCTCAACGTCAGATCACTCCACAAACACGCCACCGAAATCTGGGACCTCCTCGACAGCACCAACCCGGACGTAGCATTCTTCACAGAAACCTTGACCAACACCACCTCAGGACCGGACATCGCCATCGACATTCCCCAAGGATACACGATCTCCAGGAAGGACCGCCCCACCCGCCCGGGAGGAGGAATCGCCATTGTCCACAAATCCACCCTCCGCATGAGCACGCTCCCCGACGAGCCTACAGACCTGATGGAACACCTTCACTTCAAGATACTGGCCAGCCCTACCACCACCCTCCAGGGAACCCTCATCTACCGACCCCCTGGACCCCGCGGACCATTCGCCAACTCCATCACAGACATCATCTTCCTGCATGCATCGCATCCACCAACTACACCCTGCTGGGAGACCTCAACTTCCACCTCGACAACCAACTTGTCCCCAACACCACATCCCTCCTGGACAGCCTCCACAACATTGGACTCCGCCAGATCGTGACCGAACCCATGCACTCTGCAGGACACACCCTCGACCCCCTCTTCACAACAGGAAACTCCATCACTTTCAGCCACACCACAGAACTCCCATGAACAGACCACCGATGTGTCCACTTCACCTTCAGAACACCCACCATCCACAGACACCAGCACCTGCTCCCACGAAGAAACTGGACCAAAATCACTGACGACCAGCTCACCTCCTCACTCAGCAACTCCACCCCAACCATCGCGGAAGACGACGACCCCAACACCACAGCCCGAACTCTGCACAGATGGATCTCCGACAGCACCAACACCATAGCCCCCCTCAAAAAAACAACAACACTCACGCCAAGAAAGCCAGATGGTTTACCACCAAACTTCGAGAGTCCAGACGCATGTGCCGCCGCCTCGAAAAGGCCTGGAGGAATTCCAAATCCACAGAGGCCCACAACGACTTCAGAGCCGCTACCAACGCCCACCACCAACTCATCATAAAAATGAGAAAAAAAGCAATTGAAGACAGAATCTCCACACACGCGCACAACAGCAAAGAACTCTTCAGCATCATCAAGGAGTTCACCCATCCCACCAGTGAGTCTACTGACATCCCTCCCTCACAAGACCTCTGCAACAAACTCAGCACCTTCTTTCACCTCAAAATCAAGAAAATTTACGATAACTTCGACGAAGACAACCAACACACTGAACCCTCACCAGCCATCCCCGACACACTGAATCCCACGATTGACAACTGAACAGCCCTCACCACCGAAGACACACTGAAGACAATGTAGTCAATCCACTCCGGGCCCACCACGGACCCCTGCCCCCACCACATCTTCAACAGAGCCGCCAACACCATCGCACCCATGCTCCGCCACACCATCAGCCGCTCCCTGACGAACGCCTCGATCCCCGATGACTGGAAACACGCCGAGATCAACCCCCTCCTAAAGAAGCCCTCGGTAGACCCCACCGACCTCAAAAACTACAGACCCATCTCCCTGCTCCCGTTCCCAGCGAAAGTCATTGAAAAAGCCATCAACAGCCAACTCGCCACCTTCATCGAAGAGCACAACATCCTCGACTCCTCCCAATCCTGCTTCAGAAAAAACCACAGCACAGAAATCGCCCTCCTCGCCGCAACAGAAGACATTCGCTCCCTACTGGACAGAGGAGAAACAGTAGCCCTCATCCTTCTCGACCTCTCAGCGGCGTACGACACTGTCTCTCCCCAATACGCAGACTCCACGACGCAGGGATCTGGGACAAGGCCCTCGACTGGATCCACTCCTTCCTCTCCTGCAGAACGCAGCGGGTCAGACTCCCCCCCTTTCCTCTCGGACCCTACACCAACCACCTGCAGAGTCCCCTAGGCGTCCTCCCTCAGCCCCACGCTCTTCAGCGTCTACATGGCTCCGCTCGCCCCCATCATCAGAACCTACGGACTCAACATTGTGTCATACGCAGACGACACCCAACTCATCCTCTCCTTATCCAACGAACCCAACACCGCCAGACACAACTTTCAAGAAGGCATGGAAGCCTTCGCCAAATGGATGAAAAGCAGCTGCCTACAACTCAACACTGACAAAACAGAAGTACTCATCATAGGCCCAAACCCTGACGCCTGGAACGACACCTGGTGGCCCCCCGCCCTCGGAAGCCCACCCACCCCCACGGACCACGCACGCAACCTTGGAATCTTTCTGGACTCCGAGCTCAAAATGGACCGCCAGATCAACTCCGTCACATCCTCCTACTTCCACACCCTCCGCCTCCTACGTAAGACCTTCAAATGGATCCCCCTCGAGCACAGAAAGTCCGTCACTCACGCCCTCATCACCAGCAGACTCGACTACGGCAACGCACTGTACGCCGGAATAAACAAAAACGTCACCCGCAAGCTACAAAACATCCAGAACGCCACAGCAAGACTAGTCCTCAAACTGCCAAGACACTGGCACATCTCCCAGCACCTGCGCACCCTCCACTGGCTCCCCATCGAGGCTAGAATCACCTTCAAGATTCTCACCCTCGCACACAAGGCCCTCCACGACACCGGACCAGCATACCTGAACAGCCGACTCAAATTCCACGCACCCTAAAGGACCGTACGATCAGCCCAGCTCTCCTACGCCGTGGTCCCCCGCACCAGAAAGACCAGATCGGGAGGCCGCTCCTTCTCCTTCCTCGCGGCCAGAGCCTGGAACGCCCTTCCGCTCCACCTCAGACAGACAACATCGCTCCCCATCTTCACGAGAAACCTCAAAACCTGGCTCTTCGACAGACCCCCTCCTTGATGGACTGGAACCTGCACCCCCCCAGCGCCTTGAGACCCTTATGGGTGAGTAGTCGCGCTCAACAAACACCTGATTGATTGATAATGTAGTTGATATTTTAAAGGGCAACTTTATTACATAAAACTGATTTACCACCTTAGACAGGGGCAAATTGTTCTTTGTTACTGGAACTTTCAGAGAATGTAAGGCTTTTAGCTGAAATGTATCTTCATTTGTTCACATCTCTAAAGTAATTACACAGCTCAACATAAGACAAACCAACACAAAGCAAGCTAACACAACAACAATGTTATCTGTCACAGAGGGATGCTCCATGCAAATGATCCTTGCCACTTCCAGTACCAACTGTTTGGTGATTTCAAGCATTACAGTATCACCACTGGGCAGAGAAGTCTTCATATTTAATTTTTCAACTGCTGTCCCTGCCATAAGGATTATGAAACCTAGGGCCAGATCTACGACCATTCCATTTTGCGGGTCGCAAATTGTGTTTTTTTACGACTCGCTATTTGCAACTTGCAAAACAGAATGTACTAATGTGTCTTTTAGACACATTTAGCAATACCCAATGGGGTTGCAAATTACCTGCCTCATCGATATTCATGAGGCAGGTTGCAATTTGCAACCCATTGGGAATGGGCAAGAACACAGGGATGGTGGCCTGCTGGAGACAGCAGGCAACCATGTCTGTGTTTGCTTTTGAAATAAAGCAACTTTTTTTTCTAATGCAGCCCGATTTCATTAAAGGAAAATGGGAGGCATTTAAAAGAAAATCATATATATATTTTCATTTTTTAAGGGTCAGGCAGTGGTCAAAGGAACCCTTGTCTGCTGTTAAAAAATATTTTTGCATACATTCCCAAAGGAGTAGAGGTCCCCTGGGGACCGCTTCTGTTTTGCGACTGGCCTACCACCTACTTGAAGTAGGAGGTAACTGCAATTGTGTTGCGACCCCATTTGCGGTCGCAAAACAATTGTACATACCAGTGCGACTTGCTATTAGGAAGTGATGCCCTTGGCATGCCCTTTCCTAATACCGACTCACAAACCCTATTTTGCGAGTCAGTAATAGGTTACTGACTAGCAAAATAGGGTTTGTATATAGCACAGCCCTTTAAAGCGATTTTTGGTTTGTGACAGCTAAATAGGGTTGTACATCTGGCCCCTAGTCTCCTGAGGAAAGCTATGTCCTCAGCATCGAGAACAATGTAATGGTTGTATGATAGAAGCACGCATGGTTAAACCATGCATGCCTCTACCACGCAGCCCTAACTACGAATGCGTCTTAACCATACATTCCTTTACGACACATGCCTTTACCACGCAATTTCGTGGTATAGGCATGAATGGTAAAGGGGTATGTATGGCTAAAATTGCCACTACCCCGACCCCCCACTCCCCTGACTGCCCCCACCCATGACCATCCCTCCACCCCTGCGCTGGTCCTAAAACCCTGCCCCTTTACTAACACTACCCTGACCCCCCACCCCTGCGCTGAGTCTAACCATTCCCCTTCCCCGGCCTGAAGGCCTAAAACCTTGCCCCTTTACTTACACTACCCCCACCTGAGCTGTCCCTTAAACTACCCCAACCCCTTCCACTGCCCCAAAACCTACCCCGACCCTCAGCCCTAAAAACTACCCTGCCTACCCATTCCCTTCCAACTGCCCTAAAACCCTGCCCCTTTACATTCACTACCCCGATCCCCCCAACCCCGCGCAGTCCCTTAAACTACCCCAATCCCTTATCCTGCCCTGAAACCGACCCCGACCCCCCAGCTCTAAAAACTACCCCGACTACCCATTCCCCTCCCACTGCTCTAAGGCCTAAAACCCTGCCCCTTTACCTACACTACCCCAGCCCCTCCAACCCCGTGCTGTCCCTTAATAAACCCCAACCCCTTCCACTCACCTGAAACCTACCCGACACACCCGCCTGCCCCACTCACCTCACCGCTGCATCTTCCTGGTTCCGTCTTCACCGTCTTCTGTTTAGCCAGCAGCTAGACCGCGCACTGCCTTAACCACGCATATTCATGGTTTTAGGCATATGCATGGTTAAGGCAAGCGTGGTTGCGCTTGGGTAGTCAGAACACTTGTGGTTAAGACCGTGGTGTTCTGACTGTTCCCCCAATGCAATTCCTTAATCCCCAACACTCAAAGGCTTTAAAGGGAGTTACTAGAGATAGACATATGTCATACTTCTTTCCAACAAGCTCCCTGAAAATATCTTTTAAGTAACAATCACAAGTTATAAAGGCAAGTATTATACAGCAAAAAAAAAACAGAAAAAGAATTTAAATGAACTTGCATATGCCAAAGACTGTATGTAATATGACGTAACAAAGGAACAACCAGAAACTAACCAGAGGCGTTCAGCACTAAAACGTGTAAGTAGACCAGAATAAGTGTGCCTTTTATTGGTCCTTCAAATACATTTATTTTGTCCTTTGCATATTTAGCATGCATTTGAGTAAACTTTCTTTTATTGAATTGCTAACATCCATATTCAAATCTTGCCAGTCGACATCAGAACAGTTTTAGAATACGTTCGCTTTAGGTTTAATGTCTTTCAGCATCTTTAAGATGAGCCCCCTGAAGTTAAAAAAAATGCTTGTGCTTCCCCCAACACCCAAAATGAAGAAACCTTTCAAAACAGTTAACTGTGAATACTGACTGCTCCTGATACTGTACTTTACAGGTTGAAATTAGTGCTTTAACACCTATCCACAAGAAATGTCCCTTTTCAGCAAAATATATTACACATATTTCACACATATATCTGCACACTCATTTCTATTTAGCTTTTTACAAGCAACTTGTTACCATATTCTTGCAACATGAATGCGCTTTCTGCATTGTAGGGTGTATAAACATGGAGGTTCAGGGGTAAAAAATTAGTAAGATAGTTGTTTCATTTAAACAATGGTTGCGGAGATTAGATATTTAGGTCTGTGGGTTATGTATCCCCTGTAAATATTCACACAGTATATTGTCATTACAGGCTAAATAAAACTTTAGAGTTTTGTAAGAAATCTGGTTATTGGTTATTGTTTGAGACGGGTGGAAGCCCCACTCAGGCAAAACCACAGTCCTTGTCAGGGTGAACCACACAGGCCAATACATAACCAGTGCTTTACCCTCGGATAGCATGGCACAAAGCAATCAGGCTTAACTTAGAGGCAATATCTAAAGAATGTAAGAAGCACACAAAGTAACAAAGTGAAAACACAACCCAAGAAAAAGCCAATTTAGAAACATAGAGTATAGTTTAATGAATAAAATTATACCAGAACAACAAAAATACAATCAGTAGAACTGGAGATATTGATTTTCAAAGTTTTTAGTGAAAATAGTGCCAAGAAGCAGAAAGCGCCACTCATAAATATCTGGTTGCAAAAGTCCATGGGAAAATCACAAGTTCAGGCTCACTGTGATGGAGCACAGGTCGGGTAAGGGGACCATGTTAGTCCTGCTGATGACTTACTTTCTCAGTTCTGGCACGATGAGTTCCGTTTGCTTTGGAGGAGGCAATTAGGAGGAGGCTTTTGGTGTGAAGAGCAGGTTGAGCGTCGCGCAAAGCATAATGGGCAGTCATTGTTGGTATGAAGTGCAGGTCTCGTGTTGCTGGTCATTGCAGACAGTTGCAATCGGCGTGATGAACAGGTCTCATTGTAGTTTTGAGTTGGTGGTTGTTAGAAATGAGGGTCTCTAGTTGCCAGTGGTATGCACCCTGTCCAAGTAGGGACCCTTCCTTCTAGTCAGGGTAAGGGAGTTACACACCCAAGATAACCCCTGCTCACTCCCTTGGCAGGAGGAGTCAGGATTATCTCAGAGGCAATGTGTAAAGTATGTGTACATAAACACACAGTAACACAGTGAAAACACTACAAATGAATGTCACACCAGTTAAGAAAAATAACCAATTTAAACAAAACAACACCAAAATGACAAAGATTTAACATACACAACTCAAGATATCACATTTTAAAAGTTTAAGCAATTCAATCCATAGTAGTCTATGGATGCATTGATTTTATCACAAACTACCTTTGATGCATCAAAATCCAAGACAAAACACAGTCGCAAAGGAGAAAAGCAACAGAAAACACAGCACTGCATCAATTCTTTTTTTAAAAAACTTTTTATTTTTATTTGAGATAACAGAAAAACATAAAATAACGAAACAATAGTCAGCAGGTATATCTCTCATGTCTCCCATGAATGTGGAGTAGGTAGAAAATACAGTTGGTGGGAATACAGAGTGTATAATATCACATTTCTCTATTTCTAGGTCTCTCGTACTGTTCTCCCCCTCACAGTAGTTATTGCACATCTCCATCAGTAGACCCATTATCTGGGGCACTAGGCTCAACTCCCACATATTCCAGTGGAATCAATTGTGTAATGTCTGCGTTCCCATCTTCTATCTCTAGACCATAATATCTCAGCCAAGGTTGCCAGACCTTCCGAAATTTCCTGGGGCACCCTCTTGCCTGGTATACTATCCTTTCCGTCCCCATGTACATGTCCATGCCGGTCCTCCACTCTTTCATAGTAGGCGGGTCTGCTCTTCCCCAATGCCTAGCTATGTCACGCTTTGCTACTATTAATCCTAAATTACTTAGCAAGAGGTTGTATCTGGGCAAGTCGACATCTGTGTGTATGCCAAGCAGGACGTATTTGGGGTCCATCGGGATTTGTGTCTCAAGTATATTATTCAGTTCTTGTACTATCCGTGTCCAGTATCTATGTATTATTTGGCATTCCCATAAAGTGTGGATATAGGAGCCCTTCTCAGTTTTACATCATAGGCACTCTGGCGTCTCAGCTCGGCCCATTGCATGAAGTTTCGCCCTGTCATAGTTCACTCTATGCAATATTTTAAACTGGATCAGTCTCAGCCTAAGTTTTATTGCTACTTCTCTAGGGTGCATTAGGGCCGTTTCCCAGTCTATATCTTCTAACTTGCCCGTTGTAGTCTCCCATTTACTTCTAAGTGCTAGTAGATTGTCGGGTATATTATTTATTAGAGTCTTATATGTCCACGAGACTGCCTTTTCAATTGCCTCCTCCTGGAGTAGCCATCCTTCTAGTGGAGCATATTCAGGGAGATCAGTAATGTCAGGCTTTTGCGCTCTCCAGGCATGTCGGAGCTGAATATATTTGTAAAGTTGCCTATCTGACAGGTTATATTCATCTTGTAATAGCAATGCATCAATTCTTGAGTGCCATGGGAATGGAGGAGTCAGTTCTGCTGCGCGCAGGAGAAGTCTTGCGTCAATTCATTACTGCGAGGGGAAGTGATGCGTCCAATTCTGAAAGTGAATCCTTACTGTGGGGCAAAGCAATGGAAATTTGCCACATAGTTGAAATGTGTGGAAAATCCAGGTGCGCTGGGTCGATGTGGCTGCGAAACAGGTGCTGTGCTGATTCTGCCAGCCGTGGGCAGGTGATGCATCGATTCTTTCAGCTGCATAATATGGGCCTGCGTTGAAGTTGGAGTGGGTGTCTCGGACGTCGGAGATACGGTGCTCTGGACTCCGGCTGTGGCAGTTCTTCCAGCCGTGAACAGCAGCTGCATCAATTTTTTAGTCACACCGCAACAATGCATTGGTTTTTCAACTGCACGGCAAGCTTGCTGTGGGAAAAATGGTGCGGAGTGGCATTACGTGGATCTTTAGCTCTTGACACCTCCAAGGCTCCAGAACTGGAGTTGGTACCACTTGGCAGGTCTGAACACCCAGCAGAAGAGTAGAGGGAAGCTGCAGATGAAGTATTTGAAGGGCGCTGAGACTTCCAACAGGAGGCAACCACAAACAAGCCCTTGGAGAACTTGGAAAGTGGGATTCTAGAAAGCATAGTCCATTTCTTTCACTGCTCACAGACAGAAACAGCAACTGCAGGCCAACCCAGCAAAGCAACATAGCAAAGGGGAGTACTCCTCCTGACAGCTCTTCAGCTCTTCTTGGCAGAGTCCTTAGTCCAGAGATGTTCTAAAAATGTGAGGTTACATGTCAAATACTTATACCCCATTTCACCTTTGAAGTAGGCATATTTCAAAGGATAGTCTTTGTAGTGTACACATCCTGCCTTGCCCTGTCCTGGCTCCAGACACACTACAGGGTTGTGGAGACAGCATTGTGAGAGGACAGGCACAGCCCAATTCAGTGACAACTCCTCCCACGACTCTAGTTCAGGAAGGCCCATCAGCCTGGTTATGGGCAATCAGGATATTCAGGACACAACTGAGCTCCCTTTGTGTGACTGTCTAGAGTGAATGTACAAACAGCTCAACTCTCAGTCTAAACCAGATGTGGATTCCATGGCCAGGCAGTGGCACAGGATATTAAAGCAAGAAAAGGCCCACTTTCTAAAAGTGGCATTTTCCAACAGACAGTTTAAAAACCACCTTCACAGAAATATGCGTTTTTAAATTGTGGGAACCCAGGGAACCCAAACTCCAAATCTCTATCTCTTCCCAATTGAAAGTTACACTTGTATGATGTTACAAGTGAGCTCCAATGATAACCCATGGGAGAGATAGTCCTTGCAATAGCAAAAAACAAATTTAGCAGTGGTGTAAAACACACCAGTACATGTCGTACCTTTCACATACACTAAACCCCACCCATGGGTCTCACTTGGGCCTACCTTAGGGATGTCTTACATGTAATAAAAAGGAAGGTTTGGGCCTGGCAAGTGGATGCACTTGCCAGGTTGACTTGGCAGTTTAAAACTGCCCTTTCAGGCACTGCAGTGGCAGGCCTGGGACATGTTTGATAAGCTACTCATGTGGTGGCACAATGAGTGCTGCAAGACCACTAGTAGTATTTGATTTACAGGCCCTGTGTACACACAGTGCACTTTATTAGGGACTTACCAGTATATAAAATATGCCAATCATGGATAATTGAACATAATCACAATTTTAACAGGGAGCACCTGTACTTTAGCTCTGAACAGCAGTGGTAAAGTGCCTAGAGTTCAAACACCAGCAAATACGAAGTCCAGCATATGGTCAAAAAATACAGGAGGCAGAAGCAAAAAGACAGGGGGACCAAGTCAAGGATGCCAGGTCTAACAGCGGTCATCATGGGCAGTAGAGATTTGGCACAAACAGGCACATTTGTGGTCACAGAGAGCACAAACCTCATTTGCCTCAAGAGGAGCTCTCACCGATGCCAACCAAGGGTCCAGGACCTGGGTGGGCACCTCTTGGGAATGATGACTCACTCCAGCAGAGGCTAGCAGCATGGCTCAGGCAGGTCCAGGCAGATCCAGTTGCAGCTGGCCAGCTGAGCAGTTGCAGGGAGGCCTCTGGAAGATTGTTGTTTCCATGTAGCTCACAGAGGAAGTCAGCCAATGGACCATTGGAATGACTCTCAGTAGCCTGGCAAGAAGGTTTAGGCCTGGCAAAAGGTTTTCTTGTCAGGTCGAATTGACAGCTTAAAATTGCACAACAGGATGCGGTGGCAGGCCTGAGACATGTTTTTCACTGCTACTTTAGTGGGTGGCACAAGGAGTGCTATTGCCCACTAGTAATTTATGGGCCTTAAGTAGAGGTAGCACCATTTACTAGGGACTTACAAGTAAATAAAATGTGCCAATTAGGTGTAGGGCAATTTTGCTATGTTTTAAGGAGAGAGCACAAGCATTTTAGCACTGGTTAGCAGGGGTACAGTGAACACACTTGTAATGCTAACAAAAACAAGTTCAGCGATGTAAGGTGTGCAAGCAAAAAGTCTGGGGTAATATCATGCCAAGAATGCCAGGTGCAGTAATCTTATTATGATGTTAAGTTAAAATAAATGGCATTGAGTTGGTTAGTATTATTATTATTAAGTGCCAAAAATCTGTTTGTTTTGTGTGGTATGAAAATGGAATTATTATTTTAGTTAAATTAATAAACCAATATAAACAATTCATATTAATGAATACAAATGCTTTTTTCCATACCTATTGCCTCTTCTTTTAGGTATGATATCATCGCACACATGTTCTGCAATTATTTTGTAAATTCTGTTTTTTAAACATCCTAAATAGAAAATGTTCACATTTCAGTTAACCATTTGACCAAGTCATGAAGTTGCATTGCAGACTGCAGCTTTGTTTCCACTGTGCCTACTACTTATGGCTCACATTAGATGTGAATTTCTTGTTGGGCAGAACTTGTCACCCGCGATTTCATTTTGGGACAAAGGACCATGAGAACTCCAAATAAAGAATAAGCTTAGGGGTCCTCTCTCTTTTTTTCATTAATTATGGCACAGCTTGAAGCAGAGCCAATGTGGTTTTGAAATGTGGCTCAGGCCAGCCCCCCTGAATTTGCTGTTGCTCTACACCAAGGGAACTTCCCACACAGTTTGACAATCACTGCTTTTGGAAGACATTAAATTATTGTTTACTTATTTTTTCTTTATTGTTTATTACGACGCCTCAGAATTACAGTTGTTTCTTTATTAAGTAAATCTACTCTCACATTTTTTCAGTGTTTGGTAAATGTTGCTGTTATCCAATATTAATTGTTTATTTCATGCAGATATGTCCAGTTTTCTAAAGCTTCAGTGATGTTTCTGCCTTGCCAGCACTATGACCTATTGACTTGCATGAAGTGCATTGTCAGTAAATCACATTTGAGAGTACAGAGTGTGGATGAGAGTTGGATGGTTGACTCAGTTGTAGGCAACTGAGTGCTCCAACAATATCAGGAGGCAGGGGTCATCTTCATCTGTGGTCAGGAGGGCATTGTCAATGATGTGTAAAATAGCCGTATCTATGCTGCAGCATGATCTGAAGTTAGACTGGTAGTCATTCGAAAGATGGTCAGCACTGATGCAATATTGGAGTTGAGCTCGGACTTCTTTTTCAATGATCTTGCCAAAAATGGGAAGGTGAGTGATAGGCCGGTAGATGGCAAGGTCATCAGGGTCTAATGTAAGTTTCTTTGGGAGTAGGAGGATCTGGGGGCATATTAGCAAGGGCACTATCGCCGCTTTAGCGGCACTTTTTGCCGCTAAAGCGGCGATATTTATATCGCCCTATCAGCAAACTGTCTCTAACAGCAGTTAGCGACAGTTTGCGGGCATTAGCGCCCGTTTTTTTACCGCTTTGCATGTCAGCGATATTTATCGCTAATGACATGCAAAGTGGGCGTTCCCGACGAACAAACCTGGGAAACACTCGCTAACAGGCCTATCGCCTATTAGCAAGGTGGCCATGGCCCCAGTTAGCGACGTGAAAAGTCGCGCTAACCAGGGTCATCGCCATTTATTTAACACCTGCAAATAGCAGGTGTTAGCCATACCTAACATGGGGGGTGGATTATGCTGATACGACCACAGGGTCGTATCAGCAAGGTGTTCTCCCTTCTCCATGCAACATCGCTGGTTTTTCAGCGATGTTGGCTCATTTCCCCGCTATCGCTGGAATATTCATCGCCATAGCGCTAATCGTTGCTAATACAGCGTTAGCGTGGCGATATATTCCAGCGATAGCCGGCGATAAAAAAAATCACGCTAAGCAGGGTTAGCGATGATTATCGCCTCTTCTTGCTAATATGCCCCCTGGTCTTTCTTCAGAGCTTCTGGGAATATGCCTTGAATGAGTCAGGTATTAACAGTGGTAAGTAGGGGTAAGACAGCTTTCATAGAGAGAGCTATGATGACAAGGGTAAGACATCAACCTCAAAGGAAGTTGTTATTTTTGCTGTTGAATATATCAGAGAGATCTGTGAGATGCATGGTTTTGAATGATCATAATTGTGGGATTCTATGAAAAGGGCGGGGCATAGGATGAGAAGCAGGCTTAGTGTTGTTGATGTGCTGTCGGATATTTATTTTCACTGAAGAAGAGGTAGATGGCATTGCAAGTGTCTGTGGAATGTGAGATAGGTGGGTCAGGCAGGGGGTTGATGCAGTGCTTGATTGTCTTTAAAAAATGTGTTCTCCTCCTGAAGGTACTTCATTGATGATGTTCGTATATTACTTTTCTTTGGCTAATGTAAAAAGTTATCTGCATGTTACAAAGAGGGGCTACAGTATCATGAGGTTATTGTGATTCAGATTTTACTTCATGTATCAGGAGAGCAGCATCTTTTGGTTGCATTACCCTACAGTTATTCAATGAAATTATCATGAGATTGTGAATTATAATCAACTCGTGTTCAGAAACCTACAGACCAGTATCATGTTGGCAGTATAGAAAAACAGTAGCCCTGTAACTGTCTGGCGCTGTGTCATAATATTTTTTTCTGGTATAGTGCAGAGCTGAGCAAATTGTGTATGCTACTGTAGTGCGTAAAGTCAATTCCTTTAACCTGATATTTCTCTCTGTTAGTCCTTTATTTTCAGACAGCAGAGCTCACAAACAGAAAGAAGTAAACCTTGCTCACTATTTCCGAGCTGTGCAATATGAAGTTAAAGCACTCTCAGAAATATTGGGTTTAATTAGTTCCCTTGCGCAAGATATATATGCAGTTGGCACTGCGCTGCTCCAATAAAGCCCATTATGATACGACCTCTGTTTGTGTGCTGCTGTGATTCTTGAAATCTCTGTTTTCAGTGTGTGGCTGTCTTTTTATTACAATATCTGTATGTCAAAAATCAAGTCAGGTTAAGATTTCTCTAGAGACACCCATGAGACCCCAGAATAAGTGTGACCACACACCCTGGGAAAAAGATAACTTTAGGCAGAGAAAAAGGTAACTTTTTAAAAGTACTTTTTTCTAAATATATATTACAAATATGACTGTAAACCAGTGACTTGGGCTTGTAATAAATATTTTATAAAGTCTAAGAATTAATTTTCTTCCTGTCTCCTAGTGCCTTAAACCCAGCTTTGATTTTATTACTTTGTTTTTACTGGCATTTTAAAATTGTAATTTTTGTGTATTTGAAAGCTCTTTGAAATTTTTTTACTATTTCTCACTTACTTGCTCTAGCTCTTTATTCGCTGCTTTAACCCTCCTTACACTTCGCTTTCCTTGAACTTTCTCCAACAGTCCTGGTCTGCCGCGGCTGATACGCCGATTGTGCAGAGGGCTGGTCTTTCACTGTCGGGCGCCTCACTTCCGCCCTTGCAGTTTCCGCTTCTACGGCTGCGTGCGCGGTCTAGTTTGCTCTGCCTATATATTTTGGATGCAAACCGACGCGCGCAGCCGATAGCGGTAGGGCTGAGTGCCTTAAACCCAGCATTGATTTTATTGCTTTGTTTTTACTGGCATTTTAAAATTGTAATTTTTGTGTACTTGAAAGCTCTTTGAAATCTTTTTAGTATTTCTCACTTACTTGCGCTAGCTCTTTATTCGCCGCTTTAACCCTCCTTACACTCCGCTTTCCTCGAACTTTTTCCAACAGTCCTGGTCTGCCGCGGCTGATACGCCGATTGTGCAGAGGGCTGGTCTTTCACTGTCGGGCGCCTCACTTCCGTCCTTGCAGTTTCCGCTTCTTTGGCTGCGTGCGCGGTCTAGTTTGCTCTGCCTATATATTTTGGATGCAAACCGATGCACGCAGCGCACGCGCGCAGCGGGCGCGCCGGCGGCACGCCGAACGTCAGCGTCCCGGAGGCATCTGCCGCTGGCCATGCTGCCCAATTTCCTGCCGGTGAGTTACCCCCATTATGTTTTAATAGGGACGAACTACTTATTCTTAGGCGACCACACCAGTGCAGTGCGGCCAACTTAAGTTTAGAGGCAGAATTCCGTTGCAACAAGTGCGATTGGCATCTTCCTCAGGTCAGGGTACCCGCATCCAAGACCCTCCCTGGTAATAATAAGAGCAAATTTAATAAGAAGACACAGGATATTAAGGCTCTCCTAGTTAACTGTCGTTCCATGCAAAAACATGCGCCACACATCTATGATTTACTTTTAGACGAACAGCCTGATCTTTTATTCCTTACGGAGACATGGCTGTCTGAGGCCTCAAACCCCACTATTGCGGCGGCCATTCCCATGGGCTATAAAATTCTTAGGAAGGACCGATCTTGGGGTAAGAGGGGTGGGGTTGCCATAATTTATAAGAACATTTTAGACAGTTCCCTCAGCCTGATGGAAACCATAGAGAGCACAGAGTCCTTAGGTTTCCACTGTATTTTATCTCCTCATCAAAGCATCGCAGGTTTTCTGATTTACAGACCCCCGGGTGCCATCAGAAATTTTATCACTATGCTAAACTCAGCCATCTCCTCCTTGGCCCTAAAACACAAAGATTGCCTTATCTTGGGCGACTTTAATATACATATGGAACATGGAAAAGATCCCCAAGCTACATTCTTGCTGGAGACGCTACAGACCTTTAAGATGCTTACATCTATTTCTTCGGCTACCCATGAGAAAGGTCATACCCTCGACCAAATCTTTCATAATTTTGACTTATCAGCCGATCCTCCTCTCCCTATCACTTGGTCTGACCACTTCCTTCTAAAATTTGATATCCCCCACTCTGCCTCAGCCCCTCTGGCGATCGTAGGGCCAATGGCCTCCAGCCATAAAATATCCATCCCAAAGTTAGTCGACGCCCTAGGTCGCTCCCTACCAGAGCTGTCAAACACCCCGGAATCGGATGCCCTTCAAATAGATTCTTGGCTTCGTACCAACATTGAGGCCATGGTTCCGGTTGTCACCCGTTCCTCTAAGATGTCGGCCGCGCTGGCTCCCTGGTTTAGTGATCGTCTCAGAGCTAGCAAAAGGAACTGCAGGAAAAAGGAACGAAAATGGCATAAATCCTACCTGCTTGAAGACAGGAAGGCATACAAAGACAATTTAAAAACCCACTTCACTCTTGTGAAAGCAGCCAAAAAGAACTTTTTCCAAACCAAGATTGAAACTGCCCAAAATAAAAGTAAAGAAATCTTTAGGATAGTTAAATCCTTCAATCACCGAAAGCCGGCTCAAATGAAGGGCCACGCACAGAACAATGGTCAAAACAGATTGCTCAATTTTTTCAGAAAAAAATCTCTTTGATCCAACAAGCTTCTCTAAAATCTCGGAGGAGGAGCTGTCCTTCTTTCATAGTGTTAACAGTAAATTTCATAACCTGGTTCCTCCATCCTTACATGCTTTCCCGTAGCTCCAGTTGGAAGACTCATTGTTCCTCCTCCAAAACATTAAGTCGGGCTCCCCGTCCGACCCCTGCCCAGCTAATATCCTGACCTTATTTGCCCCACCATTAACCCTACAGTACACCAGCTCTTTAATGCCTCCCTCTCCACAGGCGCTATGCCAAAATTATGGAAGCACGCAAAGATTCTTCCACTGATAAAAAAGGCTAACGCCAACTTGATGGATCCAGCCAACTATAGGCCGATTTCTCTGCTTCCGGCCCTCTCTAAGGTACTAGAGAAGCATGTATACAAGGCCATGCAAAAACACATTGAAGACGGGAAGCTTCTTCATGAATCCCAATCGGGCTTTAGGGCAAACTTCAGCACGGAGTCCGCTCTGCTGGAAGTGACAGAGTTCATTAGGGGCAAATTGGACCAGGGAGGCAAAGCCGTTCTGATATTGCTTGACCTGTCAGCGGCCTTCGATACGGTCCCACTTGAGAGGCTCCTAAACAGGCTCGGAGACATAGGCCTGGGCAGGACCGCCTTAACATGGATGTCCTCCTTTTTGGGTAACAGATCTCAGGACATCTGGCTCCCACCGTTTTCATCTCCGGTGCCTGCCTCAGATGTAGGTGTCCCTCAGGGCTCCATTCTCAGCCCTACCCTCTTTAATATCTATCTATCTCCCCTTGCATCCATGGTAGAGGAAGAGGGTGTCAAAATTGTTTCCTATGCTGACGACACTCAGCTGATCTTCACCTGTGATAAAGGCTCCGACTTTGATGGGGCAAGAATTAGGGCCTGTCTCATGAAGGTGTTCAACTGGCTTAAGATCAATCAGCTTAAGTGTAATTCGGACAAAACGGAAGTTGTTTTCTTTGGAAACACGGAAACACCTGAGTGGAGCTCCTGGTGGCCCAAGGATCTGCCACCTCCACCCGTAGAAAAGGAGAAAGCCATAAACTTAGGAATTGTGATAGACAAAACACTCTCCATGCGCTCTCAGAACCTCACTGGCGCATGCTTCGGCATACTCCGAATGCTAAAAAAATTCCTGCCACTACTACCGCTGGAGAGCAGAAAGATCATGGTGCAGGCTATGGTGACTTCAAAGCTTGACTATGTCAACTGCCTGTACCGCGGTCTTCCCAAATCTCTGATCCAGCATTTACAAGTGGTTCAAAACGCGGCGGCCAGAGTCATCCTTAAACCCAAACCCAGATCTAATATGACTCCGATTCTTACATCCTTACATTGGCTCCGCATAAAAGAACAGATAGACTTCAAAGCTCTGACCATCTTATTCAAAGCGTTTCACAACGTAGGACCTGGCTACCTAATCAAACGGGTTAATCACTACACTACCTCTAGACCTTTACGTTCTTCCAATGCCAACCTAGCCATCGTGCCCAGGATACGCCTGGCCCGTACTGGAGGCAGATCCTTTGGCTTCCTAGGCGCGAAATTGTGGAATAGCCTTCCGTAATCCATGAGGCTAAACACAGACTTACTTTCTTTCAGGAAGAATCTAAAAACTTGGCTTTTTAATCAGTAACTGGGTCTTTTCCACTCTTTCTCCCCCCACTGTCTATGCGCCAGGACACTCTAGCTTGAGTAGCTGTGCGCTCAAACAAATACCCTATTTCATTTCATTTCATTCATATTGTATTTTAGTGCTTTCCCATGGAACAGCTGATCCTGCTACAGTGAAAAAAGCGTTGGGGACCCTGCCATTGTAAGGACATGTTTAACATTGAGCTTTTATATGTTTTAGTTTTAAATACCATGTACCCTGCCTTATGGGTACGAAGGCCTACTTAGGGATGACTTATTAATTTTTAAAATGAGGGTTTATGCCTGACAAAATGGGTTATTTTGACAGGTTGAATTTGCAGTTTTAAAACTGCACAGGCAGGCTACAGTGGTAGGCCTGTAATCATGTTTGCACTGTCACAGTTTGCCAACATCCTATACCTTGGTGCACCCACATTCATTATATGCAAAATACAACTCATCCAGAATGCTGCTGCAAATCTTCTTCTCTACCTTCACCTAAGATAATGCATGACCTCAGTCCTGCATTCACTCCACTGGTACCTATAGCTAGATGGGCAATGCTCAATGCACTCTGCATTGCCCTTAGAGCCTCCCAATGAAAAGGACCAGTATATCTACAAGATAAATTCAAGTAACAGAAACTGTTAGACATGGGGTCTCTAGTTGGCAGTGGTTTGCACCCTGTCCAGGTAGGGATCCTCACTCTAGGCATCCATGCCTCTAAACTGCCTCCAGCTTGATAAACTTGTAAACAGCAAAGAAGTTAACCTGGTGGGGCTCAAATAATGCAGATAGGTGGGGGATGAGGCATCAAATGGGCTGAGCTAAGTGTTTTGCAGTCCCTTGAACTTCAATACAATGTCTAATGTTCACAGTAATAAGCAGCAAAGAGGTCCAAATGGTGAAAGGACTCTTCTGGCATTAGCTGCAAACTCACCACTTGGTTGGTATATCCTTCCTCAGCAATCAGTGGCTGTGGAACTTGGCATCAGGTTCATCAGAGAGTGATACTTCATGATAATACAGCAGTGCCAGTGGGGCTATATAAAGAGCTCCTACCCCTTTGCAAGTTGACAAACCATTAGAATGTTAAGCCATCAGCTCCTTTCTAACACTGACTAATGCATTTGAAGGCACATTTTCACAATATACCTTTCAAAATTACACATATCAATAACATAATATTATCTGTGATGATTACAAGGAAATGTGGCCTCTAATACTGGCATTCACACATCATCAAATGAATAACTGAGTTTAGGCAAATGACTAAAGTACTGATTTAGAGCTTAGCAGACAGGGCACCACACCACAAACCTGGCAGAGTGCACTGTCCACCACATTGATAGATTATATTTGGAATCATGTTCTTGACAGCGGTGCCCCTGCTGGTTCTGCCAATGGAAACCTGATTGCTCGACTGGGTTGGGGTTGTCAGTGTAAGCACATCAGACTACCACTTTCTTTAGAGCAGACAGGCTGATATGTTTTTGTTTTTGTTCAGGACTGCCAGAGAAAGCCTTCTGGTCTTAAACAGAAACAAGCCTTTTCAATGCACTAGGCCTTGCATTTGCGAGATTTAGAGCTATTGGTGTTGTAAATGTAACTGATTTTTACTTATGTGTTTTGGAGTGGAGTGGATGTATGTCATGTGTAGTGGAATTAGGTGCCCTTTAAATGACGACGAGTGAAAGTACAATTTTTTTTGCTTTTTACTGTAGATCCTTTTTAAAGTGAATTAAAGTTATTGTGCGAGTGAGATTAACATCTGAATGGACAGTGCAGTCGCGCGTACAATCAGCTGGCGTTTTAGGCGACTGTGTGTACTAGCTGATAGGAAGCCAACTAAGCTTCATTTACAGGCTTTATTCCTGTGGGGGAGGAGTCTGTTGAACACACGCAGGGCCTGGAGAGACTATGCCGAGAACATGCATACCACAAATAAGCACTAGGAAATACAATGCTATGCTGCTAACACGAGCGATTTCTATTAGTAATAGTAAGTATAAGGCACATTAAGTTCACCTTCTATCTTGTAAATTGTTATATCCTATGTGTATCACCAGATTGTATTTATTGTAAAACCCAGCCCTTCAGTTGAATGCCCCCCAGTAAAAAATTGAAAACCCATAATAAAATAAAGGAGGCATTAGGTAGTCGACTCGGCTTGGTAACCACTTCAATGTGAATAATCCATTACTGAGATATCGTAAAACCTATAAAAGAAGCACAAGCAAGGATAAGGCTGCAGTGTTCTTGAAGAATCACAGTGAAGGGGGAAGGAGAAACAACTGGAGAGTTAAGGTCATGCAGAAAGGAATGGCTGGAGGAAGTGCATGGTCTAACCTTGCTTACAAAACTGCCTGATGTTGGCTTCGTGTGAAGATGCAATGGAATGACACAGTGGGCAACATATGAGAGGGCCCCAAACAAATGATAGAACTCATCCTGTGACAGATTTTAGAAACGTGAGAAAATAATTTTGCACTTCGATGGATAAGGAATGGTGAGAACCTAAGAAACACTGTAAAGTCTGCCTGTTGCAAGAGATTGCCATTCAGTTCTTATTTAGGCTGCTTGGAGTGACTAGAGGAGGCAAAGAAGAGCTAACAAAGAACAAAGTGTGAACGAAGATGCCAGGGCACCGAGGTGACGGGATAGGATGACAGAAGAAAGAAAATAATTATTTTACAGCAAGAGGAGAGAGATTTTGGTCTGGAGTGCTAAAGGGGTGGAAGATCACAGAGAGGTATTTAATTGGAGGATTTCAGGGCCAGACTGGGAACCCAAAGCAGCCCTGGCAATTTCATCAGACCAGCCCCAGGGGGGTTGAGGAAGTATGCACTGCTAATTTTGTTACCGAGGGCCTATATTGCAGCACTGTTGCAAACCCGGCCCCCAGTAAAAAAAAAATCCTCCACCCACTGAAAAACCGGCCCACACCCCTCCAGCCTCCCGGGGAAATGCCCGATGCCTGCTATGGCCAGTTCGTTCCTGGAGGTTTTATTGCAGTTCAAAACATAAGACCTGATTATAAGTGCCTTCATTAATTCTGATATGCGTGTAACTCCTACTACCGGCCATATCAGAATTATGAGTTTTACGGCACCCCACAATGTTACCAAGAAATTTCAGCAAATCTAACCTGCTTGTTTTTACCAGAGGAAAAATACCAGAATACACATATTTTAGTGCAGTAAAAAATAAATAATAACTGCATTTTATGCCTCAAATGTAGGCCAACTCTTACAGTACAGTAGTTTATTGCACTCAATAAATTCCCTGCCTTGTCATATTTTATCGTTTGTAATAAATATAGTCCCCCCGAGCTTTAGGTGGGATGAAAAAAGTACAGAGCCCCTGAAAGGGGCAGGCCTATTTAATTAAGGGAGTGGTTTAAACATACAAACTAATATGCCCATAGAGTGCCACCCTACTCACACATTTGCACAGAATCAGAATTGCAACTGGCATACGTGACCATTGCTCTGATAGCTTTGCAGAGAGGCTAAGAACTGGATGACCACGTACTCTGAACACCTTTCTGCCCCACTGACAGGCACTGAGAGAAACCCGCACTGCCTTCAGCCTCATCTCGATTGTGTCCAAAAATAATAAATGAACCACGTGTCTTGATGCCAGAGTCTCTGAAAAAAAGTGTTCTTGAGACCCTCAACCACGCTGTCATGACCTGCTGTGTATGTTTATCCCTGCTTGCGTGATCTGGTGGATAGCATCATCATCGGGTCTTTATCACTTGAGTGTCCCGTTTTACAAGTGCTACTACATCTTCCACCTGGATGGAGACTGTATGTGTCAACTCAGTTGTGCCCCATTATAAACACCTGGATGTGACTCAATTGAAATTATGCACTAGGAAGAGTAATATGCTGCCTGAAAAAAAAAGCGTAACACAACATCCTGGAAAAAGCAAACAGTCATAGGGAATACAAGATTAAGTAAAGCATGCAAAATATAAGCAAGAATGACATGGGTCACCGTAACGTTTTTTACACAGGTTCAGAAATCAATCAGTGTTTTTGCCTGAAAAGTTAAGGACACAAATACATCCTGAAAGCAACCAGTTTCAATGTCTGTTTTTAATTACTACAGAGTACGAACCTGGAGAGATACGGCCCACTTAAAGCCCTTCACCCCCCCTCCTCCGGACCACTTGCAATTGAAGCCATAGCCTTTAAGGCCCTTATTTAATAGTACCAAATGATGGAATCAGTTTGATGTGAGTTGAAAGGTAGTAGGAGTATTTCCTAAGAATAAGCAGTTGAGGGTGGCCTTTTTTGTGAACAGAGAACGTTCTAGAAATGACTGAGTCTTGCTTACAATGACCCTACTACCCCCAGACTGTCAGTTTTTATAGGTCACAGCCAATGGGGAAAAATTATCAAAAGGGTAAAGCGCCAGTGAGGGTAAAATGCTGGACAAAAGAGAGATACACAAGGGTTGGGGCTGAGACCAATTATGAAGGAATAGAGAAAGTGAAGGAGCCCCCAAAACAGACAAGTGATTATGACCAAATGAAGGCAGAGGGGCACAGTGGTGTTGAAAGGGCAGTGTTCATGGCAGTGGCAGAGCTCACAACAACTTATCACACTGCTGGAAACGTCCTAGAGCAAAGTGTTATAAGTGAAGAGGCTCTCTCAGTAAGCAGGAGTCAGGAAGCAAGATTACGCTGTTTAGCAGGTTGCAGATTTATTGTAGAAGGTACGTTGCAGGTTAATTAGTAGAATGTGCCACCAAGAGCAGCATCCTCTGTGCTGACCTCACCAGCTCTACCGGCCAGCCCAGCCGCCCAAACACTAGCGCACATTCTATGACCTAATACAAAAATACAAAAGGTTGAGCAGAGCACAGAAAACAATACCAAAAGAGCTGCTTATAACACAGGATGTTCACTCTCACCCCAGAAAGAAGTTTGAAGATGTGCCAGCCAAGGGTGCAAAGTAAGACACACCATGGTGCTGCTGTCCTGTGAAAGGGAAGCCAGGCACAGCAAAGTGTAACTGGCTCGGTGAAAGGAAATATAATGTTACAGGTGCCATGAGGTATCTGAAGGTACCCCTTAAAATATTACTTTTAGGTCTGGGAGAAAAGGGGGAACCGAACCACATCAAAAGTACCAAGCACTCCCCAACAACGTATATTGTTTTACAGAGGCTCACTAGAGCTCTCTAGGGCTGTCCATTATATCCATTTACCATTCCAAACTCGTGTTCATTGTGTTATCTGTCTTTTTATTGTTTTATTACCTTATTATTTTCTTTTTTTCTCCTTTTTTCAAATGTACAAAAAATGTAAAAGACATATTTAAAATGATCATTGGTCCAAATATCCAACAATTTCATCTCTTGATCTCAATGATCATTGCATAACTTTATTTCATCACTTCAAAGAATATATCATATATCAAAACATGTGATATATCCCCCAAATTTATTTGTATACCCCACAAGCATTCTGACCTATCATACCACCACACATCACCACTCTCTCATCACATACATCCACCACCCCACCTAAATAACATACACTTTAAATACAACGGAAGGCACAACTCAAAAGATATCTGTGAGAGTGTTGTAGGCTTTGGTATCCAAACAACCTGGTCAACGCACGTTACGGTGGCAATTTTCAATTTGCAACCACCTTCATCAGGACCACCCATATATGGTATAAAGGTGAGTGGTTTGGGAATAGCTGATATGCCAAACAGCTGGTAAAAGCTTCTTTTCTTCGCAGACAGAGTAAAAATATATAGGGATCCCAACAATGGTCTGTCAAATGGGAATCCGGGAGAGAGTACGCATCATATCTTATACAACCTTGTAATGTGTCTTCTTTATATGATGCACAATTTCCAGCGTTGAGTTTGTTTGGTATTACATTGCTGTAATGGCTCCTAAAGGTTCACCGCCTGAGATCCACAGCCGAAAAATCGCCCTTTACTCACTCCATGTGTGTTTCTTCAATGGCAAAAGAAACAAACATGGAGTGAGACAAGGGTGATTTGATATCACCCTTGATATCATTGATATCAAGAGATGAAATTGTTGGATATTAGAACCAATGTAAATTTTAAATATGTCTTTTATCCTTTTTGTACATTTGGAGAAAGGAGAAAAAAAGAAAATAATAAGGTAATAAAATAATAAAAAGACAGATAACACAATGAACAAGAGTTTGGAATGTTAAATGGATATAATGGACAGCCCTAGAGAGCTCGTGTGAGCCTCTGTAAAGCAATATAGGTCGTTGAGGGTGCTTGGTACTTTTGACGGGTGCCATGAGGGTCAGTGGGAGAGGGCTATATGTAGGTGAAAGGAGAATGAAGGCCTATGAGAGCATAATGGCAATGGATGGCTTTGTAGGCAAAGAGGAAGAAACAGCAAGGCAGCATGTAAAGTAGCTGTGCACTGAGAATACCACAGAACAGGAAGCACAAGGCTGGTCTCAAGTGGAAGAAAAGGGAGGACTAGGCTTTGAGAGAGCAATGGGAGGTTTTGCACAAAGACCAGAGTGTGGGGTAGATGTGGAAATGACGTCAGGAGATTGAGAAGAAAAGAGAGAGAGAAAGAGATTCAGGACACTCACAGAGAGGAAACATAGGATGCTCATAGGATGGCGTTTGGATGCCATTGACAGTCGTTTGATTAATGCGCAAGAGGCAAGTGATAGTTTTAAAAAATGTATTTGTTTGCTTTTGGGCACAATTGGGCATGGGCCCTAACACAATCAAGGAAAATGCCCGTTTTCCCACAGGGTAGTACAGAAAGACCTTCATAATCGCATTCAGTGGCCCATTACCCCCCAATTCCCAGATACCACTACATCTGCAGCACACACAATGGCAATGCAACAGGCATAATGCTCCCCATCTTCTAGCAGGCACATCAGTAACTAGAAATTCTAATGTTTAAATTGGATGTGCCCATGCCAGCTTATCCCACAGCCTGCCTGCCAGCCAGCTGGAGTGCGAACATCCAGCAGTCACAAAAACCAAAAACATCCAGTGCTGCCTCAAACTTTTCCATCAGATCTTTGTCTAACAAGGACAAGAAGGGGCGGGCTGCAATGGAATGATGATAACGCCTATGACGGAGAACTGGGCAAGCGTAAATCATCCTTCATTGACATACCATTGGTACAGGAAGTACTCGCTGTACCTGACCTATCACGAAACCAGGGACATAGGAGCCTGGCCAGCCTATTTATTTGTGCCCCACCTCTAAAAATGTTCAGTCTTCAACTATCAAATTAACGAGTCATAGTGACAGTAATCGCCCTTGCACTGTTTCATGTAATTCCTGGGTCAAGAGCTCTGGAGGGAGGGGCTGATGGGGCACGCATTTCCCTGATTTCTTCCAGCTGGGAAATAGAAAAAAATATAAAAGTGGGTGCCGTGTTCAAACATGAAGCACGGCGCCCATGCAGATAAAAGTTATGCACATGGCGGCCCGTGAAGCGGCCACCTTGGTATTAAAAAAACCCAATGAAAGCAGATGCCATGCTCAAACATAAAGCGCGGTGCCCGTGTTGTAACTATATGTAAGCTGCGCCAAAATGGAGCCTTGAAAGCGTGGTGTGCCGCGCTGGAAGTGCTTGGCGGCACATGAAAAAAATAATAAAAAATTGAGGGTATGGGGAATGGGAAGGGGGGTAGAAGAAATAGTACCTCATAAAATCAGGCGACCACTAATCAATGCGGTGCTCCTGAGCAAGAAAATTGAAGTGATGTATTGGGTTGGGAACCAATTAGGAGGTTGCAAAGAAGAGTGACGCTGGAATCAACCTATGGAAAGCAGCAGGCAGGATTACAGTCCAAATAGTGAATACAACATGTCCTGCGGATGCTCAACCTAAAAAATGACTCCCACACCCTGGGAGAAAACTCCTAGGATGTCAGGGTCATTTTGTTTTTCCCAAAAAACATACTCCATCTATGGGAGTTTGCTTTCGTAAAACAGAAAAGTTTTGCTGAGAGGCCGCATGAAACATGCCAACTGCTCAGCACACTTTCAGTGCCTTTAAAGGATCTGCTATGTAAGTGGCTCCTTTGAAGGCATTGAAATCCCCACAGGGCTAGCTGAAATCTCTAAATATCATGGGCAGTAGTCCAGCTAGAATTGCAGGGATGACAACCTCTGCCACCCTGAAGGGGGACAGGCCATCCAGCAGTGCTTAATTTGTAAAATATTAAGTGCCAGGGCTCTGACGAGGAGGCCACTGCAGCTTGCACCACCCATCGCCCTTGTCATTGCTGCCAAAACAACTACTAACCATCTCTCTTGCATGTAAATGCGACAGAACAGATTATTCCAGGTCCCCAAAGCTAAAGGAATGGCTGGGGAGGCAGGTATGAGCACTATTTTAATGTATATTGTATTCCTAAACAACCGTTGTTCTGCTCATCTCTAAATTAGATGAGCAGCGCCCCCATGTGGTAGACTGTTCTAAGTATGGTGTTGACAATTAGATGCCGGTGCCGAGCACTGGAAACCAATTAAGTGCCGGTGCTGAGCACCGGAAAGCACCGGCTCAAATTAAGCACTGCCATCCAGTAAACGCTAAATCAAGCAGTTATTCTCCTTCAGCACCAAACGGCAAACATTTGAAATATAACATAATTGTGTACGGTGAAAGTGTGTAATAGAATAATGTGAACATGCGCTTATGCACCAAATCTTGAAAAAGGCTCCCAATCGCTGCCAATGCACTGCATTGTACTGCTACCTTGCTAGGTTTGTGCAGTACCAAGATATGCATTAGCACTCCTCTTCTTTGTATTTCAATTTCACCCTGCTCCTGTCCTGAGTGTGTGGGTGGCGAACCTCGTTCTTGAACAAATAGGATGCCTTTTCAATGGTGTTTAACCGTGTGTTGCATTGTACCACTGACGAGCTGCTGTGTAGTGTCCTCTTATTGGTAAGAGCCCAGTGTTTAAGTAGGTAGTTAGAATCACATGCAAATGAGAGGATTACAACACATTTCATGATTTTTACATGATTGGCTCTGTATCCTTGGATGTGTCAATGCTCTTCATACTAAACAGCAAAGAACAATGATAAGAAAATATATGCTTTGCCTAGTATTTCAGATACAAACCTCGATACATGTGCTTTTCCATTACAAAAAAAATTCGTCCAGGTAATCTGATATCAATTTAGAAAATTATACAAACGTTCAACACATTTTCTAGATATAGTTTGCATTTGCTATGTCTAAATAGCGCACTTTTGCACATTCAAAATCACACATACTGTATGAAAGACAGATTTTACAGATTTCATAATTATCTTTTAGTGGAGCATCTGATGAGCTGCCCTGTGTGTTCCACCAACACAGTTACCATCTTTTGCAATATGCGCTGGAACACGTTCTTTGAAACGCCATATGCTGTATCAAGTACTCTTAAATGACCCCGATGCAGAAACAACACAGCGTTTATTGTTGGCATTTAGTTTCAGTAGTGGTTGTATTGTAGTGCGCATATTATTGGTTACCAAATGCACTCCTAGATGCTGTTGCCATTCCCTTTTGTCATAAGTTGATTGTCCCTTTGCACGCTTGGCCTTCAGTTTGCAATGAGTTGCACGAACACTCGAGTGGCATTGCACAATTTTGCGCTGCGTATGTGCGTCTATTTAATAGAAAGTTAATCGATGCTTTTGTGGTTCTTTGCGCCACTCAAGCGCCTACCCAAAATGCTATTACATAACCAACAAGTTTGTTTGTGCCCCCCCACCCCCATAGAAAGGTACATTTTAAACAAGCACATTATTGAGAGTTGCACACAAACTCTTGATTTTATTTTTCCATGTGCTGATGTGGGTATTAATTAAACATCTTTCCAGCATATACGTATTAAAAAAGATATTATATTGCATTCGCAAACAACACATTTCACAATGTATTTCTCTCTGTTTAGTTTAACTGTGTTCGTGCTTGTCATTTTGGTTAAGTATTTTCTAAAATGCTGAAAGGGGGATGTCAACCAGACAATGCCTTCTTCTATCTGTCTATCCGGTATATCTGTCTGTAGATATGCTAGCAAGCAAAGCAACAAACAACACATTGGATAGTTTCTGTTTAAAAGATTTCAAAACAATAATTTGAACATATTACCAGTTTACATGAGATAAAACATTGATAACAGATTTGAGATGAGGTTTTTCCACATCACATTTGGTTAAGGACACAAGGCAGTACAGACAATGCTAAAGTTATATTAAATTTCTCTTTAGTCAGCCAACTCCTACATTATCTGTATTCTGGGGCACTTACTAATTGTATGAAACGACTCAAAGACTCACAAACAGAAAATCAAGCAGAAGCATCAAGATTTAATAACAAGCGCAAATTAATAACCATACAATAGAGTAACACAGTATTCTTAATTAAAATTGACAATAGCCTCATAACCATACATGCAATCTGTAGTAGTAACTATTAGGAAATGTATTAATTGGAGGCATTACATAATTTCCTCTCTCTCTCTCTCTCTCTCTCTCTCTCTCTCTATCTATCTCAATCACTCTGTCCTTTCTCTCTCTTTCCCTCCCTCTCCTCCTCTCTTTCTGTCAAAACACACATACAAACACACATACATATATGTGAGGGCAAACACACACACTCACAAACATGCACAGACACACACACAGAAACACAGACACACACACACACTCCCGCTTTACTCCAACACTGTCTTTGTCTCTCTGTCTGTCTCCCACTCTTTTTAGGTCTTTACTATTGTCACCTTTAGCCTTTAGCTGTTTGCAGGTAGACTTGTTTTCTCCAATCCATATACTTAAAGTGGGCTTTTGCGTCAGACCCTTGCTCATGATTGGTTTGTTGCCTATCTTAGATGTCTCCTTTTGATTCTATTGCTTTCCTCTCTACTCTTGAGCTTATCCCACCCAGAAGCATTTTGGTCCCAATATTTTGTTTAGTTTGGTTGATGTATACTTTCGCAGTAGGGGACAGAACATGCTTTGCAGTACATACAAGGGACTCTTTATTCTTCCTCTCTTTCTCCCTCCTCCTCCCCACCATCCGACTCTCTTTAATACTCTTTTCTCCTATCTTGTCTCTGTAATCCTGCTGAATTAACCCCCTTCACTCACCAGTTCCAGATTACCCCAAATATGCAAAATAGGCACCGGACTGTGGGTCCCACTCCTATTAGGTGCCACAAGATATTGTTTCCAAAAGACAAAAATGAATCAACTCAAAGAAACAAAAACTTTACATTAAAGACTCTATACAGAAAATACTGTATTAATGTAATACTCATTAGCAACGTAAAGGACATAAACCAGAGAAATCAGATTCACATAACAGTTTGTCTCTTAAAAGCTCATCTTCTGGCAGCTGTCAGTTTGTAAAAAGATCCATTGCATTGGGTATTAGGACATAATTTGCGAGGGGCCCCTGAAATTTCGACTGCCTAGGGGCCTCCATAGTGTTTAATTCTGCACTGTCGCCCACACACATGAAATGCCTCATGTCCCGCCAGGCACTGGCACATGCTCTCCCCTCTCATCCTATATTTCTGCTTCATTCACCCATTACTCATCCTAGATTTCTTTTGGGTCTGAACACAGGCCATGGGAGTGACCAGAGGTTCATACCTGGATGTCAGCCACAGTGATACGTGTATGAAGAGGTTACCCCAGGGCCCCCAGCCCTACTCTTTATGAGTCTGTTATCAGCCCCATCAGATGTGCCCATTCCCCTACCTCATCATGTTCCTCCAGTCAGCCATAGGTCACCCAAACTGGAACCCAGAGTCTTCCATGGATTGTACCATTCACAGGCACACATACATCCAGCCCATGCATACAACACACATGCACTGCACAGCACTACATGCAAACTTGATGTAGGTCAACGGTGAGTTAAGCACACAGCAGCAGAATGTTGCATGAGTGAGCCAGTAAGCCTCAATCCAGTGGCACAGGTAAAAAGGCCTGTTCACTTGTACTGATCAGTACACAGTATGCTGCCACCACCGAGCTCATACTACTTAACTCCTGACAAAGGCAGTCGCCTTTCACCGCTATGATGGTAGCGCTTTGGGTGCCTCTCATGATCCAATAGGTCTGCTTTCCATGAGACAATCAATCAATCAATCATTAGATTTGCAGAGCGCTTCTTGTCACTAGTGTGGGTATCCAGGCGCTAGCAGGGTCCAGTTGATTTGCCAAATAGCCAAACTTCAGGGACTTTTGGAACTCTGGAAGAGATGGGAAGGTCCATAGATGAAAGAATAGCTCATTCCATGTCTTCATGGCTGGGTAGGAGAAGGAGCAACCTCCGAATCTGCTACGTTGGATGCGGGGGATGAGGGTTAGAGAAAAGGATGCACAGCGGAGGTGTCTGGAGAGCTGATAGAAGTTCAGGTGGTGGTTCAAGTAGGCAGGTCCGTAGTTGTGTAGGTCCTTGTATGCATGGGTCGGGAGCTTGAACTGCCATCTTTTCTATACATGGAGCCAGTGGACCTCCCTGAGGATAGGGGTGATGTGAGTTCATCTAGGGAGATCTAGGACAAGTCTGACTGTGGCATTCTGTATCATCTGTAGTTGTCAGAGATGAGCTATGATCCCTGCGTAGAGAGTGTTGATGTAGTCCAGTCGGCTAGAGATGAAGGCCTGGGTGATGGTGCATCTTGAGCCCTTTGGGTATCCATTTGAATATCGTATAAAGCATGCAGAGGTTGAAGAAGCACGAGGAGGAGACGGAGTTGACTTGAGTCCTAATGGTTAGCTTGTTGTCCAGAATGATGCCTAGGTTCCTAGTGTGGTCAATGGGGGTAGGAGTAGGTCTGAATCCTGAGGGCCACCAGGATGCGTCCCATGAGGAGCTTTTGTTTCTGATAATTAGTACCTCTGTCTTGTTCGTGTTGAGCTTCAGGCAGTTGTCCTTCATCCAGTTGGCGATGTCTGTCATGCAGATGGGGAAGTTGGTTTTGGTGGTGTCTTCGGAGAGGGAGAGGATGAGTAGTGTTTCATCGGCGTAGGATATGATATTGAGTCCGTGGGTTTTGTCGGTGCTGGCCAGAGGTGTCATATAAATGTTGAAGAGGGTGGGGTTGAGCAGGGATCCTTGAGGTACTCCACAGATGATTTCCTGGGTTTGGAGGTGAAGGGGGAAGGTGAACTTTTTGCATTCTTCCGGTAAGGAAAGAGATGATCCATCTGAGAGCGGCTCCTTGGATGCCTATGTTGCGTAGCCTTGTGATGAGTGTGTGGTGGAAGACCATATTAAAGGCTGCAGAGAGGTCAAGGAGGATGCATGTGCGCCAGGCCTATATGATGGTGCACCTGCATGATCTGTGTTTACCCATGAAAATCAGTGATTCGAATATCATTGCACCTGGCACTCAGGTAAAGGGCACATGCCTGTCACAATGAGAAGGACTTTTCTATCTCAACAACATGTTAGTGCACATCCTTAGCCGACCTCTCAAAATCCAAGAGAAATATATTTATTTTTGCCTTGTTTTTGAGGACAGGGTTGGAGAAGGCAAAACCTAGTGCATTTGTAAATGCTTCTGTTGTCCAAACCATTGTCCTTTAAAAAGGGGATGACAGCTTATATTGATCTTTCTCATTTGTTGCAATGTGACTCAGAAAAATCTCATTCATTGAATCACACATAGGTTTGGTAAAGAATGGAGAGTATGAAGTTAAGGGCAGTGGAGAATAGTGGAGAATTGGCTCTCACAAACAATAGACCACAAAGAACAGATTCAATTGACATCATCACTTCCAAGTTGGTCTGAAAACCTAAGGGGTTTTATTGGGAGAGTCAGTACTTAAGGCACCTTCAGGAGGGAGCACATGCCTGACAATGTGCTGTGCAGTTGCTGTGATTTCCAGTGTCACTTTAGTGTGTGTTTGTTTATCCATCCTTGCATCTTTATTTTCTTCATTTCTAGTTCCCCATGGTTATGGATTTCTTGAGTTCCCTTCTTGGTTTATTTGGGCTTGAACTCGGTTCCTTGTGCTTTTCTGCACACTGTTTTGATTCACAGCTTTTGATCTGGCTGTCTTACAGCAGCATGGGGTTCCTATCTGGCCTGATGGGAGCTTGCTACTGGACATTCTTACAGTACGACAAGTAAGCCTATTTCTATCTATATAAATAGACTTTCTAGTCTCAGCGCTATACCAGATTCCTATTAGTCAAATCCTATTTACCCTTTATTCAGTTTACAATCCCTTGAAGTCTCATAAGTTATTTGGTAAAAGTCATTGGATAACTCCACTGATTGAGACAAATCCTCCTAGAGGGCAAATCGAGTTCTGCTTTTCTATTAATCCCTTTGCCTGTTTTCTCCAGTTCCTATGATATCTCCACGCAGGAATTTAAGAACATCAGAGTTTTGCAGCGGGACAGGCTACTCGGAACTTGAGAGGTGAATTATGACTCTGTTTTCATGAGTCTGCCATCAGAGGTGAGAGGGGCAGTGCACTTGTTTGGATATATTTGTGCTTATAAAGTGGAATTTAACTCACTACACGGCCTCCATGCTTTCCCTTAAATTTTCACTTCCCCACATTTTCTTTTCAACAGAAGAGTAAGCAAGACTGTGTGCAAGCCCATTTATATGCTTGGTGGTGAATGGTGGTAGCAGAGGACTGCCATTGGTCTGCCGCTGCTGACATTAAGGACAAAAGCCCCAGTACCCTTGCCTTGCTCTTTAAGCCACTATTTTGCCATCCACTGAAAAGTGAGACTGATCTCACAAACTGATTATTACTTCTTATCACTCATTGTTCCCATGTTTAATAGTAACATTTGGATAACGACTCTAATGTCCTACTTACAAATAATTAGCAACCCTCATAGAAAATATTTGTCAAAGGATGAGTAGCTGATGCTTTTCAGACAGTGCATGGCCACTGTTGGACTTGGCCCTTTCAGTAGGGTCATCCCCAGAATTTTTGCCTTCACCCTCCAGTTTTCTGAACCCATTTATGTTGGCTTTTACGACTCTGCAAACTTGTCCACTGTTAACCAGTGCTAAGTGCTTGTGCTCTCCCCTTAAACATGGAAGAATGAGGAAGGTGAGCGATTGGATGGACTGCAATTGCCTGAAGCTGAATGCCTCAAAGACTGAGGTTATCATATTTGGCAATAAACCCTCCCTCTGGACACCGGACTGGTGGCCGCCAGAGCTGGACGCACTGCCCACACCCTCAACCAAGGTAAAGAACCTGGGGATCATGATAGACAGTGAACTGAAATTTAAAGAGCAAGTCAATAAAATTACATCTGCATCCTTCTGTTCCATAAGGATGATAAATAAGATCAAAAAATATCTACCTCCTGAACTTCTAAAAACAATGACCTTGGCAATGGTCCTTACACGGATTGACTACTGCAACAGTCTCTATCTCACTCTTGCATCAGGTCTTTTGAACAGACTTCAGATTTTGCAAAATGCGGCAGCTCGCCTCATTTTTAAAATTCCAAAAAACGAATCAGCAAGAGAAGCCATCAGAAAACTACATTGGTTGCCAGTTAGACAACGATGTAAGTTCAAAGCCCTCTGCCTGGCTTTTAAATCTTTGCACGGACTGGGGCCTGACCAGTTTAAGAGCAAACTCAAATGATATATGCCGGCAAGAGCACTACGTTCAGGTTCTGCTAAGAACATGATGGTTTCCCCATTTAAAAAGGCTACATGGGGAGGTAGGAGTTTTTACAGGACAACGGCAATGCTCTGGAATAAATTGCCATATACTCTAAAAACAGCTCCTTCTTTACTTAGTTTCAGAAAAGGCTTAAAAACCTGGCTTTTTACACAGGATGGATAAAATCTTCTTAGCTCTCCGTCTATTGCAGCGGCTTCCTCTGCTACACTTGTTCAGAGTTCTGCAGCGCCAAGACGCCCTCGGACAATAGCTGCGCTTTATAAATTTGGTTTACATTACATACCCAATTGGCATATTTAATTTACTTGTAAGCCCCTAGAAACGCAGCAGTACCTGTGCCCAGGGCCTTTAAATTAAATCCGAATGGTGGGTCTGCTGCACTGATTGTGCCACACATTTAAGCAACCCTTTAAACATGTCTCTGGCCTGACATTGCAGCCTGTGTGTGCAGTTTTAAACTGCAATTTCGATCTAGTAAAGCAAACATTCTTCCAGGCTCAAACCTTCCTTTAGATTCTTTTTACAAAGATTTACTAATTTACATTTGAGTCACTTAAGTGCTATAGAGGGATCGTGACTCAGATAGAGCATAACACAGTATCATCTAACCTATGACTCTTCGAGCAACTGGGGGCTTAATTTTAAAGACAGTATGAAATGCAACCCTCAAAATAGCTTCTTGACTCAATGTGAAAACCATGGACATGCTTTGCTTTCCCTATGCACACCTTCTAGCCCTCCATCTTCTACCCTTGGCTCCCACCATACTGGCATCAATGTGTCCTCCATCACAATGCAGATCATACTTTGGCCCCTAGCAAAATGTTTATGAGAACCTGTTAGACCTGTCAGCCATAGGGTGGTCTTCCCCAAACATTTTGCCTTCCTATTCCATTTTCCCTGATCTTGTTTTTGCTGGCATTAGGACTCTGCACACTTTGCCATTGCTAACCGGTGCTAAAGTGCATGTGCTCACTCCTTTAAACGGGTCAATAATGGCATATCCCCAATTGGATTATTTAAATTACTTATAAGTCCAGAGTAAACTGGCACTACATGTGCCCAGGGCCTGTAAATTAAATGCTACTAGTACGTCTGCAGTACTGTTTGTGCCACCCCCTTAAGTAGCCCTTTGAACATATCTCAGGTCGACCATTGCAGAGCAGTGTGTGCAGTTTAAAACTGCCATTTAGACCTGGCAAAGCAAACCTTTTGCCAGGCCCTTTTTAATACATATAAGTCACCCCTACGCTAGTTGCTGGACAGCTCAGAGGGCAGGGTGCAGTGTATTTTAAAAGTAGGACATGTACTTTTAAGTTTTACATGACCTGATAGTGAAAAACTCTTAAATTCATTATTCACTATTGCAAGGCCTACCTCTCCCATAGGATAACATTCAAATTACCTTATTGAATGTAATAAGCTGCAACTTCCAATTGGGAACTAGCAACCAGTTTATGTTAGGTGTCTTTGGAAAACTCCGCTCATGGATGTCTTTGGAATTGTAAGGAAAACTCCTCTCCTATGGTAAAGTTGGATTTTAAATTACAATTTTAAAAATGCCACTTTCAGAAAGTTGCCATTTTCCTGCCTTTGCCAGTTACTGCTTACAGCCTGTTACTGGGTCACATGACTGGGTGTAGTTGGCAGTTGGGCTTTGAGGACTCCTCCTAGACAGCCATACACAATAGAGTGCTTAGTAGTGCCTGGATGAGCCATCACTGGACACAGCCCTAATTACAGTTCACTAGGTTGTGTACTGCCTCCAGACAAAGGGCATATCCCCTGTGGTTAGTCTGGAGCCATGGCAGGAGAGGCAGGAAACCTGTGCACTTCAAAGGGAAACCTCTGGAAGCTTCTCCCACTTCAAAGGAGGCACCTAGTATAAATATTAGGCCTCAGACACCAACTCTTCAGTTCACTTCTGAACCTGTGGAGGCTCTGCCAGGAAGAAGGACTTCTGTGCTGCTGAAAGGACTGCCACTCTGCTGGGCTGCTGCACTGAAGAACTGCTGTCTTGCTGTGCTGACCTGCTGCCTGCTGCCCTCTTGCCTGGGTGAGAAGGATTGGGCCTACATCTGTTGAACCCAGGACCCCAAAGGGACTCCAAGTGTTAGTTTGCTGTTCTCCTGACTAGAGCCTCAGGGACAGAAGGCTCCAGCAACCTTGAACACAACACCTGGACTCATCTGTGAGTCTACCCTGCCAAGTGGTGCCACCCCAGTCCTGGACCCTTGGAAGTGGGCCTAAGGTGCTCTGCAAGCCTTGGTGGATCCACAGACGCACCTCTTCTGCTGTACGATGCAACCCAGAGCAGAACTGACGCATCTCTGCTGTTGCGTAGATTGCTGTCCTGCAGGACTGCTGACTTGCTGGACTGCTGCTCTCCTGCCTGAGTCAGAAGTATTGGAACTGCACCTGAACCCAGGACTCCAAGAGTGACTCCAGTCTGCTGCCCTCCTGTTCAGAGCCACAGGGACACAACACGCTCCCAACCACCTGAACCAGCACCCAGATCCAGCTGGAGTGTGCCCCTGACACCCAAGTTGTGCCCCTCAGGTCCTGGACCCTTGGTGAGGCTTGAGTGAAGCTGAATTTAATTTTTTGGGCTCTTTGCGACACCAAATGGGCCCGGTGGTGAAAACAAATTGTCGCTTAGACAGCCTGCCAATGGGAAGTTCTGTCAATCTGACCCTTTGCACTAAATCATTGTCTGTTCACCAGGAGCTCCACCACGAAGCTCCGACCTCCGTGACGACAATAGGATATTTGAGCTACAGCGATGACCGTCCATGGCACCAGGCCTGCTCTACTCCCTCAATCAACGACCATTCAGGACGCTTCCCTGCTCCTTGTGGCCCCCTCCATCGCGAATGGGACTCTTTGCACTGGACTGAGAAGGTAACTTTCCAGTGGGACTAACCTAGTTCCTGTATCCGACCTGCGCTCCATCGGGATTTGACTTAAATTGTGACTTTCTCCCAGTCTCAGAAGACCAGCAACGAATGGCTCTGTGGACGTTTTGGAGCTATTTTCTGGTCAACTGATTTAATTTTTGTCATTTTGGTTTGGATTTATTTATTGCATGCGTGTGTTGTGTTTTCACTTGATTACTGTGTGAACTGCTGCACAAATACTTTACACATTGCATCTAAGTTAAGCCTGACCGCTCTGTGCCAACCTTTCAGAGGGCTGATCACAGGTTAATTTGTGGTTTGCTTGTGCCTCACCCTGACAAAGATTGTGGTTGTTGCTTGAGTGGGGTTTCACCTCCCTCAACCAGTAACCCAATTTCTTACAGCAACCAATTACTTGCCTTTTATTTATTTTTGATTTTATTAAGGCAATTAATAGAAGCTGGGTTGAAATTTGGTTGCTGCTCTAAAGAAGGGTGTACATTGTTTTCAATCTTAGCACTCATTTGGAAATTGAAACTGAAATGAAAAATCCGATTCTGGGATGAAAAGGGGCTTTGTCAACGTGTGTCTCTGGGGTAGTTGTGGTCGAGCAATTTGCTCGGCTGGTGTATTAGTTTACTGCAGGAAGATGAGTAGTATCTGGCTGTGTATGCTGCAGAGGACATTTCAGTCTTTGCTACTTCAAGGGGTTCTCATGTTTGCTATATTTAGGAAAAAACTGTTTTAGTTGTGTAGGGAACGAGATTGATAGAAGCGTCTATTTCTTATGCAAGGAGTCCTAGTGTTTAGGATAATCACTTGCCTCACTGGAGAAGACAAAGAACTTGTCCAAAGATTTGTAAACTGATGCTCATTTTTTTTTGCAGTTTTATATAGCGCAAACTCGACCCAAAGGCATCAGAGCGCTTTACATGAGCACCAGTTGCAAACAAACAGACACATTCATTTCTAGGCAGGGGAGATTAAGTGATTTGCCCAGAATTGCAGGATTTCCGAGCCTCCCGCCAGACTCTAACCTGGTTCCCCAGCTTCAAAGTCGTCCGCTTTAGCCATTAAGTCATATCCTCTCCCATGTACAAGGCACATTTTCTTGTAGCTCTTGTTTTTACTTTATGCTCAGTTTCCCTAATAATTGGACACTTGATTCATAAGCCAACAATTTTACTGTATGTGGTAGCAAGATAAGCACTCTGGGCCAGATGTACGCCCATTGGCAATTGCGAGTCGCAAATTGCACCAAATTGTGAGTCACAATTTGCGAGTCGCAATTGCCAATGTACAACAGTGTCTGAGACACTATTTGCGATTCCCAATGGGGTCGCAAATTGCATGCCTCATGCATATTAATGAGGCTGTCGCAAATTGAGCCCCCATTGGGAATGGCTGGCACTCCCAGGGATGGTGGCCTGCTGGGGTCAGCAGACCTCCATGTCTGGGAGCAGTTTTTTGTTTTAAATGCAGCTCGTTTTCCTTAAAAGAAAACGGGCTGCATATAAAAAAAAAAAATGAAACGTTTTTGTTTCATTTTTTATGGGCAGGTAGTGGTCCCTGGGACCACTGCCTGCTCTGAAAAAATGTTTGCGCACCCATACACAAAGGGGAAGGGGTCCCCTGGCGACCCCTTTCTGTTTGCGTATGGTTTTCCACTCTCTTGAAGAGGGTGGTAAATGCAAGTGTTTTGTGACCGCAATTGGCCAAACTGCTCCTGGCCAACCCCCGTGCCGCTCTTATTGCATGAGAGCATTACGGGGATTGCACAGGGAGTCTGTCCCAAGGGCTGCTGGGGCCAGGAAGAGCACGGGAGGCGTGACACGGAGACGGCCGGCAGCTTAAGGTAAGTTCTTTTTTTCTAAATATTATTATTAACACCCCCCAAGCTCCCCCTCCCGTGTTCCCTCCACCCACCCCACAACAATTTGTTTGTGGCGGCCGCCACTGGGTATAACATCTATTGTATGACTATTTTGATTAAGTGGGCATGGTGCAATGACAACTATGACCTTATTTTGTAAAATGAAGTGGTTCATGATGATTTAGTGATGAATTCTAACATCGTACCAGCCTTGAGAAAGCAAAAGGAGTCGCCAAACATGTGCTAGCTGTATGAATATTGGGATATTTGCATAACAATTAATCCACTGAGCTATTTACACTACTTAATAAAAATTATCATGTCACTGGACTGTTCTATATTATGAATGAAAGAAATTCTTTGATCAAAGTACATTTATACAATTAGGATTCAAAAGCAATGGTATTTTGTTAAAAAGCTTTTTGAGGTGCCTCCTATACTTATTTAGATGGCAAGGACACAGGAGGACTAACTCTTGAACCTTGGGGAGAAGTTCTAGACTCTGCGTGGCAGCAGGAGTCTTTGAGTCTTGGGGGAGTCTTTCACTTCCAACAAGATTCAGGACTGTTCTTTTAGCAGGGCCTTTTCTTACAGGTTCAGTCATTTTTGGAGTAGGTAGTTTTTGAGGTACCATTTTTATCCTTTTAAATAGGCAGTGATTGGGAAATTCTGCCACCCAGTCGTTACGATTTTCTCATAGTCTCCCACCTCTTTTTGCAGCACTTTCATTCAGCCTTACTATACAGTTACACAGGAGCCACTATTTATTTCAATGTGGCAGGGCTCTTCTGCCATTAGCCAGGCCTGTCTTGAGCTCCTTAGCCTTCCCCTATTTAGATGAGGTCTCCTCCCAATAAATGTATGGTATGCCATGTGTTAACAGCAGTGCCTTCAAACTACAGTCCAGTCAGACCACAGTGGTGCTGCAGTCAGTCATATATTATTGTCATAAATGTAGGTGATGTAAAACACAGCAGCGCATATGAATTTAACTTCAGTGCCACTTGTGCTTTTTCTGAACTTTCTACTATGGCCTTATAGGAAAGTTACAAAGATAAATTAGGTAAAACCAATTTTACCAATACCATTTTAGGGCCAGAGAAAATGGGCTGTAACAGTAAATAGCAGAGTCACAGCACATAGAGTCCTAATACCAGCAAACATAGAGTCCACTTCTGTAAGTGACAGTGAAAGGCAGGCAGTGGTGGTTCCATTAACCACTAGCAGGGATGATTTCCTTACCTGCTTTAGTGCCAAAAGAACAAGGGAATTTGGATACCGCTTAGTGTAGCAGAGCATGTTTTTTCCAGCTTATGAATGTGTAAGTCATTTTGTGTCTGTGGCTTTGTCCTTTCAGATGAGTGAGACATTCGTTCATCAGGAAATAACAATGTTTTTCCCTTTGAAGTCTATTATGTGAGTGGCGTTGCAGTGCAAAGAAATGTTTAGTCAAGCTTCTCAAGTTGCAGTATGCCATCCAGCCTACATCCTAAAAAAAGGTAAAGCTGCCCACCCAATTGGTGACCTACCACCACTCCCTTCAAAAGTATGAACCCGTACAGGAAATAATTTCAGGTTTTGAGTGCATGTGCTGCTGGGCCCAGATGAGGCAACAAAAGCAAGGTGATGGAGGGAATGGCTGAATCAATCTCAGCCACTGGCAATTGCTTGGGACACATCCCAATTCATTGTTTTTCACCTACCTTGCCACCTCAGTTGGCCCCAGCCATATGCAAATCAGTCTTGACCCTGTTCAATAGGAACAATCTAGCCCATAGTGCTAGGCCAAGGTTCTCCTTGAAGTGGAACACAAGCAAACCAGGAGAAGTTTCACCCTTATTAGGGCTCATCAGCCAGGTATAACTTGGTTCCAGTGGCACAGTGAGCATGGGATCCATGTCTGGACATACCCGTCCCACATAGTGTAGCAAAAACAAGGTGATGGGTGTAAAGTTTGAATTAGTCTCAACCACTGGCAATCGCTCGGTCCGCATCCCAATCCATTGCTTTTCACCCACCAAGCCACCTCAGTTTGGACCCAGCAATAAGCAAATCTGTCTTGACTCTGCTCCAGTGGGATCAGTCCAGCCTGAACTTCCAGACTAGAGCCTCCATTAACCGGAACATTTGCGAATCAGGACCAGTTTCTTCCTTATAAGGTCTCATCAGCCAGTGGCACAGTGAGCTCAGGACCCAAGACTGGGCAGGCCTGATACACTGAGGGCAAGAAAAACAGTGTGATAGACCGAATGCTTGAAATAATCTTAGCCACTGGCAATTGTTCGGGCCAAATCCCTGTGCCTCATTTTGTGCCTACCATGACACCTCAGTTTGGACCCAGCCATAAGCAAATCAGTCTTGACCCTGCTCCAATATGAACAGTTCAGCCCGAACTGCCAGGCCAGTTCCTCCCTGAACCACAACACAAGCAACCCAGGACCAGTTCCGCCCTTATTAATGCTCATCTCACAGGTATATAGCTTGGTTCCAGTTCTCACAATCACTCTCATGCACTCTTTTTCTCTATTATACTTAACTATTACTCCCACTTTCGATTTTTCTCACACAGTATCATTCAATTCATCTGATGTTCTCTCACTGCCCCTCAATTCCATCAATTACCCTCCCCTCAGCACCCCTTTTTACCTCATTTTTTTCTCCTCCCTTTCTTTGCTTGCTCTCTATTCATCTCCTTTTGTCAGTCTCTCCGCCCTCATCCCTCACTAGCAATACTTTATCACTTTTGCCTTCTCTCATAAGTGTCTCTTTCTTCTCTCTCCTCACTTTCTTGCCTCTTTCTCGCATGTCTATCCATCAACACTCATCCTCTCTCATCTCCATCACCTCGCTCCCTTCTCTCTACTGCCTCTCCTTTCTCCTCTCTCTCCAGTCTCTCTTCCCTTTCTCCTCTATCACCCCTCTCGCTACTCTCTCTTTTTACCTATCTCTCTCATCTCACAATTGGCTAGTTCTTGTTCGATCGCCTTTCTCTCTTCCTTTTCGTCTATCTCTTCTCTCTTGCATCTCCACGTTTCTCTCCGTTCTGTCTCCATCCTCTCCCTCCTATCAGCCTATCCCAAAGTCTTTTGTGCCTCAACCTCCCCAAAGAATCAGATGGATGTGTGAACTTCACATCGCATTGCTGCGGGGGTCTATATCAGAAGCCTTTACAATGTGTTGGAACAATATGCATGTTCACGTATTTGTTCGAAGATTTTCAGAAAAAATAGGATTCTTTAGCGTCATTTATGATGTTGTTCGAACAAAGCTGCTCAATCTTTTGACCAAGTTCTGGAGGTTGATATACTCCAAGGAAAAAAGAGAAATATTAATGGTTTCATTCAGTTTTCAAATAGCTTTCAATGTCAGAGTAGAAAGGGAATTCTGAGGGTTGCCCTTTGTATAAATGTCTCCATGAGGGGATCCCATGAGTCGCAGAAGGGAACTTCTTTCATTGCTTGGGCTGTTTCTACGCAAGAAAAAATATATTTTTTTAGTGATAACTAATCAACATCCCCAGGTGTTTCAGTCGAACGTCTCATTTTTTGTAATTGTGCCCTTGTTCTATGGCGGATTTTTTTTAAAGGTTACTAATATGTAATCAACATGTAAAACTCGTAAGATACTTTTCTTGTGCTAAGAATAATATTAGACATCCTGGAGTACAATTCTTCAGGCTGTTCAATATCAGAGACAAACTCTATGATAGCGTTTGTGTAATGCTCCTATTTTAGCCTTGTTTGTCAAATCCCAAGCTGCATACATGTCACCTGCAACTGGACGCTTTCATGAAGCATCTGTGATTTGTGTTTGATTTTGCTCTCAGTCTTGACAAAATATTTGATTTCAATTATTTCATGTTTCCAACAGCAATAATCACCGGCAACGTCATTCATCTGGGATACAAACTTGGGGGCAGATTTGCTATAAATTCATGCAACACAGTGCAGCAAGGTATGTTGCTGCGCTGCGTTGTGTGAGTAAGAGAGAGATGAAGAGTTCCATATTTATAAAGATATGGCACTCTTCAGATCTCTCCCCGCACTAGCGCACTTATGGCTCGCTAGCACCAACACAGGCACTCTTGCGCCATGCTGCAAGGGTGCGGCATTATAGGCAGAATTGCTTTTCTGCAGGAAGGGATACCTTACTGCACAAAAACAATTCGAAGAGGCATTTTCCTGTCTCTATGTGTGACGCAGAATGCATCACACATTGAAAGAGGAAGTAACATGGAAATATAAACATATGTCTCCTTGTTTTGCCTCTCTGTGGTAGCATACCGATTTCATGCAATACCAGCTTTACCTTAGTAAATCTGGACTTGTATGAAATTCATGGGTGGATGCAGTGGCAGCTGCTATTAGTGCTTAGTGGTGGGGCGAATACAATCGAAAAACAAACGCATAACAAAAAATATTTAAAAGCACCCTTGCGCTTTGACGGCCGGCGACTTCCTTCTCTCCGCCGATCCTGGACTCTGACTGGGTTCTTGGAGTCCTATCAGGTCTCAGGATGACACAGCAGCATCAATTGTCGAGTCCTGGGAGCAGCAGGTGGGGTTTGGCCCCTTTTTCATCTGTAGCAGGGCTTCAGTTCACGAGCAGTGGGCTTTCTTTGTCCTGGTCTTCTCTTGTCCATCGGATCTGATATTCAGGTCTTCAGGTGCTACCTAAATACTAAATTTAGGGGTGTTACAAGGGGAGACAGGTAGTAGCCAATGGGCTACTTACCTTTGGGGTGTCTACACCCTCTAGTGACCACTTCCTGTGGGAAGAGGCACTACCCTAGCCCTGATAGGAGGTTTTCTCACCATCCCAAGATAGTAAAATTTCAGGAGAGGTGTTCACCTCACCTGCCCCACCCTAGGGGTGGTTTAGGCTAAGTGGTGACCCTCCTCCTAATCTAACTATTTTTCCTGCCTTTCCTCCCACCAAACATGGAATAGGAAAGAGGGCCCGGCCTCCCTCACTAACTAAAGGTTCCTGGGTTGGATTTCAAAGGCGGCATTGCCTTTGAAGCTTCCCGTCTAAGAAGGCCACCCTGCCCTGGAGGAGGTGTGAAGCACCTCCGCCCAGGGCAGGCTTTGTCTGTCCTCTGAGAGCACTGGTTCTCACCCCATGAGGTCAGAAAGATGTCTGTTAGTGGAAGACTGGCAAAAACAAGTCAGGAACCACACCAGAGCCTGGTTGGTTTTCATGGGACCCTCTAAAAGGGTCTCCATTGTGAATTTATTATTAAATCCAACACTGGCATCAGTGAGGATTTATTAAGACAAGACCTTTGGCACCAAACACCTTAGAAATCAGTGAACCCATCATGGAGATAGGAAACTCGTGTTGACAAGTATCCAGCCCATGTACTCTTTATGGCTTACCTGTTCACTTACAACATCACAGAATGGACTGGACATAGTCAGGGCATATCTTCACATGCTGATATGCCCACACAAACGATATAGTGCACCCTACCTTCGGGCTAAATGTCCACAGCAGGGGTGACTTACCTATATCCCATGCAGTGTATGGGAGGCATGGCACACAGGGCTGTGTGCTATGCCGACTCTTCGGATGGCTCTGCATCAAGACATGCAGCCTGCAATGGTAGAGTGCATAGCCTTGGTGAGGAGTCCCTGGGCTGGTACAACCAGTGCTGCAGCCCCAGAGGACCCTCTACAGTACCCATGCCCAAGGTACTAGGAGTACTACTTATCAGTGACTTACAGAGGTGACTGAAGTGGTGACAATTGTGGTACGTGTTTAGGGAAAGAACACTGGTACTGGGAACTGGACCTAGTAATCTACAGTCAAAGTTGCATCAAAAGCCAGGCAAAAAGTGTGGGGGTGTACTGCAACAGAAACCCACTTTCCTACACCCCTCTTATAGGTTAACATTGGGACTTTTACATGTTTAAGCTGTAATTAATGTTTGAGAAGGAGTAGCTCTGTCATGTTTAATATCATTGGAATGGTAATGATAAATCTTCTTTGCTGGCAAATTTGGATTTAACATTACTATTTTAGAAATGCCACTTTTAGAAAGATGGCATTTCTCTGCTCTTAAAGCTCTGTGTGCCTGCAGCCTGTTTCCAATGCACATCTGGGGTGGGTGACAGCTGGACTTTGTGCATTCCCTCTAGACAGCCACACACAAATGAAGGGTAGGTGTGACTGAGTTCCCATCTGCATAGCGATGGCTCTTCCTGGGCAGGATGGGAGGGAGGAGCTGAAACTTACACCTGAATGGGCAGTGTCCTGTCCCAACACAAAGGGAAAGAGGCAGTTAAATGTAAAGATGTAAAGTGAGAGCATTGTTATAAAGTGGTTATAGGGCCATATTAATGGCTAAGTCACACAGTGCAGTGCAGCAAATCGCCTTGCTGCGCTGCACTACGTGAAAGGGCAGGAATGTTCTGTATTTTAGTCAATATAGCACATTCCTGTCCTTTCCCCAGTGCTGGCGCATAAAGGGCTGTCTAACGCCAATGCAGGTACCGTTTCATCATGGTGCAAGGGTGCCTGCATTGCATGCAGAATTTGTTTTGTGAAGGAAGGGGCACCTCCCTGCACAAAAACAATCCTGAAAGGCTGTTTCTTCTTTCTATGTGTGCTGCAGAATGCATCACACATTGAAAGAGGAAAAAAGTGGAGAAATAAGGATATTTCTCTCCTCATTACGCCTCTCCTGGGAAGGAGTATTGTTTTGGCGCATTCCCAAGTTTATCTGTTCTTGTAAATCTGGGAATGCATCAAAAGCTATGGATGTTGCATGGCAACACCCATGCAACACCTGTGGAAATGCCTCCCTGGTTCAGCGTAATGCAACACAGTGATTTGCGCTGCGTTACATTACTCGAGATTTATGAAGTCATGCAGGGCCACGCAAGGTTGCTTCATAAATCTCATTTTTTATTTGCATAGCTCTTGCACCACGTTGAGTGATGCAGGAGCGACACAAAGGGGCTCATAAATTTGCCCCATAGTCTCTAGCTGGGCAAATCCTATTTACTGTGAGAATTGCATTATATCCTAGGTATTAGGGAGCAAGCATTCTATATAAATATCAAGAAGGCATAAATGACAATAGTGAAACCAATTATATAAAAGTAGATTATGAATTTGGTTTTGAGAAAATGAAAGGAGACATAACCTCCAGAAATTCCCTGTTCGAAGGGGCGTAGTAGTTCAGTTTAAAGTACTGTTTTCGGCGTAATGACATAAAAGCAGAAAAGCAATTAGAAACCATACAATCATCTGATTCTTCATAATTATAAGTGAATAAAAACTCATTTTTTAATACAAATAAAATACTAACCAAGAATTAAATTAATACATTATATTCATAGATTGACGAGTGCAGGCAATTTTAAACATGGATCTCCCTTCAATAGGAAGAGGAGATTGTTATGATGCAGTGAAATCAGTTTGCACCTGAGGCCAGACCAGCAGGGGCATGTAAAGAGGCTTTCATCCAAAGGGATACCAGCTAAAATTGCATATCCGTAGGAGTGCCTGGATAGAACCATAGCCTGTATCTCTGTTTTCAGGTCTTGAGTTGATATAAACTATTTGACACCAGATATGTCTGAGTTGGTTATTTGTCGAACTTGGTACCACATTGATGTGGTTAAGGAGATATAAGTTTCCATGCAGAGAGAAGCCCAGGGAACTTGTGTTTTTAGAGATAGTAGCCAGGCAGCTGTTGGAAATTACCATCTTTTGTGTGGTGTACCACAAACGATTTGCCTTTACTGTTTTTGTTGGCTGTAGAACTCTGTGGACTTTTTTTTGTGCTACTGCCCAGCTGACCAGTTCCGGCTAGACCTGCCCTGGACCCTGGTGCTGGCCTCTGCTGGAGTGAGTCTTGACCCCCAAGTGCTGTTGCCCAGGTCCTGGTTCCTTGGCTGGTGTCAAAGTGTATTCTTCATAACTTTCCTGACACCTGGTACTTAAAAACTGTTTAGCTTCAAAGACTTTTGGAGGGCTGGGGCCAACTTACCAAGTCAATCCGATGGAGGTGCATTGCCGCTGGGCCAATGATCCAGGTTGCTTCTGCTTGGAGCTTTTCCACAGCAGAAAATCAGATTCAGCTGGACCTCACAGAGAAGGTATCCGGCCTTGTGGAGCCCTCTTCTGCTGCACCCTGCAGCCTTGCCCCACTGAATAAATTAAAGCTCCAAAAACTTGAGACTGAAGGTAGAATTATCCACTGGACAAAGACAGGAAAAGTACCTGATGGGAAATGGACTTTGTCTGGATGCGAAATTCAAATATTCTCCCTCTCTGAGCTTTTCTGCCAAAAGTCAATGGAGTCACAAAGACCTCTTCCAGGCAGCTATGCAACAAAGCCCTCTTCTGCCACAGCGTCCTACTGAGGATTTTTGACTTCCATTAAAGAGACTAAGGGCCCAAATTATATCTTGGTGGTAACAAAGTATGCTTAGCACCAAGATAATGGTCTGCCTGCCCAATTTAGATGCAGACTGATCTGAAATACTCCCTCGCCACCATACCCAAACCTCTCCGACAGCCCAATAGAGTAAGGGCCGGTGGACAAATGGCTAAGTGTGGCCACTCAATTAGGATGGGTGTCCATATAGCTATTATTTTACTGTCTGTCACTGCTAGGCAAACCCTGGTGGTGAGAGACAGTACAAAAGGAATAATGCATTCCTTGCTATAGGAGTTGTCTTCCATGGCTATGGGGCTGGCAAGGTTGTGTGGCGCAGGCCTATGTCATGCTGATGGAGCCATCCACCAAATAGCAGTTCCTGCCAATCAATTATAAATGACTGGTGGTCGGCCCCTCCACCAGGGGGATGGAGTAATATACTGCGTCCCCCTGGTGGAACACTGGACCATCCATCAGCATATATATCAGGCCTTTAAGTCTGAAAGTAAAACTTCCAACTGGATCAAACCTGGTTTCTGTATCCAACCAGTGCTTCATCGCAATCAGCCTTAACTTGAGCCTAGGTACCGGTCAAGCGCAGCCTGATCACAATGGTTGGTGCTTAACGCTTTTGGTGCTATTTTCTCATTTAGGGCCCGATTTGAAAATATTTTGTGTTGTGTTTTCTTCACCAAGTTGATGAAATCCAGCTCAAAATTAGTTTTATTTTGCATTGGAAAGTTGCCCTAAAGTAACACAAAGCAGTGCAAAGGCACTGCTTTGTATTACTTAGCATCAAGGGGGCGTTACATGGGTGTTCCCATGCACCCACCTCTGCTTTTTGAAGTAAAATCCTATCTAACAAAAATGTGAGATGGGTTTTGCATCAAAAATTAATGCCACTTGAAAGCAGTGGTTAAAAGGAGAAATCTTTTCATTTCTCCTTTCTTTTCCTTCTTTGGAATGTGCTGCACGGTACAGCATGCATACAAAGTTCGAAAAGTTTTAGAAGTTGTTTAGGCAAAATTTATTGTACTGGAAGGGAAACCTTCCAGTACAAAACCATTGTAAGACTCACGCACACACCTTTGCACTATGTGCGTGGCACTCAGCAGCAAGATTCTGAGCCACTACTACTAAGAGGGGAGGAGGGAGCAATATCCAAAAGTACTCATAAATGGGTGCTATTTGCATTTTAACATATCGACAGGGCATCACAGAAGAAAACCCACCTCAAGTATTGAATACGCCAGAAATATCACAGTTCAATTCCATATTAAAAAAACGCTGCCTACTCTTAAAAAAATGAAAATTAAATGTTTAATTATTTTTCTTTTTAAACACAGCCCGCTTTCCTTTATGGAAAACAGGCTGTGTTTAAAATGAAAATTGTTTTATTTAAAAGCAGCCACAGACATGGTGGTCTGCAGACCCCAGCAGGCCACCAACCCTGTGATGGCAGCGAATCATAGTTGGTCACAAATTGCAACCTACCTTAGTAACATTCTTGAGGTAGGTCTGTTTGTGACCCACTACGAATTGCTATTTTAGGAATGGGGGCTAAATAACCCTTTTGTACATTAGTGATAGCGATTACCAAATAGTGATCCCATAACTGATAGAATAATACCCACTCTAAGATCCTTTATTTCACAGCAACCCAAATCAATTACAACTAAATATAAAATAGTTTTTATTTAAACAAATTAAAATAACATTAGTGTTGAAAAAAATTCCATTTCTAAATACAAAAATCTGCCCACTCTAAACATCAGTATTATACAAATATAGGAAACTCACATAACTAACATTACAAAATTCAAAATAAATAATACATCAAATATAAAAATAATTTGATGAATTTCAATATGTTAAATATTTTATGTGAACAATTAAAATAATTAAATTAATAAATTACAACTAAATAACTACAAATATATATTTTTTTTAAAGTGAAACAAAACATTAATTATGCAACAACATATTAAAAAATGTTATAACATCACAGCTATAAAACATGTAAAAACTATATTAAAACATTTCAAACTATGATATTTAAAACTTTGATATTAATAAACTAACACAAATTACAAAATACGATATACTTACCAATGATATTTCTTCCCTCGATCTAATAATACTGTTGATAGTCAATCTTTAATATTTAGTTCCATCGATATTGTCACTTCCATATAAAGGGTGCACACCACATCATGGCTGTTTCAGTGCTCCAATCTTCATGAAAGCCTGATTGAATGTCATCAAGCACATTCCTGTCCTTTACAAATTATTTAAGGTTGTGTGTTGATACAGCACTCCAGGATTTGAGTCTGGGTGGAAGTTTTTGAGATCTGCCATGTTATCACTTGTTTTTCAATGGAGGAGTAACTTTCCTTATCTTTAGGCAGTTTACGAAAATGTCTTGTTGTAGTGATATGTTTATGATGTTGGACCAGTGAAGTCATGGGACGTAGTGTATCTCTTTTGCTAGATTGGTAGCTGGTGAGTCTAGGAAGTGACTAGAAGGGTTAATCTTAAAAATTTGTTTCTGAGTTTGTTCTGTAACATATCCCTGATGTTTAACCAGATTTTTTGGGGTTTCCTGGCCAGAGTGATACTAGTGGAAGGGATACTTTAATATTTTAGATTTTTGGTATCAAAGAATTGTGCAAAGACCTCACATTTCTTCTCCGGTTCTAATAGTTCTTGAATGTGACTGGGCTTGGATGCAGCTTTGAACTTTTCTAATAAGGTTTTTCTAGGTCTATTTTTAGCTGACTCAGTCTGAAATCTATTGGACCGAGCTTTATCTTTGAAGACATGCTTTTTATAAGATGTTCTTATGCCACTAAGGAGTTTTAGATTATCTCTGTAAGGTTCTTGCTACTATTATTATTTGAACATTCAGAGGTGTTTTCTTTCTTCATAGAGGTCCTTTGTGTCCCATAGATGAGTTCTTCTTCTCTTGAACCTGTATCCTCTAAAAGCCACAACAGCATCCATGATCATAGTTACACAGTTGTTAAAGTGTTTAGTTGATGTATTTTTATCCTGCTGATCTAAACACAAGGAAAGTCTGGCAGCAAGGCACGCTTCCAGGGCATCTTGGTTGATGTTTTTAATATCTCCAGTTAAAACTTTTTAGAATGACCACATTTCCTAGATTATGGGAAGGGAGCTTGAAGGGGGTTTGGAGGTTTTCAGGACCCTTTTCATTGGGCAAGCAGGGTCTAATGGACCCAACAGTGGGCGTTGAGGCATTTTACTCCTGATGTCCCATAGCCTGACTTAAGTACACCTTCCTCACTCGACTTGCAGGGCTGCATGGTCTGAGCAGTTCAAATTTTCCATGATGAGGAGGTGTGGATACAGGATAGTTAAAAAAGGCTCACATCTCAAAATGCATGGAGCAGCAGCAATAAAGCATTGTCCTGCCAAATACTCACTTTAATGAAAAATGGAGGCATTCTACTTCTAACTCTAACCAATGCAAAGGAAAAATATGACATCCACAAACAATTGCACAGTCCCCCTTGGCAGTCAGGACTTTCATATTTCTTTGGTGATTCCCTGTCCTACTACCTCCTCGCGAAAGCGACAGTGGTTATTCCCATTTCATCACTGGTAACATCCAAGGTATGCCCCACTAGCAGTCCGAGTCTCAAGAGTCCACTTTGACTCTAACATAAGGTCAATAGTTTTCCAGTGCTACAGCGCTAATTTTGCATGAAGTTTCGCTGGGGCTGACAGGCTCGAAACCATTCTTACCTGCACCGGCAGGCTTGAAGGGGCTGGAGTTCCTGAGTGTGTCACGTCTGTGGGTACTCGTAGTGGCTGAAGCTACATTCAGGTGAGTCTGCCGCATGTGGCCCAGGAGGCTATACTAAGCAAGTGCAGAGTCTCTCACTCATGGTCATGCTTCCGAAGCTACTGAAAGTTTTCAGCTGTTCCTTAAGCAGGGTAACTATACGGTTCCTCTCCAGTGGGTAGTGGGCGGCTGCGACAATCCCATTTTGGGTCCCTTGCCTGGGTGAGGGTGTGCGGTTGCTCCCACAGTGTCCTCACTTCTATAGCGGAAGATGGCAGATCAGTTTGCAGATCTTGATTCTCCCAGTGACAGCTACTCTGCTGTTTTTGGATCACCGTAGGGGAGAGGTTGGAACTCTCTCCTGACCATCATGTTCCTGGGTGGACTGGAGTTCAGGGACAGGCTCGCTCTCCTCTTCCACTCCATCATCTGCCACCAGGAGAAAGCTCATTTTGGACCTCTCAAAGTGTGGCTTGAGGCAGTTCACATGTTGCACCCTTAAGGCGTTCCTAGAGGTTTTGAGACCCCAAAATAGGTCGACTCACCCTTCCGCTCCTTCACCTCATATGAGCCTGCCCCACGATCCTGGAGAGCTCTGGGCTCCACAGGCTCCATAACTCAGACCTTCTGACCAGGTTGAAACTCTACCACAGTTGCTTTCTTGTCATACCAGAGCTTCATAACCTCCTGACTGTCCTCAAGATTACTTTTTACCTTTTTCCAGAAGTGATATATCTAGTTGAGAAGGAGGACTTCCCACTTACACATCTTGGGCTCAGGTAGGCCCATTATCATGCTCTTTAGGGTCATGTTGAATCTCTCCACAAGACCGTTGGGTTGGGGGTGATGGGTGTGGAGAACTTATGTCACCCCACCCTCATCCCACATTGACTTTATGTATGCTGACATGAAGTTAGTGATTCTGTCAGACACTACCTCTTTGGGGAACACCATACGGGTAAAAATTCCCATCAGGGGTCTGGCCCCACAGATGTAGTCACTGTCCTCAGAGGGATGGTCTCTGGGCAGCGAGTGGCATGGTCATCCAAGACGAGGATGAACCTGTTGCCTAAAGATGTCTTGGGGTCCACGGGTCCAATAATGTTGATGCCTACCCTCTCAAAGGGAGTGCCATTGACAGATAATGGGATCAGGTGAGCCTTGAGCTCTTTCCCTAACAACCCACTGCCTGGTAGGTGTGACAGGACCTACAGAACGCATCTGAGGCCATCTTCATCTGAGGCCAATAGAAGTAGGCAACAAGCCTGGTGAAAGTTTGTCTTGTCCCAGACGTCCCACCAGGGGTATGTCATGAGCTAAACATAGTAGGAACGTCCTGTAACACTAGGGGACCACCAACACACGGGCTGCCCAAGATCTAGGGGCCCTAGGCTCACTATATTGGAGGTCATTCTCCCAAAAGATCAAGAGGTGTCACCTGCTGCCTGGACCTCAGCTTGCTGCCTCAAGCCCTCTAGAGTGGGGCACTCTTTCTGCACCTTTCAGAATTCCTCCCTGGTGAGCCCAGCCTCAACTGTCTAACCAGCAAGCATAGGCAGGTCACCGAGGGCATCAACTCCCTCCCCGGTTGGCTCAGGGGAATGCTCCTCGGGTGTCCCGTCAACCTGAACCATGGGAACTTCATGGGCTGGTTTTCCTTGCCCCTCTCCTTCTTTGCAGCTGTCTTGGCCATTGCTCCAGAGGCCCTTGAGTCCCATCTCAGCCAGCCACGGACCTTGTGGTCATTCAGACCCATTCAGGCAATCCCAACATCTCCAAGCATGACCTGCACTCTACCTCCCTCCTGATAGTGAGTTCCAGGTCATTGCCTAACAGACAATCTACAGGCATGACAGGGCTCTCAGCTACTTTTAAAGAACCTGAGACCCCCACACTCAAAGGGAACAAGAGTCACTGGTAGAAGACGATTGTCGGTGACTATGACTTGGTGGAATGTGTTAGGGACGACCTGCTCCGAGGACACCAGCTGGCACTTCACAATGGTCATGCTGGCTCCTCTGTCCCTCAGAGCCACCACCCATTGCCCATTGATGGTGACCCACTGCCTGTACATAGAAACGTTGGCAGGCATATGAGCGTTTGGCTCCATCTCCTTATCCCATAGGGAAACTAGGGTCACATCTGTCTGCTTCCCAAAGCTAACTGGGACTACCGCCTACCCGAGCGCTATACTCGCCAACCCAGGTGACTGCCCACTGGTGGGGGGCTATAACCTCTTGGGACATTTGGAGTGGCCCTTTGAGTGCCCATACTTGGGAATTAGTTTGGGGACCTTTTGAGAACTCCATATTTTTAAGTTATTCTCCCCCTCTTTCTTCTGATGGGACCCCTGACCACCCTTGTGGAAGTCTCTCCCAGATACCTTTTTGGACACTCTAATGCTGGCTCAGCATGCTACCTGGGGTCAGTCATCTTGCTGTCAACTAGGTGCTGGTGCAGCTCTGGAAAACAAATAGTGAGCATCCAAAGCTAGTTTCTCCTCTGGCCAGTTTCTCCTTCTCCATTCTGAGCCTGGCCATCTCCAGCCTGGACTGTCTCTCCTTCCTCCTCTCCGCCAACTACTTTGGGAACAGGCTGTGCGAAAATACACTGCTCCCTTCAGCAGGCTGTTGGGTCGCAGGACTGATCTCCTTCAGTTGCTGTAGCAAGTAACTGGTGGACTCAGAGCGTTTTACAATTCCACCTTCATGGTGGTTCTCTTGGCTGGAAGTCCCCTCTCTTTACAGAATTATTTGAATTGAGCTACAGTGTAGGCCTCCATGTTTGCCAGCTCAAACTCCATGTTTGAATAGGTGGATTCACACACAACAGACAGAGAGAACATTTTTGAAAAATCAAAAAGGCCAATCAGGGGAAATTTAATTTAATTTCTCTTCAGATCATTTATGTGGATTGGTAGTGTAACACAACATTACTTAATGGCACTGCACAAACACAGGCCCAAATCCTCACAGCTGAACACCAGTGTAAGAAATTGGGTTACTGGTTGACTGGAGTGGGAGCCCTGGTCAAGCAGCAACAACAATCCTATTCAGAGTAAAGCACAAGCAGCCCAAAATCAAACTATTCTCAACCCTGAGGCAACTTCACACAGAGCAGTCAGGCTTAACTCACAGGCAATATGTAAAGTATTTGTGCAACACTTTAGATAGTAACACAGTGAAAACCCACCACAAAAGGAGCCTACAACAGCATTAGGAAAATACAGAGGGATTTTTAATTACTAAAACAAGACCAAAAAAACAAAAATCAAATTAGTAGAAACAGAGTATATTTAATATGAATGTGTTAAGGCAAATATTGCAAAAAGGTGCAAAGTGGCAACTGTAGATATCTGGATGTGCCAGACCAGGGCGAAGTCACAAATTCAGGCCAAACGCAATGGAATGTGGGCTGGCTACAGGAACCCAGTTAGGCCTGCTGAACAGAGTACCTTAAATCATAGTTTGCAGAGCTTTTCTTGGATCCGCATCAGAGATGCGTCACACATCCGAATCGATGCATCGGTTCCAAGATGCGGCGAGGCTGCTGTGTAAGGTGATTTGACGTTGAGGATCCCATCGACGAGGGATTGCGATGAGAAGTCCAGAGTAGGGGATACAACGTACAGTCAGGGCAATGCACTGGTTCTGAGAAGCTGCGATGAGGAGTTCGGTGTTGTCGTTGAAGCTGCAGTCAACGAGAGGTGCTAGAGCATGCGATAAGGATGCATCACACAGTGGCTATTCCAGAGGTGATGCGGGTTGTGTTGGTGATGCAAGTCCTTGCAAAATACCCAATCTATGCAGCAGCAGAGATACATCAGTTCTGCTTGGGGTTACACCGCACAGCAGAGGAGATGTGTTGGTTACGCTGGATCCACAGAAGCTGGCAAAGCACCTTAAGCCCGCTTCCAAGGGTCCAGGACTGGGGTAGCACCACCTGGCAGGGTAAACTCACAGATGGCAGTGTCCACGTGCAGATACAAGGGTTTTGCAAGCCTGTTGTCTTCCTGAGGCTTCAGATCAGGAGGACAGCCAACCAGTCCTTGTAGTCACTCTGGGTTCTGGGTTCAAAAGATGCAGGTCCATGCCTTCTCATCCAGGCAGAAGGGCAGCAGGCAGCAGGTCAGCACAGCAGGAGTCCAGAAGAGTGCAGTCCAGCAGAGTGGCAGTCCTTCAGCAGCACAGCGGTCCTTCTTCCTGGCAGAGGATCCACAGGTCCAGAAGTGTACTGAAGGTGTGCTGTCTGAGGTCCAGTATTTATACCCAGTTGTTGAAGTAGGGGGAAGCTTCTAGAGGTTTCCCTTTGAAGCTCCCGGGCATCCTTTCTCCCTGGCTCCAGACTAACTACAGGAGTTATGTAGCCCTTTGTGTGGAGGCAGGACACAGCCTATTTAGATGAAAGTGGGACTGTGGCCAGCTCCTCCCTCCAATCCTGCCAGTGATAGCTATCCAGGCACACCTAAGCTTCCTCTTATGTGTGGCTATCTAGAAGCAATACATAGAGCCCATCTGTCAGCTATACCCAGTCATGTGACCAGAGATAGGCTACAGGCGCTAAATGGATCAGGCAGAAATTACCAACTTTCTGTGGCATTTTCAGACTAGTAATTTAAAATCTGAATTCACCATAAGTTAGGATTTTAAATTGTGATTCCAGAGACACCAAACTTGACCTGATTATCTCTTTCGATTCCGAAATAACAATTATAACATGTAATAAAGCAACTCCAATGTTATTCTATGGGAGAGATAGGCCTTGCAGTAGTGAAAAATTAATTTAAGAGTTTTTCACTACCACGACATGTGACACTTCAAAGTACATGTCTAAGTCTTTAAACACATTGCACCCTCTAGGCTGTCCAGGACCTACCCTAGAGGTGACTTATATGTATTAAAAAAGGAAGGCTTGGGCCTGGCAAAAGGCTTGTTTTGCCAAGTCTAAATGGCAGTTTGAAACTGCACACACAGTCTCTGCAATGGCAGACCTGAGATATGTTTAAAGGGCTACTTAAGTGGGTGGCACAATCAGTGTTGCAGGCCCATTAGTAGCATTACATTTACAGGCCCTGGGCTCTTGTAGGGCCACTTTACTAGAGATTTAGAAGTAAATTAAAAATGCCAATTGGGGATAAGCCAATATTATAATATTTAGAGGAGTGAGCACATGCACTTTAGCACCGGTTAGCAGTGACACAGTGCGCAGAGTCCTAATGCCAGCAAAAACGAGATCAGGTAAAATGAAGGAGGAAGGCAAAAAGTTTGGGGAAGACCACCCTAAGTCTGACAGGTGTAACAGCTTCTCATAAACATTTTCCTAGGAGCCAAAAGTATGATCTGCGTTGTGATGAAGGGTGCATTGATGCCAGAAGGGTGGGAGACAAGAGTGGGGGGAGGAGGGCTGGAAGGTGTGCATAGGGGAAGGAAAGCATATCCATGGTTTTCACAGTGAGTCAAGAAGCTATTTTGAGGGGCTCCTTCCATACTGCTTTTTAAATTAAGTTCCCAGTTGCTCGAAGAGTCTTAGGTTCGAAAATACTGTGTTTTGCTCTTTCAGAGGAGCGATCCCTCTACTGCACTCAAGTGACTAGAATGTAAATGAGCAAATCTTTGTAAATATATGTGAGAAACATATGTAACATTTGGTCTGTTTACGTTTCTCTACAGATCCATCAAACAATCAGCTCATCTTTATATAACTACTCCATTTATGATTGTTCTCATGCATTCCATTGTGAAAAAATGTATAGCACTTTTGTCACACAGTCTACCCAATCTAAATGCATACATTAAAGATGGCATGGAGTTTTTGCTTTGTATCGCCTACCACAAACAGCCAATAATTGTGCCAAAGAGAACAGTCTAGTTCAATAACTAACAAAATCAAATACATGATATGCATTCACAATACACATTTTTGACAACCCAAAAAGAACAAAGGTGTGGCCTCTTCGCTTTAATGCATTCATCATTTGATGTTCAGTGATACACAATTCATGTGGTGTCGAAACAGAACACATAGTGCTCTCTTTGGGTTCCTTACTAAAATATAAACATGTTTAAAAGCAAAGTACCACCATTTTTTACAATATGCACTTTGCCTCAAGAATACATAGTCATGAAGCTCAAAGAAGTAAAGCATGACATCACCTTTTTGGTTCTTTAATGTTTGGAGATCAACCATCCATTATGCATGTGGATGGCAACGCAGCAATGCAAATGGTCTCTGAAACTCTTGTAACATAACTTTAATGCTGGCTCATAACTGTATTTGCATTTATATAGTGCATTATAGCTCTAACAAAATGTTGACATACTCCTTGTGGAAGTGTGAAAGAGTGTTGGTTTCTGGTGTACCCTGCATGGGACGTGTTTTGATACTGTGGATGATGACCAGAGTTGTGCTCTTATAAAGTTTATGCTACTGTGCGTATGCTGTCAAGTGAAGCAAAAGGAATGAAAGATATGACGCCTACTTTTATAAGGTGCTTGAGTATGGATGGAGAGGTGCGTGAGTGAAGTTTGGCCTAAGTTGAAGCTGTTTTAATGTTGTGAACGTAGAGCAGAGGCTACTAACACTGTAAAGTTGTACTTATGCATGGAGTAAAGCATAGGACAGTAACATATAGCTGTCTATGTGCTTATCCCTACCATTCTTCAGGGTGTATTGTGGTGTATCCAAGCAAGACCCAAATGTGGACTTGAGAAAGATAACAGGGGATTGAGTTGCTGTTAGAAGGTGGTTCTGACCATCTGAGCCGCCCGGATTTTTCGCTTTTTGAACACCTAATTGTTGAGCTTTTACTGTGGGAGAGCCTCATAAGTTGGGAGTCACCCACAGTGACTCATGATGAAAGAGACTGCATGTGGATTTTACCAGTGTCCCCCTGGTGAGAGTAGGCTGCTGCGCTGAAGCCGGAGTAAGGGGCACTGGGCTGGTTACATGCAGACACGTGTGTACATGCGTGTGCACACGTGTAGGGGCTGCGCAGGGGAGATTCCTGGCGTGCGCAGCCCACGAGCAGGTACAGATAGAATGCTGTGGCAGGACTTATGCAGAGCTGGGTGGTGACATGGAATAGGCTTTATACAATGGGAAGAAACATGTAAGGGTAAGCCAGTGTGCTTTACTGTTTTCACTGAAGGACCACTCCATTATTCTCCTATGAGGATGGGGATCACATGGGATAGTTTCACTTCCCTAGGGCCTACAAATTCCAGACGCGCACTAAAGTCCACTGTAACTTAGGTGAGAAGTACTATTCTGCAGAGTCCAAAGTCATATCTGTATTGCTTTTGGGTCATCCAGAAATGTCATATTCCTCTGACTCAGCTCATAACCAGAGCCTGGCTGGGTGTGACCCTGCCAGGCTGAATTAATGACCTTTCTCCCCAAACTGAAGCATCAAAGGCCTAGCCCTTCACGGCAAGCATTCCAAGGGCGAAGGTCTCCTCTCCAAGAGGGAGAGAAGATGGGTGGAGTCTGCCGGTTATCCATCAGCAGTTGTCACCTGGTGCCAGGCACCAAGCTGCTCTGGAGAGGAGGCAGAAAGGGGGGAAGGGGCTTTTCAGAGACCATGTGGCATGAGACCCCTGGACGACGCCATTTTGAACTATCCCAGAGGCCTGGGCAGGAAGGAGGGAGCAGGGGCACAGAGGTGATGTGTCGCTGCTTGATAGGGCAAGCAGAGCCTTCCTGCCAGCCCCCTCCAAATTCTTTAAAAAGAGTTTGCACAGGAAGAGGAGCTCTCTCTGGGGTGTGGTCTGCTGAGGAAGACTGGTGCTGGAGCCTGGCGCCATGGGCAATTGGAAGGAAGAACCCCCTGACTGTCCCAGGACCCTGAATTGCGCCAAGAGGGGAGTCCAGGACCAGTGAGCAGAAGCCTGGGCCTCTGCGCAAGGAGAGGAGAGGCCAAGGAGGAGAGCCAGGTGAAAGGCTGGCGCAGGTAGCCAGTGAAGACAGCTCCCTGCTGAATTCACCCTCCATGAGACCAGGAGGGCAAAGGAAAGTGCTCCCAGTGGCTGGGGTGCGCCACCAGGAGCAAGAAGAGGTGAAAATGGTGAAGATTGGTCCCCTGGTGGCCGAGATATGCCCCCTAGAAGGTAGGCGACCTTAGACCTCTGGCCTGACTGACGACGAAGCGCGTGGGGCTCCGCCGCTGGTCTTGAATGAGCCCCTGGGGTGGGTCAGGTCCCGGGGGCTGCCCCCACATGAAGGACGGCGCTCCCCGTGAAGTGGCCCAAAATGGGTGTCAGGAGCCCACCCTGGCCCCCGGCGACAACTGAGGGCGGGGAGCGCCGTCGCGTACCCCCCCCTACGAAGATGTTTTTGGGGCCCGGGATCCCAACTCCGGGCCCCGACGCCCAGAAGGGAAGCCAGGGAGCACCGTCGCGCTCCCCGTGAAGACTGTCCAGGGGGAGGGGCCCGGGATCCACAACTCCGGGCCCCGGTGTTCCCCGACGTGAGGAAGCCAAGTCGGGGAGCGCCATCACGCTCCCGGTGAAGATGGCCCAGGGGGGGCCTGGGATCCCCAACTCCGGGCTCCCGTGCGGTGGAGGAGGAGGGGGAGTGCTGCTGCACTCCCCCACAGCAGTGGGAAGGCGGGGGGAGTGTCGTCACAGTCCCCCGAAGACCCACCGAAGGAGAGGCCGCCTCCACGTCTGCCCGCCAGAGCGGGCAGACCGAAATGGAAACTCCGGCTCCCGCGGCTGCACATGAGGGTGCGGGCCGGGCAGGGAGCCGGCGGGAGCCACCAAGGGTGGGCTCCCTGGGTGGCTCTCCAACATCTGGGAGAAGCGAGGGGCCCGGGTAGGACCGGGCCCCCGAAAAACCGCTGGAACGGCCAGGGGTGGGCTCCCCGAGCTGCCATAACTCACCTGTGGGTCCGGGTGGGACCTGGCCCTCCACCGAGGTCTGGACGCGGTGTGAGGCCGCCAGCAGCGCGTCACGGCTCTCCCCGGAGCAGCGGGGGAGCCGCTGCTATAATATTCATCACAGCAAGAGAAACAGCCCATAATGCCTTGCAGGCCCTGACCGGCCTGCAAGGAAAGGAGGATGGTTCTCTGCGTGTGGTGACCCCAGGAGGATGGGATCACCGCCAAGTGAATGCAAAGGTGCAGGGGGAGCTGCAGGAGCTACGCAGTCTCCCACAGCACAAAGAGGAAAGTCCCCCACCTAAGTCTCTGGGGACTCCATAGAAGTAACCCCTCAAGGGCTCAGCCAACAATCAACATTATCCTGGGGCTGGAACTTTTGTTCTACAGCTGGGGGTGCCTTAAGGATTGTCTTAAGGTTTGGAGGGCTGTGCTGGGGGATGTCTGGAGAAGGGCATCCGCTGGAGGTGAAGAGGTGCAATTGCACGAGAAGTGCATTTATCAATGTTATTTCTATTGTGGGACTGTAAGTCACATGAGTAATGTGAAGTCATAAGCAAAGTGGGGTTATGTTGCTGAACATTCCTGCTAGGGTGTCTGGCTATATATACTTAATTCTGTGATTATAACTGTGATGCCTTTTAGGTGCTTTAATTGCAATGCATTATAACTGTTATTAACTATGATGAGCACTGTCATTCTAAGTGATGCCCAAACATGTATTCTTGCTACTGCATTAGGTGAAGTACAACCCAGACTGTTAGCCACTAAGATGTAGCGGTGTATACTGTATGGTCAGTATGAGATGCTCAGTCAGGGTTATGTGTCACCAGGGCAGGTGTACCTATTTTAAATGCTTGTTGAGATAATGGGGTGGGTCGCCACTGGGATGGTGCCAGTGGGCAAGACCCTTGCTCCTGGTTATGTTCAACCCACTGCATTAGGGGGCAAGGTGATGTGCATACATGGGAGTGGTGGTACTAGACCCCACTCCCCCTGCGGGAGGGGTGGGAATGTTATGCAATGTCACAAGGTAATTCCAACAGCTTATGTATATTTGTAAATTGGTGCATAGTATTGAGTAGTGTGTGTGTGTTAAATAAATGTACTCTTCCTTTTATAAAGCAAAGTACAGACTGGACAATCAATTATTGAGTGTTATTTCTGCGTACTGGTAAATGGCGATTACTAGCCCACACCACCTCCCTTGAGTAAGCCTTAGACTGCTCTGCAACGCTGCCCTCTGAGAGTCAAGCGCTACAATGGGGTGTTTGGTTCCCAGTGAAGGACATATGTAGTCATGTTATTTGTGCAGGCCTCACAGATACTGCCTCGTTTTCCAACAGTTGTGTATCTGTAATCACTAAGTAAAAAGGTCCAATTTCCTAGAAGACTCTCAGTGGTGTACCTCAAGTAGGCCTCAATAGTGTGTGCCTAAATCACTACATTGATACTGCAGTGTGCAAGAAATGTCACAGACTGTGCATGCTGAATATGATAGAGGATAAGACATCTGCATGACAACCAAGAACGAATGGCAAAAAATTTCGCTCATCATTTTAATGTCAATGCCAGAAAGAACATGCACCTTTTGTATGTGTGCACTGAGTTGATTGTGCACTCTTGAAAGCCTCCAGATTTTTCATGCAATAAAATGTTTGAATTTATTATATGTAAAATGTGCAGAGTGTGTCACCAGATAATTTAGGGAAACTGAGGCACACATATTGCATCAAATTGATTCATCTCGCAAGATTCTTTAAAGGAGCAATCAGACATTTAGGGACCTAGTTATGAGGCCGTTTGCGTTGCTCTTGCGCCACGCAACTTGGCCCAAGAGCGACCGCAAACCTTAAGACAGATTTTTGAATGCAGGCAAAACCACTTTGTGTGGCTCTGAGTTGCTCAAAAAATCTGGAGTAACGCAACGCAACGCAGCACAAATTGCTGTGTTGCGTTACTCAGCTCTGGGAAGGCATTCCATGGGCGTTGAATGGGTGTTCCCACGCCACTCCCATGGATTTTGAGACATTCCCAAATTTACAAGAACTTGTAAACCTGGGGATGCGCCAAACTCTTACACCTTCCATGGGGAGGTGTAACAAGGAGAAATATCTCAGCACAGAAAAAAAGAGGAATATGCCTCCCAGAGTTGTTTTTCTGCAGGAAGATGTCTCTTCCTGCACGAAAACAATCCTGCGTATAACGCAGGCACCTTTGCAGGTGTGAGGGTGCCTGCATTGGGGCTACACTGCCAGATGGGCGCCAGTGCAAGGGAAACAACAGGAATGCACCGATTGCCTTAAATTCGGCGCATTCTGACCTTTCCCTGTCACGCAGTGCAGTGCAGCAAGATGACTTGCTACGCTGCACTGCATGACTATCCCATAAATGAGGTCCTTAGTTTTTGGGAATCGATGAAATGAACCTGCCTAGGTAGGGGTCTTAATGGGCCATGTCATCATCTAAGAGGCAGGCCTGAGCTGCGCTCACATTATTGTGGGACGCGCTGCACCGCTTTATGTGCATAGAGCACTTTAACTGCGTTTCAACTTCAGAGATAGATTTCCAACTGCACTTAAGAGGTCAGGGTGGGTCAGTGGCATGAATCATATATGTATCTGCTGAAAACTTTAAAAAAAAGTCCATGTGAAGCAGAAATTGATCTCTGATGACATCAGTTCCAGAGCACTTTACAGTTCTTTCTGTTTTTGATGCCTCCTGTTGTTTCCTGATTACTGCCATTAGTCCAGAAAATCTGAAGGGCAATTGAAGATACAATGGCTGTACGAAACTCGCCGTTTTTAGAAAATGGGTTAGATGTGGAGGGAAAAGGTGTTTTTTTTTATCATCCGACAACATATAGAGCTGCATTTCGAGTTAAAAAAAACACTTCGGAGGGATTTAAAAAGGCCCCTATTCCCCTGAAACAGGGCCATCCGTACACAAATGTCTGCCCGCGCGAAATAGTGGGTTTTTGTTTCTGATGGAGCAATTTAGTTTAAAATAGCTGTGAAGATGACAGGGTATGTAGTGTGGAACAAAACATATAGATGACAGTTTAATCTTCAAAAATGTCTGATCACAGAAAAAAGATTAAGGCAAACGCAACGTTTGAAAGAGCAGATTATCAGACTGTTGACATTCTCTCTGTATGCACCTCCTGCTGCGGTGTTTTGAGAGGCGGGCATGTCGAGATGCTTTTTCTTGTAATCCATAAATGCTGCACCAACCTCTGTCTCCCAGGAGAGAGACATAAAAGGATAGAACCATGAATGCAATCCGAATTACTACCGTTTGGGCCTAATTATATCCATATTGGGATCCATGTAGCATGTATAGTGAGCATCTCTAATTAAATGACTGTGGAGATTCAATTTAGCTCAAATTCTGACATGTCCATCCAAAAAGCAGCTATCACAATTGTTCTTCACAGTTTTGATGGAAATGCGTTTAGTCAAAATAAAAAGTCAACAGTGCTGCTACTGCGGAAGAATTTGGTTGTGGCATGTAGGGTGGTTATTGTCTCTGGAGAGCTCTGCTCAAGGATGGCAACCAGTGTTAATGTGGTAATAGGCTCGTATGTGACCAGAGAGACAAACACTTTCAACATCCCAATTCTCAGCATGTTACATATATACATAACACCGAAACTTACCAGAATTATTAAACATGCTGGTCCTATGAAACTCCATATAAAATTGTTCTCTGTGCTCAGCCAACATCTGGAAAATAAATATCATACCATAGTTCTTATTACAAATATCCGCTCATATTGTTTGCTGCAAGCACGTAGTTACAGGTTCCTTTAATAAATAAAACTTGAAGGCCATGCAGTGCCTTCGTGGGCTGCTAGCCACACCAGCATGCCTTGGGATTGAAAATGTGTCTCAAGGTGAAGTTAAATGGAGAAATTCAGAACCTTCAGGTTTCAGTATTTGGACTACAACACTGAAAACGAAAGCCCATGGTTACATGAGCATGCTAAATCAGGACTTTTCAAAGTGAGACCTCTTCTTCTCAACTTCAAAAAGTGATAAGTGGGCGCTGGAGATTTCACAATCATACTTGTTAAACACGTGGGATGAAATACATTTTGTTTGTTTCTTTTGTGTCTTTCAAGGTTCGAATTCAGATGGGAAACAAGTTTGCCTATCGTGCTATTGGGATGGACATATGTGAGTAATTCTTCACTAAAAAAAAATCTGAGAAAAAACAAAATAGACATGGTGCTATAGCAAAATTAGCATGAACATATGATTAAGCGGAGGGATATCACTTTGGCCAGTGCTTGTATGAAAGTAATTTCTTTTTTTATGTAGCTATCTTTACCACCAGTTTGCCGTCTCTTAGCAAATGAAAGGTTTTTTGCGTTGTTCTTCTTATTCGTACTCAACTTACCAATCTTGGAGGGATGGAAGGCAGAATAGTGGTTGTTGGGATTTCCAGTTGTTAGCTGTTAGTAGTGATACATCAGTAGTAAGAATGTCACTCACCAAAACATCATGCTGGTGTATGTAGCAAATTTAACTTTTCTACGTTATCACCCAGATCTTTTTTTACTTTTTTGGGTGCTACTAGTATGTTGTGCTTGTGACACTGTTAACCAGTGTGACAGCGTGTGTACTCTGGCCTTAAAATGGTATTGGTAAAATTGGTTTCACCCAACAGGTCTAACTAACTATCCAGTGAGACCATCGTTGTTTGCATAGAGACTGCACATACAGTGTGGACTTTAAATGTCATATGTGTGCTGGGGTGTATATTTACACCACCCACAAATGACCAAAATTTATGTGCCAGGGGCACCACTATGCTCTGGGTGGGTTGCAGCTTAAATGGAGTGCAGTAATACATGACAAGGAAAAATGCCTTTGCCATGTAGATAAAACGCCTATTTTTACATGTCCACGATTCACTCCTATAGTGTGCCTGGAATGTCCAAAGTAAAGTGTGCCAACATATAAAAATAGGGCACACTATATATTGGGGTTTAGTGTGCTCTTGCAGTGGAATAAAACCTAAAAGCTGTTTAACTGTTTAGGATTTGCTAGACTTTTCCCTGAATAGGTCTATATAGGATTAAGATATGTATTTCCTATCTTCTCCTGGGAAATGCTAGACTAAAGCTATTTATCCAAAGTTATTTCTTACTAAATCTTCAAATTATGATTCAATAGTGAATACAGATTTTTGATAACTTGAGGGGAAAAGCACCTTTAGAAAAAAACATTTTAGGCTGCCTGAGCTAAAACTCCTACCACTCCTACCACTCCTCTAACCTGCACAGCTGGCATACATCCCTGGCTGTGAGAAGTAATGCCCCAGGTTCATAAGACAATGTTCTACCTCTGCCTCGGAAAGGACAGGGAACTGTTAACTGCTGAACAATTAGCACGGATGAGCTGTCTGGGAGGAGACAGGAACAGTCACAGAAAAAAGGACAGCCATAGCACTATTTGTTTTGACTTGGAGATTCCAGCTAGGGCTTCTTCTATTCATTACCAGGACCAGGCTCCAGTCACAGTAGGGGAGAGGACCAGTTTTGACCATGTCAAATGAGAGCAGATCCTAGTTAAATAGGGGTTAACTAAGGAACTGAAGACAGACCTGCCTGGTGGCAGATGGATACATGCATCTTGAAACAGGAGCTCCTGGGTCATTTACAGAGAGGCAAAAAGAAAGTGCTCAAAGGGAGCTGGGAAGATTGCAAAAAAATAGCTAGGATAGAATGGCAGAATTTCTCGAATCACTGGCTAGTGAACAGGATAAATTGGTCACCCCAATCACTTACTTCAGTAGAGCATCCTTGGACCTACGCAGATCCCCGTAAAGGAAAATACCCCGCCGGAAGAATACTCATGACTCCAGCTGAAATAAGAGGATTTCATCATTAACTCAATGATTTAAGAACTCCTGAATCCTGGGGACACCCAAGGACTGGAAAAACCCTCCAAGGTTTACGTGGTTGGACTCCTGTTTGCCTGCTTCAGGGATGCAACACACAGAAGACTCCTGACTCCAAGAGGGACCAGCTGACCACAGAGGACTGGATCCTGCTTGAGTCCTGTTTGGAGAGACACCTGGTGCCTGCTAGTCTGCCCCGGGGAGCTAGGTGCTGCAGGACTGGCCATGAAGAACTGTTCCAGTATCTAGAAAAAGGTGGAATTTAGTCAAGTCAGACTTAGTCTTATTCAGTAGAGGGCCGAAACAAGGGGCTGAGGCTTGCCCAGGGAGGTCACATCCAAGGTAGGCAAGAAAACCATGTCAGTCCTGCTCAGAATTTTTTGAACCATGTTGAAAAGTGGTTCAGTAGGACCTCGCAGTGAGAGTATCAGGCATGAGTCTCAGATGAGAGTCTGTAATGCATGATGTAATTAGAGAATACCATCCTCTGAAGCAAACTGTTTTAAGCATTGATATGTTGAATCAGATGCATTATATTGCCCAAGCTTGTATCTCTGTCAATCTACTGGCTTTAGACAGGTGTTCTTATAGTCATTAAATACATCTGTAAAAAGTTTTAGAATACTGAGAATAAGAGGAAATTGGTTTGTATATTTCTATCTAAGAGGGGTCACCCACAGCTAAGTTTAAAAGTGATAAGGTAATTCTATCATAAAATCTGTAATCCACAATCATTTGCCCTTTTGGCCTGATTATGTAAATTGATGCTTATGTGGCAGAATGTCTAATTTACTAAAAATAAAATACCAGCATCATTAACTTACATGTTATCAGTGCCGTAATATCTGTATCCCAAAATTGCCGATATTCCAACGACAACAGCAGGACTGCAATAGCCAAATATATAAAAGTTTTTGTGTAGGAATCCTTTGTTGTATATAACCCCAACAACAATAAGGTAGAGATGTATTCCTTCGATGCACATCCATGCAAATGCTGCTAAGAAGAAATAATGCAGCAAACCAGCAATAATTGAGCAGAGGAGCTGTGAAGTCAAGAAGAGAGAAAGTGAGTACATGTTTATAACTTGCAATACGTTATGAATAGATGACGACAACTTGTTTTAGTAGCAACTTAAAAGAATTGATAATTTTCCATTTGAAAAATTAAACTACTACTAACTCTGTGTGAGGGTATCTTTCCTTTACAATGTTTAACTCATAAAATTGAAGTGTTGGTAATCCGTTTTACATATTTAAATTATTTATATTTAATGTAAGTGGAAAACAGCTGATCTATAAGACATCCAGACATTAATGTAATATATTTTTGCAAAGCAAAAAAATGATGCTTGGCAAATGCATTTACGATCTAAAAAGTACCATATATACGTAATTTTGTCCTTTGCAAATGGGTTGAAATAATGAGACAAGAGTGAGCGTTTGGATTTTTATGGGGCGTCATTTAATGTTTGATTTTACTACATAGATTGAAGTGCAGAATGTCAAGAAGGTAACATCTATGTGATTGAAAGGATTCCAAGTGCAGAGCACCACAGGGTCCAATCTTTAATATTCAAACTAACTGACAATTTTGAATAATTGTAAACGTACATATACACATACAGCAAATGTTGAAAGGCAAACGAGATAACAACAATACACCATTTACTGATGTGTTGCACACTCAGTTCACAAAAGAGGCATGAACAATTGCATAATTCACTTTCCAGTATACTGCGTGAAAATTAAATGTGCAGGCAGATATTGGGGCATATTTGCAAGGGGATATCGCCACCAGAACGTCACTTTTAGCGACGTTCTGGTGGCGATATTCCCTTCTCCTTATTTATAAAGTGGCGTTAAGCCACTTAACGTGGCTTAATGCCGCCTTGTAAATAAGGCTCCTTTTCACCCTTCACTTAGCGTGAAAGGGGTGTACAATGGGTGTTGCAGTGGGCATTCTGCCGCAACACCCATTGTTTTTTGACACTGCCCCATATTTACAAGGCTGAGGCAGTGCCAAAAACTAAGGTCAGGGAATACCTGGTCTTAGACTGGCATGCTGCAGCACACATAGAAAGAGCAAATCGCCTTTCAACATTGTTTATGTGCAGGAAGGTGTCCCTTCTTGCACATTAACAATCGCCCCTACAGCGCAGGCACCCTTGCAACATGGTGCAAGGGTGCCTGCGCTGGCGCTGGGCAGCCTTATTAGCGCCAGTGCTAGGGGAAACACATGGGTGCACCATGTTTTTGTAAATACAGTGCACCCCAAAGTTTTATAAATGTCAAAACGCGGCGTTAGCAATTTTGGCGTAACACCGCGCTCTGACATTTTATTGTAAATATCCCCCATTGTGTTAAAAGGTCAGGCAAGATATTGGCAAGAGACAGGATTGCACAGAAAATATCACCTACAAGAATCTTTTTGCTTGAACCAGTCCACTTGGCAAAATTTCCTAATCTATCACATAAATCGGAAATGGGTTTGATATTAGGTGAGGAGCTAGCATATGTCTATTTTGTAATATTATTCACCTTTTTATAGCTTCTTTTGAATGAATGAAGTTCAAAAGCAAGAAGCGAGAGAATAATCTTCATTCTACTGAATCTCAACTTAAAGGAAATGTGGATATACGTCTTTATCAAATGTGTACTTCATACTGGGTTGTGATATCCTCCCTCTTATTACTTTTCATGGAATAAAACAGCATCAAATTTAGTTATACATGCAATCAGGTCCAATGCTTGCCAATCCAGATGCTCACTGTTAGAAATAGGGGTAGCTATTTGGCATTGATATGCACCCTGTCCAAGTAGGGACCCTTCCTTCTAGTCAGGATAAGGGGATTATACACCTAAAATAACCCCCTGCTCACCCCCTTGGTAGCTAGGCAAGAGCAGTCAGGCCTATCTCAAAGGCAATGTGTAAAGTATTTGTGCATAACACACACAGTACCACAGTGAAAACACTACAAAGGGACACCACACCAGTTTAGAAAAATAAAGTATCTTTATCTAAACCAAACAAGACCAAAACGACAACAATCCAACATGCACAACTCAAAATATGACTTTTAAAATGTTTCAAGCAATTCTGTCCATAGAACTCTATGGATGCAGTGATTTTACACAAAGTCTCAGATGCGTCAAAATCAACAAGGCAAAACAGCTGCAGAGGAAGGAAGCGCCTGAAAACACAGCGATGCGTTGGTTCCTGAGTCCAGGGGGAGGCGATGCGTCAGTTCTTCTGCACACAGGAGAAGTGTTGCATCGAATCTGGACTGTATGGAGAACAGTCGCGGCTCCTGGAGGGAGTGCTGCGGGGTGGTGGGGTGGGGGAGGGGCAGGGTGGGGGGGAGTAAACTCCGGCATACGGCCGAACGGAGTTAAGTATATAAATAAATAAATAAAACAAATTACATTGCGCGCGCCGCATCGCCATTTAACGTTGCAGCGCGCGCAATGTAATTCGTTTATTTATTTATTTATTACTTAACTCCGTTCGACCGTATGCCGAGTTACCCTCACCCTGCCCCTCCCCGCCCGCCCCACCGCCCCGCAGCACTCCCTCCAGGAGCCGCGACTGATGGAGAAGCAATGTGTCGAAATCCAAGACAGTTATGGTCTGCGGGTGATGTGGCGCACAGGTGCGATGCGTGGAAATCCGGATGCGCTGGAGGTTGATGCAGCAGTGGCAAACAGGCGCTGCGTCAATTTCTTCAGTCACGGTCCCACGATGCGTCGATTCTTTCAGCCGCACTGCAGGGCCTGCGTCGGAGTAAGTGTGGGGGCCTAGGACTTCAGAGCCCCAGTGCGCTGAACTTGGGCTGCAGCAGTTTCTTTGGTCACTGACAGGCTCTGCATCAATTTCTACGGCCGCACAGCGGCAGTGGGCGGAAATTTCTCCAGCATGGCAGTGCTGCATCAAAAAAACAGGAGCTGGAAGGGAGATGCATCGATTTTGATGGTTTCAAGCAGGTATTTGCAGTAGAAGCAACCTCCAATGTCCTAGAACTGGATTTGGTACCGCAAGGCAGGTCATAACTCCCAGCAGAGGAGTTCAGGGATGCTGCAGATAAAGTTTTTTGATGGCCCTGAGGCTTCCAACAGGAGGCAAGCACACACAAGCTCTTGGAGAAACTTCACGAGCAGGATACAATGCAAAGTCCAGTCCTTTTCCTCTCCAAAGCAGAAGCAGCAACTGCAGGCCAACCCAGCAAAGCAACTCATTGCAAAGGGGCAGAACTCCTCCTCACATCTCTTCAGCTCTTCTCCTTGACAGAGGTTCATCTCGATCCAGAAGTGTTCTAAATGTCTAGGGTTTTAGGTCCAATACTTATACCCTTTTGGACATTGAAGTAGGAATTCTTCAAATGATTGCCTTTGTAATGCACAAGGTCTTGTCCATCCTGATCTTGACTCCAGACACACTCCAGGGGGGTGGAGACAGCATTGTGAGAGGACAAGCACAGCCCTACTCCGGTATCAGTGACAACGTCTCCCACCACTCCTGCTCAGAAAGGCCCATCAGCCTGGTGATGGGCCATCAGGATATGCAGGGCACACCTCAACTCCCTTTATGTGACTGTCTAGAGTGAATGCATGAACAGGTCCATGTCAGTCTAAATCAGACGTTGATTCCACAGGCAAGCAGAGGCACAGGATGGTTAAACAAGAAAATGTCCACTTTCTAAAAGCTGCATTTTCAAACGCACAATTTAAAAACCACCTTTACAAAAATATGTATTTTTAAATTCTGAGCTCAGAGATCCCAAACTCCAAATGTCTAGCTGCCCTCAATTGAAAGTTACACTTGTAAAATGTTACAAGGCACCTCCAATGATAGCCTATAGGAGAGCTAGTCCTTGCAATAGTGAAAAACAAAATTGGCAGTATTTCACAATCAGGACATGTAAAAGACACCAGTACATGTCCTATTTTTCATATACACTGCACCCTACCCATAGGGGTACCTTGGGCCTACCTTAGGGCTGCCTTACATGTAGCAAGAGGGAAGGTCACTGCAATGGCAGGTCTGATACAAGTTTACAGGACTACTCATGTGGGTGGCACAACTATTGCTGCAGGCCCACTAGTAGCATTTGATTGACGGGCCTTGGCACACATAGTGCACTTTGCTAGGGACTTATCAGTATATCAAATATGCCAATCATGGATAACCAATCAGAATTACAATTTACACAGAGAGCATATGCACTTTAACACTGATCAGCAGTGGTAAAGTGCCCAGAGTCCTAAAGCCAACAAAAACAGGTCAGAAGGCAAATTGTTTGGGGATAAACCTGCAAAAAGGGCCAGGTTGAATACTCACCACTGGAATATCAATAACTTCCCAATGCAAAGAGTGAAGACATTAGGGAAGATTTTCTAACATTCTGTGCATGGTTTGCACCCAAAAGTGAAGCAAATGACGCAAGATGTTTAGTTACAATTCCCTTTCCATGCAAAACATGTTTTGGTTTGGAAATTTTCAACAGCGCTTTTCACTCCTTGCATTACTTTGACTACCTTTCCATAGGTGATACATGGTTGTTCCCATACAACAATCCATGGCTTTTGATGCAAAGCCTTATCTACTAACCCTAGGCTTCTGTGACAAAGAAATGGCTCTTTAAGGCAGCAGTAAAAAGGGAAAATGTTTATATTTCTCCAAACTTTTCCAACTTTGTATGTGTGCTTCCCTTTACAGCACACATCCAAAGTGGGAAAAGTGTTAAAGTTTGTGTATGCATAGTATTTGTACAGGAAAGGTACCCCTCTAATACATGACATATGCTAGGCATGATGCAGATACCTTTGCACTATGATACAAAGGTGTTTGTGTGGCACTAGGCAGCCTGATTGTGTGTAAGCTCTAAGGAGAGAGAAGGGCAGTGCCATATCTTAGTAGAGGTGCTGTCCTCCTCTTTTCTGTCACACAAAGTGGTGCAGCAGGTTTGGATGCTGAGCTGAGTGGTGTGTCAACTTTGTAAATCTGCCCCTTCATTTCCAGGTTCCATCATCTTATCTAAGTAAACATTTTCTGTTTCTTTAGAGTTAAATAAAAATATTGGGTTAAGTTTTGAGTCTGTGAAATCTTTTTTCTGAATTCTTTATGGAGTCTGCACAGTCTGAGATTTTGATTCTTAATGTGTGCTCTTTTTAGTATCATTTTGTGCAGTGATTGAGTTTACTGAATAGCTATCGAATTCAACCAAGTCTTGACATCCGCCTGCACTGGGCGATATTCAAAAGTCAATCCCTCATCAAACTAACTGAAAATGATTTACAAGATTTCAAAATGTAATACCCGAGGAGAAGACTTGACAATCCAAACTGTGCTCTCGTTCGTTACAGAACACAGCCAGCGCAGACCAAAAGGAGCTCAATGTTTTTAAAGGAATCAGCATGGAAGTTAGTTAATCCCTTGATTCGCTGAGTAAGAATGTATTTTCCATGAAACAGTCCTGTCCACCTATCCCACCAGCGGTGCTGGAACAATTTCCTGAACAAGGGTGCGGGCCGGGCCATCAGCTTGCGAAAAATATAGGGATTTTAAAATATCTGATGTTACTGAACTTGCAAGTGTAGCAAATGAGCAAAAAGCTTTAAGTGGGAAGCATATGTTTATGGGAGGGAAAGAGTTGGATGAGATGGTAATCCGAGACATTTTTTGCAAAAATATGTCATAAAAGTGCATTATGATGACATATTCCTAAATATATGGATACATTGTGTCAATTTGTATTAAAAAGGAGCTATTTAAAAAGCACCAATAAAAAACAGGTTATTATTAGCCATGTGTGCATACAAGAGTAGAATAATTGTGAATTGCTTTTTTCTCATCGTACTTCGTGGTTTCCCTTCCACCAGATTCTACAATTAAAAGGCCAACATGTGGTTCATTCTTAATATTTGTAAATTTTAAAAAGAAGCTACTTTTTACATTGGCACCTTTCACATGATTCATCCATTCATCCTCCACGAGACTCGATCACAAGGGTGACAAACGTTTGATATCAAATGTCTTCTCTTTGAAGCCTCATAATGAGAACTTAGATACATGACAAGCAAATGTGCTGTAGTTTGCTAAAGGTTGTTCTGTGGACTCTTCTTAATTACTGCTGACATTCGACTACATTTGAACAGCTACTGCTGCTTGCAATCCAAACTCATTATAGGGGTGTAATGTAGGCCCTGGCAGCCCATGTGGTGCAGGCGGGAACCCAACCCTTCAGGGGCTCCCAAAGCGTTTAAGAGGGCCCCCTATTCAGACGAAGGCCAATGAATATCTATTAGATTTAGGCGACTCAGGGATCCCTGCAGGGGTGCCCAGTCATTTTGTATCAGTCACTGCCTTCATACACCTTGCTTCTGATTGATGTTTGGTGGATATTACACCCAGAAGAGAGAGAGTTCACTTTCTGGTGAGTGTTGCATTCTAGTTACTCTAGAATTTACTACTTTTGGTTTCAAAATATGTTCCATCTTTGGCAAAGGTGTTAACTATAGATACATTCGAATCTCTCTTCATGTGCTAGTACTCATCACTTCAGATTGCAATGGGGAAAAGGAATGGCCTCAAAACACAGGCACTTCTATGCTATTGTGTTCAAGCCCATACTGACAGTATCCTCTGTGTAGTGCGTCCTTCTGTGTGAAGTTATGCTGGTTCCTTGCTGAATGCACACATCAGACGGATACATCTTGCTGTGCACAACTGCCATGCAGCACCCTTTTGATACCTGTGCTAGCCTTCTTGCATCCACTCCACTGCTAACATCCTGAAGACAATGTCCTCCTTATGACACACAAGAGTCATAAGGAAGTTTGCACCAAAGCTGCGAGGAGCAGCGAGCAAAATCAACCCTTTCAAAAAGACAAACAGCAGAAAATAACTTTGGAAACTATAACCAGAGATATCACGGATGGTAACTGCCTGGTCTCAAGTCTGAGCACCACAGTGTCTGCAATGGCCTCAGAAGTGACTTTGATATACTTTGAACTAGCTTTGTTCCATTAGAGGCTGGATTAAACTGATGAGGTAAAGGCTGACCTGGAATCCTGCCTCATTCACACCGTGGACTGGGAATTAAAGGTCTGGCAGCTGTGCATCAAACTGATCAAGCTTTGAGATGGATAGCACAGAGACAATGTTTGTTTTTACAGAATCTCTTAATCTATGGAAAAATCAGTTGTGCCTTTATTGCGGACATCATTCTTACTGTGACTGCTGAGCAAAGACCTTTCCTCCTTTAGAATTCCAATGGGCATGGCACATCAACCAAGGAATCAGTTAAAGTCAGAATTCTGTTGTTTGAACATTGCCACTTCTCTCAGGCATCATGAAGCATGACAAGTTGTACAGTATGCCAATTTGAAGGCCCACTCACTTTAAAGTGAGTTAAATTTATACAATTCATATTACAGAAAACTTCTCTTTGGGATAAACCTCAAGAGAAATTACTGTACCCACGACAACAGTAACATAAATGGTCTGGTAGTTACTATCATTGGCAAAACATTGGAATACACTGATCCATCAGACGGAGGACTCTTTCAGGGCATATTGGACACAACAGACAAAATAATGCTTCACGTGGAGAACAACTCGTTCACCTGCAACCAGATGCTGATGCCAATAATACACAAGACCGCCTATGACACTCTGATCCTCAGCTACCCAGAACCTCATTGGCTGAATCCAGAGTCTAATACTTTGTACTCTTGAGACCCTCTCATCATGCCTTCTTCGATAAGAGAATTAGTTATAAATTCCCTTGATGTTAACAGACTCCTCACTTCATCAAAATGTAGAAGATATTGTAATAACTTCTATCTAAATGTAGGCAAATAGCCCTACTCCAGGATACTCATCTATATAAAATTGAATGTAGAAATTTACAGAGAGGCTGGGTAGGAAAAATGTTTTAATGAAAAGTGATAAGGTGTGGGTTGATATTTCATCCTCTCTAAATTGCTTCCTGAGAATACATCCAAGAAGTCACTCCTTCATGCTGCTGAACTTGTTGCAGACGAAATTTCTGCATCTTTGCAAGATATTGAATCCGCTAGCATTTGAGTACAACCAATGTATCTCTCATTCCCCTTGGTACACTGTAGAGCTGACCACTAGTTGGAAGTGCCCATGCAAAGTGGAATGACACATAAAATCCGTCTCCAGCAGGGCAGGGAGAGTGGTCCATTTTAATACCCACCATTTACATCTACTGGTCCAATGGAAAGACATATTGGCCAAATCCATTGGGTAGACTTCAGTTCTGTGAAGTCCCACCCTTGGAAAGAATGTTTTCTGTAGCTCCCTCACTAGAGACCTTCCAGTACCCTAACCCCCAGATGCAATACCCAAAGTTATAGCAGCAAGATAATGGACTCTGTTTGGGTGGTATTCGTCCCAAAGATCAGTAGTAGGATAATCTTGGTTTCGATTTGTTGCTCGTTCTGTACCACATTTTCATAGCACATAACCTTTGGCAAATTAGGTGAGCCTGTCGGTCTACCACCATTAATTGGCAGTTTCTTCCACAGATATGAATTTCCTTCAATATACAAACATCTCACATCAGGGTCCTGCAATATATATAGAATGGATTATATCACCCTGTGAGAAAGTCATCCTTTTTGCCCTGATCAGTCCCATTTTTTGCTTGGTAACAGACTCGGACTGCGCTCTGGGCTCTGCTTACCAGGCCTAGGGCCAGTGCTCTGATTATAAGGATATGCACATTAGGTGTAATTATAATTGATACTGACAGCCTAAGTGTAAGTCCCTAGTATATAATAGGGCATGTAGGTTTAGAGGCCCAGTAGACCTAATGCACTTAAGTGTGCACTACTGTGGTGCCTGCTCAAATTCAAAAGGCAGCACTGCCTTTCAGGCTGCCTTTAACTTAAATGTACATGCAAATTCGACTTTAGATTTAAAGGTACTTCCAAAGTCTCACACTACCTTATTGTACATATAAGGGACCACTAAGGTCTCCCCTAGGTGTTGAAGGGGTAAGGTGCCTTGTCACTATAAAATATTTATAAAAGATGCTTTATAAGCTCTGGTGAGGGAAAAACTGCCAATTCCGTTTTCCCCATTGTAGTGAATAGCTCCATAGGCTAACATTGAGATGTTTTATTTAAGTATAAATATTGACAGGAGCCATCTAAAAATATCCTTTAAGGTATCTAATTAATAGTTAAGATAGATTAAACAACTTGCCACTGTTAGATGTATAATAACTATTACAGAAAAGAAGTTATTAAACTTTCTTTTCTATGAGCCAAACTCTAGCTTTCCAGCTGCCCTCTCCTGATTGATCACCTTTTCCCAGGCTAAGCCAGGACTGCTTGATGAGGTGTGAAGTGTACTGTCAGAGCAGGCAGTGGATTTCCTGTGGGTTGAGAACTTTAGCTGGAGAAGCCAAAAGGCAGGAAGAGGGTGGGGGAGCCAAACTGGTCTTCAAAGGCAGAATGACAGTTTTGGACCAGCACATGGTGGCTCCCACATCCTGCACCCCCAGCCACACCCGAGCCTCAGTAATTGGATTAGTCAGGGGGTAGAAAGGGGTTTGTTGGTGAAACTGAGCCACACCAGTGGATTGGCTTAGCCAGATCTAAGCCCGAAGGAGAGACTTTCTCTTATGTTGTATTTGAGAGAACAGTGCTTTCTGAGACAAGAATATGCCACACTTTAGAGGAAGTGGTCATATACCTCGGCAGCACCCTGCATCCCATTGGTCAGGGGTGCCCCCCTGCTTGACGCCCAGAAACTGTGAATAAATCTGGGAGAGCTGCATAGCCCCTCAGATCTGCTGCCTGAAACTACCAGGAGAAGAAGGACTGTCCTGCTGGAATCTTGATCTGCACCCAAAGGTCTGAACTCTGAAGGACTGCACCTGCTGCACAATCTGGTACTGCAGCCCTAAGTACTTTGCCTTCGGAGTGAACTCCCTGCAAGCTACAGGTTAACAGAGCCCACCTGCATCATTTCCTCTAACAGTCCCCATCCTGGAGTGGGTCCAGTGGACTTTTAAGGATTTGGCCAGGTGCATTGTGGAAATTGTAGTCCAGACATCCCAAGGACCATCTAGGAGATTCCAGACCCTTGGATATGTGTTTTGGACACTTTGAACCCTCAAGGAGACCTTCTGGTAGAAAATCCAGAAGTTTGGTGAAGTTTGGGAGTTCGCCAGTAGGTAGTTATAGTTAGGACCTAGTTTCCATAGGTAGAGTGTTTTCTGTTTTGCAAATATCTTTGGGACCCTTCGACAAATCTTCACGAGCCTTTTAAAGGTAATACAACGCTCAATTCAGCTGCAGTCTTGAAAGTTTCAGTGTGATCTATCAAAGGGGGCAAGAAAAAGGGGGGTCCCAAAACACATCTCCTATGTTAATTCCTATAGGGATTTTGAACAAGACTACAGCCCAAACTGCTGGACGGAATGACACAAAATTTGGCAGAAAGCTAGCTTTGGTCTAGAAAACACACTTTTTGTGATTTGCCATAAATCTGTTCAGGATTTTTAGAGATATTACCTGAAATCCAAATTTATATATCTAGGGGCAGGGATCCTCAGTGGATCCATCCGCAGTGGATCCACGGCTCCATGTGCCACAGCAAGGCCCTGAATGGCTGGCAGCAACCTGAGAGAAAAATTGCGCCCGCCATTTTATGTGTCGAAGAATGGTCCATGCGACTGAAAAGTTGTTTGTATATTCAATGACGGGATAGGTGAGAGCCTTCCTGACCCCTTGTGTGTGTTTAAAAAGAGAGCTAAACATGTGTACTGGGGCTGGAATTCCCTAAAAACCTTCTTTTGTCACGTGTGTGATCCGTGGATCCCTTGCGGGGCTCAGCGCAGTCCCCGTTTAAGTCCACAAGGGATTTGCAGATCTAGCGTGACTCTTAAAGATACATACTTTTACACCTATAGAGACACTCTCACACCCACACTTACAACCATACACACACTGTCTCACCCATTCACATACTGATACAGACACTCTCACACCCACACTTATACCCATACAGACTTTTCACACCCACTAACATACCCACACAGACACTTTCTCACCCACACTTACACCCATTCAGACCTTTTAAACCCACTCACATACACATATAGAGACTCTCACACCCATAATTACGCCCATACAGACACTCTCAAACCCACTCACATACCCATATTGATACTCTAACACCCACACTTACAACCATACAGACACTCTCACACCCACTCTTACTCCCATACACTCACTTTCACATCAACTCACATACCTATCCAGACACTCTAACACCCATACAGACACTCTCACACCTATGCTTACACCCATAAAGACACTATCACACCCACTCTTACACCCATACAGACACTTTTACATCTACTCACACACTCACTCTCACACTCACTCACATACACATACAGACACTCTTACACCCACTCACATGGCTATGCAGATACTCTTTCACCCACACTTACATACCCATACAGAGACTCTTATAACCATTGACACACCTATACAGACACTCTCACACCCAGACCCACTCATAGAACAATACAAACACCCATTCACAGTCCTATACAACTACTCACACAGACTTATACACCCACATAAACACTCAGACACTCACTCAAACAGAAAGTCAGCAACCTACACAGCCAATAACACACCCACTTTCAAAGTTAAAAAGTTACTCTTAGGCAATAGAATATAAAAAACCTTAGAAATTCACTGAAAATACCAAAGGTTTCAGGGACGTTATAGTTAGGAAATAAAATTTAAAAAACCTTAGAAATTCATTGAAAAAACCAAAGGTTACAGGGACAGATTTCACTTGTACAAAACCATAGAAATTCAGCAGTTATACAGGAGCCGGCTTTCTGCACCTGGCATGGGAATGTGGCCCCATTCAGAGATATTGGCACACAGTACTTGAGGCTATGGGCCAGATGACTGGATACCCCATTCCGAACACCCCACTCATTACACTATTAGGATACACAAAAGACCTCGATTCCTCAATCAGGAAATATGTCTCACTGGGCTTACTATTAGCCAAATGCAGGGTGGCCTGTAGATGAGGCAGAGGGTGTGCTCCTAAATTTAAGGAGTGGCTGAATGACCTTGTATTTTGTCAAGATCAATTAACTACGTATGCGGAGCTAATACCGCCCACTTCCCGACCAAAAGACATCTGAGAACCCTTACGAACATATTTACGTGAACACTCCACTACAGGAGAGAAAGGGGGAGGGAATACTCTGGACTCAACAAAGATACAGGATGAAATAGCTATGAACAAGGGGCAGGGGCAGGAGGAAAGGGAAGGGATTGCTATGTGAGGTCAAGGATTTCGTAGTGTGATTATCTGGATTATATCAACATAATTTGTTATATTGCTTATGAAAATGCACGAGTACATGTTAAATATGCTATTTGAGCCCACCATGGCTACTCTATATACTTTAATAATATGCTGTGATGTAAGGCTTGATTAAAGCCTGTTATTGTTGGCTTTCAATTGTAAAATCAATTAAAAAAAGTTTTAAAAAGAAGAAATTCAGCAGTTATAGTTACCTGAGCTAAATATAGCTTATGCCCCCGTAATGCACTGCTTGTGACCTCACATATTATATCACTCATGACATGGTCAGTGACATCACTGGTGACATCACTGATGACATCTAAAATGCCATCACTGATTACATCACTAATGACATCATCCCGTGAGTGTATGTGATTTCTAAGAGTTTATGAGTGCTAAACATATATACACTAAGCTTCTACAAAAGTAAAATTAGTATACTAGGTGTACTACTAATGAGTGCTATTACTTCTAACATATATATTATGACTGGCTGTGTGACTGTGCATATATCCATGTGAGTGAGTGTTTGAGTGGCTGTATGGGTGTGTGAGTGGGTGTGTGAGTGGCTGTATGGGTCTATAAATGGGTATGTGAGTAGCTGTGTGGGTGAGTGAGTGGCTGTGTGAGTAGTTGTATTGGTGAGTGGGTGTGTCAATGGCTGTCTGGGAGAGTGAGTGGATGTATGAGTGGCTGTATGGGTAGGTGAGTGGGTATGTAAGTGACTGTATGGATAAGTTAGGGGCTGTTTGAGTGGGTATTTTGATAAGTTAGTTGGTGTGTGAGTGACTGTATTGGAGAGTGTGTGTCTGTGTGAATGGCTGTATAGGTGAGTGAGCGAATGTGGGAGTGCTTGTATGGATGTTTGAATGGGTATGTAAGTGGTTGTGTGGGTGTGTGAGTGCTTGTATGAGTGAGTGAGTGGCTGTGTTGAGAGCCTGGATGGGTGAGTGGCTGTATATGTGAATAAGTGGGTGTGTGAGCAGTTTTATGGGTGTGTGTGGCTGTGTGAGGGGCTGTATGGGTAAGTGACTGGTTAAGTAGCTGTATGGGTGAGTGAGTGGGTGTGTGAAAGGCTCTATTAATGAGTGAGTGAGTGGTTGTGTGAGTACTTGTATGGGTCTGTGAATGGGTATGTGAATGGTTGTGTGGGTGTGTGAGTCAGTGTATGAGACGTGGTATAGGGGTGTGTGTGTGAATGAAGTCATCATTGATGTCATCAGTGATGTCATTTGAGATGTCATCAGTGATATCATCAGTGATGTCACTGACCATGTCATGAGTGATGTAATATGTGAGGTTGTTAATATTGATGAATGCAATGTCAATTTACACCATGATATATGCACACATAACAATGTCAATACCAGTAAAAACAATGTCAATGCACGCTATGACAAATGTAGGCATTATAATGAGAATGTCAGTAAATATGATATCAATGACCGCAATGTTATATGTATACGTAATAACGAGCTAGTATTATAGCTGTTGAATTCACCTGAGATGACCGCCCCATCAATCCAGAGTCAGAGATATGTGGTCAGAGAGGCCCTGCGACTCAAGCATAGTGATTGATAGGTCACAGGTGGGATTGTACTTAGCCCGAAGATAAACGAGCGAACATGGAAAACCCTGATCGATCCCACAGATAGGCAGTTACACCACAAACAGGTCCGAGGAGATTGGCTCCAATAAAAGACACTTGGCCATACGCATCCGTTCCCAAAATACCACAAAGTCAGATGCCACATGTAGCTAGGAACACTCAGCCAACCAGGACACAACATGCACACTACACGTAGAGATCACGTGCTCCATACGCTGGACATCTGGACACATACACACTGGCCACCACTAACTCTCCCTGAGATTGAGAGCCACCTGTTAACCCCTTATCAGATGGTTGTATTTATAATTTTATCATTAGGCCGGGATCTACATGCTTTCTAAGAACGTGTAATCATTTTATTGTACCTCATGAACTGTATATATTACCAGCCAAAACTTCTGTACATTGAGACTGTCTTCAGAAACGACTCTGTGGATGCTCTCCAGGTCTCTGTATTTAATTAAACCAACTTGTTCCTTATTAGAAATGGTGGTCTCTAGTTGGCAGAGGTAGGTACCTTTGTCCCAATAGGGACCCTTGCTTCTAGTCAGGGTGAGGGGGATACACTTCTAAAATAACCCCTGCTCACCCCCTTGGTAGCTTGGCATGAGCAGACAGGCTTATCTCAGAGACAGTGTGTAAAGCATTTGTGAACACATACAGTAATACAGTGAAAACACTACAAATGGACACCACACCAGTTTAGAAAAATAAGTAATCTTTATCTAAACCAAAACAAGACCAAACGACAAAAATCCACAATACAGTAATAAAAATATGACTTTTAAATGGTAGAAATAGTTCAGTTCAATGCAAGTTGTAAATGCGACACTTTTCTCACAAAGTACCTTAGATGAGTCACGCAAAACAAACAAAATGGCCGCAGGGAAGGTGATGCGTTGGTTCCTTATACTCAGGGAAGGTGATGCGTCGATTCCTTGCTCCGGGGGAGGTGATGAGTCGGTTCCTTACTACAGGGCAGGGGAGTTGATGCGTCTATTCCTTACCGGAGAGGAGGTGATGCATTGTTTTCTTACTGGGTGGGGAGTTGATGCGTCTGTTTCTTACTGCGGCCCCCAACTATGCGACAGTCTTGGCTCCTCGATGCGATGCGTCGATCCGGTACGATGCGTGGCTTCGTGCAGCCGCACAGCAGACTTGCGTTGGGATCGGTGTGGTGATCTCGGACTTCGGAGATCGTTGCACCCGATGCATCGTGCGGCGACTTCACGAGCCGCGGCAGGCGTTGCAACAGTTTCTTCGGCAATGCGTCGGAAACAGGTGTGGATGCGTCACGCTTCTTTGATGTTGCGTCGATTTTCCAGCTCCCAGCCACAAACAGTCTCTAGAGGACCTAAACAGCAGCAGGCACCTCTTTGCAGGTTGGAATTCCCAGCAAGGGAATTCAGGGGAGCTGGTGGTGAATTCTTTGTGTCCCTGAGACTTCAGAACAGGAGGCAAGCTCAGTTTCAAGCCCTTGGAAATCTTTTCTTCAAGCAGGTGACAAAGCAAACAGCAAAGTCCTTTTTCTGCTTTCCTTGGCAGCAAGCAGCCACTGCAAGCCAACCCAAGGACAGCAAACAGCACAGGGGCAGTATTCCTCCTCAGCTTATCCAGCTCTTCTCCTTGGCAAAGGTTCCTCTTGATTTCCCAGAAGTGATCTAAAAGTCTGGGGTCCGGGCCCCTCTTTTTATATACCAAAATCCTTTGTTCTCTGAAGGCAGAGAGTGTCTGTACCCAGCCAAAACCAGTTCTGTGGGGCACTTTGATAGTGCACAACAACCTCCATTGTCAGTGTGAGCCCTGGCTCCAGACACACCACAGGGTGGCGGAGCCGTCATTGTGGAAGGCAGGCACAGCCCTATTCAGGTGAAGGTGCTACTCCTCCCACAACTCCAAATGCAGTCCAAGCCTATTCAGCCCAGCCCTGACTCATTTGATTTCTGGAGCCGCTGCCCCTCTCCAGGCCCTGTCATCCAAAAGCCAGACATGCAATACACAAACCTAGCAGAGGCACACTGGATGGTTAAGCAAGAAAATACCTACTTTCTAAAAGTGGTATTTTCAAACACAGAATGTAAAAATCACCCTCACTAAAAGAAGCACTTTAACATTCTGAGTTCAGGCATACTAAACTTTACTTTTCTATCTTGTTCCTAGGGTCAGTTATCTTTATAAGATGTTATAAACAACCTCCCCATTCTGTCCTATTGGAACAGATAGCCTTGCAATAGTGAAAAACGAAATTGGCAGTATTTCACTATCAGGACATGCCACACACACCAGGGCATGTCCTACCTTTCACATACAATGCACCCTGCCCACAGGGGTACCTTGGGCCTACCTTAGGGGTGACTAATATGTAGAAAATGGAAGGTTTAGGGACTGGCAAGTGTGTGCACTTGCCAAGTCAACATGGCAGTCCCAGACTGCACACAGGCTCTGCAATGGCAGGCCCGAGTCACATTTTACAAGCTGCTTCTGTGGGTGGCACAATCCGTGTTGCAAGCCCACCAGCAGCATTCGCACTGTACTAGGGTCTGACAAGTAAATCAAATAATCCAATCATGGAATCACTAATCCATAACAATAATTTACAAAGGGAGCACTTGCACTTTGACACTGAACAGCAGTGGCAAAGTGCCCAAAGCATCTAGACCAGAAAAAATGGTGTCCAACATACAGCAAAACACAGGAGGTAAAGGCAAAAAATAGAAGGGAGACCCACGCCAATGGTGCCAGGTCTAACACGTGACCCTTCCAGCTGAATTGTGGGGAGAACTACCCACCCTCTTGGGAGTTCTCTTCACTAAGGCGGAAAAATCTTGACAGACCATCAGCATTGGCGTGTTCTGTACCAGGGCGGTGTTCCACCGTAAAGTCCATCCCCTGTAGGGAAATGGACCACCTCAACAGCTTTGGATTCTCACCCCTCATTTGCATCAACCATCTGAGGGGCCTGTGGTTTGTCAGAACCCGGAAGTGAGTCCCAAACAAGTATGGTCTCAGCTTCTTCAGCGCCCGGACCACAGCAAATGCCTCACGCTCAATCGCACTCCACATCTGTTCCCGTGGAAGTAACCTTCTACTAATGAAGGCTACAGGTTGGTCCAGGCCCTCCTCATTTAGCTGTGAGAGCACAGCCCCCACACCATGCTCTGAAGCATCTGTCTGCACAATGAACTCTTCTGAGAAGTTGGATGCCTTAAGCACGGGCGCTGTGCACATGGCAGATTTCAGGGCATCAAAAGCCTTCTGTCAGGCGTCAGTCCAATTCACTTTCCTGGGCTGCTTCCTGGAAGTCAGGTCTGTCAAGGGGGCAACAATAGTGCCATACCCTTTGACAAATCTCCTGTAATACCCTGTGAGTCCTAAAAAGTCTCTCACCTCTGAGTCTTGGGGTTCTCCCAAGCCAGAATGGTATCAATCTTGGGCTGCAGGGGCGCCACCTGGCCGCTCCCCACCTGGTGTCCCAAGTACACCACTGAACCCTGCCCGATCTGGCACTTACTCGCCTTGATCGTGAGGCCTGCCTTCGGCAGCGCCTTCAACACTTCCCAGAGGTGGTGCAGATGTTCCTCCCAAGTGGCACTGAACACTGCAATGTCTTCCAGGTAGGCGGCACTGAAATCTTCCAGCCCAGCCAATACCTGGTTGACCAACCTCTGAAAGGTGGCAGGGGCATTCTTCATCCCAAAGGGCATCACCCGGAATTGGCAGTGCCCATCTGGTGTGGAGAATGCTGACCTCTCTCTTGCCCCATCAGTTAAGGCGATCTACCAGTACCCAGACGTTAGGTCAAACGTACTAAGGTACCGGGCAGCCCCCAACAGATCGATGAGCTCATCAGCTCTGGGGATGGGGTGCGCATCAGCTCTGGTGACTGAATTGAGCCCTCAGTAGTACACACAGAACCAGTGTTCTGGTGTGGCACCGGCTGCATCAGCCTTCGGGACCAAGACCACTGGGCTGGCCCAAGGGCTGTTTGAGGGCTCAATCAGCCCTAGCGCTAACATCTTGGAGACCTCCTCCTTGATGCAAGCTCTGACCCTGTCAGTCACTTGGTAAATCTTATGTTTTACTGGAGGACTGTCCCCAGTGTCCACATCATGGACGCACCACTGAGTGACACCGGGGGTCAGGGAGAACAGGTCAGAAAAGTGCCCCAACAGTTGGCGGCAGTCACTCTGCTGTTCAGGGGTCAGGGTGGGAGAGAGGTTCACACTGTCCACTTACCCATCTTGCTCCTTTGCAGACAGGCGGTCAGGAAGAGGCTCAGTCTCCTCTTCCATCCCAGCATCTCTTGCTAGGAGCATGCACACTTCAGACCTCTCCAAGTGGTGCTTCAGGTGGTTCACATGCAGGACCCGCAAAGGGTTCCTGGGAGACTACAAGTCCACCAAGTAGGTGACATCACTCTTGCGCTCCACCACCTCAAATGGTCCGGTCCACTTATCCTGGAGCGCACAAGGCTCCACTGGGGCCATGACCCAAACCTTCTGTCCAGGCTGAAACTCGATCAGAGTGGCATTCTGATCATACCAGCGTGTCATTTCCTCCTGCTGGCTTCCAGTTTTGCCTGAGCGAGTTGCCTGAAGCGCTTAGTCTGGTTTCTGAAGGCCAGCATGTAGCTATATATCCTGGGGAGGTTTACTGGGAGCTTTCTCCCAGACTTCTTTCACCAGACTCAGAGGTCCTCTTACAGGATGCCCATACAGGAGCTCAAAGGGACTTTACCGTAAGGACTTCTGCGGTACCTCTCTGTAAGCAAACAGCAGGCATGGCAAGAGGACGTCCCACTTATGCCTCATGGGTTCACCAAGACCCATAATCATGCCTTTTAGGGTCCGGTTGAATCTCTCAACCAGCCCATTACCTTGGGGGTGGTAAGGAGTGGTGAACTTATAAGTTACACCGCACTCCTGCCACAGGGACTTCATATACTTGGATATGAAGTTGGTACCCCGGTCGGACACCACATCTCTGGGGAACCCCACACAGTAAAAAATCCCCATCAACGCACGACTCATCACGGGGGCCATCACAGTCCGGAGAGGGATGGCTTCCGGGTACCGGGTGGCATGGTCCACCAAGACCAGGATAAACCTGTTGCCCATGGATGTCTTGGGATCCAGAGGCCCCACAATGTCAATACCCACCCTCTCAAAGGGGGTGCTGACTACAGGGAAAGGTTGGAGAGGAGCCTTACACTTCCTCCCACTCTTACCACTTGCCTGGCAAGTCTGGCAAGACCTACAGTGAGCATCAGAATGCTTGCACATTTGGGGCTAGTAAAAGTGGGTGACAAGCCTTTCAAAGGTCTTGTCTTGCCCCAAATGTCCTGCCAAAGGCACATCATGAGCCAGACCCAGTAGGAAGGCTCTGAAGCGCTGGGGTACCACCAGCACATGGGCTGGCCCAAGCTCAGCAACCTTAGGCTCGCTATACAGGTGACCATTCTCCCAGTATATCCAATGTGATCCGGACTGATCACCTGCTGCCTGGTTTGCAGCCTGCTGCTGCAAACCAATGAGAGAATGGCACGTCTGCTGCTCAGGTAGGTCCCCCAGTTCAGCCACTTGTTCCCCTGTAGGCTCCAGGGTATCCTCCTCAGGGTCTACCTCCTCCTGGACTGTGGGAACTTCGGGGGCCTGTTCCCTGCGCCCCCTGCCTCTTCTCTTCCCGGCAGGCACCTGGGCCACTCTTTCAGGCTCCAGGTCCTTTTGAATGCCCTTTCCGGCTGCCATTGACCGAGTGGTCACACATGCCCACTCAGGCAGACCCAACATCTCCAAATGAGACCTCTGCTCCACCTTCGCCCAAGGGGAGCTCTCCAAATCATTGCCTAGCAGACAGTCAACAGGCATGGCTGGCCTCACAGCTACTCTCAAGGTACCTGAGACCCCCCTCACTCAAAGGGAACCTGTGCCACTTTGCAGAGGCACTCTGTCAGTAACAACTACTGGGTAGAATGTGTTGGGGACCACCTGCTCTTCAGACACCTGCCGACAACTGACAGCTGTCACACTGTTTCCGGTGTCTCTCAGAGCCTCCACACTATGGCCATTGATGGTCACCCACTGCCTTTACTTTTTAGTGTTATCAGGCAGATGAGTCCTTGGGACCATCTCACTGTCTCCTAAAGAGACAGGGACATCTGTGCGGGATCCCACCCACCTTGGGCACCCGACTCCTCCCCCAAGGCTACACTAGCCAGTTCCCGGGTGGTGCACCAGTGGGTGTGGTAGTAACCAGTTTGGGACACTTAGGATCCCCCCGGAAGTGGCCCACCTGACCACAACTAAAACAGGTTGTGGGACCCCTCTGAACAGGCTTACCTGTCGGGACCCATGGTTTCTTTTCAGTGGGAGGCTGGGAACCCGTACCTTGGTTCCCTTGGGGATTACTTTGGGGCCCTTTTTAGAACTCCTTTTGTTTATCCTTGTCCCCCCCACTCTTCTGCTGGGGACCCTGCCCACCCTTGGCGGAGTCTCCCACAAGACCTTTGTGGACCCTGGTACTGACCCAGCGGTCCGCCTCCACAGCAAGCTTCCTGGGGTCAGTCAGCTTACTATCAATGAGGTGCTGGCGTAGCTCTGGAAAACAACTACTGGATAAGTGCTCCCATGCAACCAAATCATAGAGCCCCTGTAAATCAGTTACCTTGCTACCCTTCACCCATCCATCCAGTGCTCTGCAAAAATAAGATACATACTCCACCCAAGTACTTGACTCCAGCTTCTTGCAGTTCCTAAATTTCTGCCTATAAAGCTCTGGGGTCAACCCATACCTGGCTATCAAGGCTTCCTTCATGGGGGCATAGGACATCTGATCCTCAGTGGGCAAAGCTAGTAGGGTCTCTCTCCCTTCACCTATGAAGCGGCCCCACAACCCCGCTCCCCAGTCTCTCTCAGGGACCCAGTGGGACTTCATTGCTATTTCATAGGCCTTAAACCACTGCCCAATGTCATCATGCTTCATGAAATCTTTGATAACATCTTTGGGAATGTATACTTTTTCTTCCCCAGGCACTGATGACGTGCTACCACCAGAGGGAGCGATTTCTAGACTCTTTGCTTTCAGCTCAAACTCCCTCAACACTCTCTCATGCTCTAAAAGCATCTTCTTTTCCTCCATGGCCAATTTCTTGCTCTCCAGCTCCAACCTATTATTCTCTAAGTCACCCTGGTTCCCCAGCTTGAGCTTAGCAAGCTCCATTTCATGCACTCAGCTTCTCTCCCTGTCCTCCAACTCCTCTGGAGACAGACCCCTTGAAGACACACTGCTACCTTCCCTGGGAGGCACCCCCCCTCCAGTTAGGCCCACTAGCCCATCCTGCTGCCCTTCTAAATTCTCCACGTCCACCATAGGCTCCTCGGTCTGCCCACTGGCATTCCTCGCTTCCAACAAGGCCCTCAGCGCCTATTGGAATTCCTCCTTTCTGGTAAGGCCTGTCACGGAGATTTTATATTTTTTGCAGGTGGCACAGTGTAGGTATAAACCCACTCCTCTCCTCTTCAAATTCAATATCCACAGATGCAAGTGATGCTGCTTTGCTCATGGTGAAAATTGGCAGTTCTCAAGATGCAAAAAATTCACAGAAAAAAAAACTACCAAATGTATGTGGTTGCGTAATGGTCTGCACTATACTAGTAGTGTACACCAATCACTGTATGTAAGTCACAAATGCAAGTCCAGAACCTCACCGCTGACCACCAATGTTAGAAATGGGTGTCTCTAGTTGGCAGAGGTAGGTACCTTTGTCCAAATAAGGACCCTTGCTTCTAGTCAGGGTAAAGGGGATACACTTCTAAAATAACCCCTGCTCACCCCCTTGGTAGCTTGGCACGAGCAGACATGCTTATCTCAGAGGCAGTGTGTAAAGCATTTGTGAACACATACAGTAATACAGTGAAAACACTACAAATGGAGACCACACCAGTTTAGAAAAATAAGTAATCTTTATCTAAACCAAAACAAGACCAAACAACTAAAATCCACAATACAGTAATAAAAATATGACTTTTAAATGGTAGAATTAGTTCAGTTCAATGTAAGTTGTAAATGCGACACTTTTCTCACAAAGTACCTTAGATGAGTCACGCAAAACAAACAAAATGGCCACAGGGAAGGTGATGTGTCGGTTCCTTACACTCAGGGAAGGTGATGCGTCGATTCCTTGCTCCGGGGGAGGTGATGCGTCGGTTCTTTATTGCAGCGCAGGGGAGTTGATGCGTCAATTCCTTACCGGAGAGGAGGTGATATGTTGTTTTCTTACTGCGTGGGGAGTTGATGCGTCTGTTTCTTACTGCGGCCCCCAATGATGCAACAGTCTTGGCACCTCGATGCGATGCGTCGATCCGGTACGATGCGTGGCGTCATGCAGCCACACAGCAGGCTTGCGACGGTTTCGTCGGCGATTCGTCGGAAACAGGTGCGGATGCGTCACGCTTCTTCGATGTTGCGTCGATTTTCCAGCTCCCAGCAACAAACAGTCTCTAGAGGTCCTAAACAGCAGCAGGCACCTCTTTGCAGGTTGGAATTCCCAGCATGGGAATTCAGGGGAGCTGGTGGTGAACTCTTTGTGTCCCTGAGATTTCAGAACAGGAGGCAAGCTCATTTTCAAGCCCTTGGAGATCTTTTCTTCAAGCAGGTGACAAAGCAAACAGCAAAGTCCTTTTTCTCCTTTCCTTGGCAGCAAGCAGCCACTGCAGGCCAACCCCAAACAGCAAACAGCACAGGGGCAAAGGTTCCTCTTGATTTCCCAGAAGTGATCTAAAAGTCTGGGGTCTGGGCCCCTCTTTTTATACCCCAAAATCCTTTGTTCTCTGAAGGCAGAGAGTGTCTGTACCCAGCCAAAACCAGTTCTGTGGGGCACTTTGAAAGTGCACAACAACCTCCATTGTCAGTGTGAGCCCTGGCTCCAGACACAGCACAGGGGGGCGGAGCCGTCATTGTGGAAGGCAGGCACAGCCCTATTCAGGTGAAGGTGCTACTCCTCCCACCACTCCAAATGCAGACCAGGCCTATTCAGCCCAGCCCTGACTCATCAGACTTCTGGAGATGCTGCCCCTCTCCAGCCCCTGTCATCCAAAAGCCAGACATGCAATACACAAACCTAGTAGAGGCACACTGGATGGTTAGGCAAGAAAATACTTACTTTCTAAAAGTGGTATTTTCAAACACAGAATGTAAAGATCACCCTCACTAAAAATGCACTTTAACATTCTGAGTTCAGGCATACTAAACTTTACTTTTCTATTTTGTTCCTAGGGTCAGTTATTTTTATAAGATGTTATAAACAAACTCCCCATGGGAACAGATAGCCTTGCAGCAGTGAAAAATGAAATAGGCAGTATTTCACTATCAGGACATGCCACACACATCAGGGCATGTCCTACCTTTCACATACAATGCACCCTGCCCAGAGGGGTACCTTGGGCCTACCTTAGGGGTGACTAATATGTAGAAAAGGGAAGGTTTAGGGACTGGCAAGTGTGTGCAATTGCCAAGTCGACATGGCAGTCCCAGACTGCACACAGGCTCTGCAATGGCAGGCCTGAGTCACATTTTACAAGCTGCTTCTGTGGGTGGCACAATCAGTGCTGCAAGCCCACCAGCAGCATTTGATTTACAGGTCTGGGCACACATAGTGCACCATACTAGGGTCTGACAAGTAAATCAAATAAGCCAATCATGGAATCACTAATCCATAACAATAATTTACAAAGGGAGCACTTGCACTTTGGCACTGAACTGCAGTGGCAAAGTGCCCAAAGCATCTAGACCAGCAAAAATGGAGTCCAACACACAGCAAAACACAGGAGGTAAAGGTAAAAAATGGAAGGGAGACCCACGCCAATGGTGCCAGGTCTAACATTCCTGTTTTGCCAAACGCCTCTTGTCATTAATTTTTTTGAAGTAAATTCATACACGAGCAACAAGGTCATAAGCAGTGCATTTCGGGGGCATAAGGTATAGTTAGCTCAGGTAACTATAACTGCTGAACTTCTAATTTTCTATGAGTTTGAATGAGTGAAATATGAGCCTAACTATAACGTCTCTGTAACCTTTGTTTTTTTCAGTGAATATATATATATATATATATATATATATATATATATATATATATCCAACGACAGTTAACCTGTTAATGGAGAGGCCCACACAGGAGAATCGTAGCCAAAAAATGTAATGGAGGTTGTGGTGTGAGACACGAAAGGCTGTCCTCACATGAAAAGTCCAAAGTAAAGCCCAACGCGTTTCGTGCTTCCTAGCACTTCTTCATGGGCTTGTAGCTTCTGTAACCTTTGTTTTTTTCAGTGAATATATATATATATATATATATATATATATATATATATTTATATATCCACAAACGCGTCGTTTCAAACTTACGTCAAACAACAACACCACGGGCCAAGCTTCTTTCAGCGTGAAAATTTATTAGGCAATACCGCTCTACGCGTTTAAATTGATCAATTTAAAAAACACCATGTTAATGCATTCCAGTTACTCGTGAGCAAGGAGCGGACGCTCCAAAACGCGTAGAGTGGTATTGCCTAATAAATTTTCATGCTGAAAGAAGCTTGGGCCGTGGTGTTATTGTTTGACGTAAGTTTGAAATGACGCGTTTGTGGAGTTGTGGAGTTGTAGGGGTTCGCGACCCCGCCACGCCACAGCCTGCCATCGCTGAGTGGCTTGGGTTCTTCGCGAAAAACCTCGCTGGATATATATATATATATATAAAAATAAATATATAAATATAAATATATACATATATATATATATATTCACTGAAAAAACCATAGGTTTTAGGGACAGTTATAGTTACTTGGACATTGCACTCGTACAAAACCCCTGAAATTCCCCCGTTATAGTTAGTTCAGCTAACTATAACTCGCGCCCCCGCAATGCACTGCTGATGACGTCACATATTACATCACTCATGACATGGTCAGTGACATCACTGATGACATCACTGATGACATCTCAAATGACATCACTGATGAAATCACTGATGACATCATCCAGTGACTGTGTGTTTCTCTAAAGTTTAAATATTTTTAATATATATAGGAAAAGACGTATTGAAGAATGAGTGGGTGTGTAAGTGTCTGTATGGATGATTTAGTAGGTGCGTGACTGACTGTATAAGTGAGTGATTTAACGTATCTTACTGAATGCATGGGTTAGTGACTAAACTGGGTGAATGTCTGTATCCGTCTGTCTGTTGCTGTGTAAGTGGCTGCATGTGTTTGTGAATAGCTACATGAGTGTCTATTTGAGTTATTGAATGCTTGTGTGAGTATCTGTATGGGTGCCTGAGTGTTTGTGTGGGAGGGGTGTGTGCGACTCTGTGCATAGATGTGTGAGTGGGTGATTCACTGGGTGGATGGTTTCAAGAGTGCATCTGTGATAGACTGTATGGGTGGGTAAGTGTGTGTAAGAGTGTGTTAGTGAGTGAATGTATGTCCCAGTGGTACATGTGTGAGTAACTACATATGTGAAAGGCAGTATATATGTGTGTTGGAGTATATAAATAGCTATAAGCGAGAGTGACTGATTGTGATAGTGGCTGTATGGATGAGTGTGTGCTTGTATCAGTGATTGTATAAGAGCGTAAGAATGTGCTAGTATTTGTATGAGTAAGTGAGCTGGTGTGTGTATAACTGTATAGGTGAGTAAATGGTAGTGTGTTTAATTATTTGCATGACTGACTAGGTGTGTGAGTACCTCTATGGATGAGTGGCGGTGTTTGAGTGTCTATATAGGACTATGAGTGCATATGATAGTCCTGTACTGAGTGACCGTAAGTATGAGTGACTGTACGGGTGAGTGAGTGGATGTGTGTGTGTAGACCTAAGAATCAGTGAGTGGGTATGTAGTTATTGGTGTTGGAGTGTCTATGGTTTTGCGAATGGCAGTCTGTAATTTAGAGTGGGTGTATCAAAGGTTATATTAGGGTGTGAGGAGGTGCATCAGATTATCACGTGGATGATGTCATCAGTGATGTCATTTGAGATGTCATCAGTGATGTCATCAGTGATGTCACTGACCATGTCATGAGTGATGTAATATGTGACGTCATCAGCAGTGCATTATGGGGCGCGAGTTATAGTTAGCTGAACTAACTATAACGGGGGAATTTCACGGGTTTTGTACGAGTGCAATGTCCAAGTAACTATAACTGTCCCTAAAACCTATGGTTTTTTCAGTGAATTTCAAAGGTTTTTTAAATGCTAATTTGTAACTATAACGTGTCTGAAACCTATGGTTTTTTCAGTGAATTTCAAAGGTTTTTTAAATGCTAATTTGTAACTATAACGTGTCTGAAACCTATGGTTTTTTCAGTGAATTTCAAAGGTTTTTTAAATGCTAATTTCTAACTATAACGTGCCTGAAACCTACGGTTTTTTTAGTGAATTTCAAAGGTTTTGTAAATGACAATTTTTAAATGTATTAATTGTTATATTAATTTTTTTCATACTGATTTACTACATTTTTAGAAACTATTTTTTTTAACATATTTTATTTTTTAAATTACATTGTAATTACATTATACATTACATTACAAAAAATACTTTCTCAGAATGAATTACTTTAGTTTAAATACTTTGCAGATAGGCAATAGACTTTTAAGTACAGTAGTTACAGTTGTTGCAATGGGCAACACATTTTCAAACACAATGCAACATTCAGCTCAATGTGAATTTCTAGTTAAATGCAATTAGTTACTTTATGGATTACTTTTTCTAACCACAGGACTGGATCCTAGATTCAATCCTGGTAGATCTCCTGTAAACAGTTGAGTAAAAGCGTTTTGGTTACAGTCGTGATTTTTAAGGAATATTATTGTATTTTAAAAGTTGACACTTAGAAACTTTTTCTCATAGAATCACCAATGTTATCCTATGGAAGGAAATTCACTTAGCAGGTAAAAACTGTTATCGTTACTTTTTCTTACTCAGTGTTGGATCCTGGATCCAGCACTGGTGCATCTCCTGTAAACAGTTGAAAGAATGCGTTTAAGTCATACAGGCGATTTTTAAGGAATATTTGTAGTTTGTGAAAATCAACACTTTGAAACTTTTTTGCTGAAAACCAGTCAATGTTAGCCTATGAAGGAAATTCAAGTTACCGGTAAGTACGGTTAAAATTACTTTTGAGGATCAGTACTGGGCTGAAACATGCAGCACTGAGGTCTCTCCTGATAACAGGTGAGTAAATCGGAATTCGTATTTCGGCTGATTTTAGAGGAATATTTTAAAGTTCCAAAACTCCACACTTAGAAGAATTTCCAAGTGAAACCAGTCAATGTTAGCCTATGGAAGGAAATTCAAGTTACTGGTAAGTACGGTTAAAATTACTTTTCAGGACCAGTACTGGGCTGAAAGATGCAGCACTGAGGTCTCTCCTGATAACAGGTGAGTAAATCAGAATTCGGATTTCGGCTGATTTTAGAGGAATATTTGTATTTTTCAAAAATCAACACTTAGAAGAATTTCCAAGTGAAACCAGTCAATGTTAGCCTATGAAGGAAATTCAAGTTACCGGTAAGTACGGTTAAAATTACTTTTCAGGATCAGTACTGGGCTGAAAGATGCAGCACTGAGGTCTCTCCTGATAACAGGTGAGTAAATCGGAATTCGTATTTCGGCTGATTTTAGAGGAATATTTTAAAGTTCCAAAACTCCACACTTAGAAGAATTTCCAAGTGAAACCAGTCAATGTTAGCCTATGGAAGGAAATTCAAGTTACTGGTAAGTACGGTTAAAATTACTTTTCAGGACCAGTACTGGGCTGAAAGATACAGCACTGAGGTCTCTCCTTATAACAGGTGAGTAAATCGGAATTCGTATTTCGGCTGATTTTAGAGGAATATTTGCACAATGGTGAAGGGAGGGGGCGGGGCCTGAGGTGACATCTGTGCAAACGCGCCCCGTGGCGCGTTTTAAGTTGGGGTATTAAGTCCCCTTGAATCCTGAGGGTCCCTAGGGGCCAACTAGCCCACCAGGAACCTCCAATATGCGCCAGGGGGCTGCGTTGCAGAGACGTGTAGAGAGGCCACACCCCTTTACACCTCTCTGCAACGCAGCTCTGTGGCGCTTTCTGGATGTACCTGTTGGGCTAGTTGGCCCCAGGGACCCTCAGGATTGAAGGGGATTTAATTCCCCATCTTAAAACGCGCCACAGGGCCTGTTTGCACACATGTCACATGAAGCCCCGCCCCTCCCTTCACCACTGTGCAAACGCGCCCCGTGGCGCGTTTTAAGTTGGGGGATTAAGTCCCCTTGAATCCTGAGGGTCCCCGGAGTCCAACTAGCCCACCATATACCTCCAAAAGCGCCACAGAGCTGCGTTGCAGAGAGGTGTAAAAGGGGTGTGGCCTCTCTACACGTCTCTGCAAGGCAGCCCCTGACGCATACTGGAGGTTCCTGGTGGGCTAGTTGGCCCCCAGGGACCCCCAGTATTCAAGGGGAATTTGTTCCCCTCTGCAAACGCGCCAGGGGCGCGTTTGCAGAGTGGTGAAGGAAGGGGCGGGGCCTGCGGGCCCGATCGTTTTTGTTTTTTTTTTTGTCCCCTGAAGGGGGGCTGTGTGGCCCCCCTTCCTTTTTTTCTCTTTTTGGGCCCTGGGGACCCCATCCCCCAGGGCCTTACCCCTTTTTAAATTACAAAAAAAAAAAACGGGAAGGGGGCCGCGTGGCCCCCCTTCCCTGGGCCTGTATTGGCCCCGGGGACCCCATCCCCTGGGGCATGGCCTCTATATTTATTATTTTGAGGGGGCAGCGTGGCCCCCTCCTCTGGCCATTTTAAGGCCCCGGGGACCCCATCCCCCGGGGCCGGCCTTTCCATTTTTTTTTTCTTTTTTTTTCTCTTTTTTGGGGAGGGGGCCGCGTGGCCCCCTCCCGGGCCACTACTTGCCCCGGGGACCCCATCCCCGGGGCTGGCCCTCTCCGTTGGGGACTGTGGGGGTCCCCAATCCCCCACAGTCCCGCCGGCTCCCCACGTCCCTTGGGAGCCGGCATTGCTGTTCCACATGGGGAGCAGCTGACATGCTGCTCCCCATGTGGAAAGCAGTCGCTTTGGATATTGGAAGAGAGAGCAGGTTTCCTGCTCTCTCTTCCAATATCCAAAGCAGCTTGCTATGGCAGGACGGGAGCCGCGAGGCTCCCGTCCTGCCATAGCAAACTACAGTGTCCCGGGGGTAGGCACCCCGGGACACTGCAGGAGCCGGCCCTGGGGGTGGTGGTCCCCAGGGCCATCAAGGGCTGCAGGAGGGGGCCGCGCGGCCCCCTCCACATTCAGTACACAGCCCCGGGGAGGTGGTGGTCCCCGGGCTCTGGGGTCCGTAACGGACCCCCATATTAAAATGTTTAGTGCCCCGGGGAGGTGGCGGTCTCGGGGCGTGTGGGGGCTGGAGCCCCCCACACAGGTTTTATAATGTATACTAAAAAGCCCCGGGAGGTGGTGGTCCCTGGGGCTGCGGGAGGGCTCAGAGCCCTCCCGCACCATTTTTAAAAAGCCCCGGGGGTGGCGGTCCCCGGGCTTGGGGGCCCTTTGAGGCCCCCACACATTAAATTATCCCCCCCACCATGCCCCCAGGACTTGGGCCACCCGGAGGCCATTAACATCGAAGCGCGGGAGACCGCGCTTCGATTTTTTTTTTTCGGCAGGATTCGCGCACCCTGAGCGCATCCTGCCGATTTTTTTGTGGGACCCCCTGAGCAAACCTAGGGGGTCAGGGTGTTTCTACCCTGCCCCCTTTGTGCGCTTTGCGCACTTGTTTCTGTCCCTCGGTTCTACCGAGGGACAAAATGGCTGCCAACATTTCCTGAATCGGAATGTTGACAGCCAGCTGACAGCCAATTAACATGCAGCTCGTGATCGGGATGGTGCGCGCAGGGTGCGCTCAGGGTGCGCGAATCCTCCGTGCCCATAGATATATATGTACTTTTACTTTTGATTTTCTCAGCAACTACTGAACGGATTTACACCATTTAACAAAAGGGTTCTTTCTGAACCAAGAACTACCTCTTTGCCAAATTTGGTGTAATTCCGTTCAGCAGTTCGGGCTGTAGCCGTGTCTAAAGTTTCCTATGGAAAATTGCATGGGGAAAACGCGTTTTGGGACCCCCTTTTTCTCGGCCCCCGCTGACGAATCCCCCGAGACTTTCAGGGTAGGAGCGGACCGGAGCGCCCCACAAAGTTTGAAAATTTCGCGAAGATACGTCCACCGGCAAGAGAGTTATTTCAAATAGAATGTCACGGATTTCCTATGGATAATAGGTTGTAACTATAACTATCTACTGGCGACCGCCAGTAGATAATATATATATATATATATACATATATATATATATATATATATACCACTCTGTTGTAATAGTTAGGATTCCCATGTATAGGAATTCCTCTGAATTTTGGCCACCAATACCTTTGCCCCCATTTGACTAATCTCCACCATGCTACTGCCTCAGGAGTTCTGTGGTACCTAAAGAAAAATACATGTGTTAAAAAATGTTAAATATACTGTACTACCCTATATTTTATGAATATAGTAAACTACAGTGTATTTTTTATTTTTAGCATAGGTAAATCTTCTCAAAAATGTCTGCGGAGTATCGCGGTAATACCTACAAATTACGGCGCTGTTTAAACATTTTTTTTTAAATGTGCACTTTTCCCTCAACTGCTGTAAAAATACATAGAAAATTATAAATGCATTTCTCTATCTATTAACACTTTATTGAAGTGGTAATAGGTAGGGAACAAAAATAAAACCTACTACATACCTATATCTAAAACTAGGAATGAAGCAAAACGCGGAACACAGCCAAACTATGCTGAAAACAACATCGCTGCCTTTTACATTTGGTAAAAACAGCCAATCACATATTGCCTATGATGATTATGTACGGCAGTACACCAAAACTTATAAATTTAACACTCCTTACACTATTCACACATACTACCAAAAATTACCATTTACACATAATAATGTATATTCCTGCCACATTACATCGACACCTATTCACACAATTTCACTTTACAGCTGTTTCAATTACCACACTCCACTCTACGCCACTCCACTTCACTCTCTGCCACTCCACTCTACGCCACTCAACTCTACGCTATTACACTCTATGTCACTCAACTCTACATCGGTCCACTATATTCCACTCCACGCTACGCAAATCCACTGTATGCCACTCTACTCTACACCACAACACTTTACACTATTACATTCTACACCACTCCATTTGACGCCATTGCAGTGTACGTCACTCCAGTGTACGCCACTCCAGTGTACGCCCCTCCACTCTATGCTACTCCACTGTACACAACCCCACTCTCTGCCATTAAACTCTATGCTATTCCACTCATTACCACTCTACTGTACTCAACTTCCGTGTACACCATTGCATTGTACGCTCTTCACACCACTCCAGTGTATGCCACTCCATTGTGCGCCACTCCACTATACGCCACTCCACTGTACAAAAATCTACTGTGTGCTATAACACTGTACATCACTACATTCTGTGGCACTCAACTCTATGCCACTACACTCTACACAAATCCACTCTACCTTACTACACTCAACGCTATTCCACTGTATGACAGTTCACTTTATGCTACTCTACTCTACGCTATTCCACTATATGCCACTCCACTCTATGTTACTATATTGTATGCCAATAACACTCATTCACTTCTACACCACTCCACTGTGTGCCACTCCACTCTACCCCACTCCACTCCACTCTATGCTATTCAACTGCACACCACTCCACTTCCCTCTACAGCACTCCACTCTACACCACTCCACGGTCCACCATTACAGTTTACGCCACTACAGTCTAACCCACTACACTCTACACCACTCCACTCTACAACACGCCACTCTACGGTGTTCAACTCTACACCTCTACACTCTATGCTAATCCACTATACGCCACTCTATTCTTCCGTATTCCATTGTACGCCACCACACTGTACTGCTCTCCACTCTATGCTGCTCTACTGTACGCTACTCCAATGTATGCCACTCCACTCTACACTATTCCACTCTATGCCATATCACTCTACACCACTCCACTCTACCCCACACCAGAGTACACTATTCCACTGTATGCCACTAAATTGTACCTCACTCCACTCTCCGCCACTCCACTCTGCGCTCTTCCAATATACACCACAACACTGTACCTTGCACCACTCACTCCACTATACTCCACTCCACTCTATGCCAGTCCACTGTACACCACTCCACTCTATTCTATTCCACATAATGGCACTCCACTCTAACATACTCCACTGTATGCCACTGCACTGTACACCACTCCACTGTACCCCATTCCACTCTATTATTCTCAACTCTACAACACTCCACTGTATGCCACTCTACTGTATGCTATTCCACTATTTGCCACTCCACTCTATGTCGCGACACAGTACACCACACAATGTTATTCCACTCTACACCTCTCCACTGTACCCTACTCCACTCAGTGCCACTCTATTCTATGCCACACCACTCTATGCCACTACACTTTACACTATTCCACTGTATGCCATGCCAGTCTACAACACTCTCTATATACACCACTCCACACACAATATGCTGTTACAGTATACACCATTACAATCGGCCCACTACATTGCATCCTGCTCCACTCTATAGTATTCCATTCTGCAACACTCCACTCTACACCGCTACACTATATGCTACTCCACTCTACGCCACTCCAGTCTGCCCTGTTCCACTGTGTGCCACTACACTGCACCTCACTCTTCTCTATGCCAGTCAACTCTACAACACTCCACTGTATGACACTCCATTCTAGGCCAAGCCACTGTACACAACTGCACTCTACGCCATTTCACTGTACACTGCTCCAATCTACTTTACTCCACTCAATGGCACTCCAGTACACGCCACTCCACTGTACACCATTCCACTCCATGCTACTCCACTCTATGCTATTTCAGTGTATGCTACTAAACTGTATGCTTTTCCACTGTATGCCACTCCACTGTATGCCACTCACCTCTATACCACTTCACTGTACTCTATTCCACTGTATGCCACTCCACTCTACGCCACTACAGTCAATACCACTACACTCTGGCACTTCACTATGCCTTTCCACTGTACGTAACTCCACTCTACCCCACTCCTCTCTATGCTATTTCTACTCGATGTCACTCCATTGTATACCTCTCCAATTTCTGCTAGTCCAGTCTAATCACTCCACTGTACGCTACTCCCTTATGCCCTCCACTCAACCCAACTCCACTCCATGCCACTCCACTATTATCGGCTCAATAACACTATACTCCACTCAACAACAGTTTCACCCCTCCACTGTATTACACTCTACCCCACTGTATAGCACTACATTGAACAACAATATACACCTTTTAGCACTCTATTCTACTCTAAAGCACTTTACGACACTCTACTCTACTCCACTCTTTGCAACTCCATCTATGCCACTCCACCCCATTTAATATATTCTATTGTATGAGACACTACTCCACTGTACCACATTACGACACTCTATGCCACTCCAACTAATGCAACTTTATGCCACTCAACTGTCCGACAGTCTATCCCACTCCACTCTGCCATACTGTACTGCACTCTACTCTACTCCATGCCACTCCACTGTCAACACTTTAATCCACTCTGTGACACTCTACTATATTCCACTCTATGATACTTTCCACCACTTCACAACATACTAGTCTATGCCACTGTACTACACACCACTCCACTCTACAACACTTTACTCCACTGTATAGTCCACTCTATGCAAATCTACACCACTGGACTCTACAATACACCATTCCACTGGACTCCACTACACTCTGCTCCACTGCACAACACTTTACCACACTCTATGGCACTGTACAACACTCCACTCTACACCTCCCCAGTGTACACCACTCTAATCCACTCTATACAACTCTACTCTACAAGATGGTACCACACTCTATTCTAATCTCTACAACTCCACTATATAACAATCTGATTGGTCAAGTGCAAGCAGGAAGCTTTCTGGGACTGTGGGGAGCCCTGGGGCTCCACCCATGGCCCCCCTGTTTACTGTTTGTTGTGTGCCCAGGGTAGGCACTAGGGCACCCACCTACAAGGAACCCAGGCACCAGGAGATGTGATCTCCGGGGCCTATTACGGCTCAGGTGGAGAGCAGTGTGATCCCTCCCCTTAAAATATATGTTTTGGCCTCAGGGGATCAGGTCCCGGGGATCAGGTCCCTGGGATCACTATTGGCTCAGGGTGGGGGGTGGTGCATCCCTCCCCTAAAGAAAAAAACAAAGGATCCCGTGGATTGGGTCCCCTGGAGTAAAAGAGGCTTGGGGAGGGGGGCTTTGCACCCCCCCCTTTAAAAAAAAAGGCCCTGGGGGTTGTGGTACCCAGGGTCTGAAGTGGCTTGGGGAGGGCGCTGGGTTAATAGGTTGAAAGTAGGGATGGCTTTGGGACAGCCCCTGCATCCAACGCCCGCCATGCAGAACCAAGGGCTGTGAGCAGTAGAGGTTGTCTTTATGTATGGTAATAAAATAGTACTTCACAGTATAAAACACTCTGAAAGTTCACTAAAAAAAACAATGGTTAATGTAATGTTATAGTTAGGTGAAAATTGCAGTGACAGCGTAAAGTTTTAAATGTATAATACCAAGGAAATTTATGAGTATAGTTTTGTCAAGTAACTATAACTTGTGTCCTAAGGTAACTACAACTCACACCCTTGCAATGCACTGCTAATTGCCCCACATATTAAATCACTCATGACATTTTCTATGACATCATTGATAATATCACTGCCACATTTGCAATGAAATTATTGATGAGAAAACTATGGCTAAGGACCCCGTGGCCCATTAAGGCTCGGGGTGGGGAGCCTCCGTGGTGGTCCCCTGCCTTGAGCATGCTCCAGTGTTGCATCTTTTGGTTTACCTGTTTTACCGCAAAGTACGCATCAGGTCATATACAAACCACTGAGAAAGATGTCACTGCATTTCCCATTAGAGAGAAACTTCCAAGTCCATTTCCCTTCTTCCCTCCACCTGATCCTGAAAATCCAAATAATATATGTCCACTCCCACAGAACACATTTAGAACTGAGCTCCACCATAAATCATCAACTAACTTATATCAGGGGTGGCTTCTATTTATAAGCAGTGGGCCATTATTTAGGTGAGTGACTTTCCCTTCCATTCCAAGAGTTTAACAATTGTTCCTCTCGTCTGACCATTGAAGCATTTGGCTTGGTTCCTCTTAAACTAAACTTTCTGCTCTCAGAATCCTTGGGCAGGAGAGTTTGTGGAATTACATTAAGTATCACAGCATGGGAGTTCCTACTTAATTAACTCTTCTGATATATATGATACTGACACTGTCACATTTCCATGGCAAAGAAGTGCCAAAATATATGCAGTCAGTCCCTCTTTTTTCCCCCATTTGGCCATTATTCCTCCATTTGGTCATTATTTTTTCCCCAGGCTCTCAAGTGTGACTGTGCAATCTGCTGTCCTGTCTTGGCATGTTTGGGGAAGATCTGGGGGATTGCCGAGCCAAAGAGTGTGATTTTGTGGCCCCTGGGGAGAGTAATTGTAAAGATCTTGCTAATGGCGCCCAGAGCACCTCTACAGTAATAAGTCAGGTTTGGGCATGGCCAGAAGAAATGCAAAAGAGTCTCTTGTTTCCCCCCCAAGACACATCTCACCAGAACTCATATTTCCCAGCATCCAGTTTCTGCATAACACAAGAGGCTTTTCAACAATGCAACATGAGATTTGCTGATTAATTAAATGCTACACTCCTTTGAAAATGATCTGCGATGACCTTCTCTTCTTCTGATGACAGAAAGAATACTTTCTTTTCTCTCATTTTAAACAGAGGCAAAATGGGTTCCCTTAATATCATGAGATCTCACACTCCCAGAGAGGGTCGGTGGTGAGATGGAAGTTACATTTTCTGTGCAGCATCACAAATGAGAGGTCTTGGAACCATTGTATTTTGTTACCGTCAAAAGAAAAGACGGCTTTGCACCTAGCCAAGTTCATTATCTATACTTTCTTCACATAATAGTGCACTCACAAAAATTGCCAATGGGTTACATCTCCCTTAGCCACAAGGGCATGAGTAGGTGGGCATGATCCAACCAACGTAGGGTCCTGTTTGGACATTGTATATACTGAGGTCATGACTGTTACATTCTATGTTCCCCTCTGCATCCCTCGAGGTAACTTTGATAAGGATGTTATTTTCAATGAGAAACTTTCAAGATCTTATTGCTTTTTTTGCACTTAATGGTTTGTTCTAAATAGATGCTATCTATTGCCCTGCCTGTTCCTGTTCCATTGAGTGGTCATACAGATTGTATCCAACTTTGTCCACTTGATTCTTGTTAGAAATTGGGTTTCTGGTTGGCAGAGGTATGCACTCTGTCCAAACAGGAACCACATTCATAGTCAGCGTAAGTCACAACACATCCTAAATTATCCTGTAGTCACCTTCTGCTGGCTTGGCACAGAGCAGGCAGCTTAACTGAAGAGGCAACACTTCCAAAATGACAAGAATCCAACAAATATGAATTTTCAAAGAAAAGACCATGAAATAGCACTTAGAAGCAATAAGCTTTAAATGGGATATCTGGTCGAGCCGGACTGGGGCAAAATCAAACGTTCAGGCTGACTGTAATGGAGCTGGGACTGGCTACAGGGATCCACTTAGGCCCACTGAACAACAGTACCTCAATCCAGGTTTGCGTACGTTTTCGAAGAAGATGCAAGGTGAAGTCGAAGCGATGTATCGGTGTCGAGCAATGTAGTGGGCGAGATGCACCAAGATTCTTCACGCAATGGCAGAAATGCATCAGGTTACGAGTGTGATGCACTGGTTCCGAATGTGATGTGCGGCTACTACTCCCACAGCAGAGTATGAACAAATTCCGAAGGTGATGCACTGGTTCCGACCCATGCAAAGATGAAGATGTGCCATTTCTGATGAGGATGCATGGGTAGGCTTGAGAAAGCATCTTAGTTCTTGCTGCCAAGGGTCCAGGACTGGGGTGGCAGCACTTGGCAGAGCAGACTCACAGCTTGCAGAGACCAGAAGAGGGTAGTTGGATGTCTTTTGCATCCCTAAGACTTCAATCAGAAGGCAAGCCAGTAAGCCCTTGGAGTCGCTTTAGGTTCAAGTAATGCAGGTCCAGTCCATCTCATCCAGACAGGAAAACAGCAGCTAGCAGGGCAATTCAGCAAGTCAAGAGCACAGCAAGGCAAGAGTAAAGCAAGAGTACAGCAAGAGTACAGCAAGAGTACAGCAGAGTGGCAGTCCTTCCAGCAGCACAGCAGTTCTTCTTTGTGGTAGAGTGGCCACAGGTCCAGAAGTGTACCAAAGTCATGGTGTCAGAGGTCAAGTACTCATAATACCCAGATGTGCCTTTGATGTGGGGGAGACTTCAAAGAAAGCTTTGAAGTGCACAGAGGCCCTCCCTTTCATCCCTGGCTCCAGACTCACTACGGAGTGGGTATGCATCCCTTTGTGTATAGAAAGGGCGCAGCCTATTTAAGTGTAAGTGTGAGGCGATGTCCAGCTCCTCTCTCCCATCTCCCAGGATGGCCCATCAAGACACACCTAAACTCCCTTTGTGTGTGGCTGTCTAAAGGGAATACACAAAGCCCAGCTATCACCCAGCCCAGACTGAACAGAGACAGGCAGCAGGGACAAAATGGCTAATGTAAGTAAATGGCAACTTTCTAAAAGTTGCATTTTCGAAACTGCAATTTAAAATCCAACTTCACCATAAGTTGTGATTTTAAATTTTGAGTCCAGAGAGATCAAACTTGAAAAGTCTATCTCTTCACAATTGAGAATTATACTGAACAGATGTAGTAAGGTAATCCCAAAGTTATCCGATGGGAGAAATAGGCATTGCAGTAGTGAAAAACGAATTTGGGGGGTTTTCACTACCAAGACAAGTAAAACTTAAAAATACATTTCCTGCCTTTTAAATACATTACACCCTGCCCTGTGGGTTAGACAGAGCCTAACTTAGGGGTACCTTATATGTATAAAAAGAGGGGATGGTTTAGGTCTGGCAAGAGATTTAACTTCCCAGGTTGAAGTGGCAGTCTAAAACCGCACATACAGCGTCTGCAATGGCAGGCCTGAGCCATGGTTAAAGTGCTAATTAAGTGGGTAGCGCAATGAGAGCTGCAAGCCCACTAGTAGCATTTAATTTACAGCCCTGGGCACATTTGGTGCACTTTACTAGGCACTTATAAGTAAATTACATATGCCAAATGGGGTTAAGCCAATATTACCATGTTTAAGGGGGAGAGCACAAGCACTTTAAGGCTGGTCAGCAGTTTTAAAGTGCACAGAGTTCTAAAGTCAGCAAAAACGAGGTCAGAAAATGGAGGGAGGCAGGTAACAATTTGGGGGAAGACCACCCTAAGGCTGTCAGGTCTAAACATTCTCCAGGTCATTATGGCTCTTTTGAAATCCTGTATACATTAATCTAGGATGGTTTGCTTCATGTAGTTCACCCTTAATTTTTCAGAGAAATGCCTGCATGTAGTTTGGGTGACACTTTTGACAGCTAGGGCACTCTGTACCTCTTTCGGGAGTGGGGAAGCATCATTGTCAGTCAAGTGTAGTTCCTTCTTCTTGGCTAGTATCTTTTGAAAGATGTCGAGAACTGTGGGATCACACACATTTCTTTCTACACCCTACCATTGTCAACCTTTTCTTTTCTGAGCTATTGGGTTTGGGATGAGAAGGATGTCTTTAATTACCAGAGGCTTTATAACCCCCTTACCAACGGCACCATGAAGTCATTTGACGTAAGGTGGTGGGTGATGCAATAGGTGTGGTTGTTTGTTCTTTTTTTATTATTACGGTCTGACCCACACTTGTGTGACAGGTCCATGTGGCATTTCCTCATCTTCCTGCTCTGTCCTGGAGTCTTGCCAGCCACTGTCTCAGGCACGCCTACTGAGTAGCTAAGCCCTCCTTCCTCCGCAGGGATTCTCTGGGGTTGCTGCTCACCACCCTTTGCTCTATAATACACCATTGGATAAGGTCTGTTGGGAAATTTACTCCATGTAGGCTCTGCTTGAACTGCTAACCCTGCAACCAATGTGGTGTCTTGCTCTCTTTCTGCCCAGTTCCTGCATAGGCATCCAGCACCACCAATATCCTAGCCTAAACCACTAGAATCAGTCATCCAGTGTAAAGGATATCCAAAATCTGTCACTACAGCGTGGGCTCAAAATGGTGTTTGGGAGACCTGACATCCTTGGTGTGATATTCTCCCAGACTTATTGCCTTTTCGCCCCTACATTTTTGCAGAACTTGTTTTAGTTGGCATTTTATCCCCTCTTCCTAGTGGTAAAGTGCTTGTGCTCGCTCCTTTAAATATGGTAACATTGGCATACTCCTATTTGCCACATTTAATTTACTTATAAGTCCCTAGTAAATGGTAGTATATGTATCCAGTGCCTGTAAATTAAGTGCTACTAGTGGGCTGCAACACTCATTGTGCCACCCACTAAATTAGCATTATAAAACACGTCTCAGGCCTGCCACTGCAACCTGTAGTGCAGTTTTAAACTGCCAGTGCAACCTTTTGCCAGGCTTAAACCTCCCTTTTTAATACTTATAATTCACCACTAAGGTAGGCCCTAAGGCTCATAGGGCAAGGTGCATGGTATTTAAAAAGTAGCACTTTTGTGCTTGAGTCTTCCATGTCTTGAATGTGGAAAAAATCTAAAGACATTTTTCACTGTTATAAGGCTATCTTCCATAGACTAACACTTGATTACCTTATTACAGTTTATAAGTGATAACATCAGTTTGGGAACAGATTGAGAAATGCTTCTTCCACTCATTTGAATTGCAATTTAAAATCCTCTTTAATGGTAAAGTCAGATTTTAAGTTACTATTCTGAAAATACCACTTTTAGCAAGTTGGCATTTTTCCTCCTAAATCAAATGTGGCTTTCTACCAGTGTCGAGGGTCACATGCCTGTGAATTGCTCTCCTGTAGTGCGTTGTGTATTCCTTCAAAACATGCAGACAAAAGTTCCTTGAGTGTGGGGCAGAGTGTTTCTTCTGTGTAGAACATCCTGGGGGGTTTTACTCGGCCCTTCATGAGCTTTAAATGATAACCTCAGGGCTATGCCCACCACTTCCCGACTTTTAAGGACTGCCTGCCTTGCCACTGACAAATGCAGCATACACTTCTTCCTGCCTGCCCTTTATTACAATAGACAGTTTGTAACCAAAACCAATTAAAGGGGAAGGTTAGACAAAGGGGGAATTCCCCATTCATAGTCTGGTACTGGGTATAAGAATAGTGCTTTTCAGAACTTCTCATCAGAACACTCCTGCATCTTTGGAAGATTCAGAAGAAGTACTGCCATGATGTCTGAAGAAGAAAGGTTGAACCTGCATGCCTTGAACCCAGGCTCCCCAGAAGTGAGTGCAAGTGTCAGCTAGCCTACCTTCTGTTTGTGTTACAGGGACACAACATGCTTCCAAAGACCTCCCTGCATATGCCCAGCTGACCAACATAACTGAATCTACCTGGACCTGCCTGAGCCCTGCTGCTGGCCTCTGATGAGGTGAGTACTGATTCTCAAGAGGTGCCTCAAGGTCCTGGATCCTTGACTGGCATCACAGTGTACTCCTAAACTCCAGGTGAAAATCCAGATGTTATGGACTCTTCATGACTCCAAACAACCTGCTTGTGGTGAACAACCATCAGCAAAGTCCATCGACACAAATCTCCTGCCAGTACTGCTCTTCATGTCAGCCATGACAGTGCACGTCAGCAGGAACAGTCCGCATTGATTGCCTACACAAATCTCTAAAGACGACTGGCTCTTCATGCCACAACAGCTCCTGACCACAATGGCCAACCTGTTCCTCGCTCTGACAATGATCTCCTTGTGGCACCCAGCAACACAGAACTCCACCTGCAGTTCCTCACGTGGACTTGGACTTGAGGAGGTAAACTCTTCAGCTTGATGAACCTGTTGCATGTATCTGATCCAAGCTCCGTCGCGGTGAGCCTGAACTTGTGACTTTGTCCCGGTCTAGCATGATCCGATAACCGTGAGTACTGCTTTGTGCTTTTTGATGCCATTTTCACTAGAATTTTTTATTACTCTGGTTATATTTATTGGATTTTGTTGTTTTGATGTCATTTCATTTATAAAAATATTGTCAATTTTTCTAATTTGGTTTGAGAATTTTGTTACACATTGCCTGTAAGTTAAACCTGACTGCATTTGTACCAAACTACCAATGGGTTAAGCACACATTTTTTTAGTGACTTTTGTGGTTCACCCTGACAAGGATTGTGTTTACTTTTTGAGTGGGGGTTCCATGCCTTTCAACTAATGCCCCACTTTCTGACAGTGTTCTTGTGACGGTGGCTGTCCCAGGTTGGGACTCAGTGTCTACTTCTGCTAGGCTGTGCAGATGACCACATGTGACGGTGGCCTCTCTGTGTACCCCAACATCCCCCAACTGATCTTGCTCTTTCAGGCACATGGGTGATCCTGGGGATTCTCCAAGGTATGCTATCAAGCTGGGCTGCAACAGAGCTGTTGGATAAGGCAGTCACTCCACATTGTGCTTTTCCACTCCCCAGTGTTGCAATCTTTATAAATACTGCAGCATCCATAATTTCCATCCAATCTTTATAAATACTGCAGCATCCATATTTTTGGATCATCATGTACTGCAAACAGCAATGCACATCTGCAATGAAGCACTTATCAGACCAAGGAGAAATCCTATGACTATTATTAAAAAAGAACCTTTGTCTTGGGGTACACCGCAACAGCACAATGACCGATGTGAGAAGTCAATAGGTTTCTTTCATATCATAATGCATTTCCCCAAGGGACCTCTTATAATGAAGGATCAAAGATCAATCTGTGCTAGTACTGATTAACAAATGGTGCCATAAGGAGGTCTTTGACAATCTTCTTTTTCTAATATGCTTGGGCATGGTATGTTGAAAACTTCAAAGACATTTTCTCTGGACCCTGAAATCTCAAGTAATTATCATCCACCAAGTGTTCCCTTTATGGGAAATATTCTTGTAGTCCACCTAACTGGTTTTACTCCATGACCAGTAAATGTGAATATCGATACATTTATCAGTGACATATTTGTTGAATTAGATCAAGGTCCAGTAATTGCTGAGATAATTTTTGAGCAGGTCTATACAACTTAAACCAAATGATATACTTGGCATTGTAGTTTGAGGGCCAGTGGGTTTAACTGTTTTTTCAATGTTGGCACATTTTACTAGCTCAATTTATCCTACAGTCATGTCTCTGTTCCAAAGGTCTTTTAAATGTACAAGTTCTTTGGGTGAATCCCTTGGTTCTCGGTTTGAAAATATGTACTTGCAAATGCTAATTACACCACCAATTACAAGTAAAGAGCTCAACTTTTAATATGATGAGCTATTATTGTAAACAAGATGCACAAAAAATACCTCTGCCATCTAAAGAATTTAAACATTTGCACTGCCAATCAAAAGGAATAGAATATGGATATAACAACTGCATGTTTCCCTCTTCCTAGGCATTTCTGAGCCCAGTGAAGTTACTGAGAAGGGACAGGAAGTATGAACAGTGTTAGGAGGAAACTAAAATGAGATAACAGTGGTAATGCAGATGTCCAGTGATAAATGTGCTATTTTATTGAGACTAGAAGTTAAATGCTGTGTTATATATTCATGTGAATGTTTTTTGTGAGCCTATGGTATGCATAAACCATAAAACATGTCACTAATACATGGCATATCATGATCCCTAACTCAAAGAGCATTGATGTCTTTAAATATACCAATGATGCATAATCATACCTCAAATCTTCATCTCCCCATGACATTCACAACATTCCGTGCCTTTTTTTAACCCAGACCTAGATGTCAAGAAACTAAGGTAGCTTACCATCAGTTCTCCATCCAGAAAAAAAATTCAAACTCAACCTATCTGTGACTTCAGAATGACAGTACAATCCTTAGTCCTCTCTCACCTTGATGGAGGCAAAACTGATCTCAATAGTATCCTTAACTTTCCACTTGCTGCACTACAAAAAATTCAACCTCTTCAGTCCAACATTGAAGGTACTTCATTACTCCCCCTCTGAGCCTCCATTATCAGGCATACAGCATCTAACCATCAACAGACTGTATAGGAAGAAATGCAAAAATAAGAGAACCAGAAAACAGAGCAAGAAAACCATGACAATTTTGTATGAGCTCTCACTCCTGAGAAAAGAGAAACCCAGCCTACATGAAACTGTCTTCAAGATAACAGTGCAAGCCTTTGCATCTCTCAACTAGATGGAGGCGGCAACCCACAGAACAGCTTCTCTAACACAATTTTGTCACAACTTAACCCTTTCGCTGCTAGGCCTCCCCCCCCCGTGCTAAGCCTTTTTTTGGCTATTTGGGGTAGTTCGCGCTTAGGTTCTGTATCTTTTTGTCCGCCTAAGGTATCCAAGCCAAATTTACGTCCTTTTCTTCCAACATCATGAGGATTTTAAAGGTACCCAGGGTTTGTGGATTCCCCTGGAGGGGACCCAGAAATTAGCCAAAATACAGCAAAATGTAGTTGTTTTTTCCAAATGGGGAAAAAGTGCTGCAGAAGAAAGCGTCTGGTTTTTACCTGCAAATGGTATCAACAAAGGGTTTGTGGTGCTAAAATCATCATCTTCCCAGATTTCAGGGGCAAGCAGACTTTTGTTAGTAAACCAATTTTTTTTTCTCGCAATTTTGGCATTTTACTGGGACATAGCCTATTTTTGCTATTTTTTGTGCTTTCAACCTCCTTCCAGTTAGTGGTAGAAATGGGTCTGAAAGGAATAATGGATCCCTGAAAGCTATACATTTCTGAAAAAGAGACAAAATTCTGAATTCAGCAAGTGGTCATTTGTGTAGATCCTTCAAGGTTTCTTTTACAGAAACTAACAGTTGAAAATAAGAAAAATTGAAAATTAGTTGAAAAAAACCCCATTTGTGCCAACGTTTTCACCTGTAACTTCTTCTAAGTATGACAGCTTTTTGAAAGCAATATAGCGTTACATCCGCTGTACCCTTCTGGTTGTGGGGATATATAGCACTTGTAGGTTCACCAAGAACCCGAGGAACCCAGAGCCAATAACTGGGCAGCATATTGCAATGGTTTTTCATTGTGTACCGGGTCTATAGCAATTCATTTGGTAAAATATAAAGAGTGAAAAATAGGTATCAAAGACACCTATGTAGTTCCGAAATGGAAATAAAATATAGAGTTTAGAAACAGTAGCTATTTGCACATCTTCGAAATTGTGGGTACCCATATTAGCATGTGAATTATAGGACATTTTTCACAGTGACTTCTTTTTTACACATTGTCTTACATTTGAAAGGCAAAAATGCATAGAAAGTCAATAGGTAATAACAGCTGCTCTACAATTATGCGTTCCGCTAAGTCTTCCAATAAAAACGGTACCTCACTTGTGTGGGTAGGCCTACAGCCCGCGACAGGAAACGGCCCACAGCGCAACGTAGACACACCACATTTTTACAGTGAAAACTGACCCTTTTTTTTAACAGTGCCTAGCTGTGGATTTTGAACCCTAGCTCTGCTGGCACCTAGGGAAACCTAGCAAACCTATACATTTTTAAAAACTAGACACCCAGGGGAATCTAGGAGGGGGTGACTTGTGTGGCTTTCACCAGGTTCTGTTACCCAGAATCCATTGCAAACCTCAAACTTTGTAAAAAATAACATTTTTCTCACATTTCTGTGATGGAAAGTTCTGGAATCTACGTGGATCCACAAAATTCTACCCACCCCGCATTTCCCAAAGTCTTCCGATACAAGTGGTACTTCACTTGTGTGGGTAGGCCTAGTGCCCACGACAGGACATGGCCCAAAATGCAACGTGGACACACCACATTTTTACAGTGAAAACTGACCCTTTTTTACAAAGTTCCGAGTTGTGGATTTTAAACCCTTGCTCTGCCCACACCTAGGGAAACCTAGCAAACCTATACATTTGTGAAAACTATACACCCAGGGGAATCCAGGAAGGGGTGACTTGTGTGGCTCTCACCAGGTTCTGTTACCGAGAATCCCTTGCAAACCACAAACTTTGTAAAAAAAAAAACATTTTCCCCACATTTCTGAGATGGAAAGTTCTGAAATCTGCATGGATCCACAAACTTCCACCCACCCTGAATTTACCAAAGTCTTCCGATAAAAATGGTACCTCACTTGTGTGAGTAGGCCTAGTGGCCGCGACATGAAACAGGCCAAAATGCAACATGGACACACCACATTTTTACAGTGAAAACTGACCCTTTTTTTGCACAGTGCCTAGCTGTAGATTTTGAACCCAGGCTCTGCCGGCACCTGGGGAAACCTAGCAAACCTATACATTTTTTAAAGCTAGACACCAAGGGAAATCCAGGAAGGCGTGACTTGTGTGGCTATCAGCAGGTTATGTTACCCAGAATCCCTTGCAAACCTCAAACTTTGTCAAAAAGACCACATTTTCCTCACATTTCTGTGATGGAAAGTTCTGGAATCTGCGTGGATTCACAAAATTCCACCCACACCGCATCCCCCAAAGTCTTTGATAAAAATGGTGTTTCACCTGTGTGGGTAGGCCTAGTGCACGCGACAGGAAACGTCCCAAAACGCAACGTTGATACACCACATTTTTACAGTGAAAACTGACCTTTTTTTGCAATGTGCCTAGCTGTAGATTTTGAACCCTAGCTCTGCCGGCACCTAGGGAAACCTAGCAAACCTATATAGTTTTGAAAACTAGACACCCAGGGGAATCGAGGATGGGATGCTTTGTGTGGCTCTCACCAGGTTCTGTTATCCAGAATCCCTTGCAAACCTCAAACTTTGCCAAAAAAATACACATTTTCCTCACATTTCTGTGATGGAAAGTTCTGGAATCTGCGTGGATCCACAAACTTCCACCCATCCTGCATTCCCCAAAGTCTCTGATAAAAATGGTACCTCACTTGCGTGGGTAGGACTAGTGCTCGCGGCAGGAAACGGCCCATAGCGCTATGTGGACACACCACATTTTTTTACAGTGAAAACAAACCTTTTTTTTGCAAAGAGCCTAGCTGTAGATTTTGAATCCTAGCTCTGCTGGCACCTGAGGAAACCTAGCAAACCTATACATTTTTGAAAACTAGACACCCAGTGGAATCCAGTAAGGGGGACTTGTTTGGCTCTCACCAGGTTCTGTTACCCAGAATCCCTTGCAAACCTCAAACTATGTCATAAAAAATACATTTTCCAAATATTTTTCTGATGGAAAGTTCTGGAATCTGTGTGGGTCCACAAACTTCCAACCACCCTGCATTTTCCAAAGTCTCCCGATAAAAATGGTACCTCACTCGGTTGGGTGGCCAAGTGCCGGCGGCAGAGAAGGGCCCAAAATATATTGTGGAGACATCAAAATTACCGATCACAAAACGACCTGGTTTTGCAAGGGGGGTCACCTGGGTTTTGGCCCCGGGCTTGGCGGCCATCTGGGGCAACCTACCAAACCCACACAAATTTCTCAAAACTAGAGACCCGGGGGAGTCCAGGGAGGTATGGCTTGCGTGGATCCCCCAACGTTTTCCTACCCAGAATCCCCTGCAAACCTCAAATTTAGCTGACAAAAACCACATTTTTCTCAAATTTATGTGTGGGAAAGTTGTGGGATCACTGGGCTGACAAAAATTTCCTACCACCCAGTATTCCCCCAGGTCTCCTGATAAAAATGGTAGCTCACTCGCGTGGGTGGGCCAAGTACCTGCGACAAGCAAGGGCCCAAAACATATTGAGGAGACATCAAAATGACCTATCACAAAACGACCTGGTTTTGCAAGTGGGGGTGACCTGGATTTTTGGCCCCGGGCCCAGCAGCCATCCAGGGAAACTTACCAAACCCACACATTTCTGAAAACTAGACACCGGGGTGAGTCCAGGGACGTATGGCTTGCGTGGACCCACCAACGTTTTCCTACCCAGAATCCCCTGCAAACCTCAAATTTAGCTGAAAAAAATCAAATTTTTCTCCAATTTCTGTGTGGGAAAGTTGTGGGATCATCAGGCTGACACAAATTTCCTACCACCCTGCACTCCCCCAGGTCTCCTGATAAAAATGGTACCTCCCTCGCGTGGGTGGGCTAAGTACTGTGTGGATGGGGCAAAGGCCTGTGACGGGTAAGGGCCAAAAACATAGGCATTAGGCGTTTTGCATAGCGAATTCTAAGCGCTGCATTTTTAAAAAATAAGTTTTTAGCCAAGTCTGCATTGGACACCCACACAAGTGAGGTATCATTTTACTCGGGAGACTGAGGGGAATGCTCTGAGGTAGGACAGTTGTGCCAACACGGTGAGCCCACGAAAAAATATGTGAAAAATTTGATTTTTTTCAGCTAAATTTGAGGTTTGCAGGGGATTCTGGGTAAGAAAATGTTGGGGATCCGGGCAAGCCATACCTCCCTGGACTCCCCAGGTGTCTAGCTTTCAGAAATGTGTGGGTTTGGTAGGTTTCCCTAGATGGCCGCCGAGCCTTGGGGCAAAAACCCAGATGCCCCCCTTGCAAAACCAGGTCATTTTGTGGTAGGTAACTTTGATGTCTCCTCAATACGTTTTGGGCCCTTGTCTGTCGCAGGTACTTGGCCCACCCACATGAGTGAGGTACCATTTTTATTAGGATACCTGGGGGAATGCTGGGTGGTAGGAAATTTGTGTCAGCCCGGTGATCCCACAACTTTCCCACACAGAAATTTGAGAAAAATTTGATTTTTTCAGCTAAATGTGAGATTTGCAGGGGATTCTGGGTAGGAAAACGTTGGGGGGTCCATGCAACCCAAACCTCCCTGGACTCCCCAGGGGGTTTAGTTTTCAGAAATATATAGGTTTGGTAGGTTTCCTTAGATGGCCGCTGAGCACGGGACCAAAAACGCAGGTGACCCCCTTGAAAAAACAGGTCGTTATGTGATAGATAGGTGGGCACCTGTGTTTTTGGTCCCAGGTTTGCAGACATCAAGGGGAACCTAAAAAACCCAGTCATTTCTGAAAACTAGACACCTGTGGAAGTCCAGGGAGGTGTGGCTTGCATTGATCCCCTAACATTTTCCTTCCAAAAATTCACCGCAAACCTCAAATTTAGCTAAAAAGTCACATTTTCCTATAATATCTGTGTGGGAAAGTTGTGGGATCAACGCATGGCACACATTTCCTACCACTCAGCGTTCCCCTCAGTCTCCCGATAAAAATTATAACTTACTTGTGTGGATGGGCTAAGTGCCTATGACATGGAAGGCCCAAAAACGCGTAGAAATTGAGGTGGGCCCAAAGTGGGTCTAAAAAGGCAGTTTGTTTATACCTTTTTAGGCTGACTCTACTTTGGGCATCCACACAAGTGAGGTATCAAGTGAGGTATCATTTTTCTCAGGAGACCAAGGGGAATGCTGGGTAGTAGGAAATTAGTGCCTGCACGGTGATCCTACAACTTACCCGCACCGAAATGTGAGGAAAATGTGACTTTGTAAGTAAATTTGAGGTTTGTGGGGGATTCTGGGTAAGAAAACACTGGGGGATCAATGCAAGCCACACCGCCACCCAAGAGTCAGTACACACACACAATCACCCACACACACCACCAGCCAAGTGCCATGCACGCACACTGCCAGCCAAGCGCCATCCACACACACCACCAGCCAAGCGCCATCCATGCACACCGCCAGCCAAATGTTATCAATGCACAGAGTCAGCCAAGCAATGTCCATGCACACTGCCAGCCAAGCGCCACCCATGCACTCCGCCAGCCAAGCACCATCCCCGCACACCGCTAGCCAAGCTGGGCCGGACTAGGAACAGCAACCAGCCCTGGCAGATTGCTACTCGACCGGCCCTGAGAGGGGGACAGGCTAGTAAAAAGCACTGCTCCCACTTTTGTTACTGGGCCCCGATATTGTAGCACTGCTGCAAAAATGGCCCCCAGTGACAAAATCACCCCCCAATGCCAGAAAACCGGCCCCACCCCTCTGGCCCACTGGGGAAATGCCCGGTGCCCGCTACGGCCAGTCTGGCTCTGCAGCCAAGCACCATCCCAGCACACAGCCAGCCAAGCACCATTCCACGTACACCGCCAGCCAAGCGCCACTCCACGCACACCACCAGGCAAGCACAAATCTACACAAATCTACATACACCGTCATCAAGTGCGAGTCCACCCACACCATTAGCCAAGTGCAGGTCCACACACACCGCCAGTAAATGCCAGCCAAAGGTCAGTACATGCAGACCGTCAGCCAAACATCAGTTTACACACACACAAACTCTCCCTGGTTTCTAGTGGTTTTCTGCCCTCGCTTGGGTGTAGATGAGAATAAAAAGTTCACGGAAACAGCCAAAATGTGTGCCTAAAAAAAAGGGAGCAACCCTTGCCTATGGTGCTGCTCACTGGCATGCCCATAAACATATCGCTGGTGCCTAGTGGGCTTTCTGCCTTCCGGGGGGCAGAAAGCCTTTTTTGACATTAGCATGCCCATTCTCAGCAGCCCCCACCCCTACGTATAAATAAGACAACAAAATCCCTGGTTCCTAGTGGGCTTTCTGCCCCCCGGGGGGGGGCAGATTAGGGGCTATTCCACCCATATGCATCCCGGGAGAGGCAGAAAGGCTGTGGCAATTTATTTTGGGGGGGTGGAGGCATTGGCATGCCCATTTTGGGCAGCCCCCACCTCTACGTATAAAAGAAAAACAATCCCTGGGGCCTAGTGGGCTTTCGGCCCCCAAGGGGGGCAGATCAGGGGCTATTGCCCCTTCTGCTTCCTGGGTGGGCAGAAAGACTGTGGGATTTTGGAGGGGGGGACATTGGCATGCCCATTTTGGGCAGCCACCACCTCTAAAAACAATTTAAAAAAATCCCTGGCATCTACTGGGCTTTCTGCCCCCGGGGGCTACGGCCCCCATCTGCCTCCCAGGGGGGTGCAGAAAGACTGGAATTTTGCAGGGGGGGTGGGGGCATTGGCATGCCCATCTCGGGAGGCCCCCACCCCTAAATCCAATTTAAAAAATCCCTGGCATCTAGTGGGCTTTCTGCTCCCCCAGGGGGCCGAAAGACTGCATATTTGCGGGGGTGGGGGCATTGGCATGCCCATCTTGCGCAGCCTCCACCCTAATTGCAATGAAAAAAAATCCCTGGTATCTAGTGGACTTTCTGCCCCCCCCCCGGGGGGCAGAAAGACTGGCATTTTGTGGGGGGGGGCATTGGCATGCCCATCTTGGGCAGCCCCCCCCCCCCTAAATTCAATGAAAAAAAAATCCCTGGCATCTGGTGGGCTTTCTACCCCCTCAGGGGGGCAGAAAGACTAATTTTATGGGGAGTGGCTGCATTGGCATGCCCATCTTGGACAGCCCCCACCCCTAATTATAATGGAAAATCTAGTGGGCTTTCTGCCCCCCAGGGGGACAGATTGGGGGCTACTGAAAGACTGGTTAGTGCTTTTTGCAAAGGAGGAGCAAAGCCCCTTGCCCAAGGGGCCGCTCCTCCCTCCCTGGTGCCTAGTGGGTGGATTCCTGCTTGGGGATAGCCCTCCTGGGGCGATCCCCAAGCAGCGATCCACTAGGGAGGGGTACCATTGGAAATGGGAGATTCTCCCCTTTCCAACAGTACATCTCCTGACTTTCTACGTGCTCAGGGGACTGAGATAGCCCCCTGAGCACGTAAAAAGTGAAACTGAAATGACGTCAGTGCGACGTGCACGCTGATTGTCATTTCAGGGAAACCATCTACACAGCCTCGGGAGCTTGGGAATCTTCTACCCCAGCTCCTGAGGCTGTTGGTGGGAAAAAGAAATCTCTCTGGTGCCCGCACCAGAATGATTTCAATTACCATGTGCGAGGACGGCAGGGAGCCATCCTGCGCACATGCCCACAGTGGCTCAGGACAGCTCCCGGCCATCCTGAGCACAGAAGGGGTTAATATGATCATATTTTCTGCAGCACAGCTCCTTAATGCCTTGGAGAAGTTGAACCACATCAGCCCAACACTGAAGGAACTACATGATCCCCTTTCTCCCTCCCCCCTCTTCAAGACCTGCTGCATTACCTATATATTGCCATAAAAAAACAGCACTTCTTCATACCTGGCTGAGAAATGAATTCCCTAGGCAGACAGCATTTAACAATCGAGGCCTCCTTCACCTATGAGCCCAGGATCAGCAACAACATTTTCGGCTAAATTGCCACTACTCCCCTGAAATTCAGAAAGGAACTGAATATCCATAATTGCAAAGAACAACATCTTCCTTTACAACAAAACACACACACACACACGCACACATACACACACCCCTGTTGCAAGACACTAATGAATTTCATATCCATAAAGAAAATGAACAGTAACACAGATTTAGTTGATTTATAAAGCCATCGAACTATTGCTGGATGCCAACTTTGTCATTATCAAAGATTTGGACACTGCAGAATACTGTTCTCTTGCCCCTAAACTGCAGAAATCCACACAAAAAAATCATAGCTAATGAATATATCGTTTTTCCTAGTCAACTAATGCTTGAACTGTCATATAATAACAACCTGAAAAGAGAGACCTCTATTTGATGACGATTGAAGGCACATATTGTTGCAGTGCTTTAAAACTGCTGCTTCCAGCAATGATTACTGCACAGTGCATATAGGGTGGGCTCTAACTGCTTGCATTTAAATGTATTTAATTTTTTATATAGGTAAGTTAATTAGAAATTAAATATGTTCTCGGGGATTGCCATGCGAAAATCAGCAGACATTCTCTTTTTATTCGGTATGCTCCCAAGTTGCTCTGGATGTATGGTGAACTCAAAGGATTCAATTAGCAAAACAAGAGAAGTTGTATGTTCAGTCAGCAATGCAAGTTGCTTTATTTACTAGTGCAATCTCAAAACCTGAGCTTCAATTATTAAATGTATTTGTTCACATATGACAATACCCCAAACTTGTAAAATAGTTTGCACTATTAGATCAGCAATCATGGAAAGAGAATGGGCATTTCAGTTTAAAAATTGTGCACTCCTCCCCCACTTCACTTGGAAGTTGTTGGAGATTTACTCCTTGCAAAGCTGTAATTAAATCTATTTCTAAAATCAGTTTCCAGGTTAAGGAATAAACAGGGAATAGACAGGAATGTACCGACACATTGGGACATTGGGAAAGGGTTTGTGCAAGAGCAAACATATATGTTTCCTTCATGAAATAAGTGAAAAAGTTAAACCAAGATTTTCGTATGAACAAATATTTGCTTGCATATTTCTTCAAGTAAAAGTGGAATTCAGAAAAGGACAGCTTTTCTGTATCTGAATTCCAAAACAATTAGCAATTAACTCGAAACATCGTAGGCGACCTAAGGGAGTCCTATAGGGGTTTTTGAGAATCAGGTCTGCAGCTTTTAAGCCCTTCACAATTAAGCATTGTTTATTTTAAAATATGAAGAAAAATATGCAAAATATAAACAACCTAAGTTAAATGTATCTTTCAATGTATCATGTTTCAATGTACCCTACAGTTTAGTTTCTCTTTAATTTAGTCTGGTTTCTGGAGCCTTTAAACAGCTACTCAAAACCCTCTCGTCCTTGTATGTCTCTAGGGTATGTGGATAATCTATTGGAGCATTCTTAGAGGGAAAGAACCTGAATGGAAAGGTGAGGCGTTCTCTAATAGGCTACCAAGGTAGTATGAAAGAGGGTCGCGTATTAAAGCAATTCCTTTAAACTGCGTTTTCCAATTTTCAAATGCAGAGACTGGGAAGATTTCATATTGTGTTTTTTCTCTGTGCAAGAACCACGTTAGAAATGGCACAATTGAACATTGTAAGATGGAATGATCACGGTTTGCTGAATGAGAAACGGTGGTTTCCAATACACTATCTAACAAAGGTATTCGCAGCTTGTGGGCTTTAACAAACCTGTCAGGCTATTGTAGATGTAAATGTGGCTCAAGATTTAAGAGTCAATTGAAAAAATTTAAAAAATGGAAAAAGGAGGCAGCCAAGCTATTACTGTTGGTTTAAAACTTCAACCTGCAGGTGCCTTTTTTAAGTTATATTCTATGCTCTTGCATCTATTATTCATTGTGCAAGTTTAAAGTCTTCCATAGTTCGCATTCAATGAATAACAAAGGACGAATGTGATATAACTGACATTTTTTTATTCAATTTGTGACAGGTTACTCATCTAGGACCACGATTTACATATGAGCCACGCAATGCAGAGCAGCAAATAAAGTTGCTGCTTTGTGTTAAATGAATGGGAGAGAGCACAACAGGACCATATCTACTAAGATGTGGCACTGCTGTGCTTTCTCCCAGCAGTGGCGCACTTTAGGCAGCCTAGCCCCAATGCAGACACCTGTGTACCGTAATGCAAGGTGCCTGCATTGTTTGAAGCATACGTTTTTGTACCAAAAGGGGTCCAGTACAAAAGCTATGTGCCAGAGTACCACCACATCTGCACAGTAATTGTACCATAGCTATTGAAACAATATAACGCACAGTTAGATTGTTTGTTCCTATGCAATGTTTAATACATAATATCAGCCCACCCTTCCAAAAAAGTGCCCTCACCCCACTGCACCCTCACATGATGCAGGGCACTCCCAAGAGTCTCCTCATAGCTGTCGTTGAATGACGCCCCCTTCTGTTAGATTTTGATAAAAATAGATTTAGATAAACATTTGACTACTATCTCAACCAACAGGACTCCCCTAACCTATCCTTGTAAGAACAGTATTGTAAAGAGTATGAAATAATGACCCCAGTCAATGTGTCACAAATCACAATGGACTAAAACCGTCAAGTAGTGAGTACCAAAGGATGCGGCAGACTTGAACGACAAGGAACCCTATTATTATTTGGACATATAGTACCAGTGTACACCAGTAAGGAACCCCCATTGAGAATGTCCTGCACAGACCTGCACCATGCCCCTGATCACAAAAGTATGCACCTCTTTCAGTGCAGGCTTTATCTCTCTCAATTTTGGTCTGCACTGGAGACAGCCTAGTGTCCTTTAACAACCACTGGTGGACTGAACTGCATTTGGAGGGGGCAATAACCATCCTCTCCATATGCAGATGAAGTGACAGCACGCTCCTGTGGGATGGAGGGATGAGTTTGTGAGTGGTCCCTGCTATGCTGTGTCCTCTCCCAAAAGGCATCTTTATAGGGCACACAAACTGCGAGTCACTTCCTAGGCTGAGCACAGTTAGTTCATCTCTCGAGAGCCTATTTACTCTTAGGGGGGAGATTTACTAAGATTTTATGCTGTGTTTGCGTCACAAAAGTGACGCAAATCGGCGCAAAAACCTTTTTACTTTCCAGCACTAAACTTGTTTTTTGCATTACTTAGCACCAAGCAGGCCTACCATGGGTGGTGCATGGGCCTTCCCATGCAACCACCCAAGGTTTCTGACGCTAAACCATTTTTACTAAATAAAGTAGACAGGGTTTAGCATCAGAAAACTGCGTCCTTTTGAAGTACGTGCAAGGAAGGAGAAATGCTTTCATTTCTCCTTCCTTTTCCAACTTTGCACGTTTGCTGCACTTTACAGCACACATACAAAGAGGGAAAAAGGTTAAAGTTAATTTATGCATGATATTTTGTACCGGAAGGCTATCCTTCCAGTACAAAACCTATGCTTGACTCACGGAGACACCCCTGCACTATGGCGCAAAGGTGTCTCCATGGCGCACGGCAGCTGATTTCAGTGCCGGCGCTAGGTAAAGCGGAGGAGAGTGACACATTTCAGTAAATATGGCGTTCTACTCCTCCCATTTTCGCACAGAGCAGCAGTTGCAGCTGCTGCACTGCATGAGTAGGTTGTAAATCTGGCCCCAGCATTCATGTTGGTAATGTGAGACAGATGCAAGTGCAAATGTATTCCCCCCGTTTTCATGGAGCCACGCCCTGATACAAATGGTGGCTTCTGACATTACACAAGTGAGCAATGTGTGGTTCAAAATGCCTTGGAGCAAACAGAGGAAGTTAGGCTTTGGAAATTGCGAGTTAGCCAAACAGTCTAGTATCACAAGACAAGGGAGCAGCAAACAGCAGTGGCCCTTGAAGGTAAGAACGGTGGGGCCGGTGGGGGGGGTTTACGACAGACGACGACGAGGGAAAATTAATAATTTATTTAATTTTCCCTCGTGGTCGTCTGTCGAATCCCCCTCACACCCCGGCCTCACCGCTCCTACCTGCACGGCCCGCACCTGGCAGCAAAGGAATACTGTGGTAATCATTTCAAAGTTTGCAACATACACATAACCGCATTTGCAACCAACCTTATTGCTGCTAATATTAATTCCAGTTAGAAACAGCAGTTCTGCAAGAAAGAGACTGCAGCAAAGGTTCTTGTGAATTGTTGTCCTGGTGCTTTGGATCTCACTGAAGAAGAAGAAGGTGAAGATGCACATTGAGAGGCATATTAGCGATATGATAATTCCCAATTGAGTGATCCTTGTAAGTACATTATCATGCGTAACACCCTGCGAAAGAAAAGAGAACAGAAATACCCCTTTTTAGAATATTCGATTAGTGAGCAGAGCGAACACGATGTGCATTTGTGTTGACGGAGCGCAGATGCGATTTTCATTGTGAGTACTGTAAAGGGTTCTTTTACAAAGGGTCTTTCTTTTAAGGTTTCATAAATTCTGGGAACAAGTAGAGGTAAGAACAATGAGTTGTCAAGCGTGTCCTTGGTGAAATAGTTACTTTTCTTAACATCGACATTTATCATATGCTGCACAATATTGTTACAGAGACATAGAAGCGAGAAAACTTCTAATTTCTTATCATCGATTGAGCAATACACTGAATACAACGAACAGCAATTCAATATGTCATTCACCGCATCTCTGCTTCATGGATATCTTTTATTAGTGAGTCTAAAAGGAACATACCCAATTCTATCCCAGTGCGTTTGGCAAACATACCTATTAAGCATCCCTCCATTATGTATATTGCTTTTATTTATTTCACGAAAAGAGCAGTATAGCAACTTACAGAAGAGTAAATACAAAATAATTATACAATATACAGTATAAATCAAATAATAAAACAATTCAAAAGGCACTGTCCTTGTTCCGCCATGAATATACATGAAAGAAAAGGACAACTTTATCCCCAGAGCACACGAGTAATGCAACAAAAAACCAGACCAGTCACGAAGCAGTGGAACAAAAAGAAGTTCAGGACTCATAATCGTTCATATTAGGATCACAGAGTGAACAATTACTTTCGAGTTACTTTTAAAACTTTTGGTCATCATGGTCCAAGGATTTTCCAAGCTGGGGAGCTGAGTGTTGGAAAAGTCAAAATACGTAACTGCCTGAGTATGAGAATGACCTGTTCACAACTCCCTACACACCCTTAATTGAATGATCCACATAGTAAGAAACTGCTTGACAGGATATTGAGGCTATTCAAAGAGCCAACTAAAAGACCAATGGCCCCTATCAATATGAGGCTGTACAATATTGTGGTATGCATTTGAATGACTAACATTTTCACACACTACAAAAGCTTGCATCTGATAAGAATCCTTACCCATCTTAGAATGGTTCGTTGACAGAAGATCGAAACCAGAAATATCGTGCAACCGAAATATTGTGTCGAAAATATCAAGCACAAAAATATTGTTTTCCTATAGTTTTTTAACATATATGTAGTTAAAAGTAGTACATCTTAAATATTTTCACATATAACATTAATATAATGTAAATTAAATATTTTTAAGTAATATATAAAAATATATATAAACATTTATTAATTTAAACAAATACATATGTAACGTATGTGTGTAGGTTTATATACACATATATCATGTAAAATGATTTTAAAAAATATTTTTATTTTTATATACTTTTCGATTTTTTTAATCTACTATAACAAGTATATTATACTTGCCCCCTTCTTTTACTGTTGCCAAAAAACTGTTGAGTTTTTTTAAGAGATGTTTGTCAACAAATATGTCCATACATATTCTGAGCAAATGGTGATTTTTATGTGTGATCCCCTGTACATCATAGATACCACTTTAACTTGTATATGAACCTTACTCCTTTTGATTTGGTGGAGACTAATGTCCTCTTACATTACATCTGTAAATGTGACTATCTCTTTGCATGGGACCAAGCAATTTTTAAACTGAAAAATACGCTTCGGCTTATACTGTACTCCTGTTCTTTTCAGTGGGTTTTGCATAGTCTTCTCCCCTTCCTTGAATTAAGGTTAACAGTTTCTAACATGACACCCATTTTGGACAATTAATGAATGGAATGTAGGTAACTTTTAACTGTGGAAGTGCCTGCAAAAGGAAACGGCCCCAAATCATAACATGGACTCATCACATTTTTCTACAGAAAACTGACCCTTTTTTTGCAAAGTGCCCAGCTGTGAATTTTGGGCCCTAGCACAACCGGCAACTAAGGAAACCTAGCAAACATGTACATTTTTGAAAACTAGACACACAGGGGATTTCAGGATGGGGCAACTTGTTTGGCTCTCAACAGGTATACCCAGAATCTCTGAATGAACGCTCCAGTTTCAGCACAAGAAACACGCTGCACTCACGGGACCCCTTTTCAAGACTCTTTAATACAAGGACGCGTTTCGGCGTTGTGCCTTCCTCGGCTTGTTAAAGATAGCGCAACCTGCCTCCCAAAATTGTTTTATGACAGGCGAGTGTGATTCTATTGGTTGTGGCAACTTGACAGGGAAAGAGGACTCATCTTTTCGGAGCAGATGTTCTTTCCCTATTATGATGTATTGTGAGAGTTGCAGTCCGAAAATGTTCATGGGGGATAAACATATCTCCATCCCACCTCCATGGCTCAATTAGTTCTTGCATATGATACCTCTACATGGGCATATCCCCCAGAAACAAAGTTATTGCGTCAATCATGGCAAAAATATTACCGTTCCTTTTTCCTTCCCATTCAAAGCATGTTGCAGCTTTCAAGCGCCCTAGCATGGTGCGCAAATGCTCACGTCTCCTCTAGGGGGTCCCTCGTCAAACCCCAGAGTCCCACGGCACACATCGCAGGAGCCGGTCAAATGGCCGTGTCTCCAACAGTAATGATAACTGTCGACGTAGTCGGCAGCGGAGCCCAGGTTCCCTGTTGGCGGTGCACCTTGCCTACATGTATTCCTGCTCCAAAGTCCTCTTCAAGGCAGTATGAGCACTCTTCCTGACGGGTGCAGCACGTGTGGATGTGGAACCACACACAAATGAACGCTCCAGTTTCAGCACAAGAAACACGCTGCACTCACGGGACCCCTTTTGAAGACTCTTTAATACAAGGACCCATTTCGGCGTTGTGCCTTCCTCGGCTTGTAAAATATAGCGCAACCTGTCTCCCAAGATTGTTTTATGACAGGTGAGTGTGATTATATTGGTTGTGGCAACTTGACAGGGAAAGAGGACTTATCTTTTCGGAGCAGATGTTCTTTCCCTATTATGATGTATTGTGGGAATTACAGTCCGAAAATGTTCATGGGGGATAAACATATCTCCATCCCACCTCCATGGATCAATTAGTTCTTGCATATGATACCTCTACATGGGCATATCCCCCAGAAACAAAGTTATTGCATCAATCATGGCAAAAATATTACCGTCCCTTTTTCCTTCCCATTCAAATCATGTTGCAGCTTTCAAGCGCCGTAGCATGATGCGCTAATGCTCACGTCTCCTCTAGGCGGTCCCTTGTCAAACCCCAGAGTCCCACGGCACACATCGCAGGAGCCAGTCAAATGGCCGTGTCTCCAACAGTAATGATAACTGTCGACGTAGTCGGCGGCGGTGTCCAGGTTCCCTGTTGGCGGTGCACCTTGCCTACATGTATTCCAGCTCCAAAGTCCTCTTCAAGGCAGTATGTGCACTCTTCCTGACGGGTGCAGCACGTGTGGATGTGGAACCACACACAAATGAACGCTCCAGTTTCAGCACAAGAAACACGCTGCACTCATGGGACCCCTTTTGAAGACTCTTTAATACAAGGATGCGTTTCGGCGTTGTGCCTTCCTCGGCTTGTTAAAGATAGCGCAACCTGTCTCCCAAAATTGTTTTATGACAGGCGAGTGTGATTCTATTGGTTGTGGCAACTTGACAGGGAAAGAGGACTTATCTTTTCGGAGCAGATGTTCTTTCCCTATTATGATGTATTGTGGGAGTTGCAGTCCGAAAATGTTCATGGGGGATACACATATCTCCATCCCGCCTCCATGGCTCAATTAGTTCTTGCATATGATACTTCTACATGGGCATATCCCCCAGAAACAAAGTTATTGCATCAATCATGGCAAAAATATTACCGTCCCTTTTTCCTTCCCTTTCAAAGCATGTTGCAGCTTTCAAGCGCAGTAGCATGATGCGCTAATGCTCACGTCTCCTCTAGGGGGTCCCTCGTCAAACCCCAGAGTCCCACGGCACACATCAAAGGAGCTGGTCAAATGGCCGTGTCTCCAACAGTAATGATAACTGTCGACGTAGTCGGCGGCGGTGCCCAGGTTCCATGTTGGCGGTGCACCTTGCCTATATGTATTCCAGCTCCAAAGTCCACTTCAAGGAAGTATGTGCACTATTCCTGACGGGTGCAGCACGTGTGGATGTGGAACCACACACAAATGAACGCTCCAGTTTCAGCACAAGAAACACGCTGCACTCACGGGACCCCTTTTGAAGACTCTTTAATACAAGGACGCGTTTCGGCGTTGTGAGACAGCTAGTCGGGTGGTCCCATTCCCGACAGGATGGCGGTCGGACTAAAGTCTGACTGCCATCATAATGAGCCCCAAAATGTCTAAATAAAAAAAAAAAACTTACATAATTATTACAGATTTGATTAATTATTATTAATTAAAACAAATACTATTAATTTAATTAAAATACTACACTATAGTCCCACAAACATAACAGGCAACATGTAAAATGTAATTGAAATAAAAACTATTACACAATTAACATATTCATTAATACATAAAGAAATTTCCAATATATGAGTAAATATTTTTTTTTATTATTACCTAAATATCTTCCCACCCTTTTCCTCTACAAATTAGACAACACACACCTAAAATATAACTTAACAAATAGGATAATTTCACAATTTACATATTTAACAATTAAATAATTATTAACAACTTAATAATTCATTATCAGTAACTTATTTCTTCTTTAACTTCCCACCCTGTACCCCTACAAACCAAACAACCAGCACCTGAAATATAATTTAAAACAAATATCTTAATTACACAGTTTCCATAATTAATTATCAGTTAAATAATTAATAATAAGTAAAACAAATGAATTAATTAAAATGAATTAGCTTTCCACCCTTTACCCCTACAACCTCACAACCCACACCTAAATTACAATTTAAAAAACAAATCAATTACACAGTTTATATAATTACTTTTCAATTGAATATCAATTAAATAATTAATATTAATTGAAAAGTATTACATATTTAAACTTAATTAACTTCCCACCATTTACCCCTCAAACCCTGCACCTAAATTACAATTTAAAAAAACAAATTATTACACAATTTACTTAATTAATTATCAATTAAATAATTATAATTAATTAACTTCCCACATTTTACCCCCTTCAAACCCCACAACCCACACCAAAATTATAACCTAAAAAATACATTATTTACACAATTGACATAATTATTGATTAAATAATTATTAATAATTAAAATAATTATTAATGAATTCTAATTAATTTACTTCTTACCTTGTACCTCTACAACACGAAAAATTACAATTAACAATTAAACTCAATTTAAAAACAACTAGCAACTTACAATATATATTCAAAAACATTAACAAGAATTATACAAACACATAACATATACAATTAAAAGATATACTAAAATACATAAAGATAATCAAAAAACGACATTCCTTACAACTATATTTTTGGAAACAATATTAACAGCATAGATGTTTTTGACATCAATATTACTTACATTAGAAAATTTATATTTTTGTCAATGATATTCCTGCATCATGATATGTGTGTATCCCGATATTAAAAAGTTGATATTTCTGTGCCTTGATTTTTTTAACTCGATATTTTGTCCAAATACCTCTTACAATATAGTGTAGGATATTAGAAACTCCAGCGTCAAGTACAGTTCTACTTGACAGTTATTTCTTTTATAACTCACTTAAATACATTCTTCACAATAACTCAATTATTTTTAATAGGAACAGTGTATGTTGAATTTGTTTTTGAGAAACTGTACTGCTTTGAGATGTTCAGCACAAATAGGTTTTTGTGTACAACCTTGGTTCACCTTTGGCAAACTAGTCTGATCAACAAGACAAACTTCAGAAAGGAGTTTGTGGGTAAGAAACCTACCATCACAACAAATAAGTAATAAATACTCAACATCAATGCCCAAGCCAAATGGAAGTAAAAAACATAAAAGTAAATGCAAATTAAAATGGAAAAAAGAGCAAAAAAATGATGATATTCACAAGTATTGGGTACAGGAAAAACACCCCAAAAATATGTTTTCTAGTTTCCTTCCTGGAATTGATTGAGACCCACCTTGCTGACATGCACTTGCATGCAGATGAAACAAAGGTGAAGACTGTCCCCGTGATCAGTTCTGCTATTACATTAAAAATGTCAAGCAGGACTAGCCTTGTGGCTATATCTTAAGTGTGTTCTGCAAAGTCAGGTTCCTCGAGCACAGGACTTAGGTCAAATGTCCAAGTCCAAGGTCCAAGTCTACAACGAACGAAAAGTAAAAAACCTAGCCAGCTCAGAAATGAATGCATGCTGACAGGGGTCCCTCATAGGCGTTCTGCTTTGGGTCTTGGAAAACAATAAAGAGTCTATAAAGTGGCACGAGTCAGGAGTTTCTATATGATTTGCACTATGGGAGATTGAGTTAGTCTGACTGACCCCTTCAGTAAACCACTGGCCTCTGCAGTAAAGAGCTCCAAGTGATAGAAGTAAGGCCCAGTGGCCATGGTTCGAAAAAGACGAGCCAGCCTTAATCTTAAGCCACATTTCAGTTTGAAATATGCTTCTTGGTTTGCTGTTTTAAAAAAAGGTTAAGGAAGTTTTCTCTTTTCAAGGTCTTTTTTAAATCTTCACAGCAGGTCTCCAGGGATCGTAGATACTTGGGGGTCCTGCTTTCGAGGTACTTCTTGCAAGAAAATCCACCCAGTTTGCATGCCCTCCCCACAGTGCATTACGGTCCATTTAGGATTCCAGTGTTCACAGCTAAATAAAATACAACCCAGGCTAACAACTCCTTTTGGAATCATAGAACCTGTTTCAAGCAACATCTGCGCTGCTTGCTTTGCTGAGCTTGCCTGCTGCTTCTTGCATGGGAGTGAGAGGACTGGACTTTACTCTCTACATCCTGCATCTAAAGGTTCTCCAAGTGCTTTTTTGGGCTTGCCTTCTGTTACTGAAGTCTCAGGGACAACAAAGACTTCACCTGCATCTTGCTAACAGCACCTTGGCTCCATTGCTTTGAGTCCTGCTCTGCCAAGTGGTGCCACACCCAGTCCTGGGCCCTTGGTAGTGAGCATTGGTGTTGCAACCAAAAAATCGAAGCATTGACTCCAAAGCGTCCTTTTGGAACCAGCACATCCCTGTGAAATTGGCCCATCGCCACTGCCTGCACCAAAGCCGCTGAGTGCATGACGCATTGACTTTGACTAACAACGCAGCCTCAACCTTGCTGCAGCGGCTCCAAAGAAACGCCACAGCCTGAGCCTCGGATACCACATCACCGACGTCCGTGGTGCACTGTTTCAGCTCGCACCAGCAACTGATGCATCATGTCCTTGACATGCAAATTCCTTGCTTCCATTCTTATGTACTTCTTAGGTTGCCAAACCCCCTCACATACTCTCTAAAGTCCCAAATGGGCAAACAAATGGTGCTGGTATTGGGAGCAGCACAGCGGACAATACTTTCAGACAGGATTATGGAATACATGTCATGGCTTCATAGGCTATGGCATCTCTTGGGCATGGTACATCTGATGCTAACCATAGAACATATATTTGACACTTACCAAGAACTCTGGGCCCCATTCTAATGATTACTATCATTAGAATTCAATGAAATGACTTGCCCTAAATATCTTAAGCTTCTGCATTTGATCCACACCACCCAAGGGACTGTGGCAACTCAACCCAATGTAAGTCAATCAGTGGGATGGGGGACACTGTGAGGGACAGACAATCATATTTTGTAAACAGCCAGTGCCATTATCAATGTTTTTATTGCATGTATGGTGGGCAAGGGGCCAAGGGGGTGGGAAGGGTTCTGTTTGGCTGGGGGGGTTTAATTTGTTTACTCTGACATCCGTCCTCCGGGTTGTAGGTGACACTGCTGATAAGTTACTTCTATGCAAGACTAAACCAAAAAAACAGAAATGATTCATACATAAGTTGTCTCACTTCCTTTTTGGTCTATTTTGTATGGATCTTTACAAAGCTGGTGTGAAATCCTACTTATCATTGAGCACGTTTAATCAAATGGCATTAAACTTGGTTATCTAGAAAGATACCTCTGTAATAGTAATCAGGATTGATCTGTCATGTGCTTTTGGAAAGGTATTACCACTTTTACTTGAAATCACAACTGTTTTAAATTATGTGAATTTGCCAAGAAATATGCACAAACTCTGGAGACTATCTGGGGTCTGTTTTCTTGTCTACACTGTTATGGAATTCCCTTTTAAAAGGCAGACATTATGAGAGAGGTCTTGGTTCTGAAATGAGCTATGGCTCTGCCTTCCTCAAGTCCCACCACAGACAGACAAGGGAAGCGTGAAGGCTAAGTAGATCTTCTAGTTGAAAAAAGGGAGGTTAAGAGCAGAGAGATTTACACTCCCAAATGTAAACATATGCAGCCAAGGCTAGCCATCTTCATATTTTAACTATTTTTGTAATCCCTTTGAAGTCTGGGCAGAAGCGGGTAGTCTTTCTATGTGTTAATGGCTCCACTCTTTAGGTAAGACGAGGCTCTTACTGTATTAATGTAAGCTAAATAAAATGAGCATCCACTTTTTTATCTTATAACTTCACATGGAAAATAAAGAATTAAACCATGTTTTGAAATGTATGTTTTTCAACACACAGAAATCGTCTATCAACAGCTACAACAATGCAAATTCTAGAGGTAAATACCCCTATTATTATTTCGGAAAACATTATGACCAATGCACTCTCACTACATAACATTCCACTATCTGGACATACCACTACTTGAACACCACTACATTGTCACAATTAGATTTAGAGGGCTACGTTTAGTGTTAGTGTAAGTAATATGGTGAATTCTTACTTTATTGTTATGGAAAGAGTAATGCTTACAGTAAGAGTTAGAATTATACATATGATTGGGGTAAGAATATAGTTACATTTAGGGGATATATGATTAGGCTAAGATATAGGGATAAGTTTGGTCCTGGGTAGGGTAAGGTGTAGGTTTAGAGTTAGCAGGACTATGGGTAGGCAGAAGCTTAGCATAAGGTGAAGGGTAAGTGTTAGAAATGGGGGTCTCTAGTTAGCAGAGCTAGGTACCTTTGTCCAAATAGAGACCCTTGCTTCTAGTCAGGGTAAGGGGGATACACTCCTAAAATAAACCCTGCTCACCCCCTTGGTAGCTTGGCACGAGCAGACAGGCTTATCTAAGAGGCAGTGTGTAAAGCATTTGTAAACACATACAGTAATACAGTGAAAACACTACAAATGGACACCACACCAGTTTAGAAAAATAAGTAATCTTTATCTAAACCAAAACAAGATCAAACAACAAAAATCCATAATACAGTAATAAAAATATGACTTTCAGATGGTAGTAATAGTTCAGTTCAAAACAAATTGCAGATGGAACACTTTTCTCACAAAGTACCCGGGATGCGTCACGCAAACAAACAAAACGGGCCGCAGGGAAGGTGATGCATCGGTTGCTTACACTCAGGGAAGGTGATGCGTTGGTTCCTTGCTCCGGGGGGAGGTGATGCATCGGTTCCTTACTGCAGCGCAGGGGAGGTGATGCATCGGTTCCTTACTGGAGAGGAGGTGATGCGTTGGATTCTTACTGCGTGGGGAGGTGATGCATCGCTTTCTTACTGCGTCCCCCAACGATGTGACAAACTTGGTGCCTCGATGCGATGCGATGATCGAGAACGATGCGTGCAGTCTTGCAGCCGCACAGCAGGCCTTGCGTCGAACTTCGTGCAATGATCTTGGACTTCGGAGATCGGTGCACTCGACGCAGCGTGCAGCAATTTCTCTAGTTGGCAGAGGTAGGTACCTTTGTCCAAATAGGAACCCTTGCTTCTAGTCAGAGTAAGGGGGATACACACTTTAGATAACCCCTGCTCACCCCCTTGGTAGCTTGGCACGAGCAGACAGGCTTATCCCAAAGGCAATGTGTAAAGTATTTGTACCAACACTCACAGTAACACAGTGAAAACACAACAAATGGACACCACATCAGTTTAGAAAAATAAAATATCTTTATCTAAACTAAAGAAGACCAAAACAACAAAAATCCAACATACACAGTTAAAAATATGACTTTAAAAAGGTTTCAAGGAATTGTACAATAGAAAACTATGGAGGCGTGACTTTTCACCAACGTACCTGTAGATGCGTCAAAGTTCACAAGCCAAACAGCCGCAGCGTCAGAAAACAAAGAGATGCAACACTCCTGAGACCTTGGGTAGGTGATGCGACAGTCCCGCTGCACGCAGAGGAAGGGTCGCGCCGAATCCGGTCTGTATGGGGAGTGATGCGTCGATTCTTCAGGACGGTTCCGGTCCGCGGGTGATGCGTCGGAAGTAGATACTCTGGGGTGGGGTGTTATGGGTGTAGGAAGTGGTGGCGCCTAGCTGTTTTTGCGTATAATTAGGTGGAGTTCTGCTTCGTGCGGTGCAAAAGGTAGGGGAAACACCCTAAGACTCCTAAATGTGTGGAGGAAGGAATCCTGCACAAAACTGTAAGCAAAAGATCCTATGCACACTCTTATGATTAGTCAATGAGAGTTCCTCAAGTGTTTCAAATACGAGTGTCAATAAAGTTCCATGAGTAGGTTTCTTGTTGTTCTATGTTTATTCGAAAAAAACACCGTATCCGGAACCAGGAACACACCCGAAGCCGACTCAAACTGCCAGCGTACTCGCTTACGACAGGAAATCCCATCGTGAGAAAAGGAATAAGCTTCCCTCACGATACGGCACGGGCAAGCCACAATCCAACCAGGATTTAGGTTGGATGTTGAAATATCAGTAATATATCTTGTGGAAAACTCAGAAGACGCTCAAATATTGGCCAGCCGGGCCAGAATTATAACCGGCGGAGTGATTACTGGAAAGAACACACACACGAAGGACAGCCCTGAAGAAGTCGAGGGATATTTCCCGTTGACGAAACACGTGTTGGCTGGATGTTCTTGGTGTTTTTTTCGAATAAACATAGAACAACAAGAAACCTACTCATGGAACTTTATTGACACTCATATTTGAAACACTTGAGGAACTCTCATTGACTAATCATAAGCGTGTGCATAGGATCTGTTGCTCACAGATGCGCCGGAAGTACTTGCCGCACAGGTACGATGCGTGGAAATCCGGGATGCGTCGGTGATCAATGCGACGGCATCGAGTGGCGCTGAGTCAGTCCTCTTCAGCCGCGATCCCTCGATGCGTTGATTTCTGTAGTTGTTTGAGTTTCTTCTTGCTTCCAGCTCCGAAACAGCAGCAACAACCTCCAGAGGCCCACAACTGGCACAGGCACCTCTTGGCAGGTCCGAACTCACAGCAGCAGAGTTCAGGGGAGCTGGGGGTGAAGTCTTTGTGTCCCTGAGACTTCAGAACAGGAGGCCAGCTCATTTCAGGCCCTTGGAGATCTCCTTCAAGCAGGGGACACAGCACACAGCAAACTCCGTCTCCTTTCCTTGGCAGAAACAGCAACTGCAGGCCAACCCCAGACACACAGCAAGGGCAGTACTTCTCCTCAGTCTCTCCAGCTCTTCTCCTTGGCAAAGGTTCCTCTTAAATTCCAGGAATGATCTAAAGTCTGGTGTTTTGGGTCTGATATTATACCCCAAAATGTCTTTGTTCTCTTTGTGCAAGGGGCTCTGAGCCCAGTTCAAACCAGTTCTGGGGGGCACTCTGCAAGTGCACAACAACATCCATTGTCAGTGTGAGCCTTGGCTCCAGACACACCTCAGGGGGGCGGAGCCAGCATTGTGGAAGGCAGGCACAGCCCTATTCAGGTACAGGTGCTACTCCTCCCACCACTCCAAATGCAGTTCAGGCCTATTCAGCCTAGTGCTGACTCATCCAGACTCCTGGAGCCACTGCACCTCCCAGCCCCTGTCACTCCAAAGCCAGACAGTCAATCCACAAACAGGCAGAGGCACACAGGATGGTTGAACAAGAAAATAGCCACTTTCTAAAAGTGGTATTTTCAAACATACAATTTAAAAACCATCTTTACTAAAAGATGTGTTATTAAATCCTGAGTTCAGGGATGCCAAACTCTGTTTTTCCATCTTATCCCTATGGGAAGATATGCTTGTAAAATGTTACAAAGCATTCCCCATTCTGTCCTATGGGGCAAGATAGCCTTTCAATAGTGAAAAACGAAATTGGCAGTATTTCACTACCAGGACATGTTACACACACCAGTACATGTCCTACCTTTCACATACACTGCCCCCTGCCCAGGGGGGTACCTTGGGCCTACCATAGGGGTGCCCTATGTGTAAGAAAAGGGAAGATTAGGGCCTGGCAAGTGGGTGCACTTGCCAAGTCAACATGGCAGTTAAACTGCGCACAGGCACCGCGGTGGCAGGCCTGAGACATCTTTTCAGGGCTACTCATGTGGGTGGCACAATCAGTGCTGCAGGCGAACTAGTAGCATTTGATTTACCAGCCCTGACACACTCAGTGCACTTTACTAGGGACCTACTGGTAAATCAAACAATAAAATTTACACAGAGAGTGTATGCACTTTAGCACTGATCAGCAGTGGTAAAGTGCCCAGAGTCCTATAGCCAACAAACACAGGTCAGGAAAAAAATAGGAGGAAGAAGCAAAATGTTTGGGGATATCCCTGCAAAAAGGGCCATTTCCAACAGTCCCCCAACGATGTAACAAACTTGGTGCCTCGATGCGATGCGACGATCCGTAACGATGCGTGAATTCTTGCAGCCGCACAGCAGGCCTTGCGTCGAACTCAGTGCGATGATCTCGGACTTCGAAGATCAGTGCACTCGATGCGGCGTGGGGCGATTTCTCGAGCCGCAGCGGTTTCTTCGGCGATGCGTTGGAAACAGGTGCAGATGCGTCTCTCTTCTTCGAAGTTGCGTTGATTTTTCAGCTCCCTGCGGAAAACAGTTCTCTAGAGGCCCAAAACAACAGCAGGCACCACTTTGCAGGTCAGAACTCCCAGCAAGGCAGTTCAGGGGAGCTGGTGGTGAAGTTTTTGTGTCCCTGAGACTTCAGACAGGAGGCAAGCTCAGTTTCAAGCCCTTGGAGATCTTTTCCTCAAGCAGGTGACAAAGCAACCAGCAAAGTCCTTTTCTCCTTTCCTTGGCAGCAAGTAGCCACTGCAGGTCAACCCCAGACAGCAAACAGCACAGGGGCAGTATTCCTCCTCAGCTTCTCCGGCTCTTCTCCTTGGCAAAGGTCCCTCTTGATTTCCCAGAAGTGATCTAAAAGTCTGGGTTCTGGGCCCCTCTTTTTATACATAAAAATCCTTTGTTCTCTGAAGGCAGAGAGTGTCTTTACCCAGCCAAAACCAGTTCTGTCCTCACTGGTGCAACTTCCTGGCAGGAGGTGGAGACAGCATTGTTGAAGGCAGACCAGGCCCATTCAGGTGAAAGGAAATCTCCTCCCCCTACTCTAAATGCAGCCCAGGTCTCTTCAGCCCAGCCCTGACTCATCAGGCTCATTGAGTTAAGGCATACTAAACTTTATTTTCCTACCTTGTTCCCAGGGGCAATTATGTTTATAAGATGTTATAAACAACTCCCCATTCTGTCCTATGGGAACAGGTAGCCTTGCAATAGTGAAAAACGAAATTGGCAGTAATTCACAATCAGGACATGCCACACACACTAGGACATGTCCTACCTTTCACATATACTGCACCCTGCCTACAGGGGTACCTTGGGCCTACCTTAGGGGTGACTGATATGTAAGAAAAGGGAAGGTTAGTGCCTGGCAAGTGTGTGCACTTGCCAGGTCGACATGGCAGTAGCAGACTGCACACAGGCTCTGCAATGCCAGGCCAGAGTTACATTTACAGGCTGCTTATGTGGGTGGCACAATCAGTGCTGCAAGCCCACTAGCAGCATTTGATTAACAGGCCCCTGGCACACACAGTGCACTGTACTAGGGTCTGACTAGTAAATAAAATATGCCAATCATTGACTCACTAATCCATAACAACAATTTACAAAGGGAGCACTTGCACTTTGGCACTGAACAGCAGTGGCAAAGTGCCCAAAGCATCTAGACCAGCAAAACGGAGTCCAACACACAGCAAAAACACAGGAGGCAAAAGCAAAAAAATGCAGGGGAGACCTACACCAATGGTGCCAGGTCTAACAGTAAGCATTAGAGTTAGGTTAAAGAATGGAATTAGAACCTATTGAAATGTGCAGGCAATTCAGTTGTATCGGTTTAGTAGCTAATTACATTATATACATACCTGGACTAGGGTTGAGATGGGATTTAGCACAAACTTTAGGAATAGTGGTAGGCTTAGTTTTAGATTTATGGTTGTGCTTAAATTAATGGTTATTTTAATAGGTGGGATAGCTCATTTAGTTAAATGTGAGTGTAAGAATTAAGATTATTTTAAAGGTTAGGACTAATTATAATACAGATATACAGACTATATAGGATGTTAGTGTATTGCCCAATTATTTCATATCTATATCATGCTGCTGTAGATGTAGTAAAATGTAATGATTTCGATTTAGTTGCTGGTCCATGAAGTGACATTTAACAAAGAACAGTGTGCATCTGTTCAACCCAAGCGACACGTTTAGAAATGGGAAATGATCCTGTTTTATATCGCATCAACTATACATATGTACCCGGGGAACCTATACATATGTTGGGCGGTCCAAAACTGATAGCGTTGACTTCTAATGAATGTTTTCCTAATATGTTACAACCTCGTTGAAAGCCTGGGGGCAGATTTACAAGCCCCTTGCGCCACTTTTGCGTCACTTTTCCCATGTTAAAAATGACGCAAAAGTGGCGCCAGGGCCTTGTAAATAAGCCCCCTGGTGTTTTCCAGTGAAGGAATGCCTGTCGTATAGTAGCATCAGTGTTACGTAGTACACAGGAAAGATATTTTTGGGGGAAAAAATTAGTTCTATGGAGTACACTGAAAAGAGGAACACTAAAAGTTGGAGCAGGTGGTAAATGTGCATGAGGCTGAATTGCGGCAGGTGGAGGGAGGAAGGTAGGGAAGGGAAGGGAAATGGCAACGAGTTATGGCACTTGTACTTTTGCAAAGAAGAAGAAAGCCATGGAACAGCTGACGAGGCTTAGCTCCTGTTGCAACAAAAGCCGGATGCAATTTGACCAGAAACCGGAAACTTCGACGGGTAAAATTGTGCCTGATGTTCCCACACCCGGGAACACTGGGTGCGCGAACACTATGCCAGTAGTGATCAGACAGAGCAGTATCCCACCCAGGGATACCGCTCCACCTGACTCGTAATGTGACCTTAAAAGGTGAGCTAACAATCCTTCTGGAATAGATAAGTGTCTGAATTACTTGCTTTTAGTTCTTAAAGCCCCATGCAGGACATACTTAGTGTGTTTACCAAAGCAAATTCCTTCTTAGTCACTGCATATAGTGAGAGTTTCAAAATAATTGACAGATTAAATAACAGCAGTGAATTACTTTATTTGCCGCTTTCTGCCTGATTCAGGTTTCATCTGCTAACGTGCAGTACTCTTTCGCTAAGGACAAGCCGTTTGTAAGTACATTAAGTAAACATAAACCGTTAAAAACATTAATTGCAAATATATGTGACTGCATGCATGATGAAGTTAGCTGCCATCAATTTAAAGCTAATTTGCGATGATGTGGTGTCAGAAACTTATAGTGTTAGCAACTTTTATGTGACACTAGAAACAACGCAGTTCGTTAATATTACAGGAAGGCACTAATGGAAATAGACTGCTGTACACATCAGCGCTCTCTATTTTGCAGACGAAGAACAGAATTACAATACAGTAATATTTGGAACTACTCCAACAGTAAATTACATGTACAGATTGCGAGATCAACAATATTTCAAATCTTCTCATATTATCTGTGAGTGACCTGACCTCAATCTTATAATTGCAACATTTCTGTTTAAGTGGGATTTCAAATAACAAGTAAAAGTCTGGTGAAAGACACGTCAATACACTCATGTAAAATGTCTAGCAGCTATTAACTTCTAATTCAGAAATACTTTAGTTTTTTCAATCTAGCTAATAAATAGCTGAACTTAAGGATTTTTGTGTGAAATATATTCACTGAATAAGAAGTTGCCGAAGCTCAGAGGCACAACTACGAGCTGAGGTATTAGATACCTGTACCATGCACATATACGATTTTGTCTCCAGAATGGGGAATAACATGCAGGCCCAGAATTCCACATTTAAAGTCCTTATTGCGGTGACAATTCCACTCCACTTTACTACCTGCACCAAGAATGTGGTAAATAAGAGGAAGGGACCTAGTGGGCTGCCAGGTGAAGAGAAACAATGGGTGTAAAGGAGCAAGGAAGAATGAAGGAAGCAGTTGAGAGCTGTCCATGCACCACCCGGAAGTATGAGGGGGCAGACATGGGCCATACTGCACTCGTGCTGCCGATCCCATCCTTGTTTGCACTCGATTGTTCTGGACATGCACCAAGAATGGTCGACTGAACTCCTTCGATTGGCTATGCACGATAGGCATATCCAAGATAAGGTCTCTCCAAGATCAACTCTTTCAGTTTGATTATATATGGGGCACGTTCGTGTGACTTGTAGATCCCTAAATGTTCTCACACTGGAGACAAGGCGCATGTAAAAAATAGGGCACCATTGCCAAAGGTCATTCACACTAGGGGGGACCTGAGGCATTGGGGGGGTGTTTTTATGTTCTTATGCTCATATGATTTACAACCTGACCTAGGTCACAGAACTGGTGCCGAGGGACCCGACTGATGCAGGGGTTGTGGTGATGTGTTAGATGGAGTGTTGGTGCATCATGAATGCAGCAATATCAAGAGGATTACTACGGGGGTTCAGTTGGAAGAGAACTGTGAGGCAATGAGGTTCTTGGATTGGATGCTAGCGTTGGACATGCCTACAGGAAATATGTACTTGATTTGTGTTTGTTGAGGGTAAGCATGATGAACATGGGCACCGAGGGAGGACGATGACTGGCACCAGGGTGATGGGATGAAGGGGGGCAGTGAAGTTTTTCTAGAGGTGTAATATTGTGTCATTGCCCATCTGTGCTTCTCTGCTATTGTATCCAAAATGCTTTGCACTTTCACTTCAGCCTGATAGATATTCAGACCTGTTAGACCGGACTGTTGTATGTGACTTGTTTTACTGTAAAACAATAAAGAAAGATTCCCCGCAAAAATCAGAGTGTTTTCCATCCCTACGGTACCGCTCTACTATACTCATAATCATGCCTATGAGTAAATTATGAAGAAACAAAGGGCCTGCTTTATATTTCGTCAGACAGCACACTCTGTCACAAGTGTGACAGATATCCCGTCTGTCGTATTACAAGTGCCATAGGATATAAGGCCCTTGTAATTTGGTAGGCCGGATATCCATCAAGTTTGTGACGGACTATCCTGTCCACCGAAAAAATAAACCAGGCCCAACATAAGCACTCTTGGTGCAACTTGGCCTCATTTTTGTGAAGAATTATAAGTTTTGTGAAGTGCAAAGATTGCACTTTATGTTTAAACAATGCTCATTAGTACAGTGGAAACTGTTTTTGCTACAGCTCAGGGCTGCTCAAAATAATGGGAGAACCAAGGCTGCTTGGCAGCCACCCCAAGACTGCAGCAAAGTGTTGATCCCCAGAAGCTCATTCTGTGCCTGCATGTACATGCCAACCCCACTATATCCCCTACGACAATGATCCCTAATGTACTATCATATTCCTTACTGATCAGTCCATACCCATCCTAAATACCTTGTACCCTGGAGAACACAGGGTGTTGCAGACTCACACACAATTTCCTGACGTATTATGCCCCTCACACAATACTTCATACTGCTGGAGGAAGTCAACATTAATAGAGCCAGTCAGGATGAACTTTATCTTAGAAAGTCAGAAGCCAGTAATATTTAATTAACATGACTGAGAGTACTGTCCAATAAAAAAAACAGGCCCCTTCCAAAAGCTGTCTGTTCCACAGACGCTCATCTCTGTGCTAATATAACTGAATCTTCTTCCAGGTCTAACTGCAGCAAAGTGTCTTGTTAGCTCACTGGCATTGCAGTATGAATTCTGGGGACTAGGCAACCTTATACAAAAACAAATAAATACTCATTCAGTGCCATACCAGATTCTAAATCTAATTATTTACTGCTATGATGTAGTAACAGTGGAAAACAAAAGTTGCTCCCTCTGTTGCTATGTTAAAAATGAATTCCAGATTTTTCTGACAGGGCTCTCTGAGAACCTGTCAGCACAGTTTCTGTGCTCCAATGCCCTTATTCTTTATTTGATGTTACTCAGAACACCACGGTGGAAAAAAATCCCCATTATTCATTGTGACCCATATAAAATTCTCTATGTAATACCTGGAAAGGCTGTCCTTATGTTTGCGTAGCAGATAAATTTGATAACAGCACAGATATTGTAAAATAACTCTAGTCACTACAATGACCTTTGAACTGTACAGTTATCATGTAATGAGACTTCTTGACATCACCGTGCTTTGAGATACCTCATAACCATGTCACATCACAATGATCATGATTGTTTGAGATCCTTCCTTACATTTCTCCTGACCAGCTCTGGGGGACTATGAAAATAAAGAGTTGACACAAACGGTGTTGCACCAAGCTCTAAAAAAATGCCAGGAATTTTCAAGGTATTTCTCGTTGAGGTAATAGCTGCCACACACATTTTGTGTGCAAACATGCAACTCAAATGCACATATATTTAATACAAGAGGAAAATCTGGTTATCTCGGCTCTGAATATCTTATTACACCTAGATGGCTATGCGCAAAATCATATGGTTTCTTTTATTTTTTTCACTATTCCTAGGCTATGTATTGCTCAGGAATGGTTCAGCACTTTTCTGTCAAATATTGATAAATGGTGGGTCAACTTTGGTATTACTATGAACTAAAAGAGCGGTACAGATAATGAGTGAAGAGGATGGAAGAAAACGCTTTGACTGGACATGGGGTCCAGTAGCTAAACTTGATAGTAGAATTGAATGAACTCTCTTTGATATGTATTGTAAATGTGTACTAAGTATACTGAAATTGTTTGTCAGATGTGTGTAGGAATGCAAATATGTATAAAAGAGCAATGTCAATGTATGTTTATGTATATTCCTTAAAATAAAATTGAAAAAGTAAATAATTTACCGTGCACGTAATTATATAACAGTGATCAGGCAACATATTAAACTATGAGACCAGGGACCAGATGTACTTATATTTTGCTCTGGTGCAGTCATGCAAAAGTTATGCAACTCAGTGAAAAGTGTTTTTTGGGTTTATTTTTCTGGTGCAAAACTTAGTGTTGAAAAAGACTTAGTTACAATTTCAGGCCAAACACGATACAGTGAACACAACAAAAGAAGCTCTTACAGCACACCCTTTTAACCTGAATACATTAATTATCCAGAAAAATTACTGGTCATAAATTGAATTGATTCCATAGTAAAGTTAAACTCTGCACAATGAGGGCGATGAAAAACAACCAATATGTTCAAAATAATCCAATAAGTTCATCAATTGAAATTTCTTGTATCCTTTATTAGTATCCAAAAGATTAAAATTCCCAGCACACGATTAGCCGACACGTGTTTCGTCTGTACTCAGATTTTTTCAAGGCAAAAAATGGGAATATTGGCAAACTGTAGTCAGAAAATGAGTCCGTCCCTGCAGTACATCAACCGAAAGAAATCCGGAATCCAAATAAGGATATCGTAATGTAAAAGGTCAAAGCATACAAGTATGTATCATTGCCACACCTGACATCCGGAAAATTAATGGAATCCCAATAAAAACGGACCAGTGAAATGCACCGATGTTACCCATAAGGTATGCAACAATCGCTTAAGTGTTTAAAGCGAGTAAAGTAAAATCCTGATACACACTGCACGAGTGGCAAACAATAAGAGAGGATAATGGCAATCCAAGGTTAGTCAATCTTCCCTGGATACAACGGGGCACAACCCTGGTAAGTTTACCCCTCTCAACGAGAGTGTCCCGTCCGCACACACATGTGTCAGTGGTCGCGGAGTACGTAAAGGATACAAGAAATTTCAATTGATAGTTTAACTTTACTATGGAATCAATTCAATTTATGACCAGTAATTTTTCTGGATAATTAATGTATTCAGGTTAAAAGGGTGTGCTGTAAGAGCTTCTTTTGTTGTGTTTAGTTAGATGCATGTTAAAGTTTAATGTGCAGTTTGCACCTCTAGGTAGTAGGTGTTTGAAGCTGATTTAGCACCCAGTTGCCAATATAGCAACACGTATATGACATTTCATGCCAATTATTGATATTTTGAAATACTTTCACTGATTGGATGTGCGGTTTTTTCCCTTATAGGGAACACTACTACCTGTTCTTTCTCTTGCACGATACAGTGAACTTCAGGAAGGCTAGGGGGTTGCGCTGGACAAAGGGCCAGATTTCTCAACACTTTTTGCCAGTGCAGCAAAAATGACATAAACCAGCGCAACATGTTGATTTGGTATTTACTTTCCACTGAAAAACTAGTTTTGAGCTAGAAAGTAGCCCTAAAGTAACGAAAAGTTGCTCTTAGAGCTTCTTTTCGCTACTTCCCATCAAGGGGGCTGTCCCATGCATGGTATGTGGGCGTTCACATGTAATCCAAACAAAGAAAGGAGTATCACTCAAAGACAGAAGACTGTCTATATGGTGTATATGGTGTTGGGACAGAGGCACAGGGAAGGAGATTATCCTTTTCTAAAAAGACCCCTCACTCACCAACCTAGTTGGTGACATGCTTCATCATTGGGGTCCCACCCGAATAGCCGAATGCTATCCGGGTGTGCTGCGACACCTGATTACAGTGGAGCTGGTTGTTGTGTGAAGTGAGAAGTGAGTGACTTAATCGTGTGGTTTAAAAATTGGCCAGATATGACCCTTTGAAAGACTTTATTCTGGGGTAACTGGACAATATTAAAAGTAATATGATGCCAAGAGGGTTAAATTGACCTTCCGGTATCTCTTGATAAAAATAAGTGCAGTGAAGAAGTGCAATAAACGGTCAACATGTTTCAACCTATGAATGGTACTACTAGGTTTTCTTCAGGACCAGTGGCTGTGACCCGGGAGGTATACACTCGCTAAGGTGTACCCTACCCTTGGTCACTGAAACCGAACCATGTACTCACGGTCAGGTGTCCTTTTCTTCAATTCGAAAAAAGGAAATAATTGAAAGCGCGATGGTTTCGTGCTTCATGGGAGTCAGGGTCGTAGTAAAGCTCCCTACGTGATTTGGTGGAGCTATTCACCGGCTGTTACGCCTACCCAAACGGACCCGTTGTCACTCCCCGTTCACATGTAACCACCCTTGGGTTTTGACTCAAATCCCAATCTATTAACATTGGTAGAATGGGCTTTGCACAAAAAATTATGCCTACTCAAGGCAGGTGTAAAGTTGGAGCCTTGTTCAAATATCTCTACAAGTTTTAAACTTTGAATGTTTACTGCATTGTAAAGCACACATTCAAAGTGGGAAAAGATGTAAAGTGTGCTAAAGCATAGTGTTCTGTAATACAAGGGTATCGTTCGATTACAAAACTGCTGGAAACTGCGTTACCGTTTGAGGGCAGTGAAATTATACTCAAGTAGAAACCCCTATTCCTGTCAGGGTGACATCACTAGCAAACCCCAAATTAACATGTGCACAACCTTCTGGTAGCTTGGCACAAAAGCAGGCAAGTTTAACTTTGAGGCAATGTGTAAAGTATTTATCCAGCACTTCCTACAGTGATAAAGTGAAAACACAGCAGAAAAAAAATCACACATCATCTTAGAAAAATAGTTTGAGACCAAAACAACAAAAATCCAATCATTAGAACTGGAGATATGCAATTTTAAAGATTTAAGTAAAAACAGTGCCTAAAAGCACAAAGTGCTGACTGTGGTAACCGGGTCGCACAGTACTGGCACAAAATCACAAGTTCAGGCTGAACATGATGGAGTGCGGGCCAGATACAGGGACCAAGTTAGGCCCACTGAACAAAGTACCTTAAATCCTGGTGCACAGACTGTGAGGCGTTGCTTTGCAAGGCTTCATGTCATTGATTCCAATGAAGCTGTGTGGCGAGGCTTTGCGTTGCTTTACATCTGTTCTGGTGAGCTGTGTGGTGAAACTTACAAGGGCTTTGTGTCGCTTTGCATTGGTTCCGATGGAGCTGGCAGCTGTGCAGCGAGGCTTTGCTACACTCAGCGTCGGGTCCAATGGGGAACATATCTGGGCTGGAAGAACATGTTCAGGCCCACTTCCAAGGGTCCTGGACTGGGATGGCACCAATTGGGGGGCAGGACTCACAGCAGGTAGAGTACAGGTGCAGGGTCCAAGGTGGTTGGAGCCTTTTCTGTCCTTGAGTCTCTGATTAGGAGGCCAGCAAACAAGCTGTTGGAGTCACTCTGCTGGTCTTGGGTTCAAGATGCAGGTCCAATCCTTCTCACTCAGGCATCAGGGCAATAGAGTAGCAGGGCAGCAGAGTAGCAGTCCTTTTGCAGTAGAACAGCATAGCAGTTCTCCTGAGTCTTCCACAGGTCCGGAAGTGAACTGAAGAGTTGGGTCTGTGGGTCCAATATTTATACCTGGTGCCCACTTTGAAGTAGGAGAAGGTGCTGGATGATTCCACTCCCAGAGGTGTTTGGAATTCCATGCCTCCCTGCCCTGGCCCCATTTGTCTCGGGTCACAATAAACAAGTATCAAATCCTTGGTGAGTGTGTGTAGGCTGAGCCCTTGTGATGCGCTAGTGTGGTAGGTGACAGCTCCTCCCGCTCATCAAGTTAGAGATGGCCATCCTGCCAATACTTATGCTTCTTTGTTTGACTGTCAGAGAGCAATTTACCAAAACCATCTGCCAGCTACACCTAGTGATGTGACCCAGAAAACAGACTGCAGGCACAAAATAATTGGGACAAGAAAATGCGTTCTAAAGTGGCATTTTCTGAATTGTGACTTAATATCTGACTTTACCATTAAAGAGGGCTTTAAATAACAATTAGTTAGACACAAAACTCGACATTGCACCTAATCTTAATTGAAAGTTATCAGGTATTAATTGTAATAAGTTAATCCAATGTTATCCTATCGGAGAGGTAGGCCTAACAGCAGTGAACAATGGATTTAAGTGTTTTTCACAACCAGGACATGTAAAAGGTAAAAGTGCATGTCCAACTTTTTAAATACATTGCACCCTGCCCTCTGGGTTTTGTAGGCCCTAGCCTGGGGCTGATATATATGTATTAAAAAGGAAGGTTTAGGCCTGACAAAATGTTTATTTTGCCGGGTCGAAATTGCAGTTTAAAACTGCACACACAAGCTACAATGGCAGGACTGAGACATGTTTAAGAAGTCTACTTAAGAGGGTGGCACAAGGAGTACTGCAGGCCCCCTAGTAGCATTTAAATTAACGGCCCTGGGGACAGGTAGTACCCCTTTACTAGGGTCTAACAGGGAAATTAAATGTGGCAATTGGAAGAAAGCAATTTTACCATGCTTACAGGAGAGAGCAAAAACACCTTTGCACTGGTTAGAGGTGGTTAAATGCACAGAATCCTAAAAGCCAACAAGTTCATAAAAGAGGCGGGTGAAGGCAGAAAAAATTTGGGGATGACCAAGCAGAAAGGGCCAAGTCCAAAAAATACCTATGTTTAACATCAGGCAGATGATGATGCAAGGGTGTGTGTGTGGCAAAAAGCAGCCTTAGGTACGCCAGAGCTATGAGATAAAGCAACATCACCATATCTTAGTAGAAAGTCTTGCTCTCTCCCTTTGACACAAAGCATCACATTATCTTTGGTTCCAGTGTTGTGTTGCGCAACCTTTAGTAATTTTGCCCTCAAGGGATTACAATACATAGCTGTTGGTATGTATGTGTAGGAGATGTACTTACCTTAACACAGAAGTGAGCAATTTTGTAAAGGTTTGCCTAGCTTTAAAATATTTCAGAATAAAAGTTCTTTAAAAGGCACCCCATTGTTGACAAGACTTGCACTTTTCCTTCACAATCGTAGCCTTCCTAAGCCTGGGATGAACAATGAGGCAAGATACACTTGTTCCATATGCATGTAATGGTCTCCTTTTAGTTGGAGATTTGCCTTTCTGAAAGCCAAACAGTACTGTTGTGATTTCAGCTTGGTGGTGAGTACATAACAAAAGTGGGTACTGTGAATCTTAGAGCACATAGGTTTAGAACTTGCTTCCCTCATCCATACTTGGCTGACTTGTTAAAGACCCACCTCTTGGAAGAGCATGGCTTGGCCCCAGGCAAAAAAAAAGACAGGTGTACTGTTAACAAGTGCTACTTAGCAGGGATTAGCCATGTGGGAGGGAATTGGGCTAGACAGCATTACAAAGGGCTGCTTAAATTATCCTTCTTTTGTGGTGGAAATGCCCCAAATAGGCAGGCTGGCATGAATTGCAACTGTTATTATCCAGAACTACCCTAGACTTTCTGTCCATGTTTTCAACAGGGAGGGAAAGCAGTTCTAGAACTGGGGGGGGGCACTTCATTTCCACATGTTGAGGGATTCTGGGAAGTTTTCTAGAAGAAAGATCAAAGGACTCCTGTCTCCTGCTAGCACCCGGGCCCTGGAGCTGCTCTCCAAAGGTCAAATAATTGAGCTGCTGTTACAGGCTATGGGAAACCAAAAAGCAGAAGGACCCCTGACTCCAAGAAGGCCCAGCTGACCACTATGGGTTGGATACTGCTGGAGGTCTGACTGATAACAGAGCTGGTGACTAAAAACCATGGGCTGAGGAAATGGGGGCTATAGGAGTGACTGAAAGAAACCTTTACACCAATTGGAGAAATGTGTCCCACTCCAGAGGACAGAGATAATGTGCTTATGTTATTGCTAGGGAAAAAGCATCCTTGGTGGCAAAAAATAAGGCTTTTCTGGCTTGGAGCTCTTTTCCACAAAGAAGAAGGGATCAGTTGAAATTTAAATCGAAGGAACCTGGCTACAAGGAGCCCTGTCTGGCTTGGTCTTACAAAACCTTCAGCCTTGCTAGTAGGTTGAGACCAAAAAGTGACTACGTCTGAAGGTAAAATTTGTACCATGGCGAGACTTGAAAGCTACCCCAGCGGTGAAGCAACCTCAGTGGCTAGGGAATCCTAATTTGTCCCTCTCTGAGATTTTGGTGCAAAACAGAAGGCTCCAGTGGCAGTTCAACTATGAGATTTCTGACTTCCAGGGGCCCTTATTTAATTCAACTTCCAGTCTTGCACCTCTGACTTGGAGCTTCAAAGTTAGACTATGGTACAAGGTAAAAATTTACTGAGAAATCCCCACAGTTGCTGCACTGTGCTACATGAGAGCGAGAGAGCAGGGCAGTGTCAATGCTCTGATGCTCTGTTCCTCAGTGCTGGCTCACTTTATTCTTCCTCGCACCATGCATGCACACTTGAGCCATAGCTCAATGTTGTCATAGATTTTGTATTGGAATGATAACTTCCAGTAGAAAAAAAACTATTCTTAGACACAGTTCACAACTTCGTATGTGTGCTGTACCTTTCACCACACATATAAAGTTTGAAACTTTTGATGAAAAAAACTTTCTCCAACTTTACAGCTGGCTTGAGGAGATATACATTTGTGTTTCAACACCCTGTCTACAAATGTTAGCACCGGTTTGCATCACTTTTGATGACACTGCACCGACACAAAGTGTTAATAAATCTGGGCCTGTGACACATACAAACTCTGTGGCCTACCTGAACTGTATCATGTTAGTCCTGAAATCATAAATAGGTCCTGTTTAACATCAAACTATGATTTACGATTTTCACTTTGTGTTTTCTAGGAACTATTTGCCCCAAATCCTAAGAATTCATATTTAGTGTCCTCTTATCTGATCTTGATTGTTTTGTGTTTTAGTTTTGCTCATTACATTTTTCTTGATTTTTCTAAAATTGGTTTATTGTGTTCCTGTTTTTAAAATTGTTTGGCATTGCTTAAATTTAGCATGAATTTCCCTGGGAAATTGAGACATGTTTGTGTCATTACTAGGACAGGTTGAACAGAGATTCACTTAGAACTAGCTTGTGACCTAACCCTAGAGTTCTTAAGAAGTTGGCAGAGATAACTCAGATATTTTTGCATTGGTGTTCAGCACTGGGAAGGGAATTTGTCCAGCAATTACCACTGAGCATTAAAAATCTTACTCCAGAATTGTAATCAGATATTTTTACATTTCCTTTTATTGTTTTTTTTTTTTTACATATTTTAATGTCATGCAGTTAATCAAGATACGCCGTATTCCATATCCACCTATGTTGATGAGTTGGGTGGTTTACAGCATTTTATTCTGAACACAATTAACCATAACACAAAACCTAGCAGTATCAAACTTGTCCCCGGTTATACACACTGTTAGCTCGTTTTATAGTATAGGGGTGCTATAAAACAGATATCAGTTGCACTTCTGTCTGGGCACATTCAGAGTTCCTCAAATCTCGAAAAAACAGATAAACAATTCTAAGAGGCAATCATTTAGTTGTGTGTATTTTAAGTGCTACCAACATGCACATTTCACATTTGTGTATTTTCCTTGTCTTATTTCTATAAAGGTATATGTTCTACCATGGGCCACATTCATGTCTTCCATGAAAGGTACTGGGGTATCTTCAAGGGGCAGGGATGGCCATTTAGTTATTGCTTCTAGCAATAACATAATATTCCCCCAATCGATGCCCATGACAACCCCACCTATGATCTTTGTTGCTGTACCCTCTGTCTTTGCCCATCGTTTGAGATCAGTGAGCAATATAGAATTTGTGTCACTTAGAGAAGGGAGGAGTGTAATATGAAGTGACATTAAAAAAACAAGTTATTATTATTGCGTCACCAGAAGTACCATACACCAGCCTGGCCCTCACAACAGACGCATCTGCAAATACCAGTCAAGACATGCACACTAGCTCAGAATCTCACTTGCCACACACAAGGTTGCTATATGAGCTTCTTTCCCTATGCACTTGTAACTTTATCGTAGTGTAAGGATAAAAAAAACTGGGTCTCTGTCCAAACTTAATAATTTGGACCCTACTGCAGGTAAAATAATATTTCTGCTGAAAAAATTGAGACCCACTCTAAAGTGTTTAAATAACAAAAGTACCTCTTTAGGCTTGCTTGTTAAATCTTTAGATTTTTGTCCAATGTAATCCGCCACTTTATATTCTAAATCTCACAATTTTTGTTGGAGGGAACACTCTCAACTCTAGCATTGTACCTGTTGTACTTGCTCGTTTTCTTCAATATGTGAAAGTTTGGGAGGATTTTTACATCCACCACCACAAGATTTCATCAGCCTCTATTGATGACAGGCATTTCATAATCGGCTGTAGCTGCCCATATCTTTAGCAGGTTCCTTGTGGTTCTGTCCATATTGCTGTTACACTTTGCACTGTCACTTAAAACTAGCTATATGTCCATGGTTACTTTTTCAGAGAACCACTCTGCTATGACATTTGCCCAATACTAATTACATCAAGAATTATTGTAGTGTTGCAGAGAGCTATGATCTATTCTAAGATGCATAAACGCAGGAAAACATACTTGATACTTTGAAATCCTATATTTTTTTAACATTTGAGATTTGCAACATTTAAGTAATTTTGTTTGGGTTGTTAATGCATGCAGTAGCAATCAGGTGTAAACAGGCTGAACTAGAAGGTCCATTTAATGAAACAGTTACTTACCACAAAGGTAATAGTTAAAATATTTGAAACAAAATTTGATGTGCGAACACCTCAGATTCAAATTAGACAGACCACTTAGGTAAATGATGGGAGCACATAACAGAAAGTGTACAACTCACAAACTATATGGCACAAGGGAAAAATGATGCTACGAGGAAAAAATGATGCTATTAGAAAACAAAGAGTGAAATACTGTAGGGTCACACAATGGTATTTTGCACCATTTACATAATCTCACAAATTGGTGCTATGGAAAAAGAAGCTAGGTGACTTTTGATGGGTACTCTCCCCATGCAATAAAGAAAGGAATATTTGTCACATTTGCAGAGGCACTTGTTTGTTTGTGCCCCTTTGGACTTATCAGTACTCCACTTTCAAGATCTTCCCAAGCCACTAACTCTGCCCATGGGAAGCAACCCTTTCTGCATCTGCCAACCCCACTTGTTGGAGGAATTAATCTAGCCTACTCACTGATGCATCTAAGTACGTGAAAAGTATTCAATCAATACCACCATTAGCCAGATTATGTGTTCCACTTTGCTCCTTGTGTCAGATCTGTGCCCCAGTCCAAGGACCATGTGTTCAGCTCTGTGCACCAATCCAAGGACCAGTTATGACCACAGTTTAACCAACAAAGAAACGGAACTGACCGCTGTCAGTGTACTGCACTAGGCCACTGGCCATTCAATTACAGGTGAATGCACTAATCCAGTACCTTGGCTAGCCCTCACTTCCAGTCTATGCAATAACAAAGAAGAACAGATTCCTGGGACCTATCTGGAGACCAGCCACCCCTTTTAAGCTCACTGAGGCCACTACACGTCGCAGTGCCAAATCGTCCAGGCATGAGTTAGGCACAAGGCCTAAGACTCACTTCTCAGGCCCACCTCTGAGCATGCAACCTCTGGACCCAACCGAGGGTCTTTGAAAGTTTCCCAGGAGGACTATGCAGGCAGACCCCGACAATCCTTCCCCTGGACAAACTGTTCTGTGTCTCTCCATAATCCACTGGCTAAGGAATATACCTGAGGCAATTAAAATCTGTTATTGCCCTCAGGGTGAGGAGGGGGGCTTTATCCTCAAGCTGTAGGCACCCTCCTTCCACTCTTACCTTCACAATCTCAATAGTGGCACCCTTAGACTGGCCTCTTTGATCAGGTTTAGTACATTAAAATGGAACACTTGCCTGGCAGTCCAGAAGGTTCAGCAAGAAAACACAGCCCGCAACAGCAGTAGCATACTCTGTCACTATCATGCATTCAGGTTGCCTGTCTCTCTGACAGCACAGGCTGCATCTCCAGGACAGAAGTAGCCTCAGAAGTGGCAGTCGTATAGTCCTTTCCAATTGACTAGGTAGCACCTGGCCCACTCACCCTCTAACTCTGCAGGTGGCACCAACCTCCTCACCTTACTTTCTTCTTGGGTCCTTGAACCCTAACTTTATTATCAGCACTCACATAGATGAGTGGTTGTGCAGTCTGGATGCTTCTGTCCTTTGGTTATCCTCCCACCTTTGGTTGCTCACTACCAAGGTTACAATCTATAGGTATGGTGGGACCTAAATCGGTATGGTGGGATAGGGATTCTAAGAACCTATCCCACTCTTCTTTAATGAGACTATGACCATAGGGCAGTCGCTCTCCCATTCAATGTGCATGCTCATGTTACACATTACTCATTTCAGGTACTATTTTGGAGAGACCTGTCACTCCACCACCAGGGCTAGTACTGGTGTCCCGCACAGCAGAGACACTGACCGTGATCTCTGAGAGCCTCTGGAAGTGCTTACTAGAAATTGCAGGGATCATCAGCCCTTTCTTCTAGGTACACATCTGAATGAAAGGACACTAGGGTGTGTATAAACTCTCCTAGACCACACATCCCCTCAGTGCTCCTTTAGCCATCCCTGTAGCAATTCCACCAGTGATTGCCTTACAGGAGCACAATTAATCTCCTCTTTGTGCCCTGGATGATGAAAAAATACTTGCCCTTCTCACAGGGTTTCTACCACCCCCCACTCCCACTTTCATGCTTCCCTGTAGTGGAATGAGGCCCTTATCCTTTTTTCCGAAGGTTGAGTCCATAATGGCTTCTCAGTTTTAGCCTCTTGCCTTTGTACCTTTGTTTGCACTCTGGTACTGAGTCAGTGTTCATCTGCGTTCCCAGGCTTCCTTGGTATCAGTTTGTTCAGAATCTACTAAGTGCTGGCACAAATCTGTAAAACTGTGAATAAGAATTTCCTTTTTCATACCCAAGTTATATAAGTCATTATAATCATTTGCTTTGCAGATTTCAAATCCTCTGTTAGTGACACTGAGTAGCGTCCAAGAGTACAGGTCCTCAATTACAGGAGAATGTTTAAAACAGATAGTAGTCCAGATGTGTGACTCAGGTAAGGCTTGCATGAGAGGTTTCACAGCACAAACGAAAGAACAGGAAACCAACACCAGAAGAACAGAGTGGAGGGAATTAGCTTGACTAGTGATGTTTCTGGCATAAGTAAAGCCCGTCTTTCAGAGAAGCCATGTGACATCTGTAAGAAAGTGGGTTAGTAGTTAGGAAGGAAGTGAGTCTGCAAACTTCCTTCTACTGGGAACCAAGCACCCCTTTGTACCACTTGACTCTCTCAGGGTAGCGAGGCAGAGCAGTGCAATGCCTCAGTCCAATACCTGCTGAGTGGACGTGGTTCTGGGCTAGTACCACAGTTCCCATGCATTCAACAAACAACACTCAATAAATCATTGCCCATTCAGTGTTTTTGCTTACAAAAAATACTCTGTTGCACACATACTACTTAATATTATGCATCAATTTGCAAATATATTTACATAATAGCAGGTATAAGTACTTATGGTCACACCCTCTAACAGGTCACCATACCCCACAAACCCTGAACCCTAAAAACACAGTACCAATCCACATATGCTGGCCATAATATAATAGGTGTAGTTATTAAATATCATGCCTTCTGGCTTTGCTGGGTGTCACCACAACAATAAAAGTAGAAAAATGCACTGAAAAATTCAATGCAACCACATAAAGATGATGCCACTGTTCAACTACATTCAAATAATACATGACAAACCACTATCAATATTATCAATGCCAGTTTATAACACTCAATAAGATGCAGTGAGTCCCTTTTCTATTTTTGTATCTGCCACCAAACACCCTCAGGACCCCTGGAACACAGGATCCTGCATCACAGAAACCTAAAGCTTAAAAACCTAGCTTCAGTTATGCTTGAAACGGAAGAACACATTGTCCAGGGTTATCAAAATAACCCTTTGGGAGATTTAGAGCGACTGTCCTAAAAACTTTTAAAAGTGCTCTAACGGAGGCTGTTGCATTCCTGACAGCTCCCATGGCAAGTTCCAACCATTGTCGGTGTCAATATCATTCCTGGGACATCACAAAGTGCCAATATGATTTTTTTAATGCGCCCTGAGGGTGTGCTTCTATTGCCCGAGGCAATCTTGTCTCCTGCGCCATGAGGAACGTGTTCTTTATCTTTTTTTTCTTGTATTGTGTCCTTGGTGCATTATCTTTTTCTAAATTCAGGTGCTCATGCCCTTCCAGTGGGGCATCTGGAATGTTGTCACTTCCAGGGCCACATGGGACTCAGCCAACAAGCCTTAGTCTGCGCTGGCTTGGGAATTAGCAGACATTCTTGCCTGCTCAAAGAGGTCGATGGGAACTTCTGGGATCCAGTTCTGCTTACTCCCACCTCTGGACATGAGCCCAGGAGCTGAAGTAGGGCACTAAAGTGCTCCTGGGACTCTGGTTCCTCCTGAGAGCTGATCCACTTTGAGCATGGCAGCACTTAGATTCCTGCAAGTAATGACCATGTGTCCTGGTCTATATTACAGGAGGAAGTTTAAAATTGAACTTTCATCAGATAATACGTAAACTAACAAATCTAAATGTCTCTAACTAAACAAACCTTCTGTAGAGCCCTTGCCACCTTGGAAGTAGCCCAGCAAAGTGGCAAATTTCCAGAAGACGGGAGGATTAGGTAAGGCTTGCTTGAGCAGCTCCAACTCATAAAGGAAGAACAAGAAACTAATGCCAGAACAAATGGGTGGAGGAAACTAGATTGGCTAGTGATGTTTCTGGCACAGGTATCCCCTTTTCAGTGAGGCCTTGTGGTGTCACTTCGAGTTTTGCAATCCATACATGACATTATGGACTAAGGTTTCTGGCTATTGTAGTCCTTGAGTGGGTCTACATTCCTGGTGGGTGTTCATTACAATGCTGACCCTTCACTTGTAGCATCACCTTATTGTTGGGCAGGTCACAAGACCCAACAATATGCACATGAAATAAAATGGGTGGCAGCAACATGGGCAGCTCAGAACCATGTGGGCAGCTGGTTCTGACAATATGCATGATGAAAAATGGTAGGCAAGAGCTATGCTGGTGATTGAGAGGGCTAGAACATGAGCTGACTTTGCTCTGGTGTATTTTCTTTTCCTGTGTTCTCACAGTCTCTTAAAAGCATGGACTGAATTTCTTACATATCTATTTATTAAAGTGCTATTTCTGTAATGTATTTGTTTCTTCATTTTATGTCTTTTGACCTCTAATAGCAACACCTTTGTCAAAGACTTAATAAAGCCACCAAGGTGTAAGTGGTTTCGACAAAGCATGTACGCCTGCGCCAAACACTCTACACCAAGTAATTAAAACTGTCTTTCATCTGCCCCTACTGTACAGCTAAGGGCTCATGACTAAGGGCTCAACACTTCAGCTGTTGTAGTTGGGGTGTGAGGTTTGTGTCTAAATGGTTGGAAATTAGGACAGAGGTTGCCAACTTCTCGGGTGTTCGACTTCATATTATTGCAACAAAACCAGTGCATAACCAATACACCAGTACAGGGTGCACAGCCTGAAATCGCCCCGTGTGGCCATTGTGTTTCAAACAGTCTCATTTTCCTCCAGTTTCATCCATTTTCATCAAAAGTAATTGAGTAATCCAACAAAATTAACCAGTAATATTCAGGTCTTCAAAAGATTTATTTTCACTGTGATGATTCCATAAAACAAATTGCAATATTGATGTCATCCATAATCATAAAACCCACTGCATTTCGGGAAAGCTCCCTTCTTCAGGGGTAACTGCAATTTAAATAGTTTTATTTCAAGGTAGTATCACATTACGCATCAGATAACTTGTATGCAGCACATTATTAACACAAAATTTAATGTTGACATTCACAATGTAATGTGCTCCCACAACATACCTATCAGGCGACCCTTAAACAAACCACATGTGTTGTCCACTAAAATTTAAAACTAATATCACATACTATGAACTCACCCAAAATATCCATCCCGGAAAGTATATTTACCTTCCCAAAAAAAGCGTAAACTTAAAATCTAGTGACACACATGCAAATAGCTTGATACCTTCCATTAAACCCATGCTTAACTAAAATCATGATATGGACGGGCACAGAAAATCTCCTGACCCAATTCAAAATATGGTTGAATGAACGTTTACCAAACATACAGTTCACGATGTCCTACAGTAATGAGAGCATTGTTTTTCTGGATCTCACACTTGAAATCGAAGAAGATAGGATCGTGACGAATTTGTATAAAAAACCATCCAATCGAAACACCCTCTTGAAATACGATTCACATCACCCCAGAAATTTGAGGGACAACCTGCCATAGGGCCAATTCTTAAGACTACGTCGTAACTGCTCCAGAAGAGGAGACTTCTTCAAGGAAACTGACATCTTGATTATGAAACTGAAAGAGAGAGGTTACCCTAAGGGGTTACTCAACAGAGCACGTAAGAAGGTGTGGTATCGCCCTCGGGAATCTCTCCTTGAGGTACAAACAAAGAATCAAAAAGAGGACAAATTAATATGTGTTACCACATTTAACACAAGAAGTCATGAAATCAAAAAAGTAATCAAGAAGTATTGGAACCTAGTGGGAACTGAGATCCATTCTCAAAAAGAACCCATGTTCGCCTTCAAACGTGCTAAAAACATCAAAGACTATGGGGCCGATTCTGATGCGGGTTGGAAAAGCTTCCCGACCGAATCGGTTGGGAAAGGGTGTCCGAACCACTCGGATCGGGAAAGTCCGACCGGCGGAGTAGGATGCATCCGGATGCTTCCAGATACGATTTGGTTGAACTCCCATTGACTTCAATGGGAACATTTGTTCCTAACCGCATCAGAATTGGGCCCTCGGTCGGGAAGACACCTTCCCGATCCGATTTGGAAGGAGCAAATGCCGTTAGGAGGCCTTCCTAACCGCATCAGAATCAGGCCCTCGGTCAGGAAGCTTTTCCAACCCGCATCAGAATCGGGCCCTATGTGCTTAGTTCATTCCTAGAAACTCCAAAAACACCTGACATCAGACAACAACTCAATCTACCGCTTGTATTAGGTCACCACAAATGCAGTCACTGCAAAGCATGTAAACTGGCCAGAGTCGGGACCTCATTCAGCCACCTGGGTCGTCCATACCACCTTACGCAATTTATTAACTGCAACAGCCAAGATGTTATCTATGCCATAAGATGTCCCTGTCAGAAAATATACGTTGGACAAACCACGCAGAAAGTCAAAGCAAGAATCCTCCAGCATTGTAGCAGGATTAGATGCAAAACACATGGGGCCCCCCTAGTTGAACACTATACCATGGCAGGACACTCAGCGGATAATCTGGAGTGGTGGGTCTTGGAAAAAAACATACAACATCCAAGGGGAGGCAACATACCAACTACCCTTAACTTCAAGGAGTGTAGATGGATCCATACTCTTGATTCTGTGAACCAGGGATTAAATGAACAAGAGGAGACCTATCGCCAAATGGCTAACCTGTAGACTGTCAGGATCAAGGGATTGTGTACCCTGTAGATGGGACACATCCATGTTTTTCAGTTCTCTTACTGCCTGCCTGCCTATGCTTAAGCTCATGTACAATGCACATCACAGTTTTGCCTAGACACTGTAGACTATAGGCAGTTTATGTACAGTACCCACACACTTTTAAATGTGCATTTCATCTAACTATGTCTCTATGCTCTGTGTTACAATATTTCTAATATTGTTTATTATCATTTGATGACTGTAAATATATGTATCTTCAGTTGGCGCTTACAGACTGTAGAACAGAAGGCGCGTAATTACTTGAGGTTGATTGATTATGTACAGTAACTGCATGCTCTCACATGTACCTTTCAACATATCATGTTTCCAATCCCCGTTTTTCAATATTGTTTTCAATGCTAGTATGACCTTAAATAATTGTATGCTTTATATCGTCTGAAAACTTGTATGACCTCAAATAATTGTATGCTTTATATCGTCTGAAAACTTGTTGACTTACTTAAATATACATGTCTATACACATATCATTTACTTCATTTTGTTGTTATCAGTTACACAACATTCCTTCCATTCTGCTAGTTTTCTATGCAGACCCAGGTCTTTCTAATTCATCGAGCCGGTGACTCAGCACTCTCCACTCTCCCCTACGCGGCACATTCAGCGCCTGCACGCTCTCGTGGCAGGACGCGCCACGTCAAGGAGCTGTCAAATATTGACAGCCCTGGGCGCGCCTCCCATTCACTGTGCAGCTGCAGACGGGTGCAGACGGGAGTAGTCACATCCCCGATAATGTAAGTGGATCATCTCATGCTGCCGCACTAGATGCGCTTTTTAACCCCCGCAATTGTATCTAAGCTGTTTTTTCACCCCCTTTTTACAGTTAAACGATCGCACTAGGGCGACGTGTTTTGAAGTAATTGTCCATCTTGACTCTGACCGGCTGGTGGAGCTATCGTGGGACTTTGTTTTCTTTACGACTGTCTTGGCAGGTAATTACACCTCGCCTGGCTTTTAGTAATACTTTACTTAGACACACCCCAGACTCGCGCTCAGTTGTCTCACCGAGGTGTTGGGATGTCTATTGTTCGGCTAAGACCTCTTTAATTACTATCGTATTTCCTTTCAAGTACCGGTCTGTTTTTAACCCAGGCACACTTTTGCATATAATGGCCAGATCTAGAACTTCCCACTGTCTGGCTGACTGGCTGCATCGGCGTAATTCATTTTGTCTGTCTTACATATAGCCTAGCACAGCTTGCTGGAAATATTTATTAGTTTTGTTCCCAACTTAGTTGCACTTATGCGCAGTTTGCTACTTGACTGACTGCACCAGCGTAAATTGTCTTTTTCATCATACCTGCCTTGCAGATAGTTTTACTACAGCACGCTGAATTTATTTATTTTTAGACCACAACCTACCGGTGTTGGTCTCTTCTTACCTAATTGGAATACCCTGGATCCATTGAATCATCCTGTGAGATCCTCCCTTGGGGTAAGCCATTTCACATTACTGCAGGACCTCATAGTGGTCACTTGAGAGCCCCTGAACACACCGTATACTGGTTTCTTCATTATTCCACAGGCTTCTTTTCCCCCGTCCTCTTGTCCTGAGGAAGACCTGCTCATGACGTTCTCAAGCGACGCTTCTGTCTAGGGTCGAAACGTCGACGTTATATCTGTATTAGTCCATGCAGTCTCCTTGACCGAAACTTGAAATAATACTTTTGTTATGAGTTCATGCATTAAAAATGGACAGTGAAAAATGAAAAATGTTTGTGTTTCCAATTGTGTTATATGTCACCCATGTTGATTATCTAACACGATTCTGATTCCACCCATCACCACCATTCACTGACCCTGCACCTTGCAGTCACTCGGTTATATCACTGTATTTGTAAAGTCCTATTGACATCCTTTCCCTATCTTTGAATTAGGAAATAACTTTGAATGTGATTAACTTTTTGTGGTGTGTTCTTTATATGCATTATGAAATCCAATATATAAATGAAAATTGTTGGTTTCTGTTTGAAAAATCGATAGTTCAAATATAATTATCCTTATCCAGCAAAGTAATTGTTTGTTCCCGACAGAACCAATTGTTTCTTACAGCACAAATATCCAGGTTCTGAGGGACACAGGGTCACCCCATCATAACTAATGGTCTACCAGTGCAGGTATCTATCTACCTGCAAGGGTTTAAATACATTCATTGTGTCTTAAATCATTAGGCTATGTCAGAAAGGGAGACGCTATCCTACAGCGAGAAATAGATAAATAAACTTATCCAAGAACAGGGTGAATTTAATCTACTTGGTACAGGACTTGCACCCATTGACACAACACTAAACGAAAAACTCTCCAGATTGGAAAGACTTGAAAAAGAGCGGATTTGTGCCCGGCTACATGGACATTTGCTTACAAAATATTTACAAGCTAACATTATCCCTAAGGGCTTGAGAGTCAGAAACGAGCCAGCCATTTTCATTGATATCCCCAAGTTCCGTGTGGGGTTCAGTTTTGTGGCCAATAATTGCTCCCGACACTGGATGGTGTTGGGGGTTGAGACAGCTCTTGAATACGTAAAAAAGCTGTCTCAGGAAATAGCTGATCTGAAAAAAGAAATTCTAGAAGACAGGAGCCTCAAGAACGCTAAGGAAGCTCTGGAACGAGAGGAAAAGACTATATCAGAATTCAACACAACTACTTTGAATAAAAAGCTAGACAAATTGACAAAGGATATCAAGGCATACGACAAGAAACTTACTTACCCCTACCTCAGCGACGATTACTGCGAACAAGATTCGCAGGGCTTCTTCACCAATCGTAACAGACAAGGACCCCGAAGATTTGCTACCTTTTCAAACTCATCCTGTGGAAGTGGTTCTGAAAGTGACTCAGAAAGGCCAGGTACTAGTGCCAATTACCATCCCACCAACAGGATCAAAGATACCAAGACGCATACGGATCCTCCTCTTCCTCCTCTTTAAGCCTGGGCAAAGCACTACGCTACGCTCGCGTAGTTTGCGAAGTTTGCGCTACTTCGCACTACGCGAATTGCACGTAGCACAGTGCAAACACGCGTAACGTAGCGTAGCGGTCATTTTTGCTTGCTCGCGGTCCTCAACGTCAAGTTGGCGACCGCGAGCAAGCAAAATGACATCTCAGCGAGACTTTTTCCTCGTTCGCGATCATCAACATCAAGTTGCCGATCGCGAGCGTGGAAAAAAACTCCCGAGCGAGATTCTCAACGCGGGAGGTCAGGTTTCTCATTGCGAGTGGTTGCGCATGCTCGTGACCGCTCGCGATGAGAAACTACCAGTCCGCGTTGAGAAAGCTGCCGCCGAGTAAAAATCTACTCGAGCGGCAGTAAAGACAGCTCGCACTGTGCAAGATGCCGTTTTCAATGATTGCACAGTGCGGACAAGCATCCGGCACTGTGCAATCAGTGCGAACAGCATTTTGCACAGTGCACTACGCAGTTCGCGTAGCTATGCGTAGCTCGCGTAGTGCGAGGTGCACTTCACGTAGCTTCGCGTAGCGCTACTTCGCGAACTACGCCCAGGGTTACTCCTCTTCCTTTTTAGGGGAGCCCACGTGGATCCACAGAGACCCGAATTGGGACAGACCGATCAGATGGAACCGTGGGAAGAACATTCAACGAGGAAAGTCAAGAATCAGATTCCAGCGCCAAGAGAACCATGGCGAGATTCAGACGTGCCGCCAAACTTACCGCTGGTGAGATCCTCCAGACATCCCATTGAAGCGGACCCCATCATCAATATATCTGACTATACCCTCACCATGGCTGACCACGACCTCTTGGCTAAGGGTCTCTCATTTATTCCCACGACTCCTCCCAATACATTTAACATCAAATTGGAGCTACAGCAATTTTTCCGCAAAGTACGTCTGAAATACTTCTTTGTGAAAAACGACCAATGGTCTAAAAAATCTGCAGCCACCGATTTCAGCCCACCATCAATCTTTACTCCAGCCTCATACCTGATGAGTGAAACATTTTTGGCGTATGAGAAAATCGTGGTGTCAGAAGAAATGAACCTCCTCAACGATAGAAAATACATCAAACACAACATCTCGAAGGATGAGAGATTGGCTCTACAATCACTGAGCAACAACCATGCTATCGTTATAAAGACAGCAGACAAGGGAGGAGCAGTGGTGGTGTAAAACACCCAAGATTACATCATGGAAATCAATCAACAATTGAATTGTGGGGAGAGTTACACTCGGATAAATAAAGATCCAACACAAGAAATATCCAAGCTCATCGAGGAACTCACAGACGTGGGCCTAAGAGAAGGCTTCTTTACAGAACCCGAATGCAACTTTCTGAACAAAACCAACCCCAGGATTCCAACGTTATATACCATACCCAAGATTCACAAGAATTTGGAACGCCCACCTGGTAGACCAATTGTTTCAGGGTGTGGCTCTGTGCTTGAGCCACTCAACCAATACATAGACAGTTTCTTACAACCCAGCATTTTACAGACACATTCATTCCTCCGCAATACCATGCACACAATCCAACTTATTGAGAACCTAACTTTTGACAGTAAAATACAGTACATGGTCACCTTAGATGTCTCCTCACTATACACAAGCATACCACAGGAAGAGGCCATCCGAGTGATGGGCATGGTTTTTGAAAAACGTCCCGCACCCTGTTGGATTCCAACAGACTTCTTGTTGCAATTACTACGCATAGCAATGACAAAGAATTACTTTGTTTTCCAGGATACATTCTACTACCAATGTAAGGGCGTCGCGATGGGCGCAGGGTTTGCACCCAGCCTAGCGAATTTGTACATGGACCACTACGAAGATCTCAGTATATACAATCATGCTAATCCCTTCCTCGACAACATCACAATATGGAAAAGATACATCGATGATGTTCTGATGATATGGAAGGGCACAGAAAATCTCCTGACCCAATTAAAAATATGGTTGAATGAACGTTCACCAGACATACAGTTCACGATGTCCTACAGTAATGAGACCATTGCTTTTCTGGATCTCACACTTGAAATCGAAGAAGATAGGATCGTGACGAATTTGTATGAAAAACCATCCGATAGGAACACCCTCTTGAAATACGATTCACACCACCCCAGAAATTTGAGGGACAACCTGCCATACGGCCAATTCTTAAGACTACGTCGTAACTGCTCCAGAAGAGGAGACTTCTTCAAAGAAACTGACATCTTGATTATGAAACTGAAAGAGAGAGGTTGCCCTAAGGGGTTACTCAACAGAGCACGTAAGAGGGCATGGTATCACCCTCGGGAATCTCTCCTTGAGGTACAAACAAAGAATCAAAAAGAGGACACATTGATATGTGTTAGCACATTTGACACAAGAAGTCATGAAATCAAAAAAGTAATCAGGAAATATTGGAACCTAGTGGGAACTGAGATCCATTCTCAAAAAGAACCCATGTTCGCCTTTAAACGTGCTAAAAACATCAAAGACTATGTGGTTAGTTCATTCCTAGAAACTCCAAAAACACCTGACATCAGACAACAACTCAATCTACCGCCTGTATTAGGTCACCACAAATGCAGTCACTGCAAAGCATGTAAACTGGCCAGAGTCGGGACCTCATTCAGCCACCTGGGTCGTCCATACCACCTTACGCAATTTATTAACTGCAACAGCCAAGATGTTATCTATGCCATCAGATGTCCCTGTCAGAAAATATACGTTGGACAAACCACGCAGAAAGTCAAAGCAAGAATCCTCCAGCATTGTAGCAGGATTAGATGCAAAACACATGGGGCCCCCCTAGTGGAACACTATACCACGGCAGGACACTCAGCGGATAATCTGGAGTGGGGGGTCTTGGAAAAAACCATACAACATCCAAGGGGAGGCAACATACCAACTACCCTTAACTTCAAGGAGTGTAGATGGATCCATACTCTTGATTCTGTGAACCAGGGATTAAATGAACAAGAGGAGACCTATCACCAAATGGCTAACCTGTAGACTGTCAGGATCAAGGGATTGTGTACCCTGTAGATGGGACACATCCATGTTTTTCAGTTCTCTTACTGACTGCCTGCCTATGCTTAGGCTCATGTACAAGGCACATCACAGTTTTGCCTAGACACTGTAGACTATAGGCAGTTTATGTACAGTACCCACACACTTTTAAATGTGCATTTCATCTAACTATGTCTCCATGCTCCGCATTACAATATTTCTAATATTGTTTATTATCATTTGATGACTGTAACTATATGAATCTTCAGTTGGCGCTTACAGACTGTAGAACAGCAGGCGCGTAATTACTTGAGGTTGATTGATTATGTACAGAAACTGCATGCTCTCACATGTACTTTTCAACATATCATGTTTCCAATCCCCGTTTTTCAATATTGCTTTCAATGCTAGTATGACCTTAAATAATTGTATGCTTTATATCGTCTGAAAACTTGTATGACCTCAAATAATTGTATGCTTTATATCGTCTGAAAACTTGTTGACTTACTTAAATATTCATGTCTACACACATATCATTTACTTCATTTTGTTGTTACCAGTTACACAACATTCCTTCCATTCTGCTAGTTTTCTATGCAGACCCAGGTCTTTCTAATTCATCGAGCCGGTGACTCAGCACTCTCCGCTCTCCCCTATGCTGCGCATTCAGCACCTGCATGCTCTCGTGGCAGGACGCGCCACGTCAAGGAGCTGTCAAATGGGAGTAGTCACATCCCCGATAATGTAAGTGGATCATCTCACGCTGCCGCACTAGACGCCCTTTTTAACCCCTGCAATTGTATCTAAGCCGTTTTTTCACCCCCTTTTTACAGTTAAACGATCGCACTCGGGCGGAGTGTTTTGAAGTAATTGTCCATCTTGACTCCGACCGGCTGGCGGAGCTACCGTGGGACTTTGTTTTCTTTACGACTGTCTTGGCAGGTAATTACACCTCGTCCGGCTTTTAGTAATACTTTACTTAGACACACCCCAGACTCGCGCTCAGTTGTCTCACCGAGGTGTTGGGATGTTTATTGTTCGGCTAAGACCTCTTTAATTACTATTGTATTTCCCTTCACGTACCGGTCTGTTTTTAACCCAGGCACACTTTTGCATATAATGGCCAGATCTAGAACTTCCCACTGTCTGGCTGACTGGCTGCATCGGCGTAATTCATTTTGTCTGTCTTACATAAAGCCTAGCACAGCTTGCTGGAAATATTTATTAGTTTTGTTCTCAACTTAGTTGCACTTATGCGCAGTTTGCTACTTGACTGACTGCACCAGCGTAAATTGTCTTTTTCATCATACCTGCCTTGCAGATAGTTTTACTACAGCTCGCTGAATTTATTTATTTTTAGACCACAACCTCCCGGTGTTGGTCTCTTCTTACCTAATTGGAATACCCTGGATCCATTGAATCATCCCGTGAGATCCTCCCTTGCGGTAAGCAATTTCACATTACTGCAGGACCTCATAGTGGTCACTTGAGAGCCCCTGAACACACCTTATACTGGTTTCTTCATTATTCCACAGACTTCTTTTCCCCCGTCCTCTTGTCCTGAGGAAGACCCGCTCATGACGTTCTCAAGCGACGCTTCCGTCTAGGGTCGAAACTAGGCCTGGGCGGTAAATTCCGTTCCGCTCGCGGAATTTGCGGAATTTGGGTAGTTTCACGTTCCGCGGAGAACGCGGAATTGCCAAAAATTCCGCGATCCACAGCTTTGCAGAGTTTTTTGCTTGTTCGCGCTTTCAAAATGCGTGTTCGCAAGATATTTCTCCCCAAGCACGTAAACAGCGTTCGCGAACAGGAAAAAAGCATCGCGAACGGGCGGAACAAGCAATTCCGCGTGTTCGCGGAACTTTTGCGTGCTCGCGGAGATTTTTTACCGTTTCACGGAGCTTTGCGGAGCGCGACTACGCAAATTCCGCCACCCCTAGTCGAAACGTCGACGTTATATCTGTATTAGTCTATGCAGTCTCCTTGACCGAAACTTGAAATAATACTTTTGTTATGAGTTCATGCATTGAAAATGGACAGTGAAAAATGAAAAATGTTTGTTTTTCCAATTGTGTTATATGTCACCCATGTTGATTACCTAACACAATTCTGATTCCACCCATCACCACCATTCACTGACCCTGCACCTTGCAGTCACTCCGTTATATCACTGTATTTGTAAAATCCTATTGACAGCCTTTCCCTATCTTTGAATTAGTAAATAACTTTGAATGTGATTAACTTTTTGTGGTGTGTTCCTTTATATGCATTATGAAATCCAATATATAAATGAAAATTGTTGGTTTCTGTTTGAAAAATCGGTAGTTCAAATATAACTATCCTTATCCAGCAAAGTAATTGTTTGTTCCCGACAGAACCAATTGTTTCTTATAACTAAAATCAGCAACTGATTAAACTCACATTATGTGCGCTGTAGATGTGAAATCATCTAACATCCGGAAAAACCGGTATACCATTCTTTTGTTAGCCTTTCATGCCCGAAGGTTAAAATAGCTGCAGAAACAGCTAATTTCTCAAAGCATGCCACTCCTGAAAACCCCAGGTCTACAAAGACTAAGCTCCATCACGTAATTACGCCAAAACGTCCTTGTTAGAAATGGGGGTCTCTAGTTGGCAGTGGTAGGTACCTTTGTCCAAATAGGGACACTTGCTTCTAGTCAGGGTAAGGGGAATACACTCCTAAAATAACCCCTGCTCACCCCCTTGGTAGCTTGGCACGAGCAGACAGGCTTATCTCAGAGGCAGTGTGTAAAGCATTTTTTAACACATACAGTAATACAGTGAAAACACTACAAATGGACACCACACCAGTTTAGAAAAATAAGTAATCTTTATCTAAACCAAACAAGACCAACCGACAAAAATCCACAAAACAGTATAAAGAAAATCCGTAAAAATAGGGTATTCACTCAAATAAAGGTTCTAGCAACAAATAACTCCACCTGGAGTTATTACGACATCATGACAGTTGAAAATCCCAAAGAACGGCGCCGACCGCGAGGTGCGCGGCGTCGGGCCCGGAGTCAAGCAGACCCACAAAGAACAGTACCTTGGAATTGATGAAAGCAAAGATGGTGCACGGCGTCGGGGAGGTGATGCTTCGTGGCGCCTGCGGCGTCGGTTCCTTACGACCCCAGGGGAGGTGATGCCTCTGTTCCTTACTACAGCGCAGGGGAGGTGAGACGTCGGTTCCTTACTGTGGAAGGGAGGTGACGTCACGGATGGCGGTCGAGGCATCGGTTCCTTACGACGGTGCGATGTCGATGGATTCAGGAGTCACCCACGCCGAGGATCGGCTCCGCGTTGATGAAGCACCGCCGTCGATGAAGTCGGGGCTGCAGTGCGAGTCGGAACGGTGTGTCTTTGACGTCACAAGTGGTGTCCTTGGCTCCGGTGCAGGCAGCGGCCTCGATGACGGCTTCGAAGTCGATGTGGCATGGTGTCAGCAGGCGTCGGGCCTACGGTGCAAGTCGGAGCAGTGCGTCGTGCTCTTCACGAGCAGTGCCCACGGCTTCGGTGCAGGTCATGGCATCACCCGCCGGCGTCGGTGTTGCAATTTCCTTCTGTAGCAGCTGAAACAGTAGTTCCAGATGCAGAGAGACAGAAGGGATGAAGTCTTTGTGTCCCTGAGACTTCAGAACAGGAGGCAAGCTCAGTTTCAAGCCCTTGGAGATCTTTTCTTCAAGCAGGTGACAAAGCAAACAGCAAAGTCCTTTTTCTCCTTTCCTTGGCAGCAAGCAGCCACTGCAGGCCAACCCCAGACAGCAAACAGCACAGGGGCAGTATTCCTCCTCACTTTATCCGGCTCTTCTCCTTGGCAAAGGTACATCTTGATTTCTCAGAAGTGATGTAAAAGTCTGAGGTTTGGGCCCCTCTTTTTATACACCAAAATCATTTGTTCTCTGAAGGCAGAGAGTGTCTGTACCCAGCCAAAACCAGTTCTGTCCTCACTGGTGCAACTTCCTGGCAGGAGGTGGAGACAGCATTGCTGAAGGCAGACCAGGCCCATTCAGGTGAAAAGGAAATCTCCTCCCCCTAATCTAAATGCAGCCCAGGTCTATTCAGCCCAGCCCTGACTCATCAGACTTCTGGAGCCACTGCCCTTCTCCAGCCCCTTTCATCCAAAAGCCAGACATGCAATACACAAACCTAGCAGAGGCACACGGGATGGTTAGGCAAGAAAATGCCTACTTTCTAAAAGTGGTATTTTCAAACACAGAATGTAAAAATCACCCTCACTAAAAGATGTATTTTAACATTCTGAGTTCAGGCATACTAAACTTTATTTTCCTATCTTGTTCCCAGGGTCAGTTATGTTTATAAGATGTTATAAACAAACTCCCCATTCTGGCCTATGGGAACAGACAGCCTTGCAATAGTGAAAAATGAAATTGCCAGTATTTCACTATCAGGACAGGCCGCACACATCAGGGCATGTCCTACCTTTCACATACAATGCACCCTGCCCAGAGGGGTACCTTGGGCCTACCTTAGGGGTGGCTAACATATAGAAAAGGGAAGGTTTAGGGACTGGCAAGTATGTGCACTTGCCAAGTCGAAATGGCAGTCCCAGAATGCACACAGGCTCTGCAATGGCAGGCCTGAGTCACATTTTACAAGCTGCTTCTGTGGGTGGCACAATCAGTGCTGCAAGCCCACCAGCAGCATTTGATTTACAGGCCCTGGGCACACATAGTGCACTGTACTAGGGTCTGAAAAGTAAATCAAACAAGCCAATCATGGAACCACTAATGCATAACAATAATTCACAAAGGGAGCACTTGCACTTTGGCACTGAACAGCAGTGGCAAAGTGCCCAAAGCATCTAGACCAGCAAAAATGGAGTCCAACACACAGCAAAACACAGGAGGTAAAGGCATAAAATAGAAGGGAGACCCACGCCAATGGTGCCAGTTCTAACAGTCTTCATATTCTCCCGTCACTGTAATTGTTTTACCTGACTTGCATGGCCCCTGAAATATAATCTCACTAATTTCTGACATTTTGTTCTTGAAGTATCTACCAGTATCTTATACTACCAAACTCCTAAGGATACTTAGGTGCTCCATCACCAGTAACTATGATCAATCCTAGACACAAATCATGAAACTAAGAGAACCAAGAACTTCATTCAGAATATTGCACCATGTATGCTATTTCTTTAGTTATGGTGAAGCCTTCTGGTGGACTTTTTGATGCTACGTAGATTCTTCATGTTGGCAACCCTCCTTCTCAATAACAATCCTCAAGATATTCAAATCACATAGGAGTGTTCCCAAATAGTTCGCAAGATAGCTCTTGGTATTTCCTGAAGCGTGAAATAAAGATGGCCAATTTAAAAAGGACTTTGGCTAATATCTAACATCTTGTATCCCATATTTATACTACCTCAATTTTTCTCCCTGCTACATTCATTAACTATTTATGTTGATTTTCCCTCTTCTTTTTGAGATATGCCAATTATAATTGAGACTCTTTCTTAGCTTCAGTTGAATCCATCTCAGTTTTTTCAGTGATCCCATATCTAATCATTTCCTACAGTAATATATATATATATATACATATTGCACACCACAAATTGAATTCAGACTTGCCACTTCACAGGGTACCATTGTGTAACACATGATATCAGCTCCCATCACACGGTCACCCGGTGAGGTGGGAATTCACATGGTGGCAGGGAAAACGAGCTGAAAAGCACTGTAAACAGTGGTTTTCAGCTCATTTCTGAGGCTTTCAACTGCTGACATACTTTTTTTCTTTAGAGGAGGAGGCTTGAAGCCAGGTTGGGGGCAAAAGTGCCTCTTAGGAACTTCTTGGCACATGGCCCTTCCCCCTCCATCACCCCGCCTCCTACTCAAACGGTGTGGATTTTGTTGAAGTTGGCAGGTCTGTGAATTGCCTCATGGAACTTAATTAATATGTGTTACCCAATGGAGCACTGTTAGAAATGGGGGTCTCTAGTTGGCAGAGGTAGGTATCTTTGTCCAAGTAGGGACCCTTCTTCCTAGTCAGTGTAAGGGGGATACACTTCTAAAATAACCCCTGCTCACCCCCTTGGTAGCTTGGCACAAGCAGACAGGCTTATCTCAGAGGCAGTGTGTAAAGCATTTGTGCATGCATACAACAACACAGTGAAAACGCTACTAATGGACACCACAAAAGTTTAGAAAAAAATAGGTAATCTTTATCTAAACCAACAAGACCAAAAATGACAAAAATCCCACATACAATACTCTTGAAAATAGTTACTGTGCAAAATAACCTTTAAATTGCATGAAAAAACGTGAAAATACAGTTCCTCCGACTCGGTAGCTCCGTCTGGGGCTACCGCGATACTGAATACGACAGAGTCTAACAATTGTAGCCAACTGCGTCGATACAGGTTAGCTAAAGCGTGGACAGACTCGGAGACAGTACCTTTCTTTGTTGCGGCCAACACGGGGATGCGAGTCGGTTGGGGCAACCATTGCGGTTGTGAGGTGAGATGGAAGCATTGTAGCATGCGGCGTCCTCACGGCTCGGTGCAGGCAGCGGCTCGTTGACGGAGTCGGTGAGACCAAGTCTTGCGTTTCAGGGTGAGACAGTGCTCGATGCGGTGCTGGCAGGTCACGATGCAGCGACAGAGCCAGTCGATGTTCGAGTCGGGCAGCGACAGAGTCGATGACGTCAGTGCAGTGTGTAGCGAAGCGGTGCGGAGTGCGATGCCCACAGGATATGGTGCAAGAAGCGGCCCATTGACAGAGTCAGTGAGACCAGGGTTGCATGGCGAAACAAGGCGGTGCTATCTACGGTGCCTTCAGGACACAGAATCCTGCGACGGACTCAGTGACAGAGTCAGTTACCCTTTTCTTCTGTGGCAACTGAAACCAGCGGTTCCAGAGACGGTGCCCAGAAGCTTGGTGAGGTCTTTCCTGTTCCTGAGGCCTCTTGCACAGGGTTCAAGCTCCACTTCAAGCCCTTGGAGATACTTTCTCAAGCAGGATGCACACACAGTTCCTCTCCTTGGCAGGAACAGCCACTGCAGGCCAACCCCAGACAGCACACAGCAATGGGGCAGTACTCCTCCTCCAGTTTCTCCAGCTCTTTTCCTTGGCAGAGGCTCCTCTTGAAGGCCAAAAGTGATCTAAAAGTCTGGGACCTGGGCCCCTCTTTTTATACTGCAAAATTCTTTGTTCTCTGGTAGCAGAGAAGCCCTGTGCTCAGTCAAAACCAGTTCTGTCCTCTCTGGTGCTGCTTCCTGGCAGGAGGTGGAGACAGCATTGTGTCAGGCAGACCAGGCCCATTCAGGTGAAAGGAAATCTCCTCTCCCTACTCTAAATGCAGCCCAGGTCTATTCAGCCCAGCCCTGACTCATCCAGACTCTCTGGAGCCACTGCTCATCTCCAGCCCCGTCACTCCAAAGCCAGACAGTCAATACACATCCTAGCTGAGGCACACTGGATGGCTAAGCAAGAAAATACCTACTTTCTAAAAGTGGTATTTTCAAACACAAAATGTAAAAATCGCCTTCACTAAAAGATACATTATAACATTCTGAGTTCAGGCATGCTAAACTTTATTTTCCTACCTTGTTCCCAGGGGTAGTTATTTTTATAAGATGTTATAAGCAAACTCCCCATTTTATCCTATGTGAACAGGTAGCCTTGCAACAGTGAAAAACGAAATTGACAGTATTTCACTATCAGGACATGCCACACACACCAGGGCATGTCCTACCTTTCATACGTTAGGGGTGACATATATAAGAAAAGGGAATGTTAGGGCCTGGCAAGTAGGTGCACTTGCCAAGTCGTCATGACAGAACTAGACTGCACACAGGCTCTGCAATGGCAGGCCTGAGTTACCTTTACAGGCTGCTTATGTGGGTGGCACAATCAGTGCTGCAGGCCCACTAGCACTAGCCCTGGGCACACACAGTGCACTGTACTAGGGACTGGCTAGTAAATCAAATATGCCAAACAGGGAATCACTAATTCAAACAGCAGTGGCAAAGTGCCCAAAGCATGTAGACCAGCAAAAACGAAGTCCAACCCACAGCAACATCACTGGAGGCAAAGGCAAAAATACAGGGGGAAACCCACGCCAATGGTGCCAAGCTAACAAGCATGTTTTTAAATTTTAAACCTGTGTGCATCTAGCTACTTCGCGCTTGCATGCACCACCATGTGTAGATGTAGACACCTTTAGCTGGTGTGAAGCTAATGCTTTAGCACCTTTCTTCACTACGGCACATGTCACCTGTGTGCATGTTTTGCCTGCATCTCCTGTGTGTGTGTGAGAGTACAGGATTCACTCACTTATGTGCACCTAGCCACATCTTGCCTGTGTGCACTTAGACACAACTCCCCTATGCACACCTTGCCCCTTTTAACTGTATGCAAACATTCATATCACCTGCATCCACATAGCACCTATCATCTGTGTGCACCCAGTAACCTTTCACTTTTGTGTACCTATATCGCTTTCAGATGTGTGCCCCATGTCTCGCGCACTTATTTGAACAAAACTAACCCACTACTCCAGCTACTCAGACTTAAGTGGACAGCTTCAGATTTCCGGTGTCATCAAGCATGCACGTAACCCCACTCACCTGTTTACCTGTAGTTCCCTTTCATCTCTGTACACCTTACTGTGAGAAGTTGGCCTGGCATATGCTGTCCACTAATTATAGTGGGCACCTTGCACCAGTCCAAACAACCCCTTATTGGAGATAGGTTAAAGACAACCTTTATTGAAAGCTATCCTAGTGGTAGCTATGGAGAGCAGCCTTCAGGCTAAGTCTTGAAGGAATGTAAAGCAGCTTGTTTTACCAGTCTATAATCTCTTGAGTGACCAAATGAAAGAGCACCACACCAGGTATATATTCAAAATATATGTATTTATTACTAAACACACCCCTCTAGTCTCTTTATGAGGCTAGAGTTCGAAGTACATAAGTTATAAGTTATTAATTCACAGTAATAGCACAAATACACGTTTGGGCCCTAGGGGCGTACCAAACCATATACCAATAAAGTGGTATGCGAACCACGACTGAACTAGACACTAGGCCTAGAGCCTCTAGAAGTGCTTGGACCACAAGGAACCACCCAAGGTAGTGACACAGGGGACCCACGGGAGACGCGTGCAGTGTAAATACACAACCGCGATACGCCGTTAACTTCTATGGAGAAAGACGGGATCGGGAAAATAGAGAAAAGGGACACTTAAAAGAGGACTAGGACAAAACCCTTTGAGATCTAGGACTTTGAAGAGTCTCTACCCACGGGAGCACCGGAGTACTCGTGTTACCTCACCCAGGGAAGCCGGGTGCATAGGTGCCTTTCGGGGTCGGGTTTCGTCGTCGATTCGAATGGCGATCTGCTGCAAAGTGCTGCTGGCGGCCAAGAGAAAAGTGTCCGGATGGATCCAAGAGTGGATCGGAGTTCTGAAGAACCTGAAAGCAGAGGGGACAGAGTCTGGGTCACTAGCCAGTGACCAGGAAGGCGATGGACAGATGCCCACCGATGTCGAGTGCTTCAGGTGCATTGACGGTCGTCTTGACTCTTCAGCCACGAGGTCCGGGAGGCGTTGTCGGCGACCAGGAGCAGGATTCGGGCTGGTACACGATGTCTGTCGAGTGCTGAGGTGTCAGCGACCGGATTGGACCCAACAAGCCTTGGCAACGGCAAGTCTAGGTGAAGATGTAGATCGTCGATGGTGCAGACCAGCAAGGTCTGTGGAACTCACCCAGCGAGGGTAAGTGAGGGCAGGCCTGGAGCAACCAGGATGCCAAGTAAGAAAAGGATTGGCCTTCGTTAAGGGCTACTAGCCAACGGGCTAGCGACCGCGAAGGAGCCTCGTGACGCCGCACGTGGATCTGGCTTACAGGACACTCGTGGAGTGGGGGCCAGTGATCTTCGGTGCAGGTGGTGCTGGAGGCTAGGGCTACTTGGAGCCCAAAGCACGACTTCTTGGGAGACCCAGAAGATGATGCACTTGCAAATATGCTTGGTGTCCAGGGGTCACGGTCTCAAGTCACCCACGATAGCCACGGGCCTCAGCTTTGCTGGGGACTCAGGGTAGCCTCGGGGAAGTCTGAGAATCCACCTCTGGTGATGCGATGACTTCGGCGTCCGACGGGAGCTTCAGAAATGCGAACCGGACAGATGCTTCTTTGGTGCCTGCCAAGCAGGGGAGTCACTCCTTGACCCCAAGGGAGATTCTTCAGTCCTCTAATCTTGTCGTAGAGCGTCGAAGGTCCAGGATTCAGTTTCAGAGTTTCGTCCAGGTATAATCTAAAGTCCTAAGGACTGGGTTCCTATCTTTATACTAAAGATAGGGGTTGGACTACTCTGTGGCCCCACCTATGGGTGGGTCAGGGCAGAGGGGTGGCTACACCCTTTCCCTTTGTCCAGTTCGCGCCAAAGCAGGGGCTGCAAGCCCCTGATCCGGTTTGAACTGGGGTATGCACAGGGACACCAAATGTGCCCCCAGTGCAGGACTTCAAAGCACCCGAAAGTGCTCCCGCCCAGCCCCAATACACATTATCCTGTCTGGGGAGGTGGTCACACCTCCCTGGGACAGGAAACCTATTGTCCAGGCCTCCCCTGCCGGAGTTTCGTCCAGCAACAGGAGGCCAGACTCGTGTCTGTGGCAGCAGCATCCATTTTGTGATGCCAGGGCTCTGGAAAGAAGTTACCGGACTAGTCAGAGTTAACATGTCTTTCCCTCTAGAAGGGTGGAATGCTACCCCGCCGCCAGCATTGGCGGGGGGAGTAGTATTCCAAGATGTTTGACACCAAACACGACATGTTTAGGTGCAGCCATTCCAAAGTTAGCATTTTACCGTGAGGATATAATGCGCTTAAGAGTATATGGTCAGGCTGCACTACAAACAGCATCAGAGATGGTCTCCGAACGCTGCAGAGGGGCCCTGCTCATGCAGGGGCACCCTCTCACATAGGAACCATGCACTCTGCCTTTAGGATTGATAAGGCCTGCCTTAGGAGTGACTTATAGGTTTATATGTGTGTATGTATTTAGTGATACAGGTAACCTATATCACAGTAAGGGGTGCATGCACCACCTTACCCAGGCTGCAGTAGCAGACCTGTGGTGTCAGTTTGGATGGCCTTCCAGGGTGGCATAATGCATGCTGCAGCCCCTGGTAGGCCTCTGAGGTACCTATGCCCTTGGTACATAGTATACCATATACTAGGGACTTATAAGGGCACTTCAGATTCAATCAGAGATGTGCCTAAGGCACATGGAAACCTTTTTACAGAGAAAGCAGATAGACTGGGGCCCTGAATAGCAGGATCCCAGACCAACTAAGTCATAAACCAGTAAAACACCATAAAAAAAGTGGGGGCAACCATATAGTCAGATTCCACCTTCCTACATAACCGCCCCCCAAACGAAAGGAGATAAGGCTAACCTTGGCCAGTTGAGCCTTCATTGACTAAGTGGTCATATAAGGAAGCACCTGCACTAGCATGGTTGCCCCCTGTCTTATGGTCCACTAAGCAATCCCTCACCCTAAGGGTATGAGAGGGTCTCCACCATGGGGAATCACTACCTGTGGTGTGCTTAGGTAAAGTACAAGGCTGGTGAGGTGTCTGAGTAGGGAAGTGAGGCCCTAGGAATGTTGGCCTCAGCTTCTTCAGATCACTGGTCACCATGTATGACTGTCTTTCCATGACTGAGTTGCACTTTGCTCTAAGGGTCAACCTTTGGCTGCCTACAGCTGGGGGTTGGGTCCCTTTGGAGGGACTACTTGAGGGACATGGCAGGTTTGGAACCTTCTGGTCCCAGGTTTGCCCTTGCCTACCAGAGTCCTTCTGGGGAGGTCCCTACATAAAGGTATGGGGGATCCCTCAGTGTGTAGAGGAATTTTCACCTGGCTAGGGCTACTAGACTGGGTGCCCCTAATCTGCTGATGGGGGCTTCCTCTGGGCAGGGGGCCCTGGGGGTCCACTGACCTCCTGACCTCTGCAGCCCTGGGCTGACTGAGGCAGGGTAGAGAGGGGCAGGTTACCTGCTCCAGACTGGGTACCACCTTGGAAGGGTCCTCTGCAATCAGGGGTGTGGCCAGGCCAGGCCTGACTACCTCTGGGGCAGTTCCTTCACTAGGGGTAGGGTCAGTTCCCTGAGGAGGCTGACCCTTACCTACGGTCTGGAGGGAAGAAGACTTTTCTTCAACCCTTGTGCTCTCTTTTGGGGGAGAGTGGGCCATTCTTTCAGGCTCCATCTCTCCAAATTCTTGGGCTGGGGCTGTGGCCATCACAGCCCCACTAACCTTTGCAGGGACGCCCAACATCCTAAGATGGGTTTGGTGTTCAACTTCAGCCCAGGCTGAAATTTCCAAATCATTTCCCATCAGGCAATCTACAGGTAGGGTTGGGGACACTGCCACTCTTTTGGGCCTGTGACCCCCTCCCAGCTGAGATTGACTATGGCCATGGGGTGATCTGTTCTGACACCATCAATGTTGGTCACCTGGTATTTAAACTCAGGTAAAAGCTGGTGAGGGGGACTAGTTTCCTTGCCACCATGGTGACACTAGCCCCTGTGTCCCTAAATGCCACAGCTTTCTGACCATTAATTATTGGCTCCAATCTGTGCCTGCCCAATGCTATGGGACCCATGGTAAAGGTGGCAAATCCTATACCACCATCAGAGTCAGAGGAGTCTGTTGAGGGGTCCCTGTCTAAACCAGGGCCCACCTCTGTTCCTCTTGCAAAAGCACCCAACTTTTTGGGTGCACTACTCCCAACTGGAGGATTACTACTGGTAGTACCAGGAGGGGTGGTAGTAGTTGTGGGAGGAACATTTTCTTTATTGCCAATCCTGGGGCAACTGGGATCAGTTTTCCAGTGCCCAGGCTTTTTACAGACATGGCAATAGGGTTTCTTTTCAGGAGAGGAAGGAGTTTGGGACCCACCCCCAGAAGAGGAATTTTGGGGCCCTGTAGGGGACTTATCCTTAGATTTATCCCCACCTTTCTCTTGGGACTTAGTAGAATCTTTCTTCTGGTCACCACCCTGATTTCTAGTTTTTACTCTGGTTCTGACCCATTTGTCTGCCTTCTTTCCCAATTCTTGGGGAGAGGTCAGATCAGAGTCCACCAGATACTGGTGCAAAAGCTGGTTTTGACAATTATTAAGGATCTGCTCCCTCATAATCAAATTGTACAATCCTAAAAAGTCATGCACTTTGTTGCCATGTATCCAACCTTCCAGAGCCTTTGTAGCACAATCTACAAAGTCTACCCAGTCTTGAGTCTGTGCTTTTGGGTGTCTCTGAACTTCAACCTGTACTGTTCAGTGGTTAGGCCAAACCCATCAATAAGAGCACTCTTCAAGACCTTGTAATTATCAGCATCCTCCTCTCTAACAGTGAGGAGCTTATCTCTACCTTTGTCAGCAAAGGAGAGCCACAAGATTGCTGCCCACTGCTCCTGAGGGACCTTCTGTACCTTACAGGCCCTCTCTAATGCAGTTATCCATTTGTGGATATCATCCCCACTCTGGTAGGGAGGGACAATCTTGTTTAGGTTTCTATGGTCATAAGACCTCTCCCTATCTCTAGGGATATTGCTACCACCATGGGACTCTAGTCCCAATTTTCTTCTCTCTCTAAGGAGATCTAGGGATTCCCTATCTAAAGCCAATTGCTTTTTTCTGATCTCCAGCTGAGTTTCCTCATACTGGACCAGTCTGGTTCTCCTCTCATGAGAGGATTCCCTCCTGTGAGAGGAGACAGAGCTCCCTATAGAGGTGCCAGAGTGGTTAGACTCCTGAGAAGGAGATCTAGACTTCCTGGGCACACTCTTAATCCTTCCAGGGGGACAAAGAGGGCATCATCTTGATCATCCTCATCATCATCCACAGGAGGGATTGGGTTATCCAGGTCAGGGTCATTGTCACCCTCCTGGCCAGTTTCAGAGGGGGCTGGGGGTATTGGTACCCCTGGCCTCGTCCTCTTCTTCTGCCCCACCCTCAGCTCCTACCCCTTCAGTCCCTACAGGCTTACTAAGGTCATAAGCCACCAACAACTCCTTGAGGTGTTGGGTGGTGGGGCTTTGGCCTGTCCTTATTTTTCTCAAGTTACATAAAGCTCTCAATTCCAAGAATGGGATTGTATCATACTTGGAGGGTGGAAGCTCAATGGCTTCCTGCAAGGATTCTTTGGATCCTGCCCTTAAAGACATTACTAGTGTGGTGTGGTGTATGCACTACCTACTCTAGTGTGGCCTACTAAACTCTCTTGAGTTGTAGAAAGGGTTGTGCTATCCCTTAACACACAACTCTAAGTTCAGTAGAACTTACTGTATTCTAAGCTTAAATTATATGTACCTTAGGTACCTTTAGTGGTTTTCAGTTGATCAATTCAATTGAGATTATCTGGTAAAACAATAGCAAGCTGGAATCCCACACGCTGCACACCAATGTGAGAAGTTGGCCTGGCATATGCTGTCCACTAATTATAGTGGGCACCTTGCACCAGTCCAAACAACCCCTTATTGGAGATAGGTTAAAGACAACCTTTATTGAAAGCTATCCTAGTGGTAGCTATGGAGAGCAGCCTTCAGGCTAAGTCTTGAAGGAATGTAAAGCAGCTTGTTTTACCAGTCTATAATCTCTTGAGTGACCAAATGAAAGAGCACCACACCAGGTATATATTCAAAATATATGTATTTATTACTAAACACACCCCTCTAGTCTCTTTATGAGGCTAGAGTTCAAGTACATAAGTTATAAGTTATTAATTCACAGTAATAGCACAAATACACGTTTGGGCCCTAGGGGCGTACCAAACCATATACCAATAAAGTGGTATGCGAACCACGACTGAACTAGACACTAGGCCTAGAGCCTCTAGAAGTGCTTGGACCACAAGGAACCACCCAAGGTAGTGACACAGGGGACCCACGGGAGACGCGTGCAGTGTAAATACACAACCGCGATACGCCGTTAACTTCTATGGAGAAAGTCGGGATCGGGAAAATAGAGAAAAGGGACACTTAAAAGAGGACTAGGACAAAACCCTTTGAGATCTAGGACTTTGAAGAGTCTCTACCCATGGGAGCACCGGAGTACTCGTGTTACCTCACCCAGGGAAGCCGGGTGCATAGGTGCCTTTCGGGGTCGGGTTTCGTTGTCGATTCGAATGGCGATCTGCTGCAAAGTGCTGCTGGCGGCCAAGAGAAAAGTGTCCGGATGGATCCAAGAGTGGATCGGAGTTCTGAAGAACCTGAAAGCAGAGGGGACAGAGTCTGGGTCACTAGCCAGTGACCAGGAAGGCGATGGACAGATGCCCACCGATGTCGAGTGCTTCAGGTGCGTTGATGGTCATCTTGACTCTTCAGCCACGAGGTCCAAGAGGCGTTGTCGGCGACCAGGAGCAGGATTCGGGCTGGTACACGATGTCTGTCGAGTGCTGAGGTGTCGGCGACCGGATTGGACCCAACAAGCCTTGGCAACGGCAAGTCTCAATGAAGATGTTGATCGTCGATGGTGCAGACCAGCAAGGTCTGTAGAACTCACCCAGCGAGGGTAAGTGAGGGCAGGCCTGGAGCAACCAGGATGCCAAGTAAGAAAAGGATTGGCCTTCGTTAAGGGCTACTAGCCAACGGGCTAGCAACCGTGAAGGAGCCTCGTGACGCCGCACGTGGATCTGGCTTACAGGACACTCGTGGAGTGGAGGCCAGTGATCTTCGGTGCAGGTGGTGCTGGAGGCTAGGGCTACTCGGAGCCCAAAGCACGACTTCTTGGGAGACCCAGAAGATGATGCACTTGCAAATGTGCTCGGTGTCCAGGGGTCACGGTCTCAAGTCACCCACGATAGCCACGGGCCTCAGCTTTGCTGGGGACTCAGGGTAGCCTCGGGGAAGTCTGAGAATCCACCTCTGGTGATGCGATGACTTCGGCGTCCGACGGGAGCTTCAGAAATGCGAACTGGACAGATGCTTCTTTGGTGCCTGCCAAGCAGGGGAGTCACTCCTTGACCCCAAGGGAGATTCTTCAGTCCTCTAATCTTGTCGTAGAGCATCGAAGGTCCAGGATTCAGTTTCAGAGTTTCGTCCAGGTATAATCTAAAGTCCTAAGGACTGGGTTCCTATCTTTATACTAAAGATAGGGGTTGGACTACTCTGTGGCCCCACCTATGGGTGGGTCAGGGCAGAGGGGTGGCTACACCCCTTTCCCTTTGTCCAGTTCGTGCCAAAGCAGGGGCTGCAAGCCCCTGATCCGGTTTGAACTGGGGTATGCACAGGGACACCAAATGTGCCCCCAGTGCAGGACTTCAAAGCACCCGAAAGTGCTCCCGCCCAGCCCCAATACACATTATCCTGTCTGGGGAGGTGGTCACACCTCCCTGGGACAGGAAACCTATTGTCCAGGCCTCCCCTGCCGGAGTTTCGTCCAGCAGCAGGAGGCCAGACTCGTGTCTGTGGCAGCAGCATCCATTTTGTGATGCCAGGGCTCTGGAAAGAAGTTACCGGACTAGTCAGAGTTAACATGTCTTTCCCTCTAGAAGGGTGGAATGCTACCCCCGCCGCCAGGATTGGCGGAGGGGGGTAGTATTCCAAGATGTTTGACACCAAACACGACATGTTTAGGTGCAGCCATTCCAAAGTTAGCATTTTACCGCGAGGATATAATGCGCTTAAGAGTATATGGTCAGGCTGCACTACAAACAGCATCAGAGATGGTCTCCGAACGCTGCAGAGGGGCCCTGCTCATGCAGGGGCACCCTCTCACATAGGAACCATGCACTCTGCCTTTAGGATTGATAAGGCCTGCCTTAGGAGTGACTTATAGGTTTATATGTGTGTATGTATTTAGTGATACAGGTAACCTATATCACAGTAAGGGGTGCATGCACCACCTTACCCAGGCTGCAGTAGCAGACCTGTGGTGTCAGTTTGGATGGCCTTCCAGGGGTGGCATAATGCATGCTGCAGCCCCTGGTAGGCCTCTGAGGTACCTATGCCCTTGGTACATAGTATACCATATACTAGGGACTTATAAGGGCACTTCAGATTCCAATCAGAGATGTGCCTAAGGCACATGGAAACCTTTTTACAGAGAAAGCAGATAGACTGGGGCCCTGAATAGCAGGATCCCAGTCCAACTAAGTCATAAACCAGCAAAACACCATAAAAAAAGTGGGGGCAACCATATAGTCAGATTCCACCTTCCTACACTTACCTCCTCTCATATGTGAGCTTTTAGGCCTTCTAACTTCTGTGTATATAACCCTATAACCGGAATGCACCAATCTCTCTAACACATTTACACCTACCATTTCACCTGTCTTCATATACCCCTCATCTATTTGCATTCCAGTGCCCCAACTAGGTGCCTCTAGCACCGTCCCACCTGCAGGAACACAGCCTCCACTAACATTTATGCACCTAATACACGTTAACAGGTGGGTACAAAGCCTCCCCTAACCTGTGTCCAGTAATTCCTTCGTCACATGTGTGCCCTAAGTGTTCTGTGTTCAGAACCTCGCCTGTTTGGATCTAGACTTCTCTCAACTTTGGGAACTCTGTCACACCCACATTTGACACCCAGTATGTACAGACATTGGCAAATATGGGTTCATAACAGTCATAAATATATTTTTAACACACACAGCCTGGCACACACACAGCCTGGCACACATAAACACACAACTACCTTCCTAACATAGGTACAACCAGACACCATTCCTAAAACACACAGCAAAGCACACATTAAAAATACTCAGTTACAAGGTCACAGTTCAACACATACTCCATAAAGAGTCAGACACACATTTCTCTCACATCCTGGCTCTCTCATACCCACACAAAACCATAGTCATTGGTTATGCTAAGGTAGAAGGAGTTCCACCTTTAAAATCTCACAAAGGAGATGATTCTAAACATTTGCCACCTTATTCACACTGCATCCGGGGTTCTCACATAAAGAGATAACGTTACCTACCACTAGTCTCATGCTTCCTAGCTCCCTCTAAATATCCCATTAGGCAAAGTATGGAATGCTATTTATTCTAATAAATTGCCATTTGTTCAATTGCCATCTATTGCCTTTAACACGGTGCCCAATGTTTTAGTCATCACATAGAAGGAAGCTGTACAGGAGCACCCTGCTAATTTTGTTTTAGGCATGGGCAAAGTAACGCTTGCTATGTAAAATGGCCAACGTTACACCAGATTGTGTAATTAGGACACCACTGGGGGAAAACGAGAGCATGGGAAGACCATTTACAGAATGTGAGCCAGTGCTTTTGCCTTTGTGAAATTTAGAGATTTTTTTTTAGCGCAAAATGTGTCTTCTAGCATTTGCTTCCCTCTGTTCTACTACAGTCAGTCGAGTAGGTGATAAGCTACATTCCCCTTTTTGATAACGGTGCTTTCTTTTCTTTCAGTAAATAGAGCTTGAAATAACCTCCACGTTTGAAATTAAGGAAGTCATGATTCCCACATGCTTCCATAGTTGCCATGATCAATGCTTGATCACAATATCTATTATGTACTAAACTACCAGTTACATGTATGTCAAAATTAACACAATTAAAAGAAGATGTATTTCAGCTAAAGGGACTGCTTATAGTACTGTCAAAACTGGACTCAGAGGATGACTCAATGGTATTGCTTTTCCCTATTGTGAAGGGCTCTCCTCGGTAGTGAAGCCCTGAGTGTTTAGTTCTGCACTGATGAAGGTTTTCCATGTTAGTAAAAAAAAACATAAAGCAGCGCGGAATTTGATAATGACACGGGGGCAGATCTACAAGAAACTAACGCAGCGCGGTGCCGCAAGTCATTTTGCTGAGCCGCGCTGCGTTAGTTTCGAAGCACAGTGATGCAACATATTTACAACAATATGTCGCATCTCGGTGCTTCCCCCTGCGCTGGCGCACAAACTGCTGCCATGCGCTGGCGCAGGCACCCTTGCCCCATGGTGCAAGGATGCCTGCGTCGTGGGGAGATTGTTTTTGTGCAGGAAGGGGCACCTTCCTGCACAAAAACAATCAATTAAGTTGATTTCCTCTTCCAATGTGTGCTGTAGAATGCAGCACGCATTGAAAAAGGAAAAAAACGAGGAGAAATGAAAACATTTCTCCTCGTTGCACCTCGCTACGCCAACCCTAGGGTGGCGTAGCATTCTGACGCATTTCCAGATTTACGATTTCTCATTAATCTGGAAATGCATCAGTGGACATGGGTGTTGCGTGGGAACACCCACAGCAACACCCATGTCATGCCCCTAACACGCAAAGTGTTGAGTGAACAGGGGCGATATTTACAAGCACAGGTTAAGTCACGCAGGGTGACTTTACCTGTGCTTGTAAATATCACTCAGCAGGCTGCGCCACCGGTGCGTCAAGCAACGTGATGCACCAGTGGCGCAAGGGGCTTGTAAATCTGCCCCAATGTCTTGCAGAGGGAAGATGCAACTGAGCAGGTGTCAAGCAGAATTCGGCCTTAGCAAAACCCTTGGGGCAGATTTACAAGCCCCTTGCGCCACTTTTGCGTCGCTTTTCCCATGTTAAAAATGACGCAAAAGTGGCGCAAGGGCCTTGTAAATAAGCCCCCTTGTATTTAGGTATGGTTTTGATTTGACTCACAAGCCCCCTCCTCTCATTCTCCAAACTGAACATTGCCAACACCTGTAGTGCTCTAAAGTAATTGTAAGATAACACGTAAATCTTTATAAAACTCATACATAAATAAATATATGTATATCATGGCGTATATTTTTGTCTCTCCTGATGGAGTTCCTAGCTAGGTGGGGGAGAAGGCTGGGGATGGGGACTACAGATAAAGATTAAACCTTGAACCACCTGGGATAAGCCTGGAGGTTCTGATTCCGCAGACCCATTGGACAACAGCCCTACGAAACTGATGGCAGGTGTTTGCTGAAGCCTGTTTTGTATTGAACGACTACTGATTATAAAATACGCGTGAAGGGCATTCTGTGTGGTGAAAGCAATCTGCAGCCCTAAGGTAATTAAAGGAGGACGCCACACGGCAAAGTTTCACATTTAAAAAGTAGCTGTACAGATAATCTGAATTTAGTAAGCACCGCTTTCAAGCAAGTTAAAGAGAGGCCTTTAATGGAATTTAACATTTGGCGTTCATGTTATATTTCCCTAAGGATTGAAATCGAACAACGTAAGGTAAACTCCTTTAAGGAAAAATTGCGAAAATAAAATAAGCTTAAGTCATTTTTATCGTTCAAACTGTTGTTTTTGAGTAGTTCAAGGTAAAAATATGGCATTTTTCTATTTAAGGGTTTTACTCACCTATATTAAGTGCTGGGTCAATTGATTTACCATTTCACATGTCTGTTTTGTTCCTGTTCAGTATGATTTCATACGGTATATTTTAATAGGCAGCTTTTTATTGGAGTCTCCCAAACTGGTCATTTTCGTTTTTTCCTGAAGAGGAAATGGCCTGTTATTTTAACAGTACCTCGGAAACAGGTCTCCGAACTGTCAGACTGTTTGTTCATAATGTGTTCCTTTTAAATTCACGACCCGATCCTTTCGGTTGGCAAAGGTTCAAATCTTTGTTCAGGTTTTTTCTTCAGGGGAATTCCTGGTGAAATCATTGGTTTGCAGCTGTCCTTCTGGACTAATTTTTGTTAAAAATGTTTGTCGTGCTGTAAGGAAAAGAGTTTGAGAGTCCCCCGTGGTGCTTTTAAATGGCTAAGCAGAAGGAGTACGTTCTTTGCATATTTGAGGTCCACGAAGTTTATCTTTGGCCTAAAAGAGGCGTTAAGGACGTTTCAACAACAAGCTTTTAGAGTATACTTAGACTTCCGAAAATAGCTAAAATACTTTCTGGAACTACCCTTTCATTATATGTAGGTAACCCCTAAGGTAGGCCCTAGGTAGCCGTAAGGGGAGTGTTCTGTGTAGGTAAAAGGTAGGACATGTGCTTTCATTTTGTGGCAAGTCCTGGTATTGACAAACAGCCTATTTGTTTTCTCGCTGTTGTGAGGCCTGCTCCTCTCATAGGTTTGCATTGGGAATTCACTGATGTTTTTCAGTGGTCATTTCTGATCTCTGGTCTGGAAGGAGTAGCGCTGCCATGTTTGGTATGTTTGGAATAGTGATGATAAAACCTGCTTATTGGTGAAGATGGATTTTTCATTACTATTTTAGAAATGCCACTTTTAGAAAGTGGGCATTTCTATGTGCTTCTGACTCTTTGCGCACTACAGCCTGACTCCAATCCACATCTAGGGTAGATTGACAGATGGGCTTGTGCATACTTTCCAGACAGCCATCACACAGGAAGGGTTGGGTGTACTAGGGCTGTACCTGCATACATCTGCATACTGAATGTTCTTCCTGGGCTGGGAGAGTGGGAGGTGGGGTGCACTTACATGTGTATAGGCAGGCCTTGCCCTCCCACAAAGTGCTCATTTACCCCCTACTGATGTCTAGAGCCAGAGCTGGGAATGAATGGGGATGTTGTGCACTTCTAAAGTTCTTCTGATGTTACCTCTATATTAAAGACATTTTGGGGTATATTCACAAGAACGTGCGCGAAACATCTCCAAAAAATGTTAACGCAACTATACACTTCGCAGTCTATCACGGGAAAATAACCCTGTGTTAACGTGGAATTCACAACACGGCGGTACCATGCGATAGTTTGCTGAAAACGCGGCCAATGTCTGCGATACAACCACCGCGACGGAGATAAAAACACAAACCCCAACGCAAAAAAACGTGCGATGGGCCAAACCGCGATGAGAAAATCAGCGATAAGCAGCGCCAGGCCTGCAATACACACACGGCAGGCGGGAAAATCACTACAAAAGTAGAAAAAACACACAAACACAAAATAACCAACACCGAAGCACCATGGAGGTAGCCGGAGCAGGTGCAGAGGACGAGCGGAACCCCACAAGCACCCCGGACAACCAGCCTGGGACCTCGGGGACAGGGAAGGGCAAGGACAAGAAGAAGAGGAAGAGGCGGTTCGGTCCACAGGAGAATAGGATCCTGGTCACGGAGGTGATGGAACACCATCAAGAACTGTCGTCACCTCCAACGTGTCATTGGGCACCAAAAATGGAATATGGCGGTCCATCGTGGACAAGGTGAATGCCGTCGGAGAGCACAAGAGGTCAATGGACGAGGTGAAGAGGCGATGGATTGACATCAAGCGCAAAACCAAGGAGAAACTCGCAGGCAACCAGAAGGCAGCAATGCAGACTGGAGGTGGGAGTCCAGCGCCACAGCTGGAGCTGGATGACATGGAGGAGCTGGTGTCGACAATCATCAGTGTGGACCGTGGCAGGAGTTGGGGGAGCGGACACTGCTCGACATGACACAACACAACAGCAACAGAGTGAGTAACCACCAGGTATTGGGGGGACGGGGGGAGATGGCCACAATGGCACACATGCGCAATCAAGCAGAGCACAGTGCACACCCACAATGACTCTGGATCATGGCCCTGATCTACAGACTGTCACAATGTACATTGCCATGCTGTCTGAATGTGAACTTGTACCATGCGGCTACATACATGTGGACACATTGTAATACAGCATCTCCCCTTCACATTGCAGAGGCACCGTCAACACCTCCTGCAGAGCAGTCCCAGCCACTCTTCACTGATGAAGTGGAGGACACCCCCAGCATCGACACCGAAGCCCTCCAAGACATCATTGACATCATCCGCAACTCACCTCCAGGATCAGGGCAGCCCAGCTGCATCGAGGAGACCCCACCCACTCCACAAACCACCCAGCAGGAGGCACCCACAACCCCGGCTGTCTCCCAGGACCCCCACGAACAACACGTGGCCTTCCAACACTGTGTGTTGGAGGGCCAGAGGGAGATGGCTGAGCAGGTGCGGGTGGGGTTCGACCTCATGGCTGCCAAACTTGATGCCATCCATGGGTGTCTAAGTCCCATCAGGGACCACCTCCAGTCCCTAACGGACACCCACAGGCCGCTCCATGGTCTCCAACGAGCCCTGGCTGACATCGCTGGAGTCATGACTCGGAGACAAGAACACCTGTCCGCTCAGAGTGGCTCCAGTGATCTCAGCCGTGAGCTGGCACACATGCGGAGGCTCATGGATGACATGGTGCGGATGGAGGCGGAAAGGATGGCAGCTACCGCTGCACATCAGCAAAATGTAGCTGGGATCTACCATGCCCTGCAGATCCTCATCATGGCATTGCTGCCACATGGCATGGCGCAGATGAATGCTGCTGCTCCTACACGATCCACATCTCCGCCCCCTGGTGTGTCAGTGCCCCACAGTGCGGCAGACATTTCCACTCCGGCACCTGATGTGTCACTGCCACACAGTGCGGCCGACAATCCACCTCCGGCCCCTGATGTGTCAGTGGCACACAGAGCCGCAGCCGGAACTGCACCACCCACAGGTGAGGCAGAGCACACATCTGAGGACGAGGACGTGGATGGGATTGAGATCAGAAGGAGGCACTAGCATTCATTTCCGCCACCTGGCCTGTTGCTGCTTGGTGCCGCACATGGCCCCTTGACCTTCCACTGACCCCCGATACACTCTGCTGCACTCACCTTGGACCACGACAGGGGCTGCCATATCCTGTTTGGTGACCAATGACATGCGACCAGTCTGCGGACTGTACTCTTCCTCTTCCGCTGTACTTGTCATTCCCCGATGGACTCTGGCTGGCCCTCCACGGGCCCATATTGTGAAGTGGGGTTGGCATGGCCCTGTACTGCTCCAGCTGCAAAACTCCACTGGATGTGCATTAAACATTCAGAAATGCACTGCTGTGTCATGTCTTTCATCATTCAAGTATGAATGTGTGGATGAATGTAGGGTCAGTGACTCCCCCGAACGTCAATGATGCTCATCTAGTGGGATTCCAGTCACAGTGTGCTGCATTGCTGATTGCGTTCCGGGTGCCGTAAACACTACAACAGGGACACACGCATTAGTCACTTCCTTGTCCGGACATGGACTGAACCACGCCCAGAGCCCCCGAGTCATTGTTGCACGCCCTGCGATGGTCCGGCGTACGCCAGGCCAGACCACTCTGCTTACGCTCCGAGGGGGGGGCCACATAGCTACATGTTGCAGGTTTACACGCTAGTGGTCTGCAGGTCACTGGTCTTGTTGTCAGCATGTCACGGCCACTCCCTGAGGGCATGTTTGCACACACACCACACCCATCCGGCACAGGCGTCACAGGCCATGTGACCCCACCAATATAAGGGGCCGACAACGTCACATTCCCCACTGCCGGAGGTGACTGGATGACGGACATTCCACGATTCTCAATCATAAAGGGCCCATGAGTTGTTACGCACAGGGTTAGTCGTACCCGAAGCCATGCGGCCGTCACGGGCCTACCACCACGTGGCGCTGACTGGGGTTGCACAGGGTTAGTGGCACCGAAATTGCTGAGAGGGTGTGCAGCCTGCGATGATGACGTGTGCACTGATGTGGTCTCTGCCATTCATGCCTCAGGACTCAGCGTCATGTGTGGGACCTGCTGGGCCGCGGTGCCAGTCCGCATGATGTGGAGCATGCCATGGTGGCGGGACCGGGGCCTGGAGCTTGCACGGGCACGTGGTGTGCCCACTCGTGGACACACCGTTGGCGGCAGGTGAGCAGTGGGGCCTGGGTGCGCAAGGGCGGACAGCCAGCTCTGGCCGGCGGGAGGGGGTAGGGTGCAGCTGCATGTGTGCGCAGGGACGGACAGGCGTTGTTGCCGTGTGAAGTGAGATGGACTCTGCCATCATTGACTCTGGCCTCGATTACAGATTGCAGCCCTGGTGGCTTGCAGTGTATACCGGCTCGTGGTTGGAGACACACCGGTGGCAGTAGGTGAGCTGTGGTGCCTGGGTGCGCGGGGGTGGCAGTGTCCCTCTCTCTCTCTCTCTCCCTTCCTTTCCTTCTCTCTCTCTCTCTCTCTCTCTCCCTTCCTTTCCTTCTCTCTCTCTCTCTCTCCCTTCCTTTCCTTCTCTCTCTCTCTCTCTCTCTCTTCCTTTCCTTCTCTCTCTCTCTCTCTTCCTTTCCTTCTCTCTCTCTCTCTCTCTCCCTTTCTTTGTTTCTCTCTCTGCCTTTCTTTCATTCTCTGTTTCTCTGTGTCTCGCTCCTTTGATGTGCGCATAACACACGTTCTGATTTTGTGCTTTATTTTCCAGGCTGTGACATCAAGATTGTCCCGGACGGACCCGACAGGAGTCTTCCGCATTGGTGTTTTGTGTTGTATTTCAATAAAGTTTTTGGTTGTTACTTCAATGATGAGTGACTGTTTCTCGTTCTTCTGACCACACATGTGTGTTTCTTTTTGTCATTGTGCGACATCATGCGCTTTTTGTGGCTCTTGTGTCGTGCACGGTATGTGTTTGTCTGGGTGGGATCCGGGAGGGTGGGGGGCTGGGAGTGGTGGCGGTGGGTGTTGTGGCCCTCTTGGGTCTCCGAGCTGCATGATCATTGGCTCCATGGCATCTGTGGGTCTTCCGATGTGGCTCTGGGCTGGGCTCCCTTTCGTACTGCAGGTAGTTGTCCTGCTTAACACCAGCAGAAGGCAGGTGTTAATTCCCCGCTGCTACCGCGGCTTATCGCCTGTTTTTGGTTTGCATCGCAGATCTGGCAGTTCGTTGTGAAAGTGGTGTTGTGGTGTTTTCGTGAGTTTTTGCACGGGAACGCCTACTCTGCATCTCATTAGGGTTAGTTGGTGGTGTCACCCATGGAGATAAATTTTGCGGCAGTTATCGCGGGAATACTGGCGATGTCTGCAGTTTGCACCCGCTTGTGAATGGGGCGTTAAATCTATCTCCACTTTTGATGCGTTAAGGTGGCGATAACTCGGCGATAAGTCCTTGTGAATATGCCCCTTTGAGTATAAGTACAGGGGCTCTGACACCATGAATTTAGACACTGCGTGGGACTTGTAACCAGACGCTGCTGGCTCTACATGCTACACTTTGCCAGGGGACTGTTGTGCTGGAGGAGGAACTGCCATTGGGACTGCCTGCTCTGTTGTGTGGCCTGCTGTATGCTGGGCTGCAAGAGAGGCTACTACTATGTACTGCCTTATATGTGCTGGCCTATTGCCTGTTTCCCTGCTCGAGTACTCCAATTGAATCCAAGGAGTCCAGCGCATGGTGAGCACTGTTTCTACTCCTTGCCTCTGTGAAACCAGCATGTGGCCAGGATCATTCTGTGCCCATTGATGCTGCGATAGCCCTCACCACCTGATTCTGCCTTGAGTTGCTGTTGTAGGTGCCATACCCGTGAAGGCCAGAAGGAAGAATTGCAACACAAGCACCCCAGGGAGCTGCAGTAGCCACCAACCACCAGCTCGTGGAGTCTCTGTACTGCTGAACACACACTCGGACTCTGCTGACACCCAGAAGCAGGTACGGGGCTCGTGGGACATGAGCTGCAGTCTGGCCCATCCCCTGCCTGTGGCTCCCGCCTGCTCCAAGAAGCACCAGCAGAGACATGCCATGCGCTGCAGGCAGAGAGGAGTATTTTCAGCATTTCCTACTGCTTTAGCAGCTGCCCGGGAATATCCAGCATCTTTACTCAGCAGTCCAGGAGGCCCTGAAAGGCTCCAGACATGCTGCAACATTGGCCTAAATGTTCCTGCAACACTGCCTTGTTTGGCAGCTGCATTGCATGTTCACAGGAAGCTGCCTATGCTGTGCTCTATGTGGGGGACACAGCGAGGGCTCCCCACAAACTCCTACAGTGCGTGCTCCCCCACTCCTTTCACTGGAAGACATGTACCTGGGTGCCCTTTAGTTGTGGGGCACCTGGTCCATAAAGCAACATTCAACTGAGGCCCCGGTGAAGTGTTTCCTTTACATAACCATATCACACGGATTCGGCGCGCGGATGGTCGTGCGGCCTACTTGCCATGCCTGAGCACGCTCATTCACATTGGGCACAAACACCTACCATACTCCGGCTAATAGGAGTGCTGGTGTGCGGGCCCTATGTTGCCATGATTAGTGGTGGACTCCAGCTGTTTATCACAAGCGTTGTACCTTCTGTAGACGTATTTCGGGGTTTCTTGTGATATGGGGATTCATGTGTTTTTCTTGGTATAACCAAACTGCTGCATTCTATGCCCTGATGTTAGGATATGTGTTGTGTCTACCTTGCATTGTCAGGATAACGGGTATTATTACAGGAGGTACATTGTGTGCCCATTGATGGAGTTTTCATGACGTGTGCAACATTTAAGTTCTTATCTTATTGCACTAACTGTGATGCTTTGAAAGTTGCCTAGCTGGCAAAGTGATAACTGGTTTATGTTGTTTTGGTCTATGTTTATATGCAATACAGATACATATTTTTATATCCTACTGTCTGGAGTCTTTTTTGTGGTGTATTTATTGTGTCACTGGTGTGTGTGCTGCGCAGAGGCTTTACACATTGCCTCTGGGTTAAGTCTGACTGCTCTGCCAACCTACCAAGTGGGTGAGCAAGGGTTATCTTGGGTACGTAACTCCCTTACCCTGACTAGAGTGGTGGGTTCTGCCTGGCTTAGATGCACACCCTAGCCAACCAGAAACCCCATTTCCAACACACAGCACCAGATCAGGAGGTTGGGTGCTCGCTAACATCACTCCAAAAGCTTGGAACAGCCTCCGACTGCACATCAGAGCATTGCCCTTCCTTCCTGAACTCCACAAGAAGGTGAAGACCATGCTTTTCAATTAACCAACCTACTATAGGCACGGCTAGGCACACACCTACTCAGTGCCAGCATACCCTCGCGGGCGATAGTGCAGTATACAAATACACATAAACATAACAGAATATAACACAACAACATTGGCACAGAGAAATGCTAATGTATTAGGTTTGCATTGATGTCAAATATTGCCCATTTAATATGTCCAATATGTGTAGTCCCCTAAAACAGGAAACATTTTAAAAATGACAAAAGACATACTAGATTGTGACCTCGATTTCTGATGTCTCATTCCCTTAATTATTTAAATGAATGTTTTGCATGCCGTCAGTGGCTTATTAAGAGGTTCCTAAACTATTTTAATTTAGGTGTGAACTTTAGGGTATTTTCCATTCATTTTTACCTTTTTGGTTGGACCCTTGTTCATCACAGCAAGTATAATGATACCACATGTGGGACAAATTTACTATCATTTCATGCAATGCAGGTCAAATAAGTTGCTGTGCTGCGTAAAGGGATAGATCAGGACAGTGCCATATCTACAAAGATGTGATGCTGCTGATCTCCTACCAATCACTAACACACAAGCAGGCTGTCTAGCACCACACACACACACATGTTTGCACTTTAGTCTGTGAGTCTACCATAGGTTTCGCACTGGAAGGGTACACCTTCAGTACAAAATGCCACTCTTTGACCAACTTAAAAAATGTCCCGCTTTGTATGTGTGCTATGTAATGCAGCACACAATCAAAGTTTGAAAAGTTTGGAAAAATAGAAACGTTTCTCTTAGTTTTCACCTGCTTTGTGGAAGCATAATAATTTGGCGTAAAGTTCTGCCCACCATTGTTAATATATAGTGCCTCAAAACCCATGGGCTGTAGTGTGCGAACACCCACGTACCACTGGATGCCCTCTCGACACGAAGGAACTCAAAGCAGTATAAAGTGCTACTTTGCATTACTTTTAGGCAAGTTGTGTGCTGGGAAGCAGATAAAAAATCAACAATTTGCACCGGATTGCATAATTTTTTGTGACTTGCCAAAAGCATTGATAAATCTCTCACTCATGACTGTTAATTTTCAAGAAACATGAAAAACTTTGGGGCATATCAGCAACAGACGGCGATAAATATCGCAAAGCGTGCTTAGCGCTTTTATATTTATCGCCGTCCATCGCTGGAATTTATCTCCCGGTTAGCGCGTTATCAACAACGCGTTACTCCAGGGCGATAATATTCCAGCGCTAACCAGGGAAATGGGCCAACATCGCTGGAAAACCAGCGATGTTGCACTCAAAACGGCGATAGCCTTGGTGATACGACCCTGTGGTCGTATCACCATAATCCACCTCCCATGTTGTGAATGCCTTAGTCAGGAATTTAACAGACGTTAAATTCCTGCGTTAAGGCAGAGTTAGCCCGATGATTATTATCGCTAAGGCTCTTTGCTAATATTGCTAAGCTGCCTTAGCGATAATTTCCCATGTAGTTTTCCCAGCCACACCTACTTAGCATCTCATTAGCGATGTTTATTGCTGAGGTGCCAGTAGTTGGGAATTCGGCAGCTAATATGCGCTAATGCATGTTAGCGCCGCCTTGTTTATAGGGCGATAGGAATATCGCCGCTTTAGCGGCAAAAAGTGCAGCTAAAGCGGCGATAATGCCCTTGATGATATGCCCCTTTGAATCTAGAAAATGTCAGGTAATTGTCAAATTACAATTAAATTATAGTGGAAGTGGGCACGTTTTCTGAACAGAACTGCTGCAGATTCCAATCTTTCCAAGTAGCTAATGAGCAGTGGGATGACAATATTGTTCTGGACAATGGTAACATAAACCTTCCATGGAAATACTTGAAAAACAGTACTTACAAGCTTGCGACCAGAGGACATCAAAATAGCAAAATGGGTAAGATGATTGCATTTGCATGACGAATGGCTAGCATTGGAGAATATAAGTTCACAACCTTCTGTAGACCAATCGCCATTCATGGTGTCTGGTGAGTATCTCCAAAATGCACATTTAAAATCACTGTCCATGTCGGCAGGCTGCAAAGGAAGCATTTTATTCATTAGACCACTAAATCTGAATGTAGAGAATAGGGGTGGAGCGTGAAACTAGGAAGGCAAATGGTTAGGTATCTATCCTTCTCTCATTGGCAACAGTAAACATTTGGAGTCATGTGGTGGAAGTTTTTCACTGTAGTTCATTTTTATATGGAGACAATTCTCATTCCCACTCCCAATTTCTTTCTACTCAATTAGTAGACTGCACCATCGTAACATTGAGGCACTACATATTTCAAGGAGCTTTATTAGGGACCATGAAGCTTGATTTCTCCAAAATCAAAAGACATCTGCAGAACCTTGGGAATGATTTAAGGCAAATGTGGACTACAGATATGTGGAATTTTGCCTACTGCTGAAAGTTTTGCTTAGAGATAGTTTGTACGGGGGTATACAGGAGCAATTTAGGCCAATAGTAAAAACATATATCAGTGAAATATGTCAATGTTTTAAAACTGTTACCTTTTAAAATATTGTTCAATGTAATATCCAGAACCTATAGTCAAAGTCCATACCTTCTGGAACTTCTAGATCCAAGCTTCCCTGAAAGATCATGCAGGCTATTTTTATTGACCCAAATACAGGAGTAAATCTCAGAGCACGCGCCCCACGTCTATCTAAAGACCTTACCAACACTTTGTAATCCAAACAAACGTGGCTGCATGCCGAATAACACAATGTTCAGACCAGCATGTGGATCTCCCTTCTTCAAAATCCTGCCAGATGGGCATTCTGAGCAGCATGGTCTGTGCTCCTGTAACACAACATACACACCCCCCATTGAGCAGCCGCTGTCCGTGCAGGTAACAGCGGTGGAGCAGTCGGGCCGCGTGGGGGGGCGATTTCGAGGGACGATGCCGAGGGAAAATTAATTATTTATTTAATTTTCCCTCTGCATCGTCCCTCGAATTCCCCCCCCCCCCCCCCTCCGCCCCACCGTTATACCGCTGTTACCGGCACGGACCGCGGCTGCCACTGAGCTACACATCTCTTCACTCTATGCTAGTCAACTTGTGGGGGAATCTCGTGCACATGCATATTAATCAATAGAGTATTGTGTATATTATTTTGAAAGCAACCTTTAGCTGCCTAGAGCACATGGGTGAAACGTCATAGCAGGCAGTACAACAAATTCATCGAGGAAAGCAAATATGATAAGAACAACTTCTTGGGGTAATGCTGTTTTTTTTTAAATTATTTAAACCGCGCTAATTTACTGTGAAGTTCTTTTTAGCGTCATATTACAGATTTGTACTTTCTCAGCTACTTTGCTCCGTTTCTCTTTCTACGGGGAAGTAGTTTTTGGGGCCGCAAAAACATCCATATATTTTTTTTATTGGGATTGGCTTTTGCTGTCACATACAACATTTACAGATAGATAGTATAGTGCTAAACCGGGCTTCATTCAAAGTTCCACAGACCAAGAAATGCACCCTCAGGATGGTTTACCTTTTCCAGCCCTCGGTAGCCTTCGAGTACTCTGAAGTGGCAACAGAGTGATGTGGTAGAGCTTTGAAAATCATCCAAACAAATACAGTGAAACAGAACACGGTATTGTACTTCAATTTGGCTCATGGATAATTCTGCGTTTGTTAACTTTACAAAGGAGATTAAAATGGAAGCTGAGAGGATAAAGCCATGCATAAAGAGAGCACGAAGAATGAGGCTCTCTTTAGAACATAAACTATTGTGTTTATTGCCATGTTTACTGCAGATGAACATGTGCCTGCCAATACTTTAACATGGTAGCATTGGCCATAATAAAGCAAGCAATGCAAATAGTGATCCCTGACTCCCCAGAGCCCCGGCGCGACTACCCCTGCTGCACTATGATAACTACAGGCCTGGTGATTTTAACTTGGCATTTTCCTGAGTAGCGCAATGCGATTTTATTATTTGTTATAACTATAAGCCAACTGAGTGTGAAGGTTTTAGGTTCCTTACACAGAGGCTTAGACAAAACTCTGAAGGCCTCATTTATTGTGACGTTCCTGGCGCAGAAGCCTGCGTGATATTTATCAGGTAGCACTAAGCCACTTTTTTTGGCTTAATGCTGCCTAATAAATATCGGTCCCTTTAACGCAGTTTTCTGCGTTGAAGGGACGTGAAATGGGTGTTGCTGGGGGCGTTCCCAGCAACATCCATGGCTTTATGACACTGCCCCAGATTTACAAGAAATTGTAACCCTGAGGCAGCGCCAAAAACTTAGTGGAGGCGTAAGGGAGGTACAACGAGGAGAAATATCTTTATTTCTCCTCGTTTTTCCTTTTTATATGTGTGCTGCAGAATCAGCACACATAGAAAGAGGAAAAAGCCTCTTGTGATTATTTTTGTACAGGAAGGTTTCCCCTCCTGTACAAAAATAATCATACCCGCAATGCAGGCACCCTTGCACCATGGTGCAAAGGTGCCTACGTTGGCGCACGGCAGCCCATTGTGTGTTGGCACAGGGGAAAAGGACAGGAATGCGCCACATCTGACAGATACAGCGCATTCCTGCCCTTTACTTTTGCCATAGGGCAGCGCAGCAGGAAGGCCTGCGGCGATGCCCTACGGCAAAACCTCATAAATGAGGCCCTGAGTCTGAAGTTGTGCAGTCCCTCCTCCTGCAAGCTAAGTTTGCTTATTTTGTATTGTAAAACTTACGATAAATATTTTCTTCGTATGAGGTTTTCTGGCTTATATTTTCCTAATTGCCACATAGAAATGTAGACGTTGATTTCCAATATGTGGATCTTGTACACTAGGCTTTACGCATGCGTTATTTCTTCATGTCAGGACGCTGCGATTTGGCGATGCTGCAATCGTTTTTCATTTATTGTCTGCTGTCTGTAGATGTATTGTTTGATAGAATAACGAATCTGCAGTAGTTGAAACCCTATCCTTCTAAATCATCGTGATGATGAATGATGCACTCAGTGCCTAGCTAAAAGAAGCAAATCGCAATCAGATCGATGGCATATTGGTTTGGAGGTTTGTGTAGGCCCCTGTACCAGCGTGGTTAGGGTTACGTGCCTCTGGTCTGATTGTTCTCCCTTAGAGGCCAGCGAAAATTGGTTTTCCCATGGACTGCCACTGGTCGGTATTCATTAGTAAACAGTAGTTCTCCCAATGGGGTCAATGTGGCGGGTATGTTAGCTGGCTGAGCATTGACAGGACGATTACCTTTGCTGGTTGCATGTATTTGCTTGAATTGAAGATGTTGCCTTGTGACGTGAGATCACATTTCTGCGTATTATTCATTGCATAACACGTAAATAAAAACATACTCTCCAAATGCATGGCCTAGTTTCAGATTTTCAGTCTCTAATAATGTCAGTGCTTAATGAGATATCAATAAATACCAAATTTGAATGCAGCAAAACCAAAATGGATTGAGTGAAAGTGTCAAAAGGCTATGTAAATGCTTTAAAGTTATTTTATGCTTGGTTTTTAAAAGGTGATTCAATGGTGAAATGACATATTCAGTAAAGTAAGCAGAAAAGTAAATTTATATCAATGTAATTTTGGCAGAAAGTCATTTCTGCCACTCGCCACACACCCAGAGCTGGATTATACATCATTGGCTGAGAGAATGAACAAAACTGCCTCACAGAACAATGGCCTATCTCTGAGCCCTGGAAGGGCCAATGGGTGTTAACTGTTGACCATTTCGCAGGGATTAGCTACCTGGGAGTGGAAACAAACAGTTTACAGAATAAAGGGCAGATTTAGCACTACCGCTATTGACTTGGAGGTGCCAAGGTGGGCTCATCCTAGTCATTCCCATGCCCCTTCCGGAGAGCCAGGCCTTAGTCACAGTAGGACAGGAAACCTGTTCTGCCCCTGTTTGGTATAAGGAGAGCTTACATGAATAGTTGAGTCGCTTAGGAGCTAAAGACAGGCCTGCCTGATAGCAGTTGGATATGGCCACCATGAAACAGATCTTGGGTAATTGTATATTAAGGCAAAGAGGAAGTACTGCACAAAAAGGTGTGGGACTGCAAAAAACAGTTAGGATTTGGTGGTTTTTCTCCAATCACTGATTAGCGCACCAGCTAAATCTGGTACCTCCACTGCCTTCTCAGTAAACTCCTGGCCATGGGAAGACTCCCTCTGAAGAAGAAGACTCTTCTGAAAGAAGACTCCAGTTGGAAAAAGATTCAATAACTCATACTGCTTGCCTGCACCTAGGGACTGAAACTTCTCTTCAAGGGTCAAATGGTTGGCCTCCTGTTTCTCTGGTTCAAGGACACAAAAGGCAGAAAACCTGATCCCAAGAAGACCCAGTTGATCACTAAGAATTGGAGCCTGCAGGAGACAAGGCTGGAGAGAGACCTGATATTTAGACGCCTGCCCTGAAAGGCTGGGTTTGAACAAATGACCAGGAAGAACGTTTCCCGGGACTTTGAAAAATGGGGATTTAGAGATTGTCGAATGTGTATTCTGCCACTAACATGGTTCATATCCCATTCATCTTATTGTAAGTTCATTATACCCATGCCCTTATAGTAAGGCAAACTAGATATCCATCTAAATTAATATGGTTTCCCCTTCTGAAAAACTCTAAATCAATGACATGGTGCTGAAGTGTACCCAGAGAGGACGCATCCTAGGCAGGCAAGAAAATCAGGTTCGTCTTGCTCTGAGCTTTTGGTCACTCAGAAACTATTTTTGCTGGACCTTACCCTGAGTCTATCCAGACTTGTGGAACCCTGCCTGACTTCCACCCTTGCCATACTGGAGGATTCCACTACTATAAAAGTAAGTACAAAGGGAAATCTGAATCGGGGCAAGACAGCGAATCTATCTGAGCCACAAAGCAACCTCGCTGGATACAAAATCTAGATTTGTCCTGCTCAGAGCTTCTGGTGACAAAACCAATAGCTTCAGCAGGAGCTCAATAGCAACATGTCTGAGTTTAAGGGCTGTTTGCCGGCCACAGACTTGGTCCTTGCCCCACTGGAAGATTTCAACTCCCACAAAAGAGACCGATTCAGAAGGAAAAACATTATCAGGATGACAAACTTGGTTGGACAACCTCTGCTCCTTCGTGGTTGTCCTGAAATTACGTCTAGATCCTGGTCAACCCGGAAAAGCAACTTTTAAGTGGTGTATTAATTTTTCTTGCACTTTTTGCTTTAGAACATTAAAACGTCATATCTCTGACTTCCCTTAACCTATTTGGATAATCTTGGTGGTTTTTAATGTCCAACTACATTTGTCTCTACTTTTGTAGTTTGGGAATTTTATTGTGTTGTGTTTTTAACTTTCAAATTGTTGGCACTGGCAATAACAGCTTGCCAGGTGAGAAGATGCCATCCTGGTGAGATTTGGAACAGCCCTAAGTTCAGAATAATTTTTATCACTAGAAATTGTACAGAGGGGCTCATAGTGGATTGGGCATAGAACACAAGCGTTGTGGCCCTCCTCTGGGGTTCTTGAGTGTCTCAATTTTATCCTGGGAGCCGGACAGCGCACAACAAAAATGACCACAGAAGGAAAAGTTGGAGATGGTGGCAGGTCAATGATGTTAGATATCAAAATGAGAATGGATCACTTGACCTGAGTAACCAGGGTTTTATGAAATTCGTGCAGTGTACCGATAAAAAACCCTCATTCACGTACAAAAGTCGGAAAAGCGGTATATCTTGATTATCCGCCCTGCTCTTAAAAAACGTGACAGCATCATCATAGGGTTAGTTTTTGTATGCTTCCTCCATCCGGAGGAAAACCACTGGTTATTGCAGTAGTGATCAAAGAAAGGTGAAAGTGTTTTTAGTGAAGTGAATCTCAAAATGTTAAAAACTCGTAGACCCCAATTTGTAAAATTTAATCAATCTGGGTTCGAGATATATTAAAATCTGTGTCGTGCGTGGGAAGACTAGTTAGTGGTCTAATGCACTGTGAGTGTCCATAAAAAGGTCGACATGGTTCAGCCCCAGTGATTGCCCTTGTGGGTCAAGTGGGCTTTCTTCAGGACCTAAAAAAAGGAAAAGTAGTGGAGACCTTATTTTGTATGGGTCTCTATGTATCAGGGTGTATTGACCCGATTCTCATGCGGTCAAGTAGTACCTGTTCAGAGTAAAGGAGGAAACAAAAAGAAAAAAGATGCGAGTATCATTTAGCGCATTTTCTCAAAAAATGGCGTGCTGTCTTTTCTCAGAAGAAATAATGATAAATAAGAACATTAAAAATAACTTTAAAAATGGCAATTCTTTCTCTCCTGCGTGAAATTCTGGCAAACTTTTTAAGAAACATTTTTTCTCTTTTGTCTCCCATACGGTGCTCAATATGGAAATATATTACCATATATTTGTCTTTAAACTCCTGAGGTATCATGTTAAGATTGACAAGAAGAAAATTGGGTTAGTCTAATAGTTCTGCACCTTATTCTTGGTGATAGTATGGACCCCGATGTCATATGTGCAGTATACCTATAGTTGCGAGTGTTCCTCAGAGAAAGCGACTTGGTAGGCGGTCTGTTGTAATTACTGTTGATACACTAATGTGTGTTAAAGAAAGGTTAACTGAAGTTGTGGTAGAAACAATCTTATAGCAGTGTTTTTAATAGATGACTGCAGCTTATTCTCATCAGACCTTTCGATAAATATTAGTATATCATGCGCTAGCTGTTTATTAAATAAATGCTAATGACTAGATTTGAATTACGTAATATCAAACAGCTCTAAAACGGCATGGTTTCATACCTTGAGTCTTAAATTGTGGATTTCAACGGGCAACCAGGGAGCTTGTTACCTGCTAGGGACAACAGTATAAAGCAATTTAGATTCTGTTGAGTAAAATACGTTACGGTTTTACAGCTTTCCGTCCTCGTCGCTCCTTTTCAATACCTGCTGTGCAGTGTAGTACGACTTGTGCTGACAATTCCTCTGGTTGCCTGGATGTGTTTGGCTTCCGGCTTGTGATGTTTTATACAGCCGGGGATAGAAATAAAGGAAAGACTAATTCTACTGTTAAAGAGGGAATGTCGACTTGTGCTGACACTTCCTCTGGTTGCCTGGATGTGTTTGGCTTCTGGCTTGTGATGTTTTATACAGCCGGGGATAGAAATAAAGGAAAGACTAATTCCATTGTTAATGAGGGAATGTCAATAAATGGTTATAGCGGTCTAGCAAGTTGGTTCAGAAGTGTTTTTATAAATAAAAATAGATAGTAAAGAATAAATTCTAATTGGAAGGTTTTTCTTATTGCAATAAATACCTGCTGCCCAGTGTAAAAATGCCTTGTGTTGACTCTACCTTAATGTATTTATTCGGCTCTGGTTTAAAAAAGGGGGGCGAGATTTCGGCTTCTGATATATTAGAAAAGAGCCGATTTTGAAAGGAAAAAATGGAAAGAACAGACTTAGTGTAGCTCTATCACTTCAGTAAGGTATACAACTTAGGCAATTCTCGTATACTTGTCCAACCCAAGAGTTTTATAGGGTGGTTTTCTAAAGTATAGATTATATTTTAATGTCCTATGCTCAGCCACGGAATATTATCATTGAGCCCTTGGATGTTCTGCTTGAAGCCGGTGCACCCATCTCTGTTCTTTTTCGAAGAGTATTTTTTCTGCATTGTGATTTTTTGTTGCCAAGGTTTCCAAAATTACCCATTTTAAATCACTGGGGGTGTGTTTTGCTTCTATAAAGTGGTTGCTCATTTTTGTTGTGTTTCTTTTGCACTTGACGTTGCTCTTATGCTCGCATATTCTTTGTTTGGCTTTCCGACATGTCATCCCTATGTAACGTAAGGCACAGGGACACGTGATCATATAGATCACATGTGTTGTGTTGCAGTTCGTGTGGTATTTGATCGTCCACTTAAAATTCGGCAGAAGTTGGATGGTTTTTGTTGCGGTTGTCAAATTGCAGACAGAACAGGAACAGGAACCGCATGGGTAATGGCCCACCACTGGGGGGTTATCCCATAGCCCGGGAAATGAACGAGACAAGAGAGTATATTACACAGAATAAGATACAGAAACTTGGGAAAGACCTGAAGAGGTTTTCAATGGAACGAATGCACCCCTATGCTGCAGAAGACTATAAAGCCCCAGACAACATGTCCGACAACAATTCCAGTGCGGGGACCTCCACAGATGGCTCAGACTGGAGTGGGGATGATTCTTACACACCTAGGAGAAACAGGGGACAGAACAGACGCCAAACTCGTCGTAGACCAAATGCTTGGCACACACCTTACTATGGCAACCAACCACAATCAGTTCCTTTCCAACCATTTAATCCCAACTTTCATGGGTGGATGAACCCATATTTCCAAGGACCGCCATCAATGGGACCACCAATGCTACCACAGATGGGCCCGAATTACACACAAAGACCACCTTTTTTAGGAAGAGGCCAGAACAATCATAGGACAAGACGAAAAGGAGTGACCTGGACGGACCAGGAGCGACAGGTACACACCAGGAGCATGACAGGAACGAAACCCGGAACAAGTGCGAAACCCTCATAATCAACCTAACAGACATAACCATAACTAAAGAACAAGAAAATGTCCTCAACAAAGGACTTGGGTATGTTCCAACACCCCCCCTTGACACCTTCAAGCTACAGTGCGAAATGGCTGAATTTTGCAGGAAGCTGAAATTAAAAGCCTTCTTTAACAATCAAGAAGAACATGTCATGGATGGAGACACGACACTCCGTCGCAAATCCAACTTCTGCCCCATGAACCATCAAATCCCAATCGAAATACTAACTTTCGAACAGGCAGTGATGAAGGAAGTGGATGATTTAAAAGATCACACCAAAAGACCTTTCATGAATATATCGAATGCAGAACAACAGGCATTGGACGAACTACGACAGAATGGAGATCTAGTAATTAAGCCGGCAGACAAGGGTGGAGGAATTGTCCTGCTTAGCAAAGAAAGGTACGACCAACAGTTTTTAGAATTACTCTCAGATGAAAAATTCTATAAAAGGATCATGACAGATCCTACCAAACGATTACAAAGAACAATCGAACTCATGATCGATGAAGCAGAATTGAACGACTGGGTTACAAAAAATGAGGCTGAATTTTTAATAACCAAAACACCAAGGGTACCTTATTTTTATTCTCTTCCCAAGATTCATAAGGAACGGAGACCCCCACCTGGACGACCTATCGTTTCAGGGATCGGTTCAATTCTAGAGCCACTCTCTCAATTCGCGGATCAATACTTAAAACCACTGGTACAACAAACACCAACATATCTAAAGGACACCAGAGACCTGTTGAATCTCCTGAAAGATCAAACATACTCAGAAGAAAGCATGCTACTTGTAGGATTAGATGTAGAAAGTCTTTACACAAGTCTCCCCCAACAAAAGACCTTAGATACACTGGAGACTCTACTCTTTAACAAACAATGGGACTTTAAAACACCTAGACATTTCGTCTTGGAATGCTGCAAGTTAGCCTTAACAGAGAACTACTTCGAATATAACAACACCATGTACCAACAATGTCATGGGACTTCCATGGGCAGCACCTTTGCCCCGAGTGTGGCAGGGCTGTACGTCAGCGACTTCGAAGAAACATACATACAAAACATCTCGAACCCCTTTCTACAGAGGATTCTTTTTGGAAGCGTTACATAGACAACATTATCCTGATCTGGGAAGGAGACATGGAAAGTCTGAGTAACTTTCATAGATGGATCAACACAAGGGATGAATGGCTGAAGTTCACTTACACAGCTGACAAGACAAAATTGGATTTCCTAGATTTAACCATCTATGTTGAGAATGATACAATCCAAACGAAAACATATTTCAAACCAACTTCAAAGAACAGCTTACTTTCCTACAAAAGCTTTCACCCGCGACCACTCAGGGAAAACCTCCCTTACAGTCAGTTCCTGCGCCTTAGACGTAACTGTAGTAACATTCAAGACTACAAAAGTCAAGCAAAGGACCTATGCGACAAATTGAGGAACCGTGATTACCCTGAGAAAACCATCAACAGATGCCAAAAGAGGGCTAGAAACCAACCTAGAGAAAGACTTTTGGAGACAACACAAAAGGAACAAGAAAGGGGTGTGGTAACATGTGTAAGTACTTATAATACAGCCTCAAACGATGTCAAAAAGATTGTTAACAAAAATTGGCGGATCCTGACTTCAGGATCCCTGAATTGGCCAAAACCAAGATTCGCAAATAAAAGAACCAGGAACTTAAAAGATATCCTGGTCCATACCAGACCACCACCACAAATACGAGAGGAACCAACCCCAAGGCTGTGGGATAACCCCCCAGTGGTGGGCCATTACCCATGCGGTTCCTGTTCTGTCTGCAATTTGACAACTGCAACAAAAACCATCCAACTTCTGCCGAATTTTAAGTGGACGATCAAATACCACACGAACTGCAACACAACACATGTGATCTATATGATCACGTGTCCCTGTGCCTTACGATACATAGGGATGAAATGTCGGAAAGCCAAACAAAGAATATGCGAGCATAAGAGCAACGTCAAGTGCAAAAGAAGCACAACAAAAATGAGCAACCACTTTATAGAAGCAAAACACACCCCCAGTGATTTAAAATGGGTATTTTGGAAACCTTGGCAACAAAAAATCACAATGCAGAAAAAATACTCTTAGAAAAAGACCAGAGATGGGTGCACCGGCTTCAAAAGAACATCCAAGGGCTCAATGATAATATTCCGTGGCTGAGCATAGGACATTAAAATATAATCTGTACTTTAGAAAACCACCCTATAAAACTCTTGGGTTGGACAAGTATACGAGAATTGCCTAAGTTGTATACCTTACTGAAGTGATAGAGCTACACTAAGTCTGTTCTTTCCATTTTTTCCTTTCAAAACCGGCTCTTTTCTAATATATCAGAAGCCGAAATCTCGCCCCCTTTTTTAAACCAGAGCCGAATAAATACATTAAGGTAGAGTCAACACAAGGCATTTTTACACTGGGCAGCAGGTATTTATTGCAATAAGAAAAACCTTCCAATTAGAATTTATTCTTTACTATCTATTTTTATTTATAAAAACACTTCTGATCCAACTTGCTAGACCGCTATAACCATTTATTGACATTCCCTCATTAACAATGGAATTAGTCTTTCCTTTATTTCTATCCCCGGCTGTATAAAACATCACAAGCCAGAAGCCAAACACATCCAGGCAACCAGAGGAAGTGTCAGCACAAGTCGACATTCCCTCTTTAACAATGGAATTAGTCTTTCCTTTATTTCTATCCCCGGCTGTATAAAACATCACAAGTCGGAAGCCAAACACATCCAGGCAACCAGAGGAAGTGTCAGCACAAGTCGTACTACACTGCACAGCAGGTATTGAGAAGGAGCCACGAGGACGGAAAGCTGTAAAACCGTAACGTATTTTACTCAACAGAATCTAAATTGCTTTATACTGTTGTCCCTAGCAGGTAACAAGCTCCCTGGTTGCCCGTTGAAATCCACAATTTAAGACTCAAGGTATGAAACCATGCCGTTTTAGAGCTGTTTGATAATACGTAATTCAAATCTAGTCATTAGCATTTATTTAATAAACAGCTAGCGCATGATATACTAATATTTATCGAAAGGTCTGATGAGAATAAGCTGCGGTCATCTATTAAAAACACTGCTATAAGATTGTTTCTACCACAACTTCAGTTAACCTTTCTTTAACACACATTAGTATATCAACAGTAATTACAACAGACCGCCTACCAAGTCGCTTTCTCTGAGGAACACTCGCAACTATAGGTATACTGCACATATGACATCGGGGTCCATACTATCACCAAGAATAAGGTGCAGAACTATTAGACTAACCCAATTTTCTTCTTGTCAATCTTAACATGATACCTCAGGAGTTTAAAGAAAAATATATGGTAATATATTTCCATATTGAGCACCGTATGGGAGACAAAAGAGAAAAATGTTTCTTAAAAAGTTTGCCAGAATTTCACGCAGGAGAGAAAGAATTGCCATTTTTTTAGTTATTTTTAATGTTCTTCTTTATCATTATTTCTTCTGAGAAAAGACAGCACGCCATTTTTTGAGAAAATGCGCTAAATGATACTCGCATCTTTTTTCTTTTTGTTTCCTCCTTTACTCTGAACAGGTACTACTTGACCGCATGAGAATCGGGTCAATTCACTCCTGATACATAGAGACCCATACAAAATAAGGTCTCCACCACTTTTCCTTTTTTAGGTCCTGAAGAAAGCCCACTTGACCCACAAGGGCAATCACTGGGGCTGAAACATGTCGATCTTTTTATGGACACTCACAGTGCGTTAGACCACTAACTAGTCTTCCCACGCACGACACAGATTTTAATATATCTCGAACCCAGATTGATTACATTTTACAAATCGGGGTCTACGAGTTTTTAACATTTTGAGATTCACTTCACTAAAAACACTTTCACCTTTCTTTGATCACTACTGCAATAACCAGTGGTTTTCCTCCGGATGGAGGAAGCATACAAAAACTAACTCTATGATGATGCTGTCACGTTTTTAAGAGCAGGGCGGATAATCAAGATATACCGCTTTTCCGACTTTTGTACGTGAATGAGGGTTTTTTATCAGTACACTGCACGAATTTCATAAAACCCTGGTTACTCAGGTCAAGTGATCCATTCTCATTTTGATATCTAATTTACGAATAAGGAAGCTGAATGGATCACAGGTCCTTCTTTCTCCCTCCCCCTTGATTTAACAAGGTCAATGATGTGCCATGGCTGGATGAGGTATGCAGCCCGCGAGGTGTTGAGATAGAGCTTGTGGTCCCTGGTGCAAAAGCACACGCACCCCCTGCAGAACCAGATGTTGGGGAATTTGCCTACTCATGTACAACAGTGGTGGCACTGAAGTGTTGGGGGGGCTGAGGACGCCCCAAATGAGGAGGTAGGGAATGCTACCAGAGGATGTTTGAGACACACAATTCCTGCAGTGTGACAGTCTAAATCTGTCCATTACCAGAGGCAATACCGTGAAGCTATGCCATCAAAACATAATAGACTGTGCCCCCAAAGGAGCAGAGAGGATTTCATTGACTCCAGGTCCTCCAATTTTCATGGGTCCTATGAACAAGACAGTGACAATGACACACATGCTAGTGATCACTAGACTAAAGGTGACCATGAGGGGCTTACAAAGTACTACATAGAGGCTAGAGAAGATGACTGAAGGAGCTTAAAGATCAGTTTATGCATGTGTAACCTGAGGTGGAAGCCCCAAATCAGTGAGCTGGGACTCTGAAAAAGATGGTGGGGTATCCAGGTTTGGCTCATCAAAGATGGAAGAGATTTGAAAAGTGTACCTGTTCATCAATATGCTGCCTAGAGAAGATGGAAGATTTAAAGAATGAGTCTCAAACTGCAAAGCTCCATGTTTTGGGATTCCTGGGTCAATCCACTGACTTTGAGTTGCAGTCAGTGGTTCAGTTCTTCATAGAGACCTCATACTGGGATTAAATACGGAAGGGCCAATCACAGTGAAGTGAGTCTATTGCCTGCCCATCAAATGCTTTGTAGGAGAGATGACTGCTGCATGGACTATTCTTGTGGAAATATGGACCACCAACAGAGATAATCGATTATGCACACCTCTTCCAGCATAAAGGGTTTAACATTTGGGTGTTCCCATATCCACATATTTCCAGACATGGTTTTGACAACTATGAGACACTGACAATCCGTGCAAAGGATCAAGATGGAACTCGAGTCCAATGGACTTTAGGCGACTCTGTGGTTTCCTGCCCAAGTGAATGTCAGGGAAGGGGGAAAAACCTTTCTGTTCTCTAATCCAGAGGCTGACCAGGACTTTCGAATAGCTATGGGTCTGACCCCGAGTTCATCGGCATAAAACAATTGTTTATAGCAATGCAGAGTCTCAAGCAAAATTATTCCAGGGCTAGATGTGGGACTGATATCTTCTCAGGCCAAAAAGGTTACAATATCTCCTGTGATACATTCTTAGATGACCAGTGAGCAGTACACTCTTTTGAAAAATGATGTGCAAATGTGTTATTATTTGATAATCACTTTCTCCTCAACCCCTACCCATGTTGTAGTTGGTATTTTTCTGGGCTGAAAAGTTTTAAAGTTTAAAGACCTGTTTGTGATTCAGAGCCATTCTATGTTTGATACTGGTATGCCATACTGTGTTTCAAGTGATTTGAGCAAATACAAATTTAAATAGTATTGTGAAGATGCGTTCTGTCAATAAAATGATTTAAAGCTAAAATTGTTGGTACATTTTGAATCTAACAGGGATTGCCTACTGCCTGTGCATTAGCTACCAGGAGTTGAGCAGAGATTCTCTTAGAATTGTGTTTTGCCCTAACCAGAGTGGGTTATTGAGTTGATAGGGGTACCCCCCTCTTTTCTTCTGAAGGGTGGAGATCGCTACAGAACTAGATCTTCAGGAAGTATTCCAGGGTAGGATTCCCTGCAAATAGTTCCCAGTAATAGAACCAGAAGTGCCATCTTTAATGCCAGCCATTTAAAAGCAACTTACTTCAAATGTTCAGGAGGCGCTGCTTTCTAATCATAAGCAGCAAGAGAAGGCTCCCAAGAGGATACCAGTCACTGCAACCAAGGATGGACAGTTCAGTCTCACTTAGCAGAAGAAATAATTCTTCCCTAATGTATCTGAAACATCCAGGCCCTCTGCAGTCGTAGGGGGAGACTTCACACTTGGGGCAGAATCTACGCCATGGGAATTATGATTGCAGAGATTCTACCCCGAGTTTGAAGACTCCCCCACAACTGTGGGGCTGCCGCCACAAGTGCGGAGGCCTTTTGTGAATCAGGTCTCCAGCTGGCAGGCACCTGGGAATGTAGGAGGGGAACTGAGCCCACCCAGATTAAACCCATCTTGTAGAAATGATAAAATATGCATTGGGCCATATAAGACAGGAGAGCCTCATACCACATGTAAAACATCCTCCAATGTTAAAAAGATGTCACGGTTGGATGGGCCCCTACACTAATTTTAAGACCCTGCAACCTCCAAGGAGACTCACCAGACAAAGCAGTCCTTTGCATTTAGCCCCAGGACATCCAAGGCTAATAATGAACAAAATTACATGCACCCCATCCCACCACCTCGTGATGCATTCTGAGAAATAGAGGAAATGGAAGGAAGGCAATTAACAACCCCTGTATATGCCTTTTGAAACAACCTTCAGCTGAGCTTATGAAGTATATTCTCTATAAGTGGTCTAAGGGTAATTGATAATATAAATTGAAGTTCACCGCTAAAAAACGTACAATATACAACTGGTGCTCACAAAGTTAATAAGAACATATATCATGAAAAAATACAAAATACTGTGTAAACAGAAAAACAATGGCAGAGGGGAAATGGACATAAAAAAAGAGGTCTGTCTCATGACAGAACAAGACACAATGAATGCTTCCTCATAATTCGCCAAAGAAAGATGTCGATGACGTTTCGACCTCTGTTAATTCATTAGGTCATCACCAGGACAAAACACTATTGAGAGCAACCATCAAAATCATTCTAGAATTAAAAATGATAAGGTTTAAAGGGGTAACATATTTCTCAATATAATCATTTAAATTGAGCATGACACAAGACAAACCATCTAGGTGTCATACATATCCTTATTGTTATGCAAAAAATGGCAGAAGATTAGATCATTATAGAAACCATCACCAACCTATAAACTAGTTCAAAAGACAGGGCTCTGAAAAATACCAAAAAAGATAAACCCAGAGACACCACCGTCAATAAAACATCCCCATGCAAAGAAACAGGGATAAATACACATACTTGTAAAGACTAGAATCCGTCCAAAGAGAAGAACCAGTCTTGAACTCAATTGACAAAGGGCCCTACAACAAGGACTAATTAAATATACACACCCAAAAGTACCTCAGTTAAGAAACAAAGAGTACCAAAATAAGCACTCACCAAGTAAGGAATAAATAAAATAAACCTGGCACTTGGGGGTCCGGACAACAGTTATAAGGGATCTCCTCTGAGTTGTGGTCACCTTCCAGCAATTACATGAGTTATAATCCACTAAAGTGGTGTGTCAATTTACCTGGTGTTTATGACAAACTTCTCTTGATCACGTGTGTTAGCAGTTCAAATAAAAACAGGAGCAGTGTATAAATTAGCCCTGCTCTCCTGGCGCAGTAAGTCATCTTCTCTTGTCTCAGAAGCGCAAGACAGGCAACTTCTAAAGTAGCACTAGTCTCTACCAAAATGAAAAAAAGGACTATGTGTATGAAAACGCATGTTCTATTGCAAGACTGCCTCCGCAATTTCTTGCATATACCAGTGCCTACATAAAGTGGTGAGCTGAAACATGAGGAATTAAACTCTACTGTCATCAACAATTGCCTACATAAATCAAGGATAGTTTGACAAACACGCAACCGCAGCACAAAGTGAATTCATGTTCCAGAGTACACTACCAACGCTACCGTAGATGAAGAAACAAGGCACGCGTAATAAAAGACAAACTTTGAAAAATACAGGGTAAGTTATCAAAATGAAGAAAACTCTGTGTGAAAACGCATGTTCTAATGCAGGAATGCCTTTGCAATTTCCTGCATACACAAGCGCGTACATAAAGCGGGGCGCTGAAACAGGAGGAACTAACCTTCTTGGTGCCATTTTCAGTGAAAACTTTAAAATCATATCTTTGATTCAACTGATTGGAGTTTTGTTTTATTGGTGTAATTTTATTTATCAATTTTACTCCAGTTTTCCAAATATGTTTATGATTTTTCATGTGTTGTGTTTTCACTTTACTACTGCTTCAGTGCTGCTTAAATACTTTACACGTTGCCTCTGAGTTAAACCTGACTCCTTTGTGCCAAGCTACCAGAGGGTTCAGCACAAGTTAATTTAGTGACTTTTGTGGTTCACCCTGACAAGGTGTATGTTAAATAGTTGAGTGAGACCTCCACCCTTCTAAACTTAACCCAATTTCTTGCAGGTATTCAACTACAGCAGAAATCAGATCCAACAGCCTCAAAACAGAGAAGTTCTCTGGTGTAATACGGTTAACTGCTGTTAGGCTGCAGAGACAATCTACCACTACTAGCATTAATTTTTCATGAAAATCTGCAACGTGTGTTTTCAGTGAAAAGGGTCCTGTGGTTACAGACCCAAAACTCCCATTATTTGATTAAGGGATCGCTCCATCCACCTTTGTCTGGATGCTAGGGTTTAATAAGCTGATTATTGCTTTCCAATGCACTTTTGTTTACCACTTAGTTCTGTTTACATTGCACAACAGAGGTACATCAATACAAATATGAGATTTCATTAATAAGTAGAACAATGCTGAACTAAAACTTTGTAGAAGTTTCTGCTCCATTTGTAATGCCTCATCTAAGAGCTCTCTATGGTATTAAAGTATAAGTGTCTACAGCGAGCTCAGCAGCTGCCAGTCTAAACATTTCTTCCCACTAGATGTCTAAATAAACTTCCAGCTATACCTCTGGTACTATCCCCTTGCTTTTTCATGCAAATATTGTCTAAATATCAGGAGAGATATTCTTGTGTGTGGCTTGTAGGATAAACCATGACATGATCTAAGCCTCCAACTCACCCTCCAGTAGCCCTTCATCCTGTATCTCATCATTTTCTATGTATCTTTAAAACTGGTATTGGCAGAGCTCACAAGTACAGCCATTAACATGCCCATAAGAGAATTAGTGAATGCTGTGGGAAATTAATTGAATTTAAAAGCAAACATGCTTCTGTTCCTTTAGAAACATCCTCCTAGTCGTACTACACTGCACAGCAGGTATTGAGAAGGAGCCACGAGGACGGAAAGCTGTAAAACCGTAACGTATTTTACTCAGGAGAATCTAAATTGCTTTATACTGTTGTCCCTAGCAGGTAACAAGCTCCCTGTTGCCCGTTGAAATCCACAATTTAAGACTCAAGGTATGAAACCATGCCGTTTTAGAGCTGTTTGATATTACGTAATTCAAATCTAGTCATTAGCATTTATTTAATAAACAGCTAGCGCATGATATACTAATATTTATCGAAAGGTCTGATGAGAATAAGCTGCGGTCATCTATTAAAAACACTGCTATAAGATTGTTTCTACCACAACTTCAGTTAACCTTTCTTTAACACACATTAGTGTATCAACAGTAATTACAACAGACCGCCTACCAAGTCGCTTTCTCTGAGGAACACTCGCAACTATAGGTATACTGCACATATGACATCGGGGTCCATACTATCACCAAGAATAAGGTGCAGAACTATTAGACTAACCCAATTTTCTTCTTGTCAATCTTAACATGATACCTCAGGAGTTTAAAGACAAATATATGGTAATATATTTCCATATTGAGCACCGTATGGGAGACAAAAGAGAAAAAATGTTTCTTAAAAAGTTTGCCAGAATTTCACGCAGGAGAGAAAGAATTGCCATTTTTTTAGTTAGCAGAACAGATAGAGAAAACAATAAATAATTTATGAACCTATATTCGAGAGAAAAGGCTACCATTTGGGTAAAAACAAGCAGGTGTACCTTCTCTTTACTCCTTTATAGGTAGTGAGTGTGAATCGTGTCACTATTCTTGCATCACTAATGAAAGCTGTCTATTTCATGTCTGACTGACTCCTGTCAACAGAGCATGATGCTAAATAGTTGCTCTCACAGAACTTGCAAATTCTTAGAAAACTGCCTATAGCCTACATACTCCAGGAGTAGTGAAGTAGGCAGCACACACTTCTGAGAACAGGCATGCCCGTTTGCCCAGTTGCTGCCTCCATAAAGTACTACTTTTGGACACATGATTGCTTGGCAGAACCATTTCCAAGGGTGTCTGCCCATGTCTTTTGAGAAATGTAAAATATTTTTTTCATATTCTGAACTCTTTATCTGAGATTGGCCTACAAGTAAGCATTTTGTAGAAAGATCTCAAAGTCATAGACCCCCATTATCTGTCTCAATTGAATAGTGGTAGTTTCCCCCATGCCTAAATCCATCACTTGTCAAGGCTCATAAATCATTGTTTTATATAGATTGGCATTATAGACAAGTCCTGTTGTACCCTTCAGGGTCTATAATTGAGTTAAAAGTGAATATCATTCAGGGATAGGTGCTCCATAAATAGTCACTTGATTTTATCTTAGACCTTCTAGTCTCGAAATGCTTTATTTTATCTTTGTGCATGGGGGAAATATTTCTACCCATGGTCATTAAGTGCAGCTCTGCTCCACAAAATAAGCTAGCTTTTTACAACCTCATTTCACTTCCTAAAGCAGCATGGCTAAACCTGAAAGTATGTCTATGTTAGATAACCTAAGAAGGACTGAAGGCTAAGTGAGTTAATGCACATGACTGATAATCCCCTGTGAATGTCACCAGTTTGAATTACTAGGCGACATACTCAAAGTTCCATCCTTCTGAGGTCACCCACATGAATACTATTAAAAAATGGGTAAAAGTAACATCTGTGTTTTACAACACTTACAGACATTAGAAGTATGGTATGTGTCGCTATATAAAACCAAAGTTATTATTATTGCTATTGTCATTATAATTATTGCAGAGAGGTCTTTGATATGCGCCACTAGTGGTGCCACCACTACCAATGAATTGGCAAAATATTTCACACATTCTGTAGGCTGCGTTAAAATTGAGAGTTTATATTAGAGCGACACCCATCATTCTGAGAGTCAAGAAGATTGCAAAACAAGGCATGCTTATTTCATGAATAGTTTGCAGTAAGATCAGTTGTGTGACTACACCCAGGTGGAGATCAGCAATTGTGCTTTCTTAACCCTTTATTAAGGAGAAGTGAGTGGGCCTTGACAAGGAACAGAGCCCTGTGATCACAATGCTAATGGCCTGTGAAGTCCTGTTGAGAAGCCTATGACAAACAATTTCATAATGGGGTTCACAATTTTTGCAGGATTTGAATCCCATTGAAGGGTTTTGAAAAGCACTGCTCAGAAAAACTTCTTGTAGCACCCAGTGCAAACCAGAATTAATTGATAAAGCTGACTCCAGGTCAGGATTTAGGACCTAATTTACACCTTAGCGGAAGGAGGGGGTACTCTCCCTTCCTCAAGTAATAACCAACTGCCACTTGGCTGTCATTTACAAAGCAGTGGTGGAGGTGGGGACATTGCTGACTAGATGACATTTTCAGGGTTCTACCACTTGGCAGCGGCCCACTGAATCCCCAACAATATCAGGTATGGGTGGTGGCAAATGGTGACATGCCTAATGAAGGTAGAAGGATAGCAGTGGGGTGGTGGGTGGGGTTGAATCTCTCACATCACAGCTGGTGGTAGGGCCCCAATTTTCCTCCCTGTGTAATCACAAAATCTGGAGTAATTCCACCCGGCCTGCTGGTATTATGCTTTAGGCTGGGTGGCACCCCTACTGATTCTCTAACTCCTGGGAAGCGACAGATTCCTCTTTTCACTAAATTACCTCAGGGCCCATTGATAATCTCAAATAGTACATTCCCCGGGGGTGAACAAACACCACCTGATGATAGCAATTCCAGCCTTCTCTTTCTGTAACTTCTGATATATGTGGTTCCTTTATGCGTATTTGGAGGATTCCAGATCCAGGATTTCTCTACCGAAGCAACATTCATGTGTGGTGCCTTCAAGTGTGTTCCCAAGGTGCCTCTTTGACAAGGGGTGAATGATTATCCCACAAAAGAATTACCAGTATGCCTTGGGATCCCTGGGTCCTAGAGAATCCACTGGTATTCTTTGGCATAGCATTGTCTTGCATTTGTTTGCATCGTGTAGGAATTACGTGGATGGAGTATGAGTGTTCCCATGCTACACACTTATTTTGATGCAAAGTCAGATTTACAAAGAGTTGTAAACCTGGGTTTGTGCCAAAATGGTGCGCATACCCGACGGAGGTATAACAAAAAGAAATATCTTTATTTCTCCTTGTTTCTTCCCCTTTTCATGTGTGCTGCATGCAAGCAAAGTTGCTGCACTGCGTGAAAGGGAGACAGCAAAAATGCTTTATATTTACAAAGATATGAAGCATTTCTGCTCTCCCCTTGCACTGACGCTCTGTGTGCAGTGTAGCACCAATGTAGGCACCCTGGCACCATAGTGTAAGGATTCCTGCGTTACAGGCAGGATTGTTTGTGTGCAGGAAGGGATGCCTTCCTGCACAAAAGCAATCCTTAGAGACATGTTCCTCTTTCTAAGTGTGCTGCAGAATGCATAAAGACATTTCTCCTTGTTACGCTTCACTGGGGAAGGTGTGGTATTATGATATGTTTTGATGCATTCCCAGGTGTACTAGCTTTAGTAAATCTGGGAATGCGCCAAGATCCATGGGTGGAACGCCTCCCAGCTTGAAATGTAACACAGTGCAAGCAGCTGGGTTGCGTTACATTTCTTTACAAAGCCACAAAAGGCGGCGTAAATTGGCCCTTCCGTGGTTTTGTAAATATTAATGAAGCCTGTGCGTTGTCCTTGCGTCACCTTGCGCAATGCAAAAACAACACAAAGGCTTCATAAATCTGTGCCTAAATGTGAAACCAACATGAAACACGTTTAGTGATAAATGATCAAAATAAACATTTTAAGTGTACCTAAAAACTTCCTTAAAATAACATGTTTGTTTTCTATTAGTCAATAATTATGTGTAGTCTATTTAGGGGCATATTATCAAGAACGGCGTTAAAAATTAGCGCCGCTTTAGCGGCTGAAAACTGCCGCTAAAGCGGCGATAATGGGCTTGATAATATGCCCTTGAGAATCCCAATAGAAGTCCATGTTCTGGTGTCAACATGGGCTTCTATTGGAATTCTCCAGGGCATATTATCAAGCCCATTATCGCCGCTTTAGCGGCAGTTTTCTGCCGCTAAACCGGCGATAATTTTAACGCCGTTCTTGATAATATGACCCTTAGTGATTTAATTCTTTGGGTTGCTTTAAACGTTAACCGGTACATAACCATGAAAAGACTACAATATATGGTCCAAGTGAAAAATAACTTTGCTACATTTTCAGAATTTTAACATTTATCTGTTGCACAAAGTTCACTTGTTATACATGGCATCTCTTACCATTAAATGTTTTAACATGAATGCTATTTTCTCAAGTTGGTAAAGTGTAGGTGGTTTTGAGTTGATCGCAGCAGCTATAACTGGTGAGTTTACAATTTCCTTTGGTCCGGATGAGTCATTGCTATTTTCTGATAATTGATTGCTTTCAGAGGGTGCAAGCAAAAGCCCAATATTCTCATACCGCACAAATACAACTGCTACCATGCCTGTGTAGACACAAAAAGTTTCAGTTAATTAATAATGCCAGCATTTACACAGAGCGATGGACTTAAAGTGCAGATTTATCCAGACGTTTAAATGGTCTCATAGTGCGTCATAGTTGATTTATCCAATAATATTACACTCAGTGCTTAATTTGAGCAGGTGGTTTCTGGTGCTCAGCACCAGCACTTATTTGTCAAGACCAGCATGTATAACAGCACGCCACATGGTGGCGTTGTTTGTCTAATTTAGAAAACAGCACAACAGCACTTGTTTATTAATTTAATATAGATTAGTAATATCTGCCGCCCAAGCCACTCATAGCACTGGGGCCTGGTATAGTCTGACTTTCCAAACTTGTAGGAGTTGGTACTGCCATTTGACAGGACTGGAAGGTGCAATGGGTGGTGCAAGCTCCAGTAGAGTCCTGACGAGGGCCCTGGCACTTACCTTTTTTTAAAATAAATTAAGCACTGCTCGCATTTTGCCAGGCCACAGGGAGGGTGGGTTAGTTGTCATGTGGATTCACCTGCAAACATACTATTCCGTAGCCTGAGTATATACTGTGCACCAGGTGTGTGGTATTACAGAGATACCCACAGTATGGTACGCAGATGTGCTAATGTACCAAGCCACTGCACCTCATGTGCATTGGACATACTTTCTGTAGCAGCACTTGATGTTTTCTTTATGTTCAGGCCCTTAAAATATGTATTCGAAAACAATGCTTGCAGAGGGAGGATTCAGAATAGGTCAGTTGTTCCCATCCATGAAGCAATAGCCCCTGCTAGCCAAGCAAATGTGAATATGGAAGGGCTATATTCCCATACTGCAATTAGAAGGATAACATAATGAGAGAAAAGTTATAATTTCATCTGATCTGAAACGTGAAACGCTTTTAAAAAGAAGTCTCACCTTGTTTTAGGATGTTTTGTCCATACAGTATGGAATTTTACATGCAGGAAAATCATAAATACGAATGCAGCCCACACTAGCAGCCGAGGAACTTGTACGGGTAAATTAAATACTAGTCTGTTTGTTCTAAAAGGGGTCATGCACACGGTATTAACAACGTTGGGTGGTTGCCCTATGTAGAAAGGTTGCCCTATCTAGAAAGCACTGACAGCGACCAATACCCGAATCTGTCTGTGCAAACCAATAGAAAATCAATTGCTTAACGATGATACAACAACACATTATTAGTATTGTCCACGTGCAGGGAAGTTACAGGGGAAACATTGCAAAAGGGGACACAAGCCCTTTAGGATGATTCCAAGTTGTACAGTATTGCAATTTAATGGAGAAAAAAGCAGGGAGGTGAATGCGCCTGTCTAATTTTGGTAAATAAGGCGACAGTCTACTATTTCTTCGGAACGCTAGGTAAACACAGCGACTTTTATTATTACCTTCTTCAGTGAATGCTTCTTTCTTCTTTGGGTAAATCTTTACATAGTCTCCTTCCATATATGTGTGGGGATGAGTATGTCTCATGTGGTGCGAGTCGAAAGCAAAAACTTTGAGCTCTAAAAATGAACAAACACCAACATGTCAACAGTTTAAAGGTTCAAAGTTAAGTCAGCACATAAAACTTCATCACAACCAGTTTGTCAAAAGCAGTGCTTGATTTGAGGCGGTGGATGCAGGTGCGCCCACCAGCACACTTTTTTGGAGACCGTGACTTATTTTTCATGATTGAGGTTTTGAACCAGATTAAGAAAGAGAAAGGTCGAAAAGGGGGAAAAATAAGAAGAGAATAGCCGAAAAAGAGAAAGAAGTAGAGAACACAGGGATGAAAAAGAGCTCCAAGGAGCAGGGAGCACTGGGTGAGGCATGAGATGGATCGAAGAATAGACAGGCTTGGTATTCTACGACCCCAATATTCAACAGGACCGGCCCAGGGCTTCTGAGGAAAACTCTGGGGCATATTCTCAAGCCCCCATCGCCACCACAACGTCACTTTCAGTGACGTTGTTGTGGCGATAGGGGCTTCGCCTATTCATAGGGCAGCGTTAAGCCACATTAAGTGGCTTAACGCTGCCTTGTGGATAGGCCCCTTCACGCTGTTTTTAGCGTGAAGGGGGCGTGCAGTGGGTGTTGCGGTGGGCGTTCCACCGCAACACCCATTTGGTTTGACGCTACCTCCTATTCACAAGGGCAGCGTAAATAGGAGGTAGCGCCAAACTTAAGACCAGGAAAAATCTGGTCTTAAGGTTTCTGCTTTTTCCATGTGTGCTGCCTTGTGCAGCACACATAGAAAAAGCAAAATGCCATGGTTTGTTCATGTACAGGAAGGTGTCCCTTCCTGTACATGAACAAACCTTTTTTTAAATGCCGTTATGTAACTTACATGTGTGCTGCATGAAGCAGCACACATGTAAGTTACAAACTGGCATTTAAGGTTTGTTTATGTGCAGGAAGGGACACCTTCCTGTACATAAACAAACCTCCCTGCTTGCAGACACCCTTGCACTCTGGTGCAAGGGGGCCTGTGTTGGCGCTAAATTGTGAAACTTATTACCATCTCAGGGGGAAACGTGAGGCTGCACCATATCCTTGAGAATAGGGTGCACCCTCGCGTTTTCGAAGTGGCGGAGAGAGGCGTTAAGCCAAGAAGGCTAACGCCTCTCTCCGCCACTTCTTTGAGAATATGGCCCTCTGGGCGGGGAACTTATTGTTTTACAAACACTGGTTAAAAGTTGAAATTGGGAGAAATGGAGCACAGGCATACTAAAACGCAAATATTCTAAATGATCATCAGCAACACAAGGTCGATGAAAATCATGAGATGGTTTAAATATTTCTCTAAAGATTCGGAAAAAATAATGAACACTGTTAATAGTCATGGTTAGGGTTCAAAAACAGAGAGGGTACACCAGATCATAAAACTCGTTTTGCTAACTGCCACATATGGACTATATTGAAAAGTGCTGTTTCTTCGCCCTCAGTTTTGTCTTAATGTGTCTCTGAAATTTGTTACCAAAAGGAATATCTATCTGCTATTGATGACAGACTGTGGTGGTGCTCTTCAGGAATGACTGTGATACAATTTTTCCATCCAAATAGGTCAAAACCAGAATCTCTTTAATTTCCTTCTTTCTGTTCCTCGCTAGCACAACACTGTTTTACCATTAATTCATTAATGGTTATCTCCCCTTAAATTCATCATTTGTTTCTCCTGATTGCGATTTCATTTTTACCACTCATGTTCTGGTGCTTTACGGACATGATGCTGCCAAAGGCATTCTCACTAGTTATCTTCTTCCCTGGCACACCTCTGGAGGCTATTCAGTAATTCACTGTTCATATAATCATAGGGGATTATGAAGCACTACTCCTGAACGACGGGCCATTTTAATAGAAAAGCCACAGTCCTACACATATTCCACATAAACCTGAGGAAAGGTATTCTCGTAGTAAAGAAGTGTCAAACTTTCTGTGGACAATCCAAGTGTTTGGATTTCTGTTCCTTATGGTAAAAGGCTTTGATCTATTTGTCATCTCCAAAGGCCCAATAAAATAATTTCGTGAGTTAACTATTCTCATTTTTAAGTCACGTCCTTAATCAATATCCCATGGCTTCTGCTGGGACAGAAAAGTCCTATGTATGCTAAAAGACCTGAACCCCTGCCCCGAGTACCCAACTGTACTATTGCCTGGATCCCTAATGCTGATTTTTGTTGTCACATGCAAACACAGATCATGCCTGTGCGCCATAACATAGACCTGTCTCATGCATTGCAGTCTTGTTGGAGGGGAAGGGGTACCCAAAGCGCTACCTTCATAGTGGTAGAAGGCTACCGCCTTCACCAAGAGTCAAGCAGCATGAGCGTGGTGGTGGCGGCAGCAAACCATGTAGTGATCAGTAGGAGTGAACAGATCCCTTTTACCCTGCGTCACTGGAGTGAGGCCTACAGGTTCACTCACCTTTTCAAAGTTCTGCTGCTGTGTGAATAACTCACCCTTGGCCTAAATCAGGTAGAGGCAGAGTGGTGCACAGCACAGAAGTAGTGACTCAGCGTTGGATGTATGTGTGCCTGGGAAGTGTACAGTACAGGGTTAGAGCAGTACTGTGCCATACATGTGTGGTTAGTGCATGCACTTTGTGTGTGTATGCCTGTGAGGAATACATTACAAGAGAGATGTAGTGCTGTGCTGTGCGAGCACAAGGAAAGCATGTGCTGGGTGTATGTGTGCTTTGTGCAGCGCACATGGTGATTGTGTGTGCTGGGACTGTACGGTAAAATAAAGAAATGCTTCAGTACTGAGCAGTGAACATGAACTGAATGTGTGTGCTGAAGGTATGTGTGTCTGTAGTGGTGCAATGTATGGAGGTAATGCACTGGAGAGCATGTGTGCTGTGAAAGTAGACTGGGTGCATGTGTGCTGGCAATAATACATTACATGGAGTTCCACTGTAGGAAGTCCAAGCCGGCTTGGTGAAGACATGAAGAGTAGATGAATCTTCCCAGACAGATTTGATGTATTGCTGCATTCCTGTGAGCTGGGTAGCAGAAACACTGGGTGAAGGGAGTAACAGACTTCCCCATTACACCTCAAAAGGGTTCTCTTTGAATCAGTCATAGATCACAAGGAAAGTGCCTGGACACATCTCAGGAAGGAGATGAGGCTGATAAGGGAATCATAAAGAGTAGGGCCGGGAACCCAGGAGTAACCTTTTTATGCACATGTGGTTGACATCCAGGTGTGAAGTTTGGTCACTCTCATGAACTGAGTTGTCAGTCTATCAATGTCAGAGTCTTTCCTGCTGTGAAAGATGACCTTTCAAGAGGGAAGAAGAGAAGGAAAAATGTACACTTCAAAAGAACCAGAACCCCAATATAAAACCTCTAGGACTCAAACACTAAATCACATTTGGTGCCTGGAAAAAGACTCTAAGAAAGGGAGGTTAAGACCCCTTCTGTGAAAACAATGCCCTTTTTGTGTGGTCACGCCTCACATTTCACTAGATCGTATTGCTGGTGCATGGACTCTAAGCAGTGGTGTCTTACTGTCCGGAACCCAATATATGTGCTCTGACCCCTAAAGACATAGGCCATTACCTAATCCCTGATTGGCATATTTAATTTCACTGTAAGTCCCTAGTATAGGGTACTCAGTGTTCACAGGGCATTAAATGCCCCTAGTGGACTGAAGCACTTGCTGTGCCTCCATTCAAGTGGCAGAGCAAAGTATGTCTTCAGGCCTGCCCCTGCAGCTTGAGTGTACAGTTTTAAAACTGCAAATTTGACCTGGAACAATTAACCTTTTAGCAGGCCTAAACCTTCCTTTTTAATACTGTTCAGCCACCCCTAAGGTAGGCCCTAAATGCCCACGTGGCAGGGTGCATGGTATTTAATTAAAAGTAAGACATTTTTTCTTAGGTTTTACATGCCCTGCTGTCTTACAGCTTATACTTTCTCAGTGAAAATGATGCGTTTGTTGGACAACATAAATGTCAAAACTGTGCAAGACTGATTCTACACACACACCATCAGGATATGTTGGCGTTAGTCCTGCTAGCTTACAGTGTACCAGCTGTAACCCATACCAGTTAAGGTGGAATAGGCAACCTCAGAACATGGCAACCTTGTCTCCCCAAGGAAATTGTGGTAACAGATCTAGAACCTTTTCGTTTGGTAACTCATGCATACCCAAAGAGTTATACAAGAAGTACAGAACATGGCATTTCAATGTTTGTTGAAGCATTATGATTCTTGTATAAAATATGTGCGTTGAAATAATCAATAGAAGGAAACAGAATAGTGTGATCAGCAATACAAGAATGGTGAAGAAGATAAATAATTCGACCATTGTGCTGTTTTTAGAGAATATATGCAAGAACATAGACACTGTTATATTTTGCTCCTACCTAGCAGTACCTATGCTAGTGTGTCTAGGGTGGGTGAATCTACCTGAATCCCTGTAGGGTATTCTAACTCACTGTTACCTGTGGGTAAGTGTCATCAGGAAGCCCATCTTGGTGGGGAGTTGGGTTTCCTCCCTCTCAGAAGGTAAACAGGAATCAGCTGGACTGGAATTCCAGCATGGGTCGACCCTCCTCTAACTAAACAAAGGAGTGATGTCGTCTATATAATAAACATCACCCATGTTTCCATGTTAAAGTCTCAGTCAGGCTGCCATTATTATTTTTTTTTAACATTTATTTTATTTTTCAACTGAACAATTAGCACAATACAGTCATTGCATGATACATCTACAATAGTTGAACGTCTATGCTAAGAAACAATCTCTTTGATAACATAGCCACTTTTCCTTCCCTCTTCTCATACATGTAGGAGTATAAACACCACCCTTATCCCCAGTTGACCGCCATGTGGGTGTATTTGAGATCTGAAGGCGACCTCATGTATCCACTCGTGTTACTGCCTACGTCAGTCCTCATCTTGACTCAGCCATGGGAGTTCCTTGTGTTATATGCGTTACGGACTGTTGTGTGTCGTCCCCAATGTCGAGCCCAAAGTTTCGTCTCCATGGGTCCCAGATCTTGTGGCATTTTTTGGGACATCCCCTACTTTGATACGTGACACGTTCGGCCGCCATATATAAATCCATTCCCTTTGTCCATTCCTTTATGGTGGTTCCATCTGCCACCCCCCATCTCCGCGATATATCCATTTTAGCGACTACCAACCCCAGGAAGGCAAAAATTAGTTGCATTCTGGTGATATCTACGTCGCTTGGTATCCCCAGTATCACAAAACGGGGCTCTATGGGTAGCGTCACCCCCAGAACGTCTCCCAGTAATTTAAGTACCTGCGTCCAATACAGTTGCAGCTCGGGGCATGTCCAGACCGTGTGAAAAAAACCACTATTAGCCCCGGAGCAAGTCAGGCAGGATGACGAGTCAGCCCGCCCCATTCTGTGTAGCCGATCGCAATCGTAATATGTGCGGTGTAGTATCTTAAGTTGGATAAGATGAAGCCTCGCCTTTATGGCTACCTCTCTGGGGTGCATTAACGCCGCTTCCCAGTCTATATCCTCTAGGGGGTCCCACCTCTCTCTCCCATCGTGCTCTAAGCCCCACCAGTCCATCTGGGATATTGTTGTTAATAGTTTTATAAGTAAAGGAGACTGCCTTATGAGTTAGTTCCTCTTGCAGTAGCCTACCTTCCAGAGGAGCGTATTCCGGAAGCTGGTCATTTGGAATAGTCTCTTTCTGCCTGGCATGGCACAGTTGTGCGTATTTAAGAAATTTAGAGTCATTCATCTCATACTCCTGTTTGAGCTTTGCCCATGTTTTGAGCTCACCATTTTCTATGACATCCCCTATTGTGGAGATCCCCAGGAGATTCCATGTCCCGAATCCTCTGAGCTTTCCTAGCTCCTTAAACCATGCCCCCTCCCAGAGCGGTGTGCTCCTCGTAACCCGAGCCGTCCAACCCATAGTTTTAGTCGCCCTCGCCCATGCCAACAGAGTCACTCGAGTTGGGGGTAACAGTCGGGAGCTCCCCTTCCCTCCATAAAGATAATGTAGGCGTGTGTGCGGCATTATCTCCGCCCTTTCCAGGCGATAAGTGGGGTGGAGTCTACCCTTATGTACCCATTCATTTATGGGTATCAAGTGTGAGGCCCAATAATAGGCTTCTATATCTGGGAGTGCAATCCCTCCATTATATGGATTACATTGTAGTGTCTTGAGCGCTATTCTAGGGTGTCCCCCCTGCCATAATAAAGTGCGGATTTTACTAGCGATGTCAGTAAAGGTACCTGTAGGGAGTGGATGGTAAGAGTTTTGAAGAACATAGAGCAGTTGGAGTAGGGTAATCATTTTAAAGAGTGCCGCCCGCCCGAGTAAGGAGAGGGGGATGTCTCTCCCTCTTTCAATGTCTGACTTGAAATTAGTGAGGATAATCTCTAGGTTCTCCTTCCTTCACTTTTCGGGATGGGGCGTAACAAAGATACCCAAGTACTGAAAACCTTGCTGGGCAACTCGCTGTTCCCCGGGCAGGGGCCAGTCCATCTGGGAGCCATTCGGGCAATAGAACGTCGACTTATTCCAGTTGATTTTGTAGCCCGAGTAGTGGCCATATTCAACTATTGTTCCGAACAAGGCCGGTAAAGTCGTGGACGGGTGAGAGATGTACAGTAAAATGTCGTCGGCGTACAGATAGATTTTTTCCTCTTTGGTATCTGTGGAAGTACCGCGGAATCCCCTAATGGAGGGATGGGATCTAATTGTGCAGGCCAAGTACTCGAGGGTCAGCGCAAAAAGTAAGGGCGAGAGGGGGCAACCCTGTCTTGTCCCTCTCTCGATTGGGAAAGGTGCCGAGCCCATACCATTAACACGCACTGTGGCCACCGGTTGGTTATAAAGAAGTGTCACCCAACTTCGAAATTTCGGTCCGAACCCAAATTTAGCCAAAGCGGCATCTAGAAACATCCAGTCTACGGCGTTGAACGCCTTTTCGGCGCCCAAGGACAAGAACGCCTGTGGACTTGTTTGTGACCTCGCCTTCATAAGCCAATTGTTGGTTCGCCGAAGATTAAGACGAGTAGAGCGACCTGGCATGAATCCCGACTGGTCTTCATGAACCAGAGCTGTAACAACCCCAAGGAGTCGAGTCGCCAAGACAGTAGCCAATATTTTAACTTCCGAGTTAAGAAGCGAAATGGGCCTATAGGAGCCACAATGATTATGGGGCTTACCCTCTTTATAGATAACGACAATAGTGGCCATCCTAAGATCCGGTGGCAAAATACCTTCTTTATGAGTGTCGACGAAAAGCCTAAGCAGATGGGGGCTCAGGATGTTGGTGTACCTCTTGTAGAAGTCCGCCGGCAGTCCGTTGGCGCCAGGGGTCTTCCCAGGGCGAAGTTTCGCCACTGCGTCTTGGATTTCTGCCAAAGACAGGTCCCCCTCCAAGTCCGGACCATCATCCTCTACCAAGACTGGAGTGGGAATTGTCGCCAGGTAGTCCCTAATCTCGTCGAAGGATTTAGATGTCCGGGCTCGGTACAAGTCTCTGTAATATTCAGCGAATGCGTTTGCTACTCCCTCATCTGTGGATTGGGTGATCCCCCGGAGATCCACCACCTCTCTCACCCATCTGTCCTGGACCTCCCGTCTACTAATCCAGGCCAGGAGTTTACCCGCCTTAACCCCCACTTCGTAGAGTAGGTGCAGAGTCACCAGATATTGCTTTTTAGCGCTATCCATGGCCATCTCCTTATATTCAATCCTGAGGGTGCTCAGCCTACGTGAGGAGTCGGGGTCACTGCCCCGGGCAACTCTAACTTCGAGTTCCTCTATCTTGTGTTCCAGCGCCACCATATGTCTGTCCTTCTCTTTTTTTCCCCAGGCTATATGACATTGGGCCCTATCCCGCAGCACAGTCTTGTACGCCTCCAAGACCGTCACTCCAGAGGGGACCGAGTCCTTATTTTCCTTAAAATACACCTTCTGCCCTTATCCCTTTTGCTATTTTGGCATTGCGCAGGTCCCATGGACTCAGTCTCCAGTTGCGGGCGCTATCTCGTGTCCTCAAACCCATTTCTACCAAGAGTGGGGAATGGTCGGAGAGGCCTCGAGCAGCATAGTCTGCTCGTACCATAGTGTGTAGTTCTCCCTTAGGAACGAAGATATAGTCTAATCTGGAGTGCGAGTCATGTGCCCCGGAGTAAAAAGACAACTGTATAGTCTGGGGGTGTTTCTCTCTCCAGGCATCTATCAGGCCCATTGTCACAGTGAACCGTTTCAAAGAAGTGACCAGTGTGGATCTGTCCCCTCTAGTAGTGCGGTCAAGTACTAGGTCCATGACATCGTTAAAATCCCCACCCACTATGAGCAATGCGGAGGGTGTCTCAGTCAATATATCTATGATCTTGGTCATGGTGGGTGCTTGTAACCTGGGTGGTGCATAAGCACAAATCAATGTGGTCTCGATCCTTCCCCACAGTGCAGAAACCCCCACGTATCTGCCCAAGGGATCCTGCCATATATGCATGATTTGGAAAGGGATGGTCTTCCTGATCAGAATAGCCACGCCCCGTGCCCCAGACGAGAAATCTGAATGCGCCAGGAACTTGTAGGCCCCGCGTCCAATAAACCTACACTGAGTGCCCTTGAGGTGCGTTTCTTGGAGCATTGCGACGTCTGGGTGGAGTCTCTTAATGAGCTGCGTCACCAGTCCTCTTTTGATCTTGTCCCCCAACCCGTTAACGTTCCAGGTCAGGACTGTTAAGTTAGGTCTTTGGGTCATCTGTCAGCAGGCGGTGATGTCGTGTGGCCTGGGGCACTAGGGGGAGAGAAAAATAAAATCCTACTAGCACCCCTCAGTTTAAGGGAATGTCTCCTCGTGGCATCCATAGTGAGCAATAACTCTGTGTGCAACCAATCAAACTCAAACTGTGTGAACACCCAACTATCCCCCACCCCACCTCCCTCAGCCCCCCCATGCCGTCTGTCCCCCCATCCCTTGAAGCGACCTTCAGCAGGAGAGAGTTGGTCGGTCTGTCGTCCTCCCCCCTCCCAATCAAATACCCCAAAACCCCAACTCTTACAGTTTGTTGCTCAGATGTCCAATACGTTCAAGGTCATAACCCGAACACTTCACAAGAGAAAAACAGAGGGGGGGGGGGCGTCCGATGCTGGTTCTCGAAACCTCCCCGCCGGAATTCAAGTTGCAGTATCCTGTTCATTCAGGTCGAGTGCTACAGGCATAGTTCCATCTGAGGGTTTCTCAATTTCACCACTCTGCTCAAGGGCTCGGATTGCGTCCGCCAGTGGATGTCTTGCTTCTGATCCGGAAGAACCATCATTCTCCTCGGAGTCTGTCTGAGGATTAGAGGAGTTGGCTCTCTGCGCTGTTTCTGGAGCAGACTGGGAGCACGCATCTGTCCGCTGCTCTTGACGTCTCTGTTCTTGAGCGTGTTTCCTGAGGGCATATGGAGTTCCTGTGCCCAGTCTGCGCGATCTGTTCACCGTAGTGCGACACCTCCGCTGGGGAGGCCCCTCTCCTCCAGGTCTGTCCCGGGCCCCATGGGCATCGGGCCGTGCTCCCTCCAGGGATCGAATTCTTGGTCTCTCCTCCACCCATGCCCAGGCCTCCTCTGGGGTTTGGAAGAAGAAAGCCTTTCCCTGAAAGATGTCCTTCAATTTCGCCGGGAACAGGAGCATGTATTGGAGTTGGATGGCCCGTAACTTGACCTCGACCGAGTCGAATGTTAGACGTTGTTTTTGGACTTCCCGGCTATAGTCTGGGAACGTCATTTTCTTCAGGTTCTCATAGCGGACTTCACCCTTGCGGTGCATTTCGCGAAGTATCATGTCCCTGTCCATAAAGTTCAATATTTTGGCAATGATGGGCCTAGGAGGGGCCCCTGGAGGGGGTCTGGCAATCAACGCGCGGTGTGCGCGTTCAATAACAAAGCACTGGGAGAACCGTGTCGCCGGTATGAGGTCTGTCAACCAAGTGGTCAGGAACTCCGCTGCGTTGGTGCCCTCCGCTCCTTCCGGAAATCCCACAAAGCGGAGGTTGTTACGTCGGGCTCGATTTTCCGCGCCATCAATTCTCCACAGCATGTCCGCCGGGGTGCTATGCATGTCCCTCATCCCCTTTTGTAAGTCTTTGACAGCATCCTCTACTTCCGACACTCGGTTCTCAGCCTCCTTCACTCTCTCCGACACCTTACGTAGGTCTTGACAGAGCAGCGATACCTCCGAGCCGACCACCCCTATCTTATCCTCCAGGGCTTCTCTAGAATTCTGTATGGCTTGTAGAAGCAGCGCCATATCTGTTGGCGCTGGTGTCACCTACGGCGCCTCGGCTTGTGGCGGGAGCACCTTAGTATATTTATCCATCTTCCCCTGCTTCGGTAGCTTCGATTCTTTATCTTTAGCCATGGCGCTGCTTTATGTCCATCTTAGCCGGGCACCTTCTCGCTCAATCGGCGTAGCTTTCCTGGGGTAAGGTCCGGGGGATACACTCTCTATCCCTCCTGTGGGAACAATGTGACATATAAGGGTGATGGGACCACCCGTCCACTCTGAGTCCGAGGCCCCAGGGCGAACTACCTTGCCAAATATAATCTACGGTGTCTCACAAGGATGCTTTGGGGTCTCACTACAACTTCCACTCACTCCTTCACGATATTTGCATCTCCAGCTATGGGCGTCACATCACTCCCAACGCCGCTCGGGCCGTCAGTAGTTTCCGGGCCAGCAGGGACTGCACCCCTCCAACTCCTTACCCGGGTGTCTATGAGTCCAAAAGGGTTCTTCCATCCATCTCCCACTCCAACGGTGGTGCCAGCAAGACCATAAGCAGGAGGTCACGCGCACCCCACCGCCCTTCACAAACCGTTATGCAAAGCCATATGCACCACAGTCATTACTTCTATAGGCAATCCACCAGTTTAGGAATCACGTGGCTTCACATATCCCAGGTGTACTTGTCCAGCAAGGCCCAGCGCATCTGTCCCCCCAGTCGGGGTGTCAGCACGGGAGTAGAGGGCCCTCCTGCCCCTCCTCCGCGTCACCACGGAGTCAGCCGCGTCGTCCCGCGGGCCGCCAAATGCAGCCCCTGCGACCGGGGCACTTCAGTCTGCCAGGGATGGGGCGGTCACTGTGATATCAGCCCAAAGGGGTGCCCACCACAGGGCCGGGCACAAGCCGGCAGGCACTAGGATCCACTCAGCCGACAGCAGGGATCTCACGGGGGCCTCAGCCGGGCTCAATCCAATTAGCGTGTCACCGCAGAAGAGCAAAAGATAGGGCAGGCACATCTCACTCGTCAGATCCCCGGGTGCACACAACCAATGGGTCCCAGCGCCACTGTCTCTGCCAACGGTGCCCAGCGCAGGAGCACAGGATCCTCCGCCTCTCCCCACGTCACCACGAGGGCAGCCGCAACAGTTCTCAGGCCCGCAGAGACGGCCCCCGCGACCAGGGTGCTCCGGTCCGTCAAGGATGGGGCAGTCGCCCCCCCACTGACCCAACGACGCTCACCACAGGGGCCGGGTGCGAGCGGACAAGCACCGGGAACCTCCTCACCTCCCTCAGTGCATCAGCAGCTGGAACTCTGCCCGGCCGGCTGCAGGAATCGCACGGGGGTCCTCCAGCAGGCACACGCGACCCCCTGCATTGCCGCGGCAGAGCCCAGTTCAGGGTAAGTTCTTCACCGGGGGGACCTCCCTTCTTCCACCACTCCGGAGACCTCCGGCTTGCACAGGAGTCTGCCGACGACGACAGGGAGGCCGCGCCGATCACGGGGCGTGGTTGTGTGGAGCCAGCCGCATCACCCAGGCGATCCCGATCTTTCATTCAGGGGGCGAGGGGGGGGACCCACCTCACCGACTCCTCAGTTAGCCCCACATGGTCGGGTTGTCGCGAAGTGCCCCTCGTCCCTCGTCATGTCCGCCGGGGAAGGTTCAGCGCTCACTCCTCACGGCGAGCCGCCATCTTTACTCCAGTGCCCACGATCAGCCCCCGGGACAGGATCGTCTCTCCACCAGGCTGCCATTATTAATTCTACCCTGACAAAGCTGTCGCCGAGCAAACAAAAATAGACAACAACATTTGGCACAGTGAAATTTAGCTTTCGTACAGAATGTCAAGGCTTCTGATTATATGCCTACGAAGATGTGCAAATGTAAACAAAGCTAATTCATGGAACAATATCCGTACAAGCATGCAAGCAAAAGTGTGTCAAATGTCATTGTTCAAGAAAAGTTGTAGTTTAAACGTGAGCATGTAAAATGGTGGCATTCCTACACGGGCCTAAATATGACCAAAAGACACTGGCAGAGAACAATCTCCAAAGTCATTTTCAGTGTGACGAGTCTGGATCTCCCATATAAATGCACTGGGTTACCTTATAACATCTTATAATGGATACAGCTAGAACCATGCTTCAAACACTCAAATTAAAAGGAATTTAAAATCCAATCTGTTGATTAAGTCAGATTTTAAATTACTAGTTTTAAATTGCACATTTTAGAAATTTGGCATTTTCCTGCCTAAAGCCTCTAGTAGTCGATTCAGAGATAATACCCAACTGTCACCTGGCAGTCTATTTGGAAGTGTGAATGGCTCCCAGGAAAGGAAACAAAAAGGCCTTGGCTGGGAGAAAGTGTAACCTTCTTCTGACATGATGGCCTATGTGATGTGCTCATCAACGGAATACCGGAAGATGTATCTCACACCTAGACCTGCCCCTGCCATTGTCTAAATAGCCAGAATGGCACTAATCCCAGTGGGGGGAAACCTGTTCTGGAACTGGGTTGCAGGGGAAAATCCTCAGGGGTGTGCCCAGAGCTCTGACAAGGGAAAGAAAGATTCTATCATTTTGGATTTTGGAATAAAAGGGCACTGTGGGATTGCTTGTTATGTTATGTTATGTCATGTCATGTTATGATATGTTATCTGTATTTTTGTAGTGCACTAATGACCTTTGAGGATAACCAGGCACTTGGTAGCAGGTGTGTGAAGCAAGCTATGGGTGTGTACTCAAAAAGCCAGGTCTACAGCTTCTTGCGATAGTCAAGAAGAGAGGAGGAGGCTCTGATGTGTTTTGAGCGGTTGTACCAGTATTTAGTGGCCGGGTGCAAGAAGGCACAGCCCCCTGCTCTGCTTATGTATGTGTGTGGGGTGTGTGCTAGTGAGATACAGGCAGAGGGGAGGTGTGTGGAAGGTTGGTTGAAGTGTTTGTGCAGCTATGCAGGGCCAGTGTTGTGGAGCTCTTTGTAGGTGTGGGTGTGGAGTTTAAAGTATGCACACTTGTGTATCGGGAGCCAGTGGAGTTTCCTAAAGTGTGGTGTGATGTGGGCTCAGCATTGGAGGTTGAGGAATAGTCTGGCTGCTGTGTTTTGAATGGTTTGCAGCCCTCTTATAACTTGTTAAGGGCCAAACCCCCAAAAACTGATGTCAAAGTGGGTATGGTTGACCCTGGTAACTTTTTCTCTGTTGGACAGGGATTTTCCCCTACCCACAAGCTAATGCCAGGCAAAGAATCGGTAACTTTAGGTCTCTTTGTCTAAAACACCTGGACCAGAGGAAGACAGAAGGAGGACTGCACCTGTTGAATCCTTTCAACTTTAGAAAGAGATCTGCAGCCACTGTAACCTGTGGATAGAAACAGCAAGGGCAGGACCTACTCCCACTAGATTGAGTTCAGGACATAAGAATGGACTCCAAGGGCTAGTTGGCTAGTCCCCTGTTAAGCTACAGGAACACAAGAGCTGCAAGAAGCCCACCTTCCGGAAGAGCTCAGCTGACCAGTTCCAACTGGATTTTCACTGGACCCTGCTTCCCCTGGAGCAAGTCCTGACTCCCAAGTAGTTCCCCATAGGTCCTGAGGCCCTTGGGTAAGTCTCAGAGTAGTAGACCTCTTTCCTAACCCTAAAAGCTGTGACTTAGAAACTATTTCAAGGATTTTTAGGCAGAAGAATAAAAGGCAACCTCTGGGCTGCTGCTGTGATGTTGCATTGCTGGTCTGACTCAACTTGATGGTTTGCCCTGCTAGAGGGACCCTGGCTTCCTAAAAAGTTTTTAAGTCCGACGGTAGAAATCTTCACTGGGCATAGGTGCCAAAAGTATTTGGTTGGAGAGTGACCTTCCTTGGGCATGAATTTTGAATTCTCCTTCTCTGAGCTTTCCCACCAAAAGTTAACAGCTTTACTGCAATTTTATCCCATGGCTATCCAGCCTTGTAAAAGCCATCTCAGCCACAGCCTCCTGCCTTGCTCCGCTTAGGATTTTTGGCTTCCACTCCATCACAGTTGACCTGAATTTCTGACTTTTGACCTCATCTAGCCCAACCAGATACCAGCGGTAGGCACTTTGTGCTCTTCAGCTCTGGAAATATCTAAAACTTTGAAAATTCATAACTTTGTTCCTTACATCAGATGTTTTCATTTTGGTGTCTATTTGATCATTAAAAATGTTTCTATTTTTATAAATCAGACTGGTATTTTTAGTGAGTTGTGTATTCTACTTTTTAACAGTTTTGGTAATGATAAATGCTTTACACATTCTCCTAAGTTAAACCAGTCTGCTCTGTGCTACCGCTATCAAGGGTGGAGGTCAGCTTTAACTGGACATAGTAAGGAATAGTGCCATTATTACTTGAAGAGTGCTACCATCTACTTATTTAATAATCTACTTTCTCACAGCTTACCTGCGCGGTTGTTTGGTTGCTGGTGTCTACTTTCCATTGCCTACTGCCAGTGCCTACTTTCCATTTTATATGGTTGTTGTCATATTCTTTCTATTGGCATAGTGCTGGCCACTCCTGCTTCCAATTAAAATTGAGACTTTTCTATATTTTATTGTATTTTGTGTTTTATATACAATTGGAAAAGCTTCCTGATGCCCTTGGTTTAGCTGGTTTGTTTTTAAACAAGCAATGTCTAAAATTAGTTTCACAATATACTTTCAATGAAGGGCTATTTAATATTTGAAAAGTTGTGCTAAACTTTATTTAATTGACCGTCTCTTATCGAAATTAAAGCACCTAAAGCAGCTCCTGGAATGGTGCATCTGGTTAAGGAGAATTTTCCTGTGTGCTTACATGTTAAAGGGTTTTAGAAGTAGTATCTTAAATAGCAATAGCTTGCATTTAATCATTGAATCAGCTACAGAAACTGTTGCCTGTGAAAGGTATTGTTTTGGGCAAAAAAAGTTTTGCATTTATATGTATAGCTGTTGTAGTGTCTTGCGATTATGTGGGCTAAACCCTTGCGGTTATGGGCGGACTCTAAACCGGAATTATGTAATCTGTTGGGAGATGTCTTCGTGTGGTTATAAAAGTTATGATGCAAGGCGTGCAGTGTGTGGTTGTATGTTGAAGAATAAAGACATGTATTGCAGAGCTCCGTGTGCGGCGTATTTCATTTGCCTGTTCCTGGACATGGTGACAAGAGTAGGGGATATGTGCCCAAAAAATCAAGACTGCTCTCCCTGAGAGTTTGCAACGGTACAGCAAGCTACATGTGCTCCAAATCGATGCAAAGCAACCTGCGGTTGGCGTATGTGGAGTCAAAGCTCCCTTCCAGCCATACACAGCCATCAAAGAAGTTGAAGGCCCTGCAGAGGAACACTTTTGAAAAGCCCACCAGAATTCGCTGGTGAGGCAGAAAGAAGAGATACTGAGTTGTGCCATAACACAGTCATCATCCATCCAAAGCACACACTAAAAGCAGTGATGATCAGGTATGAAAATAGAAACTTACTTACCAGCACAGGTAATTAAAATGCCACACGATCTCGTATATGACATGATGATCCAGGCTTAGGTGCGAGGCCGATGCATGCAACAGTTGCATGTGGCATCCTGTGATAATGAATGCTGCCAGAACAGCATATACTCCCAATGGCAACAGAAGGGAGTTCTAACTATAACACAGCTACATTTCTGAAGCCTCCACCTTTGTTTGACATGGCAAAGAAACAGAACATTGGTGCCAGGTGGACTGCATGGATCGAAATATTGGATGACTTCATAGATGCGCTAGACAAAAAAGACGATAAGAAACTCCTTAAATATCTAAACAACATGGCCAGTGATGGAGTGAAAGAAGTCTTAAAGAAAGTCTTACAAACAGATGCATTGTCGTACGAAAAGATAAAAGAAGCATTGGAAGCCAAAATCAATCCAACCCCGAATGTTGATTATGAAAGGTACATCTTCAACCAAGCATGACCACAGGCTGGTGAAACAATAGATGAGTTTGTTGAGAGACTTGATGCACTTATCAAACACTGTAAGTTCTGTGATTTCATTGATGTAGAAGCCATGTGCCTCAGAGTCATCGACGGTTGTCTCTCCGGCTCATTCAGAAGACGCATGTTGAGAGAGACGCTAATTTTAGAGAAAATGCTAATCGCTGTGAGGGCAGAAGAATGAGCAGATGAACAAGCTGCTGAAATGGAAGTAAGAACAGTGCAAAATGAATCAGGGTTGATCATGAAAAGTAAGCATAAACACAGAACAGATGCGCACAAGTCGATGTCTCCAAAGAAAGAAAAGGTATGTTTCTGAAGTGGGTTTTCATTTCTCCATGAAGGCAAATGCCCAGCCATGGGACAGATATGCAAGGGCTGTGGGAAAACACTGCGCCTCATAACTGTCTGCAAAGCGAAAGAGAAACCAAATGCGTCACAGTGAAAAAAGAAAATGGGCACCAGAAGGTTCCAGAAGCATTCTTGCCATTCCCACATGGCATCATCATTTACGACAAGCAGAAACAAAACAAAGTCGATTGTCATCAAATTCATCATACAAATGTTCTGTTCTTCAATGTCACTATCCAGCGCCAGTGAAGAAGACAAATGTGAGTTGATGATATATACCAAAAAACAATGTGCACATGTAGGATTACCTACTTGCAAAAAAGATCAAAAGTCAAATGAGAAGCACCAAACGGAGTGAAAAGTTTCATTTGGACACTGTTCTCAAATTACATTTAAGGTAAACGGTAGCCCCATAACCTTCATTATAGACAGTGGTGCGTCAATTAATATTATGCCAGCAGAGAAATTTAACAGCTTATCTCCTTTGTCACGCCAGACTCCATCATACAGGAAGGTATACACTTGGGCTGCATACAAACCGTTACGGAGTCATGGGTCATTTAAAGCAACCATGAGACATAAAATGATGTCAGTGCATGGGGCGATTCATGTTCTTCGGTGAACGTCATCAAATGCAGGCCTACTTAGCTTTGCCACTGCTGAGGACATGGGACTGATATCTCTCAACTACAAAATCTGTGCTCAGTCTGAAATTGTGAGTCAGTTCCAGTTGTTGTTTCATGGCCTACGAGAGCTCAAGACAATGAAAGTGCAAATTCATATTAATGAGGACATTCGCCATGTTGCCCAACGGCATTGCAGAGTCACTTACCACTTACAAGAAGCTGTTGAGAAATAACTAGAAACATTGTTGAAACATGACATCTTAGAATGCTCCACCGGTCCTGCGCAGTGGGCTTCGCTCATAGTTGTGGTACCAAAAAAGGACAGTGGCGGTGCAGTGCTCATTTGTGCTGATATGCGCCAGGTCAACAAAGCAATCGAGAGAGAAAGACATCCTGGTCCCCACTTAGGGGATGTGATCATGTTGCTGAAATGAGCCAAAGTCTTCTCCTGTCTTGACCAGAACAAAGGATATAATCAACTCGAGCTGGAAGAGAACTGTAGGTACCTTACTACTTTTTCGACTCATGTTGGTTTGTTCAGCTACAAAAGAATGAGTTTTTGAGTACCTTCAGCTGCGGATATATTTCAGGATGTCATCCACTGAATAATTCAACCTGTCATACATGCTTTCAATTACAGTGATGACATACTGGTATTTATGACAACACAAAAGAAGCATGACAAGGCCCTTACACAAGTGTGCCAATTACTTGCTGATAAAGGTCTCACTTTGAATGCAGCAAAGTGTGAGTTTCACAAAACCAAACTCAAAGTCTTTGGGCACATATTCTCTCAGAATAAAGTGCAAGCATTGTCATCTGCTTGCCCCCCACAGGATGTAACCATGCTGCGATCCTTCTTAGGCATGGCTAGTTACTGCTCAAGATACATTTGTGACTTTGCTACAGTGAGTTCCCTGTTGAGAGACTGAACAAAGCAAAATGTCCCATTTCAGTGGCCTCTTGAATGTGACCAAAGTTTCAAAGACATGAAAGATGCGATTAATAATGCAAATAAATTGGCTTACTTTGACCTCAATTTACATTCTGAGATCACAGGAGATGTGAGCCCGGTGGGGCTGGAGGCAATCCTTGTTCAACATGGCCATCCAAATGCCCAGAAACACATTGTAGCCTATGCCAATAGAAGCCTGTCTGAAACAGAATGTGCCTATTCTCAGTTGGAGAAGGAGAGTCTGGCTGTAGTGTGGGCCTGTGAACACTTTCATGTGTTTTTATATGGGCAATGTTTCACTGTCATCACAGACCACCAGGCATTGCTCTCTACCTTCGGAAACCCGAAAGCTAAGATGTCCCTTCGCAAGAGGTGGAGGTTGTGACTGCAAGAGTACAACTATGTGATTGTACACAAGTCAGTGATGGATCAAACCCCATTAACTACTTTGCATGAGTGCCACTACATCATAACAATTCAATGTCCAAAGCGGCTGATGAGTATCTCAACTTCATTGTGAGGTCCAGTACACCAGCAACTCTATTCATTGAACAAATTATTACTGCTATGAACACAGATAAAGACATGCTCATCCTCAAAGTCATCATTACAAAGTCTTCAACCCTTTGCCGATGATGTTGAATTTCAACAATATTTTAAAGGTACAAGAAAAGCTATCTGTTACCTGAGAGGATATCATACTGAGAGGCTTGAAAAACGTCATACCTGCGAGCTTGAGACAGCAAATCATTGAACTAGCCCATGAAGGACATTGTGGTGAACAAAAGAGCCATAAGAGATTGAGTGTGGCTCCCTCACCTAGATAAACGAGTTGATTAAGAGCCGAAAGCGTGCCACCTTTGTAACTGTTTACCCCCAGAGGGATATGCAGCATCCATTGACAATGTCTGACTTCCTGGGAGAGAGTTGCAGTTGGTTTCTTTGTGCCTCTAGGAAATTAACATCATCTCATGGTAGTCATTAATGAATATTCATGGTTTACTTTGGTGGAAGAATTGTCATTGACAACCCATGACAAAGTAATCGAATGGCTTTATATCATCTTTGCAACGTAGGGCATCCCAGCTATTCTCAATTCTGACAATGGTCCACATTTCAATAGCAAAGCATTCAAGGAGTTTCTTATTCAGCTCATTGTCATGCATCAAAAGAGTACACCTCTCTGGCCCCAAGCCAATGGTGTTGTTGAATGATTCACGGACACCCTTGAGAAGGTGATTAAGCAAACATCAAAAGAGGGAATCGATCTCAACGAAGCAATGTTTCAAGCCCTTCATGCCTATCGATCAACTCCTCACTCCACAACTGGTGAGAATCCTGCCACCTTGCTATATGGGAGAGCCATCAGAACCAAATTACCACAATGGACATCGGACCGATCGATTAAAACCAATGAGGTTCGTGTCACAGACGCTTCTTGAAAGTGCAAGATGAAAACATATGCTGATCATCACTGACATGCTCAGGAAACAGCCTTCGGAAAAGGGGACTGGGTACTGGTTAAACAAAACAGGAAGTAAAAAACGGACACCTCTTTTGATGTCCACCCTTTGAGGGTTGTAACATGTAAAGGACACATGGTGACAGTGCATCGTCCCGGAAAGTCTATCACACGGGACTCATCACACTTTAAACACCTACCACGATGTTCGGCAGCTCCTGATAGTACGAGTGAGGTGACCTTGCCTACCTGTCCAGATCAAGCATCTGAACCGATGACATTGGTGCCTGATCAAGGTGCCCCTCAATGACCTCATACCACCTGATACTGCCGACCGGTGCGAGCACCTCGACAACTCATTTAGGAACTATGATGCTATGCTGTCTGTACTTTTTATTTAACAAAGGGGGCGATGTAGTGTCTTGAGATTATGCTCACTAGGACCCTTGTGGTTCTGAGCAGACTCTAAACAGGAAATACGTAATCTGGTGGGAGGTATTAAGGTATGGTTACAAACTTTATGATGCAGTGCGTGCAGTGTGTGGTTGTATGTTGAAGAATAAAGACATGTATCGCAGAGCTCTGCCTGCGTCGTATTTCATTTGCATGTTCCTGGGCTGGGGAGGATGCTACAGTGGTTAAACCTTGTGTTTCCTTATTGTAGAGTGCATCACAATGTAATTTATGAATCTTGTTGAAGTGAGGGAACAAATAGCTCTTAAAAATAATATGGAATTGCCAGTGTTTAATTGCAAAACAAGAGCCCAATTCGTTTTTAAACAAAACTGACAAATATTGCCTGGGACTGAAGGGTAGGTGTAGCTACATTCAATCTAAAATGCCAACAAAAAGGAGATATCAACCTTACCAAAAGAAGAATTGTGAACGCTCTATTGTGTTATGAAGTTTGAAGAAGATATTGCTATCTATATATTTATTATCTATGCTCTTATATTCTTAAATAATGTATCTCTTAATAGCATTTCAATAGAACAGAACAACTAAACCAGCAGATTGTTCCCTTGTTAAAAGCGTATGGTACTAGAAACTGAGATGACTTTGGAATGGTCAGTTTGCCTCACTTAATGTACTCTTTGAGCAGGGCTCTGTTTATATCTTCCTTCAGTGAAATGTTTCATTTGTGCTAAGAAGGAATCAGCATTTAAACAGATGTGACCACATCCCACATCTAGATCTATATACGCTCTAAAAGAAATATATAGCAGCAGCACCGTCCCTATGCCCCCTGACATACACCTTTTACTACACCCAAATCTATGCATATGGATGAGGAGACAGGTGCTTCACAATGCAAGGTCACTGGCTGCAGAACAGCCTCTCCTCAAATTCCAATTCCTCCTACCCTGCTTCACCTTCAGAAGCCAGTGGAGGCTCCTCCGCTTAGGTGGAGGAACATCGCCCCACTGCCTTGAAGCATTGAAAGAAAGGAAAAAATAAAATGATAATAACAAAATGTTATTATCATTTTATTATTTCCTGCTGTGGCAGCTTTGCGTGATGGGCGGGGCTGCTCTGACACAGAGCAGGGCAGGAGAGGAGTTGTAGCACCCTCCTAAGCGTGCAATGACTGTTTGGCCGGCCCGAACTTCGCATGTTGTCCATGCAGGCTGCATTACAGCCTGTGTGGAGAACATGACCAGGTCCCCAGTCCCTGGCTGAGTGCCGAACCATAGCACTCAGACCAATCACTACGTTCCATTGCAGAGTTGTGATTGGCCAGGGGAGCCTGGGTGCTTCGTGTTCCATCCCCAATGCGAGGAGAGATTACAGAGAGACGCTGCGGTAAGGTAAGTTTTTTTCTTTTGTTTAATATCCCCTTATGGCCCTCCACTCCCGATCCGTGCCAGCCACTACTGCAGACCATAAACACCACCTGCTTCAGAAATTTAAACCCGTCATGTATGACAGGATGCAACACGTAAACAAATGTGAGTTATGTAACTGGCAATCATTATGTTACACCTGAGCTTCAGGTATTAAATGTGTTAAGCGGGCAAGATGTATCAATTGGGCAACACAGATGCACTATGAGTTGATCCAGTAGATAATGTGCAGGCTACCAGTAAAACAAAAATAATTAATTCATGAAACATAAATATATATATTATATTCTCTCTGTTATTTATGCAATTGGGGTTTTACATGCAGGTTTTCTAATGGGCGAATGTTTTTATGGGAATTTATTGGCTGAGGTAGAATGTCAAACATTCTGGAGAGACATGAAAGAGAAATTAGAGGAGACATTCTACCTAGAGTAGATCAATAAGTAAGCATAGGCCCGCCAGTCACAAAGTGACAAAATAAGATCTACCAGCTGCCCAAGTAGTTCTGAGGTCAAAAATGTAGAGCAGGCTGATACAGATGAATTATTAATACTGAAGTGAACTCCCTGATGGAATACTTTCACTTTAATGAGATAGCCTTTAGTATAACCATGAAACAAATAGCAGAGGTATAGATCAAGTAAGAAAAAAATACTCAACCTGACAGACACTTGTTTTAAATCCTATACGGTCAACTCAGTTCCTTCATCGTTAGTGGTTCATAACACGAGTTTATTCGAGTTGGATTATAAGCATACACTGTTTATTCTGTTAAGACATACATATATGACTGCAAATGCTACATGAAGCAAGTGAAATATGTTTCTCTTGCTCACACAATCATGAGGTTTATGTTGATGAGGTTAACACAAACTTGCTCTGTTATAGCAAATATTGAGACACAATACAATTATCAAATATGCCGTAAAGCCCTTCCCAGTACCCTTAGACTGTTCCCCACTATGCAACATGCTTATCATTCTCCCATAGGAATCAGGATTTTCAGAAGCCTAACTCACCCAACTTTCATCCCTAGTTATGGCTAGGTAATTATGTAGGAAAGCTTCTACTATAAAAGGAAGGATATGTTATAGCCCGGAATATGGCTGGAAACAATTTAACCATATATCCACGTCTTTACTTATCAGAAACACTTTTACTCTTTATGCTTTCAAAGCCGCTCGCAATCTTGTCATTTACCTTGCTCCTGTGTGTTCATGCTAAACCTTTGCTATGAATGATGCGTATTTGCATGGTAAAGCATAAACGTGCAAATTATGTAATTTTGCTTAGCAAGGATGAATGGAATTATTTGATTATTACCATATTAATCAATGGAATTCACCCAAGCCAGATGTTTACGTCTGCTACATTTTACTTCTGTCAGACCATATCCTTATGGTTTTTGCAAAAAATTAACCATAACCACAAGGAAAGAGACCAATTGTCCCACCACTGGAAAACTTAATTCTAAAACTCCAAGATTTAGGTTTTCTAATCTACCACACACAATTTTGTGAAAGACACGCTGCATTGGTTCCTCAAACGTAATACCCTGTCTAGTTAATTAATAGAACTATTCAGTACTTATACAGCAAATTCTCCTTGATCATGTGATCAAATTATGCGGAAATGTTCTACCAAAATTATAGAGAGTGAAATGAATTACTTTGCTGACAAAACTGAATGGGTCACCAACAAAAAAAATAAAAAAATCATCAAACTCATGCAGGAACTTACTTCCAATAACTGTAAACTGAACAACACCTCTAAAATTTGAACAATAAATTATAAGCGGTCTTCATCATCAAATGCAAAGACATAAGGCGAAACCTTCCATCTAGAAAGAAAGAGAGCGTTCCAATGCCTTTATTTAATTTTGCAGTCTTAGAAAGCACACTCATCCATAGAGTTTGGCAGCGCGTTGTAGAATATAGCAACCAGAGCTGCTTGGCATCCGTTACTGAGGACTAAAACAGACTGATAAACAGAATGTAAACATTTCATAAAAACATATTGGTGGATGGAGGAACCTGGTTTTGTAAAATACTTCGAATTCCTCCAGAGACAAAGAATAATAATCCGGTTCGAGAAATGTACATCTTGAAACTAAAATCCTCACCCCGCCCGTGTCAACTGATTCCTATTTTAATCACCAAAACATGTGTGGATACCCGAACCTCTGATGTCTGCCAGGTAAACAACTCCTTAAGGAAACAGTGTCTCGTGCCTTCCTGCTAAAGCATTCAATTACAGTGCCACTACCAAAAGAAAGAAAAAGAAACCGCAGAGTGCCCTGCCACCTACATACCAATCACCAGAATTCTATCCCACTAAATTAATTAAGAAAAACGCACATAACCAGTAATTTTCAATCGTGTATTTCAATCAAACTGGATTTATATAGCACTGCTAATCACCTGATAGGCTATCAAGTTGCTTGCAGGTCTCCAAGGCTCATTCGAACAGCCAGGTTTTGAGTGCTTACGGAAGACTGCGAGAAAGGAGATAGTACGGAACTGTGTGGAGAGGATGTGCCAGGGCTTTGCTGTGATGTAAGAGAAAGAGCGTCCTCCGCTTCTGCTTCGTCGAGGCATGTGGGCAAGTGCAAGGGTGGCAGATTGTAGATTTTTTGACGGCTGATGGAAGTTCATTCGGTGGTTGATGTATCCGGGTCCTTGGTTTTGCAGGGCCTTGTGTGCGTGGGTATGCATCTTGAATTGTCATCGCTTCTGTACAGGGAGCCTATTTGACATTAGTCAGACACTGTTTAGGCTATAGAAAAACACACAAAGTAGGCAAACTGAGAGAGCATTTGCTTGCGTGACATGTACATGTACATTGATAAGGGTGGAGCTGAGGGACGATGTACATGGATGAGGGATGATGTACATGTTGATAAGGGTGGGGTAGAGGGACAATCCCTGTGGGACTCCGCATATCAATCTCTTGGTCTCTGTTCCATTTGCACTGGAACCGTGTCGCTCTCACGAAGGATCCGTGCAAATAGGGAAAAGTTCACCTCTTTGCACAGCAGCATCACCACTGCGAGGCTCCAGTCCATCCGTCTGCGATACCCAGCAGCTCTTCATGCTCCGCGGACCATCGCCAGCGATACTCTCCTTGTTCCCAGTGAACTTCTTACATGCAAACAGGACTCTTAGCATAGTTCTTGAGGAGGCAAAACTTCAGCAGGACTTACCTAGGACTGTATCCAACCTTTGCTCCATCGTGGTCACCATTAACTTTTGGATTTGACCCAGTGTAGCACCAACAGATATCCCTGGTTGGCACTTTATGCTTTTAGGCACTATATTGCAGTTTAATCTTTAACAATTCATAACTCCGGTTCTACTTCTTGGATTTTTGACGTTTTGGTCTTGTTTTGTTCACTAATTTAAGTTCTATTATTCTAACCTGGCATTTTTGTGTGGTGTTTTCCCTGTTTTACTGTAATAAGTGTTGCACAAATACTTTGAACATTGCCTCTTGAGTTAAGCCTGCCTGCTCTGTAACAAGCTACCAGAGGGTGAACACAGGTTAATTTAGGGAGTGTATCTGACTAGCGTGCATACCTCTGCCAACAAGAGACCCCATTTCTAACAACCATCAAATAAGAGACACCAAGAAAAAAGAAAAAGCATTAGTGGACCGCATCAAAGGAAGCTCCAACAGCTGCAAGGAGATTGTCTTGATCGTTAAGGATTTCACCTCGCCCTTAGCCACTGTCAACAACATTGCTGCCTTCTAACAACTCTGTGACAACCTATCCAACTTCTTCCACAGCACAATTGCAAACATCTACAGCAACTTCGAGCACCAACCCAACCCAAGAGAACTCGTTGCTAACCTATCTACCACCAACCAAGATGGCCACATAACCAAATGGACAACCCTCACCAGAAACGACACAGTGGCAATCATGCAGACCATCCACTCAGGGGGCTCAATGGACCCATGCCCCCACTAAATCTAGAACCTGGGAACATCATCAATCAGCACCACCCTGACCCATATCATCAGCACCTCCATCACGCCTGCCACTTTTCAGGATGATAGGAAACTTTCAGAAATCAATGCCATCCTCAAGAAGCCCACAGCGAACTCGAACCAACTGAGCAACTTCCAACCCATATCCTTGCTCCCCTATCCAGCCAAAGTGATTGAGAAGGCCATCAACGAGCAACTTACAGCCCAACTCCGAACTTCACTATCTTCTAGACAACACTCAATCAGGATTTAGAAAAAACCACAGTACCGAAACAGTACTCATCACAACCACTGACAACATTCGAATCATCCTGGACTGAGAAGAAAATGTGTCCCTCATCCTACTCGACCTCTCTGCATCCTTCAACACTATCTTCCATAACATTCTCATCAGAAAACTCCACAAGATCGGCATACAGGGATGTGCTCTCAAACAGATCGGTTCCTTCCTCACAGGAAAGCTGATCCTCCGGGAAAGCGACGTGGTTCCAGTGCAAATGGGCCCTTTTGCGGTCACAAAGAGCCTAAAAGCTTGATTCTAAGAGCTTCAGCACAAGAAAACGCACTTCCAAGGGCCCAGGGCTGGATTGGCTCCACTTGGCAGGGTAGAGCTCACAGCTGACAGATTCCAGAGGCTGTAGCAGGGTTGAAGGAAGTCTTTGATGTCCCTGAGACTTCAGAACAAGGAGGCAGGCCAGCAAGCCCTTGGAGTCACTTGGTTCAGGGAATATAGAAATTCAGGTCCAGTCCTTCTCACCCCCAAACAAGGATGGCAGCAGGTAACAGGGCAGGCACAGCACAGCAGAAGTCCAACAGAGTCCAGCAGAGTGACAGTCCTTTCAGCAGCTCAGCAAACCTTCCTCTTGTCAGAGTGTCCGCAGGTTTAGACGTGTACTGAGTTGATGGTGTCAGGGGTTGAGTACATGTACCCAGTTGTGCCTTTGGAGTGGGATAGAATTTAAATAGAAGCCTTTGAAGTACACAAGGTCCATACCCTTCTGTCCCTGGCTCCAGACTCACTACAGGGGGGTATTCAGCTGTTTGTGTGTAGACAAGCACAGCCTTATTCTGTTGCAAGTTTCAGCTCCTCCCTCCCAATCTACGTCAGGAAGGCCTGGTGATGGTCCATCAGGATGCAAATGTGACACCCCAGCTCTCTTTGTGTGACAGTCTAGAGGGAATGCACAAAGCTCAGCTGTCATCCTCCCCAGACGTGTATTCAGAGACAGACTCAGGCACAGAATGGTTAAAGTACGAAAATGCCAACTTTCCAAAAGTGGCATTTTCAGAGTTACAATTTAAAATCTGACTTCACCATAAGTTGTGATTTTAAATTGTGAGTCCAGAGACTCCAAACTCAAAATTTCTATCTTGTCTCAATTAGAAATTACACTCAAAGCTGTAATAAGGCAATCCTAGTGCTAACCTTTGGGAAAGAAAGGCATTGCAGTAGTGAAAAACGAAAGACTTTTTCTCTACCTGGACATGTAAAACCTAAAAGTACATGCCAAATGTTTTAAATACACTGCACCCTGCCCTTGGGGCTGTCTAGGACCTACGTTAGGGTGACCTATATGTATTAAAAAGGGAAGTTTGGGCCTGGCAAGTGGATTAACATAGCAGTTTAAAACTGCACCCACAGGTTCTTTAATGGCAGGCCTGAGACACGGTTACAGGGCTACTGAAGTGGGTGCACAATCACTACTGCAGGCCCACTAGTAGTATTTCATTTACAGGTCCTGGGCACATGTAGTGCACTTTACTAGAGAACTATAAGTAAATTAAATTTGCCAATGGTGGATAAGACTATGTTACCTTGTTTTAGCATAGGAGCACCTGCACTTTAACACTGGTCAGCAGTGGTAAAGTGCCCAGAATCCTAAAACCAGCAAAAATGAAGCCAGGAAGTAGGAGGTCAGAAAGCAAAAAAAAGTCAGGGGAAACCAGTCCAAGGATGTCAGGTCTAACCCTGGTGAGAGTGTCTGAGTGCAGCCTTGTAGGTAGTCCTGTCTGTAGTGTTGTGGCTTGCTCTCCATGTTCTTTCTAGCTGTTAAACAATAATAATGTTGATCAAATGAAATTGGCAGGAGGTTGTGAAAACCAAGATGGAAAATATTTTTCTCAGGAAGGAACTCGGTCAGTCGACCCAGGCTTGGATATGAGCTTAACCACACTCCACTCCATACTCATCTCAAAGCATTATATTACTGACATTTAATGTGACTGTTTAATTCCACAAGACCAACACAACTCAGAAAGAATTTATTTTATCAATTGCAGACAATCTGTCAATTTCCACCTCTCTTAGATGAAGTAAATCTGGCTCAGTTAGTCGTGCTCACAAAATGTCAGTAAAGCAATTCAATTGATTCGACACAACCAAAAATGAATTAGCAAACTGGAATGTTTTGAAAGAAACATTAACCTGACATGTTTTCTGTCTAATACACAGAGACTAATCTGTTGCAAGGATTTATAATGGCACCCAGTTGGCCTGATATCTAGTTTCCAACCATCATGCAACATGCATAACATTCATATGAGACCTGAAATCTAAAGCTCTCCTGTTAGAAAATGGGTTGTTGGTTGACTGAGGTGTGAGCCCTGGTCAAGCAGCAGCCACAATCCTTGCCAAGGTGAGGCACAAGCCAACCCTAAATTAACCTGTGCTCAACCCTCTGGTAGCATGGCACAGAGCAGTCAGGCTTAACTTAGAGGAAATGTGTAAAATATTTGTGCAACACTGCAAACAACACACAAAAAAGATACCACACCAACATTTTTAAAAAATAGAGCAAAATTTAATGAATAAAACAAGTCCAAAATGACAAAAATCCAAATAGTAGAACCCGAGTTATGAATTTTTACTGAATTAGTGGAAATAGCACAAAAAAGCATAAAGTGCCAACTTGGGATATCTGGTTGCACTGGAAGAGATCAAAGTCACATTTTCAGACTGACCACGATGACGGCCAGCCGGATACGGTCACCAGCCGAAGTTTACCTTCTCAAATCCATGCCACGAGTGCTGTTCGCGTTGGAGGGGGCCGTGAGGAATAGGGAGAGTATCGCAGGATGTGGCCAGCATAGCACAAAGATTAGGCCAGGCGTCATGGGTGGGCGTTCCTGGAGCTTCGCATTCGCAGTCCCGGTGGCAGTCAATCCAGTAGTGCAAAGAGTCAGGGTGATGGAGTTTTATGCTGAATCGCGGTGCAAGTGGGGAGGTCTCAGTGCAAACAGCACTGTTTGCGGTCGCGAAGAGCCCAAAAGCTTGATTCAACTCACTGAGCCACATCAAGGGTCCAGGACCAGCGGCCCACCACTTGCTGGTCAGGAACTCACTTCAGCTTGGTCCAGGGGCTGGTGCAGGATGTTGGGGAGCCTTTTACATCCCTGAGGCTCAGATTAGGAGCCCAGGAGCACAGCAGATTAGCCTTTGGAGCCACTTGGTAACCTTACGTTCAAGATGAGGTTGCAGGTTCAGTTCCTCCTTCCCAGGTAAGAGGGCAAGAGACAGCAGGTCAACACACCAGGACAGCAGTCACTTCAGAGCAGACGTCCAGCCAGCAGAGTGGCAGTCCTTTCAGCAGCAAAGCATTCCTTCTTCTAGCAAAGTATCCACAGGTCCAGAAGTGTATTGAAGAGTTGGTATCTGAGGTACTTAATTTATACAAAGTTGTGACTCTAGAGGCATGCCTTTGAAGTGCACAGGTGCCCTGCCTTCCTGACCATGGCTCCAGACTAACAACAGAGGGTATGCAGCCCTTTGTGTGGAGACACGAGACAACCTGTTGAAGCGTATATGGGGCTGGACCCAGCTCCTCCCTCCCATCCTGTCAGTGATGGCCTATCCAGTCACATCTAAGCTCCCCATTGTGTGTGACTGATAGAAGGAGCACACAAAGCTAAACTGCTGACTACACCCAGTCATGTGACCCAAAGACAGGCTGCGGGCACTAAATGGCTGAGGCAAGAAAATGTCACCTTTCATAAAAGTGGCATTTTCAAAATTGTAATTTAAAATCTGACTTCACCAGAGTTAGGATTTTTATTACAATTTCAGAGACACAGGCAGAGGCATGAGAGGCAGAGGCAGAGACATGAGATGCAGACACAAGAGCAGGATGCAGAGATGCGAGAGCAAGCACGGCAAAGTGGACTCAGTGCAAGGAGGAAACGAGCAGGTAGGGCGAGTGACGCAGCAGCCGGGATCCAGAGGAGGATAGGCTGGAGACTATGGGACGGTACAACTGCAGCATGATTTCAGCATTATGACGCCATAATCTGTCTAGCTCCATAACCCCTGTACCTGTGTTTCATTTTTCTTAATCCCGCTAAGCCTACTAAAGCACACTAAAGCCCTCTGGGTTGCTGGTAAGAACATTTATCACCCGCCACACCTATTATTTACCACTTGCTGACTCTTGCCGCACACTGGTTGTTGATATTGCTTCGAAGTGCCACCAATTATGGGGAAGTTGGAGCCTGCTGAGTGGCGGTGCCTCAAGGGAGTTTCAAGTGCAACTTTTAAGTGTGTGCTAGAGCCTGCGCTAGTGCTGCCTGGAGAGGAGCCCATGATAAGATTGGACCCAGGAGGGAGCATTGTGTGATAGTAGCCTCAGAAATAGCCTCAGAACAGTCTCAGAACAACCTCAGATCACTGGGAGAAGGGGATGCAGAGGCAGAGAAGCCAGTGGTAAAGCGGGGAGGACGCATACAGAGTGAGGTCTTTTGGTGCACGGAAGCAGCCACTCTAGGGAATTGGTGCGGGTTGTGCCTGTGGGATCACCTTTTTCCCCTCCTGCTAGATCAAAAGGTTACCAGGCTGCCTTGGCCACTCTCTGGGTGCCTTCCATCCCACTAGTACAGTCAGAGGCGTTTGATTGTTCTGTCAGCATTTCAGCATCGCAGCATTCAAGCATTCCAGCAGCACCTTGCCACTCAAGCAGCTCTCCAATATCAGTGCTGGAAACAGGTCCTGTAAATCACTGTGAAATCATTGTGAACTGCCCGTAAATCAATTGTAAATTGTTTATCATCACTCTTCAGTGCAACTAACTTGTATGCTTCAGCTATTGCAGTTATTTCAACCACTTTTATCATTAACAAGGTCTTTGATAGAGGTGGGAGGAACTTGCGGAGTTTCACTACTTGCAGTTCTGTGTAGTTACATAAAAAGTCAGCGAGATTCCATGGAGTTCTGCGAGAGGGCAGAATCAGAATGTCAAACTGAATTTTATTGCCAGGAGCTTGTTCTGTGCTGCAAAATCACTGCGAATGGCACTATGCAGCATGCTAGATGCCGCTGCTTCTTTGCTGCCGCTCGAGTAGATTTTCTGCTAGCAGCAGTTTTCTCACCGCAAGCAGCAGCTTTCTCACTGTGAACGGTCACAACAGACCGTGACTGCCTGCATTGAGAAAATCTAGCGGGGTGCCATCCTAGTGCCCAAAAATCATGCTAGGAGACGTCAATGCTTACTCGCACTCACCAACTTAACATTGGCGAGCCACGCGACAGAAAAAACTCCACCATGCAGCGGAGTTTTGCCAGGAGTCCACATTACAAACTTAATGCAGAGTGGGCAAATCTCCGCAAACTCTGCCTGAGGAGTGGAATTTATCGACTACCCCTAGTCCTTAATATGGAGCCGTTATCCAAAACCGACTATGTTGGAACATCAGTCACGTAATCAATAGGGGGAGAGAGAAGCTGAGATCCATTCGGCTTCCACTTAATAGGCACATAATTAAAAGGGGCAATGGATCACTTGTCCTGTTTTTTACACCAGGTTCTAGGGTCCTGACAATCTAAAAAAACCCTCATTCACGTTAGCAAACGTCGGAGTGGTATATCTTGATTTTCCGCTTCAATTAATACGTGAAAAGCATCATCATGGGGTTTTTATTATGCTTTCCTCCACCTGGAGGGAGACCAACTGGTAGTTTCAGTAGTGATCAGAAATAGTGAGTGGGTGTGCAAAGTGAAGTTAAAAATACCTCCAATCCTCAATGTTGTTTTATTCTTGTAGGAAATGGGGTGAGATTAAAAGAATAGGTGGTGCGTGAATAGAAGGGCTACTGTTCTATAGCACAAGCTTTAAAAAGATCTGTGGTCGACATGTTTCAGCCCCTTTGGCGCCCAATCGGGTCAGGGGGCTTTCTTCAGGACCAGATAGGAGCACGTGACCATTCGTAAAGTGCGCGGATAAGTTACACATTTACCCTTCTTCACAGTGGGCCTTTTAGAACACTGGAGGGTTACTGGTCAGTGGTACCTGTAACTGAAATAGAAAAAAGACCATGGAAAGCAAAACATTTAGTTACTAAATAAAATAGTGTGCTTGATATGGTGCTAAAGAAGTGATAGTCATTTCTTACTTAGAGTCCCTTGATAGGGAAATTATACATATTCTAAGGACCCAGTGCGTGATAATAAAAATATTGATATTAGAGATTAATAAGAATGCCATGCGCTTCTCAGAAAAAGGTTAGTCAGCGTCTCCTTTGTATGCGGCAATGAACCCTAGGCACGCCCTGCCTTTGGCTCTAAGCTAGACCCTTAAAATCACGCTCACATATATGGGCTACTGTCAGCAAGTGTTGGGCGATTAGAAGTGCTGGTTGGTGGCGCGTATGTGAGCAATGGGTGTGTTAGGGTACCACTCATGTTTCAGTGTGGTGGGGCCTATCAGACTTTCCTACAGGACATCCTGTTTCGCAAAGACTGGTCAGCTATCTCTTGGAAGTGCACAAGGGACTACTTAGTCCTGATTATTAAAACAGACACCAGACTATCAGAAGCCATGACCGTCAAAATACAACTTAGTGAGGCGAAATTAAAGACAACTGTCCACATTCAGTTTACAAAAAAAGGCTTGAAGAAATCAACAAAGAAATGAATGAAACCAAAGAATACATCACGCAAAACAAAATACAGAAACTAGGAAAAGACCTCAAGCGGTTCTCCATAGAGAAAATGCATCCATACACAAAAGAAGACTACACAGCATCGGAACAACAAAGCGACAATGAGTCATCTGGAGGAAATTCCACGGAAAATTCAGACTGGCGATGAAGCACCATACCAAAGAAGTAACTGAGGACAAAACAGACGCCCCCCATGCAGATGGCAGCACCCATGGTGCACACCCCAATTCGGTGACCACCCACAACCCCTCTACTAACCATATGTACCAAATTTCCCAGTTTGGATGAATCCCTATGTGCAAGGCCCCCCGCCGATGGGACCACCAATGGGACCACATCAAACAAATAGGCCGCCTTTTTTAGGGAGAGGCCCCAACAATCGAAAGGAAGGAGAAAAGGAGTGACTTGGACCGAACAAGATCGTCAAGTCCTAACCCGCAGCATGTCCAAGGAGAGACCGAGCATCAGCACAACTCGCTAATAGTGAACTTGACGGACTGGACTCTTACAGAAGATGAACAAAAAGTTCTGAATAAAGGCCTCTGTTTTGTACCAACACCACTCCTAGACCAGTTCAAACTACAATGTGAACTAGCTGAATTTTGTCGTAAAATAAAACTTAAAGCCTTTTTTAAAGACAAAGAGAACAAAACACCAACAAGTGACACCAACTTACGCAATAAAGCCACCTTTTGCCCACCGGCACATCAAGTTCCAGTGGAAATACAAGCCTTTGAACAAGCACTGTTCAACGAAGTAGAAAACTTAACAAGCATGATCAAGAAGCCCTTCATGAATATCACAAAACGGGAACGCCTAGCACTTGAAGGACTACGTAAACACGAAGGACTGATAATAAAACCAGCGGACAAGGGAGGAGGCATTGTGCTCCTCACGAAGGAAAACTACGACAAACAATGCACAGATCTCTTGTCTGACAGGAAATTCTACTCAATTTTAACCACAGATCCAACACCGAGGCTACAATGAACCATTGAACTCATGGTGGATGAGGCTGAAATGAACCTATGGATTTCCAAAAATGAGGCAGACTTTTTAAAGACAAAGTCTCCCAAAATGCTATACTTTTACTCTTTACCCAAAATACACAAAACCAGGACACCACCTCCAGGACAACCCATAGTCTCCGGAATTGGTTCAATACTTGAGCCTCTATCTCAATTCGCTGATCATTACCTGAGACCCCTGGTCCAAGTGACTCAGACCTATCTCAAAGACACCCGAGACCTACTAAACCATCTGAAAGGTCTCACATTTCATGAAGGAACAATGTGCCATGTAGGACTTGACATAGAAAGCCCATATACCAGCCTGCCACAACAAAGGACCCTACAGACCATTGAAGACATACTATTTGCACAACAGTGGGAGCACAACACCCCCAGACATTTTGTTCTTGAATGCTGCAGGCTAGCTCTCACCGAAAATCACTTTGAATACAATGGAACTCTATTCTTACAGACCCAAGGAACTTCAATGGGCAGCACATTTGCCCCCAGTATAGCCGGATTATACGTCAGCAATTTCGAAAACAAACACATCCTCAATGATGCCAATGCATACAAATCCAAAATACTTTTCTGGAAACTTTACATCGATGATGTGATAATGATCTGGAATGACACCCCAGACAGCCTACCGGAATTCCACAGTTGGATAAACACCAAGGATGAATTCCTCAAATTCACATATACAGCAGATGACCATAGACTGGACTTTCTGGACTTAACTATATACATAGAAAACAACACCATAAATACCAAAACATTCTATAAACCCACTGCAAAGAACAGTCTTCTTTCATTCAATAGCTGTCACCCGCGTCCCCTCAGAGAAAACCTGCCATACAGTTAATTCTTACGAATCAGGCGGAACTGCAGCAAAATACAGGACTACAAAGCACAAGCTAAAGACCTGAGTCAGAAACTGAAAACATGAGACTACCCAGCGAGAGTAATATAGAAATGCCAAAAAAGAGCGAGGAATCAGCATAGGGACAATCTCTTAGAAACAACCATAAAAGAACAAACCAAAGATATACTCACCTGCGTGACAACATATAATACAGCTTCCAACACAGTGAAAAAAATCATAAACAAAAATTGGCACATTCTCACGTCAGGCTCCCTCAAATGGCCAAAACCCAGATTTGCTAATAAAAGGACAAAAATATACGCGACCTGTTGATCCACACAAGACCACCGACCTGAAAAATCCAGAACAGAATCCATCAGACATTTGTGGAACATGACACCCGTACCAGGCCACTACCCATGTGGGTCATGCTCTGTGCAAATTAACGAGAACTGCGAAGAGTCTACAACTAACACCAGATTTCAAATGGTCCCTACGACAGCACACAAACTGTAATACCACCCATGTAGTCTACATGATTACATGCCCTTGCAACCTCAAGTACATCGGTATGACCTGTAGAAAAATCAAACAGAGAATTGGAGAGCACAGAAGCAACATCAAATGCAAGAAAACCACCACAAAGATGAGTACCCATTTTATCAATGCCCAACACACAGTTGAAGAAATCAACTGGGTAATCCTAGAGACATTAACGGAAAAAGACCACAACGCAGAACGGATTCTTTTTGAGAAAGAACAAAGGTGGGTGTACCGTCTTAAAACTGACAAAACTGGGCTGAACGACAACATCCCATGGCACACGGTCTTATGTTAAACCCAGACAGACAACAGAGAGACTAACTGCTACACCAACCAACAAGAATGTGAAGGCACCCCCTGCATCTAAAGGGACCCTTTATCATAACTCAAGAATCCCGCAAAAATAGTACTAATAACACCACACCCGCCAAAACAATGCAACACTGAACACACACACAATATATCCAGATATCGTAATAGTAGGTATCACAGACGAAAGGTACATCTATAAACATGGCTACTACACAAACAAACCCAGTATGTTTGTTTACAAAATATAGAAGCCAAAATAGACGCCATCATTATGTGATATAAGGTTCATCACACATGCACCAGATACAAGATGGTACAATATTAAAATAATACCTAAGAGATCCACTATATAGACTACGCAATCCTCTTTTTAGCCAATAACATCGTCAACAAGCTACCTGTTCAGTGTAACTAAATGAGTCTTTTCAAATGTATGCCCCAAAAACGAGTGAGTGTTATTATTCATTCGAGAACATGATACATGATACCCATTAACAATCTCACATGTGCACGTAGACAATTGAGTCTCTTCACTATGCCCATACATTACTAACATCATTAATACAGCTCCGCTACCGGCCCGCGTCACCGGGGCACAAGAAACGGAGCCAGCACAAGTCGTGAAGCAGACTCCGAAAAGGTATGTCTGACAGCACGCGGACATTGTATACTGCCATCAACGACACCCTTTCTCCTAAATACAATTAATATTTAACCTCTCTCTGCCACATTCAGAGTTAACTACTCTCTGCTTGTCTGGGAATGAAGCCGAACAGGCCGCCAAAACAAGGTATTGCAGCGCGGCATGCCACACGCGCTTAGTAATATCTCAGCAGCAAGTGATGCGCTGATCAAGTGGGCTTGTCTCTTCCTTCTCATATGCATTACTCTATATATACCAATGACTGTCGTTTGAAGTGTAGGCCCTCTTCAAATCTGATAGGCCCCACCACACTGAAACATGAGTGGTACCCTAACACACCCATTGCACATAGAGGCGCCACCAACCAGCACTTCTAATCGCCCAACACTTGCTGACAGTAGCCCATATATGTGAGCGTGATTTTAAGGGTCTAGCTTAGAGCCAAAGGCAGGGCATGCCTAGGGTTCATTGCCGCATATAACGGGGACACTCACTAACCTTTTTTTGAGAAGCGCATGGCATTCTTATTAATCTCTAATATCATTATTTTTATTATCACGCACTGGGTCCTTAGAATATGTATAATTTCCCTATCAAGGGACTCTAAGTAAGAAATGACTATCACTTGTTAAGCATCATATCAAGCACAATATTTTATTTAGTAACTAAATGTTTTGCTTTCCATGGTCTTTTTTCTATTTCAGTTACAGGTACCACTGACCAGTAACCCTCCAGTGTTCTAATAGGCCCACTGTGAAGAAGGGTAAGTGCATAACTTATCCGTGCCTGTTACGAATGGTCACGTGCTCCTATCTGGTCCTGAAGAAAGCCCCCCGACCCGATTGGGCGCCAAAGGGGCTGAAACATGTCGACCACAGATATTTTTAAAGCAGGTGCTATAGAACAGTAGCCCTTCTATTCACACACCACCTATTCTTTTAATCTTACCCCATTTCCTACAAGAATAAAACAACATTGAGGATTGGAGGTATTTTTAACTTCACTTTGCACACCCACTCACTATTTCTGATCACTACTGAAACTACCAGTTGGTCTCCCTCCAGGTGGAGTAAAGCATAATAAAGACCCCATGATGATGCTTTTCACGTATTAACTGAAGCGGAAAATCAAGATATACCGCTCCGACGTTTGCTAACGTGAATTAGTTTTTTTTTAGATTGTAAGGACTGTAGACCCTGGTGTAAAAAACAGGACAAGTGATCCATTCCCCCTTTTGATTATATGTTGGAACATCTTCTGAGACCAAGAGGTAGGGCAGTTGGGGCTGACATCACTAAAGGCTACAGAGATTAAAAATGAGTGCACAAAGAGGCTGTCAGAGTGGGTGCCCCAGTGCAATCTCCTCCAACACTCCCTACCCCCATTTTAGACACATCTGAGGATGTCATCCAAGGGCCCCTAGAGGCTCTTGATATAGGGGGCTTGAGAATGGTGTTCTTTCAGCGAGAAGTGGTTGGTGGTGCCGATGTCTCATGTACCCTCAAAGATGGTACAGAGGTTATTTCAGCGACAGTTAATCCTATTGTTCAATGAGTAAACGTAGATCTCGGAGGTGCTCCCGATGTGACTAGCATTCTCCACGGTTAAGCCGCCATTGTGTCTCCGATGGTCGTTCAGAAGAAAGTCCTGTTACTCCAATTTTTAGGTCAAAACAAGACATGCAAGAAGGGTCAGCCGAAGTTGCAACAGAGCCTGCACTAGAGTTTTCATCAAATACATTAATAACTCATACTGCTCATTCTCCAGTGACGAAAAGGAAGCAGAATCCAAAGCAGAAGCAGAAATCAGTCAGGTTGGTTGCAGGGTTGACATCATGTATGCAGGACTTTGTTACAAAACATTTTAAAGCAAGAAGCCTGACAACTGTGTTAAGCGAGGGGGTGCGGGCAATGTGGTCTTGAGCAATGACAATGTCAATTATAAGAAAGACTTTGTGAGTGTGGCAAGGTTGCAGTCGGGACACAAAATAGGGGTAGGAATCGAAGAGTTAAAAGATTCTACAATGGAGACTTCTATTACTGTCAGGTCAATTGTAACCCAGCCTCAGAAAGCAAACTGTCCTATGGGTGATGGTGAGATGGGTGATGTTGATGTTTTACCAAAAGGCCAGGGATGAGGAAATCTTGTAGAATCTATGAAGGATTGTTTTGATGAATTCCAGAGTGTGTCTCAGAACAGGGGTGGTGTCTTTTGGTGGGCAAGTTCTTAAAGTACATAAAGTTTGTTAATCTTTCAGTCCACAGGGCACCTGAGGTCACTCAATTCAATGTTTCTGTTGATAAGGTGATTGGCGATGAGGCATCCCATTATACTTCTGATAGTGCCTGATTAGGACCAGAGAGCTGGAGCTGTCAAGCCTATCTAACTTTATGGAGGGTTTTCAAATTTGGGCAGAAGGTTCCCTGGGGGCAAGATCCCGAGATCATCATCTTCGCCACTATACATAAGGGGATGTGGGTTTTTGTGTAACTGTGACTGAACCATCTTTTAATTCACAAACTGAGGTGTTATCTTTTACCGAGCATGAAGAGTCAGGTGTTGGCTTGAGGAGGGAGGGCCTTGGTGACAAGTATGAGTTTATCAATGAGACCAACTCCCAGGTGAATGTATCTGAGTTTGCCCAAGACCTGTCAATGATGAACCCTTTATTGCTTATGCATGTAACCTTCCAGGGAATGTTAAAGGCCTTAGTACTGAATAACACCCAAAATGTTAAGCAGATTCAGCCTCTTGAAAGCATAAGCAAAATGTAAAAGGATGGGGCAAAGGACCCTGCCCTGGGAGAGGGGTTCTTTTTAGTCCCCAAGTGGTTATGCCATCTACTGCACATGTTGTAGGGTGTGGGTCCTTCATTTCAAATTGCCCCTTTCTAGTTCTGAATAGGGGGAGTGCTTTCGGGAAGTGAAGAGTCCTGTCAAACATTAGAATCAACCTACCATGCAGAATGGGGGGTTAAAGGAGGGCCACTGGTAGGAAGAGAAGTGTAAAACTTGTGGGAAGGTAGAATGTGCGTGGAGTGGTGTCTCTTAGGCAACCTCCTGAGTTACCAACCTCAGTAGTGAATTTTGAGAAGGGCAAGAAACCAGTTTTCAGGGAGAGGCCTTGTAAGAAAGGCATAGGAAGGCCTAGGAAAGTTCTAAGGGGAGGAAACACCCAAGAGCAGACTATCAAATGTGTGACAGTAAGGAAGGAGGTAATTGGGGGTAAAAGTGATATAGAGAGCCGCCCCAACCCCATGTCTCGTAATAGAATTTCGGGTAAGAAAGAAGCCAAGGTTATCTCAAAAAAGACTCAATCAGTCCAATTAAGAGATGATCCTAGGCCCAGTATGTTGCTGCAGTTATTCTTTAAACCCCAGTCTAAGAGGAAAATGCAGCCCTCTGCTAGCCGACCTCTAAATTGATCTAGAATGTTAAGTGCATTTTCAAATGTTAAAAAGTTAAAGAATATCTCCTCAAAGGAGCTGGTAATGGTAGGCTTCAAGATCGTAGTAGGGGTGGAACTAATGTGTGTACTGTTTGCCTCTGAGAAGATGAAGAATTTAGTTGAAGCCTTAGCATCCACTCTGGTAGCAAATGGCATTTGCCTATGCAAAGGTGCTGAGGTAAATAGGAGACTGTAGAAAAGAGAATCCCTTGGTGGAATAATATACATACACACTTCATACAAAGCTCAAGCACACAAGGCGGATATATGACCTATATATTACACCAAAAAACCTACCAAATCTCTAGCCCATGTGGTAGAATTACACAAGCAACAATTGCCTTTTTGCTATTAAAAATATATACTTTATTAAAATATCTGCGTCACAATATTGTTAGAGCATTATAAAAACATTATAAAAACACAATTGTCCAGGTGTACAATTATTAAAACAAAAATCTGACATTCATTACAAACCCCACATACATATATTTCTACGCAACACCATTTGTTTAGAGAGAAACACAAAGACAGTTCATTTTGTCATGAAATAACATATCTATTCAGAACATTTCTTTGACTACTCCTAAGTATAATCAATTATTGTAGGGTAGACTTGTTCCACGGATTATGTTTGAAAAGGCGTCGACGCGTTTCGATGGCTCTAGTGTTTTTCCATCTTTATCAAGACAATCATTAATCTCTCTATTGGCACTGTATGGTTGCCATTAATTCCAAATCCTTATTTCATTTAACTTTTTAAAACGAACTTTTAAATCTGTACATCTGCTTGGCATAAATCCAGCTTGCGGTCCACGAACATCTGACAGCATTAATTGTCTCCCCCGTCTATAGAGTTTCCTCCTTAGTTCTAGGTCCCTTCGTACTGTTGTTATCTTTTTACAGTCCGTTTCGTATTTCTTCGTTAGAGTCTGTATATTCCTGGCATTTCACTAGCCTGGTATCCGATGTATGCCCCTTCGTACTGTTATTATCTTTTTGCAATTCGTTGGGTGTTTCTTCGTTCGAGTCTGTATGTTCCTGGCAATTCGCTAGCCTGGTATCCGATGTATGTATTTAAAACTTTCCAGAAGTTGTATATAATTTAAAATCAATTTCAGTATAAACGCTCATCATCACACCGCTCACGGGCATCTCAGTCCGGACCTAACGTCTCCAATACACCAAATAGGAGACTGCCAGCCAGCCAGGAAATGGTGGTTGCCCCCGGAAAACCACATGTTTCTGTGAACACAGTGAGTTAAAACGCAATCAGGCCATCTACGCCAAGTCCTTCGGTGTAGGGCAGAAGACAGGTGCTAGAAGGATCTGATGTGAATGGGATGGGCGACAAGAAAGAATATTTACCCTTACATTTCAAAGTTATAGAGTCCAAACTAGGGGCAATCAAGGTCTGCCCCACCACCTCGATCTTGATATGATTAGACACCCCTGCAATTCCTGAAGGAACGAGGTTCATAGTCACCATAGTCTCCTTGGGAGCAGATAGTCCCCTCCCAAAAGGCATGCAGGGTTGTCATATTTCAGCATGGAGAAATATAAGAATTGAGGAGATTGACTGGTAGGAGTTAGGGTACCTACTGCCAGGTCATGTCTTGGGTCAAATCTTTTATGAAAATGGGAAACTATAGAGCAGTCCTGACTAATTAACTTGTATTGTTTCAGCAGGAAAGCTGGCTCTTAGAGTGCCTGGTTTTTGAGGGATATATTGCTACAGCGCAAAATGCCAAGCCCTCGATCAGGGGAAGAGCAGTGGGTGGATTACTAATGTCTGTCTGCTGTGGGAGGAAAGTAACAAAGTTGCAAACTGCTTGTGTATGTGTTATTACCTGCTTAATCAACCTGTTCACTGATAATGCTGAGTTGAATCAAATGATTTATTGAAGCATATATGTTTCACCAGCCAGACCCTTACCCGAGTGCGAACTGTTGAATTTGGTTAATGATGTGCAAAAAATGTCAATGGATTATCCTGATGCCCTTTTTGTTGTTTGGGGGACTTTAATGAGGAATGAGTGTTTACAGAGTTTGATGATTCCATGAAGGAACTATTGTTAGCATCAAATATTTCCAACTGTATTTTTCTGCTAAGTACCATTGAAGGTCATGTGAAGGTTCTGCCTTGCTTATTTCAGTAGAATATGATCAACGTGAACTGTCGGTGTAATGGTGATATACCTGCTGGCAGAACCTTCAAATATGGTAACAGCTGTATGCCCACTGGACTACGTGTTTGTCCCAATTTACCAGTTTCATTACGTGATTTTTTTAAAGTTATTGATTTAGGATATAATGATCACAATGCTCTTAGTTTAGAGTTTAAAAATACTTTTGTGTCTCAAGTAAACGTCACCTTGCCCCCTGAGGAAGTTTACCATCGAAGAATTTGGGTTTTGATCATGAAAGACTCACTTCAGGCCCTATAGTCAATTGAATTTGATTATTTAGATTTGTAAATAGGAGATGATGGGATAGGCTAGCACAGCAGATTGATGAAGCAATTATTGGCCCATTTCAAGCTAGCAAAGGGTAAACCTAAGCCAGTTTGTGGGGGTAGAGAGAAGGGGAATGGCTGGTTTGATGATGATTGTCAAGAAGGGAGAAGGACTATGAATAAGTGTAGTTGACGCTTTAATACTAATCCAAACAATGCAAGTGTTAGAGAAGCTATGGAGGCATCGAAAACTGCATATCTTGGCTTATGTTCCCATAAAAAGGGAATTTTACAAGTTAAATTCGGAGCTGATGCTAATAACTATTGTAGAGAAGAATAGTAAGCATTTTTGGCTGCTGGTGAATTCGGTTACCTTTACTCCGCCAACTTTCCTTTGAGGCACAGATAAGTGAAGATGATTGGTACACATTTATTTATTTCCTCTACAGTGGTAGAAACTCTGAAAATTTGTCGGTGAACTTGGCTAGTTCCCAAGCTGATAGAGAGGCTATCACAAACTCCCAGACAACCGTGGTACTGTACTGAAAGGCTTTAGGGCTGGTAGTCCAGATGGTCTCCGATCTGTTATCTTTAAAAAGGATCCTACGAAGTGGGGTGTAAATTTGAGTGGGTTTTTTAAGTGAGTAACATCTATAGTTATTCTTCCAGATTCATGGAAGGGAGCCATAGTGAAATCTATTCATAAATAAGGTAAAGCTGACTAGCCAGCTAACTATCGTTTGATTTCTTTGCAGGATATCACTTCTAAGCTATTTGCCCAAACCCCATTAAAGAAACTAGCCACCTGGGCTTTTGATACTGGTCTGATCCCTGTGGAGCAGGGAGGATTTAGGCCAAAACACTCAACAACGTACCACTGTTTTACTCTGTAGGGTACCACAAGGAGGTCAATGGAGCTAGTAGGTGGCCTTTGCTGCTGCTCCATTGACTTCAGGGAGGCATTTGATAGGGTGGACAGACATACGCTTTGGCGAAAGCTCTGACAGTGGAATATATCTGAGGTCCTGTTAGATATCCTGGTAAAACTACATAGTAATAACTGGGTACAGGTTGATCTTGACGGGACAGGTAGGCTGTCGAGGCCAATCCTGGTAGAGAATGGCTTACGTCAGGGATGTGCTTTAGCTCCTCTGTTGTTTAGTTTATTTATAGTAGACCTCCTCCAGGTATTAAGTGCTATTCACAGTTTTTCTCATAGGATTGGGGGTAGGAACACCAGTTGCCTTATGTATGCAGATGAGCTGGTGGTGATGGATCTTATGTATATTGGGCTCCAATGCAAATTAAATGCATGAAATTCTTATTGCCTTAAAAATAAATTAACGATCTACAATAAGACAAAAACCTTGTTCTTTGCAAAAAGAAAAAGGATATTTACTAGGTTTTTAGGCAATGCACGGTATGAGTAGGTAAGGTAGTATAAATAGTTGGAGATGATTATTTCAGATTATTTAAGATGGAATACCCATCTGGCCAGTTGGAGGCTTGTATCGACAACTGAGGTGAGTGACTTGAATCAGTTCGACCTCAAATAAAGTAGTTATACCTTTGAGCCACTAAGTAAAGTCATACAAGGTAAATGAATCCCTCAGGTTCTATGTGGAGCTGAGGCGCTGGCAATAGATAAAGGGGTTGCATGGGAGGGATTGGAAGGTAGCATTCTGAAATACCTCCTTGAGCTACCAAAAAATGTAATGGTTCAAGCCATAAGGAGGGAGTTGAAAACTGCAGCCTGGAGTGCTCTGGTGGAAGCAAGGGCCTTGTAATTTTATTTTTTGAGTAACAATGGAGGCCCCTGAGACAAATTATCTGTGCTAATTCTTGCTGAGGTAATGTCAATCTTCCCTGGTAAGAGAAATCCAGTGAAAGTAATGTTGGAGCACCTAGATATCCCAGATACGCGCCTTGAAAGGGGAGAAGGGAAACAAATGAGTCAAATAAAGAGCACTCTTAGGTGTTGTACTGAGGAAACTAGCTGGAGTGAGGACCTTCTGTACTTGAGGAAAAAGAGATCTGCTGCGCTCTTTCTAATTTTCCAGGAGGGCATCGACCTCTTCCCATATTTATACAGAATACCAGATAGGATTCTGAGAAATGAAATTCTGAGGGTAGGAATTGATCCGGGATGGCAGATGCCAGCGCTAAAAGCAGGATAGCCAAGAACCATGGTCAGTGCTCATTTAAGCAGCATAAAAAATATTCAGTGAGGCACCTACTGGTGGATTGTGTATTTTTTTTAGAGGAAAGAAAGAAGATCCTATGTCAGGTTTAAAAAAAATATGGGATACGGTCGAGAGAAATGGGATTAAACCTGGCATGTGGTTTGAGACATCAGGATATAGCGTTTGCTATTTGCCAATACTTGTGCAAAATTGTATCATCCTATGCCAGGATTTTCCCTCCCGAGCTGTCCTAGATTAGCACTGATATACCGTTTAGGGAGACTGGGATAACTTTTGAACTTTTAGGGGTAGATGTAGACCAAATTTGGAGGATGCCCTGGTTATTGATATTGGCCCTGAAATTGAATAAAAATAGCCCTTTTGTGAGTACGGCCTGGTTTAAGATTTTGATAATTATGGCCTTGCACAATACACCTTACTTGTTATAACTGAGACTTTATGCTTACGCTTCATTAGGGCCAACTGTTTTTTCATCTGAATATGTTATACTTGACTATGAAAGTGTTTTGCTGTAGATTCTCCTATGATGTCCTTTCAAAAGGTGTTTTAAATATGGATTGTGTCTCTACCGTTCTATGCTATAGTGGCCTAGTACAATGCACTTTGTTGCCAAGCATATGAAATGAGTCTTGTATGTTGTAGGTTAAACAGAAGCATTTTAAACAATTACAAATGTATGGGATGAACGGGTTGCAGATCCCCCTAAGATGTACTTTAGTTGAGAATATATTTTATATACCATTTTATATCTGCTTTTGGTCTGTGTTATCTGTTGGTTGTATTGATATGATTACGTGCTATTTATTGTAGATGTTATGATATTTGTAATTGTATTATGCCGATGAATTATGAAATGTGTAATATTTCTGTAAGAATTTATTTCTTGGAAATGAAAAGAATCTGAATCTGAATCAGAGACACCAAAAATTAACTGGTTACCTGTTGCCATTTTGATATTTTACTTATAAAAAGTAATAAGATAACTCCAATGTTATCCTAAGGGAGAGGTGAGCCTTGCAGTAGTGAAAAACACATTTAAGAGTTTTTCACTACCAGGATATGGAAAACTTAAAAGTACATGTCCTACTTTTTAAATGCATTGCACCCTGCCCTCTGGGCTGTTCAGGGCCTACCCTAGAGGTGACTTATATGAATTATAAAGGAAGGTTTGAGCTTGGCAAATGGTTTAATTTGACAGGTCAATGTGGCAGTTCAAACTGCACACACAGGCTTCAATGTTAGGCCTTAGACATGTTTAAAGTGCTACTTAAGTCGTTGGCACAATCAGTGCTGCAGGCCCACTAGTAGCATTTATTTTACAGGCCCCAGCACATGTTGTGCCACTTTCCTAGGGACTTATAGGTAAATCAAAAATACCATTTTGGTGTAGCCAGTTCTATCAGGTTTTAAGGTGAGAGTACAAGTACTTTATCACTGGTTAGCAGTGGTAAAGTGCAAAGAGTCCTATGGCCAACAAAAACAAGCTGTTGTGAGTCAACGAGGAGTTCCATGAACATACAGAGGAGCAAGGCAGAATGCTGAGTCGATTTATAATGTACTGGTACCCTGAGATGACTTGCAACATCCTTATCATGTACAGCACTTTACTTTACCCAATATAAATACATTATCATGCCATCATCTCTCCCGCGAACCACTTAAAACTCTGGTATGTAGCTCTTTCTTATGAAAGTGAGAGCATGTTTGCAAATAAGAAGAATAAAAATAGAACCCCTGGTGCAAAATTAAACACATCAAAAAAGCAGCTAGATATTTACTGCAAAAAGATTTTAGAATCAGTTTGATACAAGTTATTTACATTTAAAAACAAAGCTGCAGTATTTTGGAGTAAGTAGAAACATGCAGAAAGATTCTAACTTCTTTATAATTAACTAGGGAGCGCAAATAAATAAACATGTTGCCATTAATATCTCGTTTCTGCTTGTCACAGTAAGCTAGGAAAACAGAGCAGAAGAAAGAAAATTAATGTTTTGTTTTTCTTTAAACAGTTATTTTAATTATGCTCCATGACCTAACTTGAACTGCCTTTTCATTCGCTGCTTGCTTTGGCAGCAGGCATTGTGACTTCAGACCTCAACTGTATAAGTTATTACAGCTGAGTTCTGATGTCATTTCCTTAGGATCGGTGACTTGGTGTGTCACAAGTCACTGATTATGTAGAAATTAGAGAGCTGTTTTTATAAATGAATTGCAGAATTCCATGTATTATAAAATGATAAGAGCAAGAATATTGGACCCGGGGAAGTGCTGCAACATTTCTAAAGGTGCTTTGTCTCTGAGTATTGTGTAGAAACATTTAAAAACTTACCTTCCATGACCTGCCACACGAGCATTGTTTTAAAAAATCTATCAAGTATCCCTACCATTCTTGCATTCGCAGGAACATATATTTCTAGCACTTCTAAGGTCTAAATGAATTACTGAATGGGCCCAAAACGTTTTATGATATTTGTAGCTAGAAATGGTGGTGTTTTGAGCACTTCATGCTATATTAAATAATTAGTTTTGAGACAAAGAAATGTTTTGTTTACATTCAGGTGAGCATTGAGAAGTCATTACTCTGACAATCTCCGTCCTGCTTACAAATACTGTGGTAAAGTGAAGACACTAGCCACCATTTAGGTGTGCAGAAAGAGCACAGAGGCCAGTGCTGTTCATAGGTGCAAATTGATAATATCCAGGTTGCTACTGGCAAGATCCTGATGGAGATGCTCAACTGATTATCTGCATCACTATATCCTTCAACTAATATATTTGTGCATTATAAACTAAGATTGAAAATAATGCCATCATTTTTACATAACTGGTTGTTTAGAGGAAATCAATACATAGCAATACACATATTTCTAAGAGTATAGATTGTAGAGCCTTGTGCGGTCATTTACAGTCTAGCTGGCAGCCTAGTAGGTCAACACTGTATATGGGCTCCACTCCCGTGGTAAAAGGAACACTGGCTACCTGTTACTTCAGTGTGTCTCCACAGTGGTGCCTCCACTGAAGGCACTGATCCTTGGCCGAGCAGGCACCATGCTTGTTGCCCTGGCACTGTAAAGTATTTAGTTCTGCAGCAACAAACTCCCAGAGCTAATTTTTGTTCTTGCAGAACAGAAAAAGATTGGCTGTGATGGTCAATGTTAAAAGGATTTATAGAGCGCATGGCTACCCTAGGACTTCCCAGTGCTAGCATGTAGACTAATGGAAGCAAAAGCGAGAGAAAAGGAGATTAGTTGCAATCAGTAAACATCCAAGTTTTCAGTTTTTTCCTGAATGTTGCCTCTAAGGCAGTAAATCTGATCTCCCGCGGAAGTGAATTCCACAGCTTGGGCGCCAGGTGGGAAAAAGCTCTTCCCCCCATCTGGCCCTTTTTATTCTGGTAGTTTTTAACAGGCGCTCAGAGCCTGACCTTAAACATCTGTTGGGAAGATGTAGGCACACCAGATTCCTGATCTTACTGGGACCTTTGTTATTTATAGCTCTTTGGGTTAGGCAGAGTGCTTTGAACTTAATTCTCTCCTCGATCGGAAGCCAATGTAGGTTTCTGCGATAAACCGTTGCTGATTCTTTCATAGGGATTTGACACAGAAGTCTGACCGCTGCATTCTGGACTACCTGTAACTTGCTGATGACATATTTAGGTGCACCTAACAGGAGAACGTTACCGTAGTCCAGCCATGAGGTGACCAAGGAATGTATGACCGTTTTCCTTAGCTGTAAAGGGATGAGCTCAAGGATCTTACAGAGCATTCTTAATAGCCCAAAGCAAGTGCCTGACACCTTTCTTGCTTGGGTCTCCATGGTCAGCTCCTTATCCATCCAGACGCCAAGATTCTTAATGGCAGTACTGGGAACTGGGGCACTCCCTAAGCAGCGTGGCCAACTTACTAGGGGCCTGGGTATCCCTGCATTGCCCAGGACCATCAGTTCGGTCTTGTCTCCGTTTAATTTCAGACAGCTCCCTGTCATCCAATTAACTACTTGTTCAAGACAAGGCGCCAGCTGACCTGACTCCCCATTGGTCCTGGAATCCAGTGACACCACAAGCTGGGTGTCAACTGCATAAGAAATAATGGAGATACCATATTCCTGCACTATGTCAGCCAGCGGCTGCATATAAATATTAAACAATGTGGGGCTTAATGATGAGCCCTGTGGTACGCCGCAAGTCAGTAGCTTGCTGTCCGAAAAGAAGTTGGCCTCCATGACTTGGAAGGACCTCTCCTCCAGGAAAGATCTTAACCATTCCAAGGCTTTTCCCTGGATGCCTATTTTACCTAGTCTGTGCGCCAGAAAACCATAATCGACCGTATCGAATGCTGCACTTAGATCTAGCAGAAGTATCGCAGCTGATCCTCCCTGATCAAGAGTCATCTTTAATTCTTCAGATACTGGTAGTAGGGCGGATTCCGTGCTGTGCTGCGGGCGGAATCCCATCTGTGTGGGGTGTAACCGGAGATGGTCTTCCAGGAATTGTGACACGGTTTTATTAACATGCTTCTCCAGGATTTTGCTGTTAAATGGGAGCAGTGATATTGGTCAGAAATTCTCTGGTAAGGCTGCATCCAAATTAGTTTTTTTTAGCAAAGGTTTGACTATTGCTTGTTTCCATGCAGCGGGGACTCTGCCTGTCTGAAGGGAAAGATTTAGTACAACAAATATTGACGGCAGAAGGGCCTCCATGGCCTTTGCAAGGATATGTGGGGGTGCCGGATCTAAAGGGGAGCCTGATCTAATCTCCTTAATGATCATTTGAGCCGTGCCGATGTCCAGATCTGGGAAATGGAATAGGGCAGGAGTTACGGTCACCTGATGACCCAATTCTAGAATAGCAGAGTTGTTGGACTTCACCTGTTGGGAGCTATAGATATCTGTGACCTTTTTATGAAAATAGGTGGCTAGCCTGTTGCATTTCTCCTTTGAGGCTTGGAGGTAAGGGGTGTCTTGAGTGATCGTAGTTAGGGATTTTACCACTCTAAAAGCTCTTTAGTAGAATTCTGCGCCTGTATGATCTTTTTCTCGAAGAACTCTGCTTGAGCCTCTTTGATTTTAGTATGGTAGGTTCTGATTGCTTGTCTATATTTCTCTTTGAGTCGGGGGTCAAAGGTCTTTCTCCAGTCCCGTTCCAATTTTTTGCAACCTTTCTTCAGAAATGATAGCTGATCATTGAACCAGGGAGACTTTTTGGTTCGGTTGGTTGGATTGGAATTTGTAAGAGGGACAGCTTCCTCCAGTGACCGGCGAACCCACCTATCCCAATTAGCATAGGCTTCATCAATGCTTCCGCAGGCATTGAAGCCTGAAGATAGCAAGGATTCAACCCAGACTTCTGGCTTCAATTAATCCCAGTTTCTCGATCGGGGTACCGAGACCGGCTTAATGGGTTGGGAATGAGTCATTGCGACTTCCCTCTTGCCTAACGTGATGGTAATTAGATGATGGTCTGACCAAGGTACTGGTGTCTAGAGGTGTATTGATATTTTAGGATCGTTGGTTATCACCGGGTCAAGTATATGCCCTTTGAAGTGAGTGGCCGATGTTATAAGCTGAGAAAATGCCAAACTCTCTAGTTCCTGCTTCAACCTCACAACATTCGGGCTGCTATGGTCACCAAAGTGCAAGTTCAGATCCCCTAGGATAGTGATGTGGGCTTTCTTCATCAAGAGGCTGGAGACTGTCTCTATAAATCCCTCTAAGAACTCCGCCTCGGCCCCAGGGGGCCTGTAGATTAGCAACCCTGAAAAAGTATGGGTTGATGAGAAGGTGATGGTGAATTGCCCGCATTCGCAGTCAGGTACGGGGAGATGCTGAAAGAAGCACTTAAACTCTTCCCTGATCACGATCGCAAGTCCTCCTCCCACCTTTCCAATTCGATTGAGTCTATGTATATGGAACCTCGGCAGCAGGGCCATCACAATGTGAGTGAGTGAGTGAGTGAGTATACACTTATAAAGCGCATGGCTACCAAAGGCCTCCCAGCGCTAGAGACAGAGCCAACAACCAAAGAGTGGCAAAGACGATCAAGGAAACAACAAAGTCTTCAAAAGTTTGCGGAAGGAGAGATGATTAGCCTCCAGCCGGATGTAGTCAGGTAACTGATTCCAACATTTTGCCGCAATGAAGGAGAACAGACGTCCACCACTCCGTGCTCGGTATATTCTAGGAACGGTAGCTAGGAGTTTTTTCCCGGAGCGCAATGCTCGTAACGGGAGGTATGGGGGAATAATAGATTGCAAAATTGGTGGAGCCCTAGCTGACAATGACTTATGGGCAATGCACAGAGCCTTAAACTGGATCCTTTCGGCTACCGGCAGCCAATGCAGAGCAAAAATGTGTGGCTTAGCAGACTCCCGCTTATGAGCCTGCATAAGAAGTCGGGCCGCACAATTTTGAACCGTTTGGAGTTTTTTAATAGTAGAGCAGGGAGCTCCAAGGTAGAGCACATTGGCATAATCAAGCCTTGAAAGAATCAGGGCTTGTACCAATAGCTTCCTTGCAGTAAAAGGTAAAAAGGGCAGAACCTTCCTAATCATTTTTAAGAGACCATAACAGGTACCTGCCACCCTGCGCGCCTGTTCACTGAAGTTCAGGTTGTGATCCAACCAAACCCCAAGACTTTTTATTTGCTCTTTGGGGGTGGGCATCACACCTAAACATTTAGGCCAAAGTACGCTGGTGTCAAGATTAGTAGTCTTGCCCAGAAACATTAACTCCGTTTTGGCTGCATTCAGTTTCAGGAAAGAGCCATCCATCCACGCGGAAATCCTTTCTAAGCAATTGGCCAGATTAATCTTAGAATTATCCAAAAGATTGAGGGACACTATCAGCTGAGTGTCATCAGCATACGAGATGATCCTAACCCCAAAGGGCTTGACCACCTCGGCCAGAGGACGGAGATAAACATTAAAAAGTATGGGGCTCAGGGAGGAGCCCTGAGGCACCCCACATCGCAGAGGCATACTTTCTGAGATAGAGTTATTCTCAAAGACCTGGAAAAATCTATCGGCCAAGAAAGACTCAATCCACTTAAGTAGAGAACCAGAGACCCCAATCTCTCTGAGTCTGATAATCAGTAGTTGGTGATTGACTGTGTCAAAGGCCGCGCTGAGGTCAAGTAATACAATAGCTGCAGACCCACCACTATCCAAAATTTTCCTGGCCTCTTCGACCACTGCCAATAGGGCCGTCTCCGTGCCTTGTTGGGGCCTAAAGCCCGTTTGAGAGGGGTGAAGACAATCGTTCTCCTCCAAAAAAGCGGAGAGAATGGAAGTGACATATTTTTCACAAATTTTAGCAATCCCTGGCAGAAGCGAAATCGGCCGGTAATTGGCAAAGGCTTCGGGGGTCCAGGCTGGGTTTCTTCAGAAGAGCTCTGACCATGGCCCGTTTCCATGAACACGGGACGATCCCAGAAGTAAGTGATGTATTAATGAGGTCCAAAATAACTGGGGCAACAGAGTCAAAGACCTGACTAAGAATGTTAGGGGTACAACATCACTTGGAGAGCCAGATTTCAGACGGTCTAGATAGATTTTAAAAGAGTTCATATCCAAGGGAGGGATTGTCTCAATGAGAGGTCCCAGAAGTTTAGCATCAACAGAGGGGGAATTTATACAAGGTAAAAGAGGGGGAAAAGTCGAATAAATGTCTTCAATTTTCTTATGAAAATACTGAGCCAAATCATTACAGCGTCCTAAGGTGTCTTCGAACAAAGAGGGGGCACCGGAGGCTTGAGGAGAGATTTGGCAATTTTAAAAATTTCTCGGGGGAGTTGGAGGCTGCGATAATCTTCTTTCCATAATATTCAGATTGGACAATTCTAATTTCTGCCTTATAGGCTTTAATGGCTTCTCTATATTTAGTCTTCTCAACAATAGAGAAGTCCTTTCTCCAGCTTCTCTCCATACGCTTACATACTTGTTTCAATTCTCTAAGTTTAGGAGAATACCAGGCTGCACAATGACTGGCTTTTTTACTAGATATCAATTTTTTTGGGGCAAGCGTATCTAACGAAAGTTCCAACCATTGATTGACTTCATTATTAGCAGCTTCCGAGTCACTACTTAAGTTGGGTCTGGAGTTATTCAAAGTAGATGCCCAGGAGTCAATAGAAAGTTTAGACCAATTCCGACACCACGTTTTTACCCTTTCACGTGGGTGGCCACTATCCTGTTTAGTCCACACAAAGGGAACCATAAGGTGATCTGACCACGGCAGGGAAATATGCTCCTCCACAACCAGACTATCAATGTTGGAGAAGAGAGGGTCAAGAAGATGGCCTTTTTGGTGGGTGGAGCCGGACACTAACAACTTCAGTGCCAGAGCACCCAAATTGTGAATTACAGCCTCAGCATCCGAAGAAGATGCCACATCAAAATGAATATTAAAATCCCCCAAAACGGAAAAGTTAGAGAAGGAGCTGACCGATGTGGCTAACACATCCGAGAGCTCCCTACTGAAATGTCTGGGGCTGAATTGTCATTGAGCCAGATTTCCGTGACAAATAGAACGTCAAAGCTACCCTCCTCCAGTAGCATACGAATTTGAACATTATGCTTGGGAAGCGAGCGACTGTTAATAAGGCCGAGGGTCAAGGAGGTCTTCTCTGTTATATTCTTTGGTCCCTCCAAATCGCTATGCCCCCCAGTGTTTATCGAGTAATTTCAGCATTTACATATCTGTAGATTCTCAGTGTGACAATTTAATAACCCTCCACTGTCCCTACATGGTACCCGGGGTAATGCCAGTGATAGAAGCTGTTCCGCAGAATAATATATTTTCAGTGTTTGGGAAGGGCCACTGGCCCCTGGTCCCGGTCGGACGCGGACGGGCGCAGACGGGCTTGCCTTTGGTAACAGAGCTTTCTATTTGCATGTGGGGCCACTGTGCGAATTCCCTACCCGGGACTGGCATGTCTTGCATGGAAGACTTGGGTAAGGAAAACAAAACACGACTGCCCTGCTCTAGGTAGGGTGGGGTGACCATTACTATGACCTGTCAGCGCAGTGGCAGACATACTCATTGGTTTCTAATAGAGTAGACAGCCAAGCCTCTGATACAAAAAATCCCCTAGTTTCACCCCCTTTAAAGGAGCAGGGTGATTGCAATTGTAACAGAATTGTGCATCAGCTATTTTAGGATGAATGAACTGATGGAGCAGAGTTTTCGCGAAATGAAACCTGCTCGAATTGAACCCTCAGTAACACTTATTAACTGTGTGCAGTGAAAAACTTATGCGGGAAAGGGCCTAACATGAGGGAAAAATGCTAATGCGCAAGCGCGAACTAAAGCACTGAACTAGGCCGCAAATGCTCTTTGACTAATGTAAAATAAAAGACTAACGCTGCTTTGATGCATTATATTAATGTTTGCTAGGAAAATTAATATTAACTCGGGTTACCCATTAATAAATGCAACACAGGGTGGGTACGTAATGGAAAGCATTATAAGTTATTAATAATGCCTGTGTTTGTTTTCCATAGAAGCATGGTTTTCTGTTCTGCAGGAAACTTTTGGGTTAATGAAATGAAAATAAATTCTGAAAATAATGTTGAACGAGCTGGGGAAGGTGGAAGACGAGTGTCCTTTATGAGTCCTGTGTGCCTGCCAAGAGATAGCTGAAAGAAACAATTTCTTCATCGAGTGAAGGAACATTTCCTCTTTATGCAGCCAAAGCGGATAAATGTGACACAGAGTTTGCTACATGATCGGGATGGAGGAAACAAATGCTATGACAGTGGCCTGAATTTGTATTTCCTGGGGTGGAAGTAGATATGATGAATAAATGAACAATGAAGAAGCTGAGCTAATGAACATGACAAGGGTGGTGTGACAGTACACCCCCTTCCTTAACCAATCAAATGTTGAGAAATTGTTTGTTCTGACACAAGTGTGGGTTGGACTTTAGGCTTTAGGGTATAAGTGAGGTTCCTGGTGGGAGGGGTTAGGTTAGTTGGTGGTTTGCTTTCCTACCTGTGTGAGGAGAGGCCTTGTTTGCCGTCTCCTATTCTTGAGCTGGCTGTTCCTGCCTGCTGATTCCTTACTTGTCCTTTGCCTCTTCAACTCTTCTTGAGGGGCCTTACTGCTCTCATGGCCAGGGAGTAGTTTTCCTATTTCAATTGGGTTAGTATAGACAGAAAACTGAATTTGCATAATCATTTGCAAATGTAATTTGTCTCTGAACCTTTTGTCTCTTCGCCTTTCCACTCCTTTATGCACTGTCAAATGAGATGTATTTTTATCATTATTTCCCTGATATTGGTACTCTGTGATGATCTTTGATTTGTGCTGTATTTTGGTATTGATGAGCATTTATTTCACATTATTTAGATAAACATTATAAATATTCAAATGAGTCTGTCTTTATTAGAGGTGTTTTCCTAGTTTATGAGTATTTTAGAACAATTATTAGTTTGCCAACTCCTGTCAACTTTATAAAGATTGCATCACCATAATTGATATACTAGAAATGAGGATACAATTTGGACTTTGGTAAGTTTGGTATTTGTTTAGAAATTCACTAACCCAGCGTGAAGCTACTTGTTGGGTAATGAAATTGGGCCTAGTTTGTAGAAAATTATTAGTCCCAGATCGCTGGATCAGAATCATTCATCCACTAAGTATCCACACCTTTGTTCGGGAAACAAAGCCTTGATGAATATTCTCATGTATCTGATGAAGCCTTTTACTTTATAAACACAAATATTGTCACACATTTCTCAAACTAAACATCTTTAAAGAGTGCGTTCAATAAACTGCTATGGTAAACTGATACTGTGGGGGGCATACCTGATCAATCTACCTCAAAAATGTGTGCAAACTGATGATCAGGTGCTTCAACACTGCACAAAAGAGCCAGGATCTCATTAATACCTAAGCCTGGAAAAGATCATCTCTACTGAGCCAACTAATGAAATGAAATGAAATGAAATCCAGTATTTGTAAAGCGCGAGCAATTGCCCGAGGGTGTCAAGGCGCTGGGGGCCGTCGGAAAGATTAAGCGAGCTATTGCCCAGAGTTACATGGTGCTGGGCTTACCTGCCACTGGCGCCGAGGATCGGACCGCGAGCCCCCGAGGTCCGGAGTCAGGCACCCTGGCCGCTGCGCCACACCTCTTCAACTACAGGCCGAGTTTCACTCATATATTCGATATGAAGGTACTAGCGAACGTCTTAGCCACTCGGTTTGCAACCTACATCCCTTTACTAATCCAACCATCACAAGTAGGATTTGTGCCAGGTGACACATCTGCGAACCACCTGCGGGCCATATATTGTGGCCGGTCAGACATGACAGAGACAAAAAGATCCTCATCTCCCTTGACACCCAAAAGGCTATTGCCCACGTGGAAAGGCCATAGCTCTTTAGGATCATGGAACATCTCGGATTGGGAACCCCTTTTATTGGCAAAGTCTGTTGGCTGTATAACTCGCGCACAGCATCAGTCACCTGTGGCGGCTTCTCCTCTCCCTTTTTTGAGATAGGCCGAGGGATGAGACAGTGCTACCCGCTCTACGCCCTACTATTTCTGTTGCCACTGGAACCATTGGCAGTAGCCATATGAAATATACACACCATCCATGGGGTAAATACTGTAGCAGGGGAAAAGAAAGCCTTTTATTATGCAGATGACATTCTATTAACACTGTCTGATACACATAATTCAGTACCGTGCCTCATGCAAGTCATTGACTCTTTCATGCAATTCTCAGGCTATAAGTTCAATTGGTCCAAATGCAAAGTGCTACCACTGACACACACTAACACCAAAGAACACTTAGGGGCCTTATTGTTTGCCTGGCAAACCAGACACCTTGAACATCTCAGCATATATCTGAACACAGGACTTACTGATGTCGTCAGAGATAGTTTAACTCCAATTATTGACAAAATAGCAACAGAATTTGCGACCTGGTCTAAACTACAGTTGTCTCTGTGGGGCAGATTGCAGATAATAAAAATGAATGTGATGTCTCACTTTAATTACATCTTCAGCAATACTTCCCCTTAAGCTCCCCTTTACTTTCTTGGAGGAGATTGACCACCGTTTTTGGGCCTTTATATAGAATGGCCATAAGCCACACCTTAAAACGTCCAAACTACATGCCAAAACCACAGCAGGGGGGACTAAGACCGCAGCATGTGGAATCTTACTGACTGGCATTCCAACTGGCACACAAAATATTTATGCTGGAAACCCATAGGGAAACATCCACATGGGTTTGCCTTGAAAACACTTACTGAGTATGAAAGGTGACTTAACAGTGTACTACACTGATCATGCCCAAACCAGCACCACTATCAACCCGATATTACATACTACTTAGTGTGCGTGGGAACGGGCCCACAAACGAACACACCTTCCAAACGCGATCCACCAACACACCCCACCTTGGCAAAATAAAACTATCAAGATTGGAGGTGAGGAAATTGATTGGGCAATGTGGAGGGATAAGGGGATGCTCCATGTAAAGGATTTACTGGAAGACAGGGACTTCCTCCAATTTAACTTATAGCACTGAAACATGGACTACCACCATGACAACATTGCCACTATACCCGACTCAAATACAGTCTATGGCCAATGCTGGGCAACTAACCCTGCATGTTGGAAGTGGACCCCCTACTCCAATATATCACGGTGTGGAATCACTTTAAGGGGTCTATGGCAGGGCTTTACACCACACTTACTAACATACTTTTTTCCAACCCACCTCATGCACCCTTCAGAGCTCATGGGAAACCAGATTAGGCTTTACCATCCATGATGATGAATGGTCTGACATACTTGAAAACCATGACAAATCACTGCGAGAGGCCAGGCTTAAATTCAGCTACTTCTCCATCAATGGCAATGGTGACTAACTAAATTCTGTAGAGCACACATGCAGTCCGACTCCAAGTGCTGAAGACTGTGATATTGTTCATATATTATGGGAATGCGCAGCTCTCACCCATTACTCAAGGACTCAAGGCAAACATGGGATTTACTCCCGAACAAATAGGGGGTGACATCAGCTCTAACAAGCCCTTTTGCTTTACTCCACAACACTGCAGATTTACCCTCCTTGCTCTGCCACACGATCCACGGGATATCCATGGCTTTAGCAGTGTTGAAAGTAGAAATACTACATCCCTGGAAAACTGACAAGCTACCCTCCTATAACACATGGCTTGCAGACATGCACACAATGGCCACATATGAGAAGTAATTATACAAAATTACCCACCAGGTGCACAAACATGATGAGACTTGGGGCACTTTTCTCCTCTCCTCACCACTCTTGCATAATTCTAGTAATGGGGGTGTGGAAACCATTGGAATACACACACATACACTTAGGACATAACCGGGTCAGCGACACTTATGGCCCTAATCTGATGTGGGTCAGAAAGCCTCTGACCGCAGGTCGGAGGCTTTCTGACTGACATCCCTGGTTTGACTTTTTACCGCCTAATTTGAATGTAGACAGTCAGAAGTCAAACCGGCCAGTCATTCCGGCTGGCTTCCGATGGACTCAAGGAGCCCGTTGTCCAGTTGGAACTGCAGCGTAATCCCTTTAGGATGGCGTTTCCGCCGTCTTGATTACAGTATCAGTTTCACACAGCCTTTCCATGCAGGCCTTTCCGATATGGAAAGGCTGTCGGAAAGCGACTTTGGGGGCCCCTAGCAGGTGCCTGCTACAGGGTGCAGGGATTTACCCAAACTCCCATTTCTCTATGGGAGCTTGTGCTGCAGCCAGTTTCCAACCACAGCACAGGCTCCCATAGGGAAATAGGAGTGGGCGACCACACCATGAGTGGTTGCTTTGTAATAATGCGGTCGGGACCCTTCGATTTCAGTCGGAGGCAACTCCGACCAACATTGTAATCAGGCCCTTACCTGTGCCTATCATTCAGGCCTTACAATACAAACCTTACTGGAGCATTGATAAATACAGAACACTACTTTTTATCCTAGTGAGAGTGCTCGAGCAATAGATAAGGTTATTCAGGCTTTGGGACCAACATTCACTCTCAATATAGGGTATCCATTCAAGAGGGACTGTTGCCACTTTATTCCATAAGTGATGGTTCATGCGATCATTGTAACTGTCCCTTGTCTATTGTATCCTGCTGTATGATGATATGATTAATATCCCTATGTGGGAACGGGATGGTTCTATACATTATATGGATGCTGTATATATTTTTGGTCTCTATTGGTTATCTCTTTTATAATAGTCAGACTGAATTGTCATTTTCTATCTCTCTTTTCTCATTGTACATTTAAAATTTTGTTTGAAAGTTAAGTATATGCCAGTGCTTAGTTTGAGCCGGTGGTTTCCGTGCTCGGCACTGGCACTTAATTGTCAACACCGGAGCTAGTGACAGCCTGCTACAAGGTGGCACTGTCTCAGATGACCACAACAACAGTCAATTATTTATTCAAGATACATTTAAAATTACAATTACCTGCCACCCAAGCCATTCTTATAGCTTTGAGGGCCTGGAATAGTCTGCATCGTCACACTTGTAGGAGTGTGATGGTTAGTACTTTTGTTGTTACTATCACTGGCAGCATGGCACGGGCAATGTGTGGTGCAAGCTGCAGTGGTTTCCTTATTAGAGCCCTGGCACTTATATATTTACAAATTAAGCTCTGGTATATACGGACTCTTGCGGACCTATGTATCGTGTATTATGTATGACGTGAAAAATAAATAAAGAATTGCGATATAAAAAAAAAAAAACATTGCAATGAAAATCCTCCATTACATCTTCAGAGGTTGGAGAATGCTGGAAATCAAGTCTTGCTTCAGCAGGTGGTGAAAACAGTTTTCAGAATGTATTATGACACATTTTTCATACACACATATAAGATAGCCATCAACCTATATCGCTTCATATCTTCTAACCTGCTATGCATCAAATAGAAGGACATTTGAGAGTGGATTTCTTTCTCTTACCTATGTCAGATGCATTCACATCGAGTTGTGTTGTCTTTTTGAAGTTCTGTGACATGTCTAGAGTAGCTTGCTCCACGGCATGCATCAGTTTTGTGATACTCTTTCTTTTATCTTCTGCCAGGAGTTTGTCCCAAACAGTGATTTTATCCTTTTCAACAAAATTGTTCACTGTGTTAACAAATGTCTGCAAGAAGAAAATAAAACAAACATTGCCAATGCCATTCTTTTTTTCGAATAATAAGTTTACATTTCTCCTAATGAGCGTACTATAAAATACTTACATTAATATTTTCATTAGTGCTACTTTCTCTTTTGGGATCAGTATCATTCACGATTGATAGTGATGGATAAGTGACAGTGAGAACTTCTATGTAGGAGATTATGTCTACTGGCAAGAAGGATCCACGCGTATTCCGCTCTATTTCACGTAAGACAGCGAAGGGTTCTTTAATATGTAGAATCTAGAAGAAGAAGAAATGCACACATTTTGAATTCATACTTTAAATTTTTTAAACTGAGGCTCTCATTTTATTTTCGTTCACTGAAAGTGAAACAGAACAACAAGGGTTATTGCTGTCTTGAGAACCGAAAAGTGCACATTTTGGGGCAGCATGAAACTCACTTCTGCATTTAAAAAAGACCTGGACGCTTGTCCTATCACATTGTCCATTTGTCGCTCATTTTACATCAAGTGAAAATATAATGTTCATATTAATATGTTGAGTAATAAACACGATGACCACTGTCCATTTCCTCTCCAGGCGCCCCTGCTCCTGTTTTCTGGCCTAGCTCACAAAAAACAAGTTAAAGTTATAGAAGCCTGATGTGTTTGAATTAATGTAAAAAAGAAAAATAAGAACTCACATTAGAGGAAACCAAATCATAGAAAAACAATTTTAAGGGAAGACCACTGTAGGGAAATACAAATAAATCAAAAATTAAAGGAAACGTTTAAAGGAAAGACTATTTTAAGGGAAAATCTAAAATTATAATAAACTTGGGTGGAATTTAGAGGTAGTGACAGTTTTTTTGTGGTTCAGGGCTGGGTCATGTTTAAGGGTAATACGGAGTTTTAGGGGTCAGGAATGGGAAGAGTTGAGGCATAGAGAGGGCTTTTTAGGGTTCAGGGGTGAGTGGAATTTAACAGTGGTGAAAGTTTTTCAGGGATGAGGAATGGGTGGGGTTTAGTGGGAGTGAGGGGATTTTAAGGTTCCCGCATGATCGAGGTTAGATGTGGGGAGCGGTTTGGGGTGCTGAGAGGTTTTTAGAGTTTACAGATGGGTGGATTTTAGGGGTGGTGAGGTTTTTAAAGGTTCAGTGATGGGTCGAGTTTAGGGGCAGTGCAGCGTTCTTAGGGTTCTGGAATGGATGAAGTTTAGGGGTGTTAAAGGGTTTTGGGTTCTGGGATGGGTGGAATTTAGAGTGATGAGGGATTTTAAGAGTTCAGGGATGAGTGGGGCTTAGATGTAGAAATACATTATTGGGATTCAGGGGTTTGTGGATTTTAGGCGTAAGTGAATGGTGTAGTTAAGACATGGTGAGAGGGTTTGAGGGGCCAGGGATTGATGGTAGTTAGGGGTTGTGAAGGAGTCAGGGATCGTTAGTGTTTAGGCATGAGGATTGAGAAATTGTTCTGTGTGGCTACAGGGACAGAACAAGCTGCAAGGCACCTTTTCGTGGAGTGACCAGCTGAACAGTTGCAATTTTACTGGCCCTTGCTATTTGCCTCTGCTGGAGTGAGTTCTGACACCAAAGTGCTGTCCATGAGGTCAGGGAGCCTAGAAGTAACCAGGAGGAGCTGCTCCAGAAAGTCTTAAAAGATGGGCTTTAGAAAGTTTTTGCACTTCTGAGACCTCCAGCAGGACTTCATGGAAAATATGTCTGCTTTTGAGAGGACTTCGTTCGATAAAACTTCAGGCTTGCCCCGCTTAAGAATTTTAAGCTCCTAAAAAGGAGTCTAAGGGCTTCATTCAGAGTTTGGTGAACAGGTTGCATTATATGCTTTGGCAATGATAATTAGGTGGATGGGAAACCTGTCAAGGTAGTGCCAGAGTAACCCACCCACCGTACTCTAAATCAGGTCCTATTTTGAAAGGTAGAAATCTTGACCGGGCGAAAATGTGAAAAGGGGAGGACTTTGGAAGACATGAAACTTGAATTTTCCTCCTCAGACAAGGTCATGCCAAAATCAGTAGCATCAGCAGGACCTCTTCCAATGGTTATCTGATGTTGAGAGTACATTGCTGGACTCAGCTTCAAACCTTGCTCCACTGGAGGATTTCAACTTTCCTAAAAAAACAAAGTCATCTTGTTCAGGAATAGTATGTAGATATTCAGAGACAGGCAGAAGGGGAGAATCGGTGAAATGCATGGATCTAAAGGCTGCTTATCAGTAATGCAGTAACTCAGATGATTCAATATGCAGACAATTGTTTATCGACTTCTCTTTACAAGATGTTGGAGCAATATGGAAAAGAGAGATTGGCCTACAGTTGTCAAGCACTGTAGAATCTAGTATATAGGACAATGAGAGCTTCCTTCCACATTGAGGGGAAAAAGGTAGATGATAGGGATGGATTCCATAGTGAAGTGATTATTGGCCATTTGGTTTGAAAGAAAAATAGTCGGTAGATGCTCAGTATCAATAGGACTTCTTTGAAAAGCAGACACATTTTATACATTTTATTCTCCAAAAATATGATTATGCCTTGCAAAGTTGTTCAGTAGGTTTTATAGATCAGGCAAATTAGGTGGTTGAAATACATTTTGTTTGCAATTTAAAAGACTACCTTGAAAGAAATGCTGCCAGTAGTACTGTGGAGGAGGAGTAGGCCACTCAAGCTATTTTTACATTTCTATAATTCTTAATGGCTGCAAGTTCGGTAGTCTTAGAGCTTGGAGATTTTGGCATGGTTCCATATACCCTCTAATACCTTACATCTGGATTTAATCTTTTCTAGTTCTTCAGAGAACTAGAAAGTTGAAGGAGTAGAGCATAAATAAGGTGGTCTTTTCAAGGGAGCAATTTTATTACAGACAAAATTTAAACCACAGGCTAAAAGAGTCAAGAGATATTGAAAGGCCTTTCCTGCAAGGGCTGGAGCAAAGTTACTAGTTGTGACTTTGGACCAGGCATAGGTGATGTCGTTCTTGGACACAGAAGAAGTGGGCTGGGAAGTATTGTAGGGGCATATTAGCAACGCTTTGCGATAACTATCGCAAAGCGTGCTTAGCGCTCATTTTCCTAACGCCGGCTATCGCAGGTTTTTATCGCGGAGATATCGCGTTATTAGCAACGCGTATCTCCAAGGCGATAAAGATTCCTGCTATAGCGGGGAAATCGCCGTTTTGCATAGAACATCGCTGGTTTTCCAGCGATGTTCCCTGCAAAACGGCGATAACCTTGCTGATACGACCCTGTGGTCGTATCAGCAGAATCCACCCCCTATGTTAGGGATGGCTAAGTCAGGATTTTAGCAGACGTTAGATTTTGGCGAAAACGGCCGTTTTCGCCAAAATCTAACCTCTGCTAAAATCATGTGGGCTGCCTTGTAAATATCGCGATGTGAAAATCAGCGATATTTGCAATGTAGTCCATCCGGGGTACGCCCAGTAAAGCCCACTTTGCATCACATTGGAGATGCAAAGGGAGGCGTTGGGAAAAAGGGTGCTAACATGCGATTGTGCATGTTAGCACCCTCTTGTTGATAGGGCGATAGTTTTATCTCCGTTTTTCTGGATTTTAAAGCCAGAAAAACGGAGATAAAGCCCTTGCTGATATGCCCCGTAGACTCTAAAAAACATATGGAAAGTATTAAAAATTGGGCCATTTGGACTCCTGAAAAAAGGGTTAGTGACATTACAGGAAATGTCAGATGAAAATGCTTGGTCAAGAATATTTTCAAAATATACATGAAGGGGGACAAGTGCTGTGAAATGCACAAATAGCCAAACAGTTTCAGATAACACTAACTTCTAGTGTGTATGGTTCATTAATTCCAGATATGTTAGGATCCTGCAAACAAAATGGGATAATTTTAACTTATAATGAAAACCAAATTCGGCCAAGGTACAGCCAGAGGGTAATTGAGAAGGAGTCCAGAAAATGAGAGGGTAGGGTAGAATTGAGGATCACAGACAAAATGAGTGAATCAGCTAAAGCCAAGTGAACAGAAGCAATGACAGATACTAACTCTACAAGAGTGTTTCTAAAAAAGAGTCATCAGCCTACCCCCAACTTTATGGAGGTGACCTTGATAGCAAATATTGTAACCTGGAAGCACTGCTATTGCCTTGTTTTATTACAAGGATTAGATGATTTGTGAAGCCACGTCTCTGTCAAAAAAAGCATATCCAAGTCTGCTGCAGCTGCCATGGTACTTAATTTACCCAATTGCACCTCTGGTAAATCTCATTTTGACTTCCTCTACATTTTAGCAGTGAATAAACAAATTGTGTTTAGGAAACACTGCATAATGCCCAAGGCACTTGCTGACACTTGCCCTGAGCATCTCAGCTTTAGGCGTCAGCACTACATGCCCTCTTGGGTGTTTCATTCCTCTTCTCTTGCACTCTTGATTGTTTTTATGTTCCATAGCATCATAGCAGGCAAGTGCTGTTTCTTGGTTTTCACTCCTAATCCCAGTAGCACAGATGTAGACTTTGCCCTTGTGAGTGCAGTGAAAATTCTGTACATGTGAGAGTGCAGGTTGCAGTACTTAAAAGACAGACCTATTGACTTTACAAAAATTTGTTAAAAGCTGGTGATAGGAATTGTAGTGAAGCAATAAGTTTTGTCATAACAGCCAAAAATGTCACCACTACTAATTACCTTACATTTTTCGTTAAGCATGTAAGTGCCAGCGCTAGTGCATGCGTCTCACTTGCAAGACACTATTTACAAAAATGGCTTGGAGCCCTCCCACTGCTTACCATTTGTTGGCTGCAGCGTCCCTTTTCTTGGCAGACACCTTAATTGGCCAGTGCTTGCCAAACGTCATTTCCGTACCTTTCTGTGGAGCAGGAACCAAGCAGAGATGAATCAAAGTTAATCAGTGCCCGTCCGCTGCTCTCAATGTGATGGTACTATTTCCTCCCCAGTCTCTCATTTGTCCTGCCTGCTGTTCTCTCCATAGCGCTTTTTTCTGAAGCATGAATAATCAACCAGTGAACAATTTAAAATCCCCTCTTATAATTATATTTGCACTCCTACCCCTCATGACACATTCTATCGCCACTGTACCCCACTCTACCCTACCCCAATCTACCCCTCCAATGTACCCTAATCTACCTCACTCCACCCCATGCCAATATGCCCCAATCTACCCTACACCGATCTTTCCCAATCTACCCTACTCCAATCTACCCACACAACCCCATTCTACCCAGTGCTTAATTTGTAAAATATTAAGTGCCAGGGCTCTGACCGGGAGGCCACTGCAGCTTGCACCACCCATCGCCCTTGTCATCGCTGCAAAAACAACTACTAATCATCTCTCTCGCATGTAAATGCGACAGTTCAGATTATTCCAGGTCCCCAAAGCTAAAGGAATGGCTGAGGAGGCAGGTATTTGCAATTTTAATGTATATTGCATTCCTAAACAACCGTTGTTCTGCTCATCTCCAAATTAGATGAGCAGCGCCACCATGTGGTAGACTGTTCTAGTATGGTGTTGACAATTAGGTGACGGTGCCGAGCACCGGACACCAATTAAGTGCCGGTGCTTAGCACCGGAAAGCCCCGGCTCAAATTAAGCACTGATTCTACCTCAATCTAGCCCACCTAACTCTTCCCCAATCCATCCCACTCTACCCACTCCACCACACTTCACTCTATACCAGTCTACCCCACTCCACTCTACCCCAAACTACCCCACTCCAATCTACCCCAACCTGTGCTACTCCAATCTACCCTAACCTTCCCCACTCCAATCTACCCTACACTATCCTACTCCAATCTACACCTCTCTAACCAATCTACCCCACTCCACCCTACCCCAATGTTCCCCACTCCACTCCACCCCAGTCTATCCCACTTCATCTCAACCCCAATCTACCACACTCCATCTCTACCACAAACTACCCCAATGTATCCCAATCTAACCCACTCCACTCTACCCCAATCTACACCACCCCAATCTAGCCCAATATATCACATGCTACCCCACTCCACCCCACAATACCACAATCTACCCTACTGCATTCTATCAAAATTTACCTCACTCCAAGTTACCATACTCTACCCCACTCCACTCTACCCCATTCTACCCCACTCAGTTCTACCCTACTCAACTCCACTCCATTCTACCCTAATCTACCCCACTCTGCTCTACCCTAATCTGCCCCACTCCACTAAGATCTACCCTAATCTTCCCCACTCCAATCTACTCCACTACAACCTACCCCAATCTACCCCACTCTGACCCCCTCCACTCTACCCAGTCTACTCCACCCCACTCCACCCTATCCCAATCTACCCACCCCAATATACCCCACTCCACTTTACCCCAATCTACCCCACTCCAATCTACCCTACTCTATCCAACTACACTATTTGCTAATCTACCCCACACCAATCTACCCAACTCTACCCCAATCTACCACATTCCACTCTACCCCAATCTACCCCACTCCAGTTTACCTCACACCAATCTACCCCAATTTACCTCACTCCAATCTAAACCACTCTACTACAATCTATCCCTTTGTACCCCACTCTACCCCACTAACTCTACCCCAATCTACCCCACTCTACTCTATCCCAATCTACCCCACTCCAGTCCACACTAATCTGCCCCACTCCAATGTACCCCACTCTATCCCACTCAACCCTGAGCTTCTCCACTCAACTCTATCCCAATCTACCCCACTCCCCTCTATCCCACTCCACTCCAATCTACACCAGTCTACCTCACTACAATCTACTCCACTCTACCACACTCTACTCTACTGCAACCTACCCACTCTACTCTACCCCACCCCACTCTACCCCACTCTACTCTACCCCAATCTACCCTACAACAATCTACCATCCTCTACCACCCTCTAGCCTACCCCACTCCAATCTACCACCCTCTAACCTAGCCCACTCCAATCTTCCTCACTCCATGACACTCTACACCAATCAACCACACTTTACTCCAATCTTCCCAACTCTACCCCAATCTAACACACTCTACCCCACTCCAATCTGCCCCAATCTACACCACCCCAGCCCACTAACTTTTATCCATACTGAGCAGCAGACACATTGGTGTACAACTGACTAAAACACATTGCCAAAGCCAATAGCTCTCACATAGGTGAGACCTATTGGCTTTGCCAATGCTTGTCATATTAGGCCTTTATGGTGAAAGCAAAAATATGTATTTGTATATGAATCTGAAGATAATTAGCAATAAGCAGTAAATAAAACTATTTTTAAAGTTGTGTGATAGGCCTTATAGTCCTTATGTTTATGTTCCGAGAACGTTTATAAGTGAAGCTTATTTATTTACTTGCTTAACCCCTTGCGTGCTTCGGACGGCCGCTGGCCATCCGACGTCACGGTGGGCATGTGCGGAGGACGGCCGGGGGACTTCCGAACCCCGCCGACTCATTAATTCGCCTGCACAGCGGGGGAATTCATGCAGCGCGCAAGGGGTTAACAAGCTTGATGACAGTACGTTGCATTCACAAGAAAATGCATATTTGCCTTAGACTTTTTTTTCTTGGTAGAATTATTTTTTACCTAGTGTAAAATAATAGGTAAAAATTTATGAAGTATGGTTAAACTTGTTCTACCTTGTGTCTATTCTCGGTTTGTTGTATTTTCTCTTTGTATGATTTAACTAATCAAACAATAAAGACTTACCTAAAGATACTCAAAGAAAGCGCTGTAAAGAGTTTACATTTTGTACATATGTTAAATACTGAGCATAAGCCTGGGTGAATAATTCTTTCTCAAGCATAATAGCTTTAGGAAAAGGAAGTAATTGCACGCATTTCATTATATAAAGGAACATAAACACAAGTTAGTAAACAATGTTTACTTGACATCTCAAAGAAAATATGGGAATAGTTTTATTTCCAGTTCCTTCTCCAATACATGAGTACTTTTTCAAACGTACACTCGGAGGTCCAAGAAGACAAACATGTTGCCAATCTCTCGCTTAATGAAAACATTCAGGCCGTCTAAAGGCATATATACTGCTGCAGTGCTCACAGCTTCACTTGAATTCTCAAACGGCTCGTTCAGACTTTTAAAAATATCAGTTCACACTGGGTGAACCTGGATCGTTTAGGAGTAAACCTGCTAAAAATATAAAGCATTTGGGCAGAATTAGGGAGCGGCTACATCATGTGAATCCATGGCTTTGTATTAACTAACAGCTCTAAGCTCTGCTGTCAAGACACCCAGGCCCAGATTTTAAAGTGTTGACACATCGCAGGGCAGTAAGCAAAGTTGCTGCACTGCGTGAACTGGGGAGAGCAGAACCGCCTGACAAAGAAGTGTTGCACTTCTACTCTCGCCCTGCACTGGAGCACTTTCAGGAGCCATGCGCCAACGCAGACACCCTTGCACCACAGCTCAAGGGTGCCTGTGTTGTAGTCAGTATAATTTTTGTGCCAGAAGGGTTACACTTCCTGTTAAAAAACTATGGGGCATATTCTCAAGAACGTGTGATAACTACCGCAAAATTAGTCTAACGCAACTCTTCACATCGCAGTCCTTCACGGGAAAACAACTCCGTGTCAAAGTGGTATTCACAACACGGCGGCCCGTGCGATAGTCCCACGATAACGCGTCAAAAGAACGTGTTAAAACCAACGCGACACGGAAAAAACGCGAAACACGAACGCGAAAATAGTAGCGATTATGCCAATCGCGATACAAAACTCAGCGATAACCAGCCATAGGCCTGCAATCCCCACGCGTCATGCGGGAAAATGCAGCATAAAAGCAGATTAAAAATACGGTGAGATGACAATGTACGAGCACAACCACACATCCCTGACGTAGAACAGATGACCATTGTCCCGCATCAAATAGGCATCTCCTCACAGTCACAATGTACATTGACATGCAGTCTGCATGTAAACTGCGCCAATGCAGAAACATGCATGGAACACACATTGAAACCGCATCTCCCCTTCACATTGCAGAGGGACAAGCGACCCCTCCTGCACACAGATGTGTCATGACCATGAGCAATCCACCATGAAAGCGTGGACGAATGTAGGGGCAGTGACTCCCGCTTACGTACATGTTGCCCATGTTGTGGGACTCGAGCCACAGAGGGCATCCCTGCATCATGGTGGTACATATCTGACCCCAAAAGGAGCCCTGTTGTCACCTGTAGGACACAAATGGCAGCCAAAATGGAATTAATTTGGACACAAGTGAAACGCCGAAGAGTGGGATTCCCTACTAACTGCGACACACAGAACTGGCAGTCCGAATACGCGACACTCTAAACAGCCCGTTTGCACAGAGGTGACACACCCACCATCCCTGAACAAATCATAAATTTGACAGCAATACATGTCGCACTCACACTTGTCTGAGTGATGTGCCTGTACAGATGAGTGACATGCACTCAGGGAATGTGTATTTTGAAAGCATTTAGTAGCACATGCTGTGCCTGTGGCCATATTGTACTGTCCCATGATTGCCAAGGACTGTCACAATGTGACGTGCTCATGTGAAGAAATTGTCAATGATGGTGTTCCCACGGGCAATTCCTGCTGCGGCCGCAGTGGGGTGTGGGCCACCTGCCTCATCCTCATCATCATCGTCCGGTGCATCTGGCACTTGGATCGATGGGGCCTTGCTGCGTACACATATGTTGTGCAACACACAACATGCAACGATCATCTTGCACACGATGCCTGGGCTGTGCAGGAGCCTCCCACCTGTGACGTCCAGGCACCTGAAACGTGACTTCAACACGCCAAATGTGCGTTCCACGATGCCCCTGGTGCGTTTGTGGGCCGCATTGTACAGCCTCTGGGCCTGTGTGTCCGGGGCTCGGAGGGGTGTCATCATCCAAGCGCAGAGTGCATATCCTTGGTCACCTGTGACTGTGCAGAGAGACATGAGCCAATAGTTGGCACTGCAAGATGTGATGGCCGGCTCCGTGGCTCATTGGTGTGTGATATGTGTGACTTTGTGATTCCTGCATGACATGTACTGCATGTTGCAAGTGAGCGGCATCAATGTGTATTACGTAGCCTCACTGCTGCTCCTCCCTCCCCCCGAGCCCATCCACTAGTGTGCGCAGCGCGGTTGCATCACTTGCACCCCTACGGCACACCATTGTCATGCCTGTCTGCGCATGTCCACAAGCCTGACAACGACACAGTGATGTTGTGCGCTGAAGGTGGACATACGTGTGGGTAGGCCTATGGTAAGGACAGGGCGGACACAGATGTAGAGGTCATGCCTGGCTGAACTCTCCATGCGGTTGAGGGTAGACCTTTTGCTTATGCTGCGGAAATAGCGACACACACAACAGTTGGCATGTCTGATCCCTGAGCCCGAGCGGGCTTGCGCACCCTCATTTACCCCTCAGCTGAGCCCGTACTCCGGGGGCATGCTACATAGCAACATTGTGTATTGCGTGACGGGTGGCGCCGACACTACACCTGAGACACACGCATTAGTTACCGCCTTGGCAAGGCCTAAACTTAACCACGCCAAGAGCCACGTGTTGAATGACCACACCCCTATGCCGTACTGCCGTACGCCGGTCCACTCCCTCACGCCCACTGGGGGGTCCGACACAGATACATGTCCCAGGTCCACCCCACTGCCTGAGGTGACAAGGTTGCGCACGCTGTACACAGCCAATGTAATGTGGTATGGCCCGGGGCCCACATGCATACAGAATGACCACACGGACTCACTGAGATAATTAGTGGAACTGGCTACGGGCACGTGCGCCCGGCCTCTTTTATTGCCAGGGTCACACGTTCAGTGACGCCTGTGCTGGATGGGTGTTGGATAGTGTAAGCCACCCCTCAGGGGTTGGATGCTGCTGGTAACAACTACAACAGTGATCAGACAATCTGGAGTTCAAAGTACAAACAGCAAGGGTCCATGACTTGAGCTGCACAGAGTCAGTGGCCCCGAATGCTCAGTGGCTGGCACAGGCACACCGCCACAGGACGGTGCCTGGCGATGCACTGAGTTAGGGCCACGGGATCTGAGCGGGTCCTCGTTGATGTCCAAGGAGAATGTCGCGGAGTGTTACGGGGGACAGTGGAAGGTGTCCATCCAGGGCTGATGATGGCATCCGGGACAGGTGTGAGGAACTTGGATGGGGCTGGCTGTGAAACTCCTCCGACTCTGGCGGTTGTTGGTTGGGAGGTACCAGAGGGCAACAGGTGCAGCACAGCCAGCAGCTTTGTCTGCGGAGGGATGTTGGTTGTCCGCTGTGTTGGTACCGTCTGCCTGTGGGCAATGATGTTCAGGATGCGGAGGATGGTTGTCCTTTTGAGCCTGTAGTGGGCATTGACATTGTCTGGTGTTAGGTCTGTGAGGCTGGTGCATTTCCTGAAGGTCCGCTGTCTCTGTGGTGGTCCGAGGGGGAGGGCGGTAGGGGGTCCGGGGGGTTGGCGATCCTGGGGGTGGTGGCAGTGGGTGTTGTTGCCCTTTCGGGGCTCCGGGATGCATGGTGTGTGGCTCCATGGTAGCTGTTGTTCTTCATGTGTGGCTCTGGGCTGGTCTCCCTTTGATGGTGCAGGTTCTCGTCTGACTTTACACCAGGTCAGAGCAGGTGTTAGTTTCCTGCTGCTAACGCGCCTTATCGCCTGTTTTGTGGTCTTATCGCCGATGTGGCTGGTCGTTGAGAATGTTGAGGTGTGGTGTTGTCGCGGCTTTTTGCTCGGGAACGCCTACTCTGCATCTCATTAGCAATAGTTGCCGGGGTCATCTGTGGTGATGTTTTTTGCGGATGCTTTCGCACGTAAACTGGTGGTATCGGCTGTAAGCACCAGCTTGTGAATGGGGCGATAATTTTATCGCGACTTTGGCTGCGATAAAGTGCCGGTAACTCGGCGATAGCTCCTTGAGAATATGCCCCTATGTTTTAAGGCAATTCCCTTTTGTACATGTGCTTCAGAATGCAGCACACATGTAAAAAGGAAAAAACAAAGAGAAATAAAAATATTTCTCCTTATTTTGCCAACCACAGGGAGGCGCAGTATTTTTGGCTCAAATCCCTCTCTACAGTTCTTTGTAGACATGAATTTGTGTCAAAATCGTGGGTGGATGCAGGGGAGTGTCCATGCATCACCCATGGATCGTCCCCTTGACATAAAGTAGCACAAGGCAGCACATTGTGCTGCTTTGCATTACTTTTGATTGCTATTGGCTTTGGTTTGTAAATACCATTCTGAATTTTGTGTTGGGTCTGCAATAATAAAGTAATGCAAACATGATGCAAAATCTTTCTAACTCTGGGCCCCAATGTATTGCACAACAGTGCATCCCAGAATTCTCCAAGTGGGTCTCACCCGCTACTCTGTCAGAGTGTGTGTGGATATTATTATGAACTTTTTAAGGATCTAGGTAGATTTGTAAGAGCAAGTATAGTCCTGCCTGTAAGGGGATCGTTTTTCCCTCTTCAGAGTGCAGGTGATTTGCCGACTGCACAGAGAAACACGGAGTGTCTTTGAAGAAGCCACTTTGTATTCCACTGAATGCACTGCCCCAGGGCAGTGCGAGTTTGCAGCTGCCTTAGGGGCAGCGCATTCTTCATAATAGGGCACATTGTCACTGTCTGCACCAAGTGCACTTGCTTAGAGGTGCACTGCGGCACAAATGATTACAGTACGTCCTATCAGTAATACAGCCCAGGAGGACAGTGACTCAATAATGATGCTGCATTCATCTGCTGAATTCAGTCTGAATGAGGCATGTTACCCAGTGGGGACAAGAGCAGGGTCAACAATGATTTCCTCATATTCATGAGGCACGCAAATACAAATTAGGGATTAGGCCTATTTAAACACACAAGCACTTTAAGAACACTATAGATTCATTGCTGTTTTTTTAAATAAAAGGGTGGGCTCTGCAAAGCAAGCAGCACTAAATAGAGTATTATGAAATATTACAAAGTGGAAAATATTGAATAAACTTGTTCAGGAGGCAGAAGTCCATAAAGCGATCTTAGAAATTGATAATGTCAAAAAGCATAGTGGACATTTTACTGAAGGATGGTGTGCAGCCCAAAAAAATGCAATATGTAAGACGAGTCAGATGGTAGAGAATCCACCCATCCAAAATGTAATTCAATTATTATCAGGCAGGAATGCCTCAAAATGTGAGAAATTGTGGCTTCCTCATTAATGTGGGCTTAATCATGATAACCATCATTTCAGCAACTAGATTAAACAACATGATCTAAGATGAAATTCACAAACTTCAGGGCAACATATAGGTCAAATATACTCCTCATGCATTTAATGAGGATGATAAAGAAGCCTGAAGATCCATATAGTGTCACATCACACAACTCAAGGTCACCATAGGGAATGAAATAAGGTGGGTTGTCTCGGTCTCTTTCTCGCTCTTTATCTTGACTCGTAATGCAGTATTAATAGCAAAAAGCAAGCTTTATGCTGATGTCATACTGAGGCTAGGATTGGGCCCAGAAAAAACAATGGCTACTAAGTTCTAATACAACATTGTTCTCTAAGCATTTTTGTGGGTCAGACCCAATGAGAAAGGGAGCCCTAACACTTCAAGAAACATATAGTTTATTGCTAGGGCTAAATATTTGTTTTAATGTTTTAGAAACAACAAGAAATACATGAGGTTAAAGTTTATCAGAGTTTTGCTAAAAAGAAAAAATGCCAGTATTAACCGACTATGGGAGGAACTCGATTAAATGCCGCAAAACTCAAAGAAATAACATGCAGTGAAAATTACCATCAAGTTGAACTAAACATCCAAAACGCCACCAGTTCTCATTCCCAAATTAAAAATAGAACACACATTCCATAAACATTTAGAAGCTATACAAGGTGGAAGATAACCAAGGTTCATTGCAGACGACCAGACATGACACAACTGACATACAGCCTTTCTCAAACACAAAGAAAGAAGTCTAAGAGCACAGTATGGGCCGTATTATCAAGAAAGGCGCAAACATTATCGCTGCTTTAGCAGCAGGAAACTGCCGCTAAAGCGGCGATAAGGGGCTTGATAATATGCCCTAGAGAATTCCAATAGAAGCCCAGGGTCTGTTGTCAAGGATAGGATTGTGGGAGAGGATGTGGTCCGTCGGCTAGACTGCCGACTTTGGTGCTGGAAACCAGGGTTCGAGCCTCGGGGTCGCATCCACATCCTGTGATTCTGGGCAAATCACTTAATCTCCCTGTGTCTGAATGTGTAATGTAAATACGGTGCTCATGTAAAGCACTCCAATACCTTCGGGTCGAGTTCGCGCTATATAAATATATAAAAAAAAAGGACATCAAACCTGGGCTTCTATTGGACTTCTCTAGGGCATATTATCAAGCCCCTTATCGCCGATTTAGCGGCAGTTTCCTGCCGCTAAAGCGGCGATAATGTTTGCGCCTTTCTTGATAATATGGCCCTATATGTAGTCCTACAAAGGAACAGACACATATCCTTCTAGGGCAATTAATGTTGGCACCAGACCCATGAATTCCTATTAAGGTGTTGGTGTGTTAGAAAAACAGGATAAGGATCAAAAGCAAAGAAGTCTGGTACAAGAATGAGAACAGAGACAGAGAAGTGTTAAATTAATTGGTGATTTCGTATAGGAAATATACCCTACCAACTAGACCTCGACAGTTCGAGACTTGGAAGATGCGTCACAAGTAAACATCGAGTGAAAACAATGGCTCTTCAAAATACAGACAACTCAAGCACTTTTATGACCTCAGGACACTTCGAACTGCCACAAGGGAGGCCCAGGACTCCCTCAGAAGTATTTCAAAGCTGGGCAAGACTATTTCAACACTAAACTGCAACAGGTAAAAAATGCATCTCAGTAGTACCTAAAATTCCATTCCCAATGCTACATTATGGCCACTGGAGACAGCCTAAATGGCTACAAGAAAATGCGAGTTTGAAATGAATATGGTATAAAATAGCCTTGTAGAAGCACCCAAATATGCTTTTGTCTGGTAATCCAACATTCCTGGCACAAGAGCTCCCATACTGATTTTATACATGAAATCCTCACAGTAGGCTAAAGTGGAGGGTGCCCAAAGACTCTGATGTGTGCAGTGGCAGATACCCCATAGCTCCGGAATCCTCACAGTAGGCTAAAGTGGAGGGTGCCCAAAGACTCTGATGTGTGCAGTGGCAGATACCGCATAGCTCCGGGATACTCACAGTAGGCTAAAGTGGAGGGTGCCCAAAGACTCTGATGTGTGCAGTGGCAGATACCCCATAGCTCCGGAATCCTCACAGTAGGCTAAAGTGGAGGGTGCCCAAAGACTCTGATGTGTGCAGTGGCAGATACCGCATAGCTCCGGGATCCTCACAGTAGGCTAAAGTGGGGGTGCCCAAAGACTCTGATGTGTGCAGTGGCAGATACCCCATAGCTCCGGAATACTCACAGTAGGCAAAAGTGGAGGGTGCCCAAAGACTCTGATGTGTGCAGTGGCAGATACCGCATAGCTCCGGAATCCTCACAGTAGGCTAAAGTGGAGGGTGCCCAAAGACTCTGATGTGTGCAATGGCAGATACCCCATAGCTCCGGAATCCTCACAGTAGGCTAAAGTGGAGGGTGCCCAAAGACTCTGATGTGAGCAGTGGGAGATACCCCATAGCTCCGGAATCCTCACAGTAGGCTAAAGTGGAGGGTGCCCAAAGACTCTGATGTGTACTCTATCCCAATCTACCCCACTCCAGTCCACACTAATCTGCCCCACTCCAATGTACCCCACTCTATCCCACTCAACCCTGAGCTTCTCCACTCAACTCTATCCCAATCTACCCCACTCCCCTCTATCCCACTCCACTCCAATCTACACCAGTCTACCTCACTACAATCTACTCCACTCTACCACACTCTACTCTACTGCAACCTACCCACTCTACTCTACCCCACCCCACTCTACCCCACTCTACTCTACCTTAATCTACCCTACAACAATCTACCACCCTCTACCACCCTCTAGCCTACCCCACTCCAATCTACCACCCTCTAACCTAGCCCACTCCAATCTTCCTCACTCCATGACACTCTACACCAATCAACCACACTTTACTCCAATCTTCCCAACTCTACCCCAATCTAACACACTCTACCCCACTCCAATCTGCCCCAATCTACACCACCCCAGCCCACTAACTTTTATCCATACTGAGCAGCGGACACATTGGTGTACAACTGAGTAAAACACATTGCCAAAGCCAATAGCTCTCACATAGGTGAGACCTATTGGCTTTGCCAATGCTTGTCATATTAGGCCTTTATGGTGAAAGCAAAAATATGTATTTGTATATGAATCTGAAGATAATTAGCAATAAGCAGTAAATAAAACTATTTTTAAAGTTGTGTGATAGGCCTTATAGTCCTTATGTTTATGTTCCGAGAATGTTTATAAGTGAAGCTTATTTATTTACTTGCTTAACCCCTTGCGTGCTTCGGACGGCCCCTGGCCATCCAACATCACGGTGGGCGTGTGCGGAGGACGGCCGGGGGACTTCCGAACCCCGCCGACTCATTAATTCGCCTGCACAGCGGGGGAATTCATGCAGTGCGCAAGGGGTTAACAAGCTTGATGACAGTACGTTGCATTCACAAGAAAATGCATATTTGCCTTAGACTTTTTTTTCTTGGTAGAATTATTTTTTACCTAGTGTAAAATAATAGGTAAAAATTTATGAAGTATGGTTAAACTTGTTCTACCTTGTGTCTATTCTCGGTTTGTTGTATTTTCTCTTTGTATGATTTAACTAATCAAACAATAAAGACTTACCTAAAGATACTCAAAGAAAGCGCTGTAAAGAGTTTACATTTTGTACATATGTTAAATACTGAGCATAAGCCTGGGTGAATAATTCTTTCTCAAGCATAATAGCTTTAGGAAAAGGAAGTAATTGCACGCATTTCATTATATAAAGGAACATAAACACAAGTTAGTAAACAATGTTTACTTGACATCTCAAAGAAAATATGGGAATAGTTTTATTTCCAGTTCCTTCTCCAATACATGAGTACTTTTTCAAACGTACACTCGGAGGTCCAAGAAGACAAACATGTTGCCAATCTCTCGCTTAATGAAAACATTCAGGCCGTCTAAAGGCATATATACTGCTGCAGTGCTCACAGCTTCACTTGAATTCTCAAACGGCTCGTTCAGACTTTTAAAAATATCAGTTCACACTGGGTGAACCTGGATCGTTTAGGAGTAAACCTGCTAAAAATATAAAGCATTTGGGCAGAATTAGGGAGCGGCTACATCATGTGAATCCATGGCTTTGTATTAACTAACAGCTCTAAGCTCTGCTGTCAAGACACCCAGGCCCAGATTTTAAAGTGTTGACACATCGCAGGGCAGTAAGCAAAGTTGCTGCACTGCGTGAACTGGGGAGAGCAGAACCGCCTGACAAAGAAGTGTTGCACTTCTACTCTCGCCCTGCACTGAGGCACTTTCAGGAGCCATGCGCCAACGCAGACACCCTTGCACCACAGCTCAAGGGTGCCTGTGTTGTAGTCAGTATAATTTTTGTGCCAGAAGGGTTACACTTCCTGTTAAAAAACTATGGGGAATATTCTCAAGAACGTGTGATAACTACCGCAAAATTTGTCTAACGCAACTCTTCACATCGCAGTCCTTCGCGGGAAAACAACTCCGTGTCAAAGTGGTATTCACAACACGGCGGCCCGTGCGATAGTCCCACGATAACGCGTCAAAAGAACGTGTTAAAACCAACGTGACACAGAAAAAACGCGAAACACGAACGCGAAAATAGTAGCGATGATACCAATCGCGATACAAAACTCAGCGGTAACCAGCCATAGGCCTGCAATCCCCACGCGTCATGCGGGAAAATGCAGCATAAAAGCAGATTAAAAATATGGTGAGACGACAATGTACGAGCACAACCACACATCCCTGACGTAGAACAGATGACCATTGTCCCGCATCAAATAGGCATCTCCTCACAGTCACAATGTACATTGACATGCAGTCTGCATGTAAACTGCGCCAATGCAGAAACATGCATGGAACACACATTGAAACCGCATCTCCCCTTCACATTGCAGAGGGACAAGCGACCCCTCCTGCACACAGATGTGTCATGACCATGAGCAATCCACCATGAAAGCGTGGACGAATGTAGGGGCAGTGACTCCCGCTTACGTACATGTTGCCCATGTTGTGGGACTCGAGCCACAGAGGGCATCCCTGCATCATGGTGGTACATATCTGACCCCAAAAGGAGCCCTGTTGTCACCTGTAGGACACAAATGGCAGCCAAAATGGAATTAATTTGGACACAAGTGAAACGCCGAAGAGTGGGATTCCCTACTAACTGCGACACACAGAACTGGCAGTCCGAATACGCGACACTCTAAACAGCCCGTTTGCACAGAGGTGACACACCCACCATCCCTGAACAAATCATAAAATTGACAGCAATACATGTCGCACTCACACTTGTCTGAGTGATGTGCCTGTACAGATGAGTGACATGCACTCAGGGAATGTGTATTTTGAAAGCATTTAGTAGCACATGCTGTGCCTGTGGCCATATTGTACTGTCCCATGATTGCCAAGGACTGTCACAATGTGACGTGCTCATGTGAAGAAATTGTCAATGATGGTGTTCCCACGGGCAATTCCTGCTGCGGCCGCAGTGGGGTGTGGGCCACCTGCCTCATCCTCATCATCATCGTCCGGTGCATCTGGCACTTGGATCGATGGGGCCTTGCTGCGTACACATATGTTGTGCAACACACAACATGCAACGATCATCTTGCACACGATGCCTGGGCTGTGCAGGAGCCTCCCACCTGTGACATCCAGGCACCTGAAACGTGACTTCAACACGCCAAATGTGCGTTCCACGATGCCCCTGGTGCGTTTGTGGGCCGCATTGTACAGCCTCTGGGCCTGTGTGTCCGGGGCTCGGAGGGGTGTCATCATCCAAGCGCAGAGTGCATATCCTTGGTCACCTGTGACTGTGCAGAGAGACATGAGCCAATATTTGGCACTGCAAGATGTGATGGCCGGCTCCGTGGCTCATTGGTGTGTGATATGTGTGACTTTGTGATTCCTGCATGACATGTACTGCATGTTGCAAGTGAGCGGCATCAATGTGTATTAAGTAGCCTCACTGCTGCTCCTCCCTCCCCCCGAGCCCATCCACTAGTGTGCGCAGCGCGGTTGCATCACTTGCACCCCTACGGCACACTATTGTCATGCCTGTCTGCGCATGTCCACAAGCCTGACAACGACACAGTGATGTCGTGCGCTGAAGGTGGACATACGTGTGTGTAGGCCTATGGTAAGGACAGGGGGGACACAGATGTAGAGGTCATGCCTGGCTGAACTCTCCATGCGGTTGAGGGTAGACCTTTGGCTTATGCTGCGGAAATAGCGACACACACAACAGTTGGCATGTCTGATCCCTGAGCCCGAGCGGGCTTGCGCACCCTCATTTACCCCTCAGCTGAGCCCGTACTCCGGGGGCATGCTACATAGCAACATTGTGTATTGCGTGACGGGTGGCACCGACACTACACCTGAGACACACGCATTAGTTACCGCCTTGGCAAGGCCTACACTTAACCACGCCAAGAGCCACATGTTGAATGACCACACCCCTATGCCGTACTGCCGTACGCCGGTCCACTCCCTCACACCCACAGGGGGTCCGACACAGATACATGTCCCAGGTCCACCCCACTGCCTGAGGAGACAAGGTTGCGCACGCTGTACACAGCCCAATGTAATGTGGTATGGCCCTGGGCCCACATGCATACAGAATGACCACACGGACACACTGAGATAATTAGTGGAACTGGCTACGGGCACGTGCGCCCGGCCTCTTTTATTGCCAGGGTCACACGTTCAGTGACGCCTGTGCTGGATGGGTGTTGGATAGTGTAAGCCACCCCTCAGGGGTTGGATGCTGCTGGTAACAACTACAACAGTGATCAGACAATCTGGAGTTCAAAGTACAAACAGCAAGGGTCCATGACTTGAGCTGCACAGAGTCAGTGGCTCCGGATGCTCAGTGGCCGGCACAGGCACACCGCCACAGGACGGTGCCTGGCGATGCACTGAGGTAGGGCCACGGGATCTGAGCGGGTCCTCGTTGATGTCCAAGGAGAATGTCGCGGAGTGTTACGGGGGACAGTGGAAGGTGTCCATCCAGGGCTGATGATGGCATCCGGGACAGGTGTGAGGAATTTGGATGGGCTGGCTGTGAGACTCCTCCGACTCTGGCGGTTGTTGGTTGGGAGGTACCAGAGGGCAACAGGTGCAGCACAGCCAGCAGCTTTGTCTGCGGAGGGATGTTGGTTGTCCGCTGTGTTGGTACCGTCTGCCTGTGGGCAATGATGTTCAGGATGCGGAGGATGGTTGTCCTTTTGAGCCTGTAGTGGGCATTGACATTGTCTGGTGTTAGGTCTGTGAGGCTGGTGCATTTCCTGAAGGTCCGCTGTCTCTGTGGTGGTCCGAGGGGGAGGGCGGGGGGAGTCCGAGGGGGTTGCCATCCTGGGGGTGGTGGCAGTGGGTGTTGTTGCCCTTTCGGGGCTCCGGGATGCATGGTGTGTGGCTCCATGGTAGCTGTTGTTCTTCATGTGTGGCTCTGGGCTGGTCTCCCTTTGATGGTGCAGGTTCTCGTCTGACTTTACACCAGGTCAGAGCAGGTGTTAGTTTCATGCTGCTAACGCGCCTTATCGCCTGTTTTGTGGTCTTATCGCCGATGTGGCTGGTCGTTGAGAATGTTGAGGTGTGGTGTTGTCGCGGCTTTTTGCTCGGGAACGCCTACTCTGCATCTCATTAGCAATAGTTGCCGGGGTCATCTGTGGTGATGTTTTTTGCGGATGCTTTCGCACGTAAACTGGTGGTATCGGCTGTAAGCACCAGCTTGTGAATGGGGCGATAATTTTATCGCGACTTTGGCTGCGATAAAGTGCCGGTAACTCGGCGATAGCTCCTTGAGAATATGCCCCTATGTTTTAAGGCAATTCCCTTTTTGTACATGTGCTTCAGAATGCAGCACACATGTAAAAAGGAAAAAAACAAAGAGAAATAAAAATATTTCTCCTTATTTTGCCAACCACAGGGAGGCGCAGTATTTTTGGCTCAAATCCCTCTCTACAGTTCTTTGTAGACATGAATTTGTGTCAAAATCGTGGGTGGATGCAGGGGAGTGTCCATGCATCACCCATGGATCGTCCCCTTGACATAAAGTAGCACAAGGCAGCACATTGTGCTGCTTTGCATTACTTTTGATTGCTATTGGCTTTGGTTTGTAAATACCATTCTGAATTTTGTGTCGGGTCTGCAATAATAAAGTAATGCAAACATGATGCAAAATCTTTCTAACTCTGGGCCCCAATGTATTGCACAACAGTGCATCCCAGAATTCTCCAAGTGGGTCTCACCCGCTACTCTGTCAGAGTGTGTGTGATTATTATTAAGAACTTTTTAAGGATCTAGGTAGATTTGTAAGAGCGAGTATAGTCCTGCCTGTAAGGGGATCGTTTTTCCCTCTTCAGAGTGCAGGTGATTTGCCGACTGCACAGAGAAACACGGAGTGTCTTTGAAGAAGCCACTTTGTATTCCACTGAATGCACTGCCCCAGGGCAGTGCGAGTTTGCAGCTGCCTTAGGGGCAGCGCATTCTTCATAATAGGGCACATTGTCACTGTCTGCACCAAGTGCACTTGCTTAGAGGTGCACTGCGGCACAAATGATTACAGTACGTCCTATCAGTAATACAGCCCAGGAGGACAGTGACTCAATAATGATGCTGCATTCATCTGCTGAATTCAGTCTGAATGAGGCATGTTACCCAGTGGGGACAAGAGCAGGGTCAACAATGATTTCCTCATATTCATGAGGCACGCAAATACAAATTAGGGATTAGGCCTATTTAAACACACAAGCACTTTAAGAACACTATAGATTAATTGCTGTTTTTTTTAAATAAAAGGGTGGGCTCTGCAAAGCAAGCAGCACTAAATAGAGTATTATGAATTACAAAGTGGAAAATATTGAATAAACTTGTTCAGGAGGCAGAAGTCCATAAAGCGATCTTAGAAATTGATAATGTCAAAAAGCATAGTGGACATTTTACTGAAGGATGGTGTGCAGCCCAAAAAATGCAATATGTAAGACGAGTCAGATGGTAGAGAATCCACCCATCCAAAATGTAATTCAATTATTATCAGGCAGGAATGCCTCAAAATGTGAGAAATTGTGGCTTCCTCATTAATGTGGGCTTAATCATGATAACCATCATTTCAGCAACTAGATTAAACAACATGATCTAAGATGAAATTCACAAACTTCAGGGCAACATATAGGTCAAATATACTCCTCATGCATTTAATGAGGATGATAAAGAAGCCTGAAGATCCATATAGTGTCACATCACACAACTCAAGGTCACCATAGGGAATGAAATCAGGTGGGTTGTCTCGGTCTCTTTCTCGCTCTTTATCTTGACTCGTAATGCAGTATTAATAGCAAAAAGCAAGCTTTATGCTGATGTCATACTGAGGCTAGTATTGGGCCCAGAAAAAACAATGGCTACTAAGTTCTAATACAACATTGTTCTCTAAGCATTTTTGTGGGCCAGACCCAATGAGAAAGGGAGCCCTAACACTTCAAGAAACATATAGTTTATTGCTAGGGCTAAATATTTGTTTTAATGTTTTAGAAACAACAAGAAATACATGAGGTTAAAGTTTATCAGAGTTTTGCTAAAAAGAAAAATGCCAGTATTAACCGACTATGGGAGGAACTCGATTAAATGCCGCAAAACTCAAAGAAATAACATGCAGTGAAAATTACCATCAAGTTGAACTAAACATCCAAAACGCCACCAGTTCTCATTCCCAAATTAAAAATAGAACACACATTCCATAAACATTTAGAAGCTATACAAGGTGGAAGATAACCAAGGTTCATTGCAGACGACCAGACATGACACAACTGACATACAGCCTTTCTCAAACACAAAGAAAGAAGTCTAAGAGCACAGTATGGGCCATATTATCAAGAAAGGCGCAAACATTATTGCCGCTTTAGCGGCAGGAAACTGCTGCTAAAGCGGCGATAAGGGGCTTGATAATATGCCCTAGAGAATTCCAATAGAAGCCCAGGGTCTGGTGTCAAGAATAGGATTGTGGGAGAGGATGTGGTCCGTCGGCTAGACTGCCGACTTTGGTGCTGGAAACCAGGGTTCGAGCCTCGGGGTCGCATCCACATCCTGTGATTCTAGGCAAATCACTTAATCTCCCCGTGCCTGAATGTGTAATGTAAATACGGTGCTCATGTAAAGAGCTCCAATACCTTCGGGTCGAGTTCGCGCTATATAAATATGCAAAAAAAACAACAACAAAAAAAAGGACATCAAACCTGGGCTTCTATTGGACTTCTCTAGGGCATATTATCAAGCCCCTTATCGCCGATTTAGCGGCAGTTTCCTGCCGCTAAAGCGGCGATAATGTTTGCGCCTTTCTTGATAATATGGCCCTATATGTAGTCCTACAAAGGAACAGAGACATATCCTTCTTGGGCAATTAATGTTGGCACCAGACCCATGAATTCCTATTAAGGTGTTGGTGTGTTAGAAAAACAGGATAAGGATCAAAAGCAAAGAAGTCTTGTACAAGAATGAGAACAGAGACAGAGAAGTGTTAAATTAATTGGTGATTTCGTATAGGAAATATACCCTACCAACTAGACCTCGACAGTTCGAGACTTGGAAGATGCGTCACAAGTAAACATCGAGTGAAAACAATGGCTCTTCAAAATACAGACAACTCAAGCACTTTTATGACCTCAGGACACTTCGAACTGCCACAAGGGAGGCCCAGGACTCCCTCGGAAGTATTTCAAAGCTGGGCAACACTATTTCAACACTAAACTGCAACAGGTAAAAAATGCATCTCAGTAGTACCTAAAATTCCATTCCCAATGCTACATTATGGCCACTGGAGACAGCCTAAATGGCTACAAGAAAATGCGAGTTTGAAATGAATATGGTATAAAATAGCCTTGTAGAAGCACCCAAATATGCTTTTGTCTGGAAATCCAACATTCCTGGCACAAGAGCTCCCATACTGATTTTATACATGAAATCCTCACAGTAGGCTAAAGTGGAGAGTGCCCAAAGACTCTGATGTGTGCAGTGGCAGATACCCCATAGCTCCGAAATCCTCACAGTAGGCTAAAGTGGAGGGTGTCCAAAGACTCTGATGTGTGCAGTGGCAGATACCGCATAGCTCCGGGATACTCACAGTAGGCTAAAGTGGAGGGTGCCCAAAGACTCTGATGTGTGCAGTGGCAGATACCCCATAGCTCCGGAATACTCACAGTAGGCTAAAGTGGAGGGTGCCCAAATACTCTGATGTGTGCAGTGGCAGATACCGCATAGCTCCGGGATACTCACAGTAGGCTAAAGTGGAGGGTGCCCAAAGACTCTGATGTGTGCAGTGGCAGATACCCCATAGCTCCGGAATACTCACAGTAGGCTAAAGTGGAGGGTGCCCAAAGACTCTGATGTGTGCAGTGGCAGATACCGCATAGCTCCGGAATCCTCACAGTAGGCTAAAGTGGAGGGTGCCCAAAGACTCTGATGTGTGCAGTGGCAGATACCGCATAGCTCCGGAATCCTCACAGTAGGCTAAAGTGGAGGGTGCCCAAAGACTCTGATGTGTGCAGTGGCAGATACCCCATAGCTCCGGAATCCTCACAGAAGGCTAAAGTGGAGGGTGCCCAAAGACTCTGATGTGTGCAGTGGCAGATACCCCATAGCTCCGGAATCCTCACAGTAGGCTAAAGTGGAGGGTGCCCAAAGACTCTGATGTGTGCAGTGGCAGATACCCCATAGCTCCGGAATACTCACAGTAGGCTAAAGTGGAGAGTGCCCAAAGACTCTGATGTGTGCAGTGGCAGATACCCCATAGCTCCGGAATCCTCACAATAGGCTAAAGTGGAGGGTGCCCAAAGACTCTGATGTGTGCAGTGGCAGATACCCCATAGCTCCGGAATACTCACAGTAGGCTAAAGTGGAGAGTGCCCAAAGACTCTGATGTGTGCAGTGGCAGATACCCCATAGCTCCGGAATCCTCACAGTAGACTAAAGTGGAGGGTGCCCAAAGACTCTGATGTGTGCAGTGGCATATACCCCATAGCTCCGGAATCCTCACAGTAGGCTAAAGTGGAGGGTGCCCAAAGACTCTGATGTGTGCAGTGGCAGATACCCCATAGCTCCGGAATCCTCACAGTAGGCTAAAGTGGAGGGTGCCCAAAGACTCTGATGTGTGCAGTGGCAGATACCCCATAGCTGCGGAATCTTCACAGTAGGCTAAAGTGGAGGGTGCCCAAAGACTCGAATGTGTGCAGTGGCAGATACCCCATAGCTCCGGAATCCTCACAGTAGGCTAAAGTGGAGGGTGCCCAAAGACTCGAATGTGTGCAATGACAGATCTCCCATAGCTCTGGTCTGGCTATAGCTGATAGGTCGTGGTGAAATCATTCACTTTAATAAGTGCATATCAGTTCATGCTGGTATTTGTTTCCTTCTTGCTGTGAATTCAATTCCCACTCCAGGAAATCAGGCTGACCTTGTTGGAATGGTAAGGTATAAGTACCCAAAATAGCCCCGGGCACATCATGATGCGTGCATTTAAACCATTCCAAGATGAATTCCATTTGTTCTCAGGCATTAAGACCATCTGGCAGGCACTTTGACTTTCCTTTACCATTCAAGCATGGCCAATGACCATGTATGAATCTAAACTAAAATTAAGAAAACAGATGCCCAGTGCTAATGCAAAATAGCACTGGCAATAGGCGAGGCACTCACATTCTAAAGTCTTTGACAATGCTTGCTGATAGCGGTTCTACACCTAGCTCACCATTTAAAGTTAAAGACCTAAGCATTTAAAAACCCTAAAATGCAGATGCAGTATTTATCGACTTTGAGATCCTGCAACGATCAGTTCAAACTCGAGCCAATCAATATTTTGAACAAGACTTTATTTTGCTCATCCACACCTCCAACATTAATTCATCTACTCCACGTAATCTGTGCAGGTGAACATCCGAGTGATTTTCACAAAAAAAGTATTCATTATGATCATAAAAGCAGAGATACTACAACTGAGTGGGCATGTCATACTGAACTGTTGGCTATCAATTGAGTAAGTACTATAGCCTGAATCCGAGGTACATACATACTAGAACAATTGATAAATAATAGACTTACATTTAAATAAGTTCATGCAAGTTCGTGATCGAAATCATTTTTAATATGCAACTTCCTGTACGTGCAACCCCACACTTTAAGTATAAAAGATCTATGATGCATTCCTTGATCTTATAAAAAGCTAAGGGCATGAGGTACAAAAGGATTTTGCTTTGTAAAGCCTGAAATTTGCAAAATCAAAGGCATTGTGACAACAAATACCAAAATCACAATATACAAAAAGTACTTGCCAGTTTAAACATTCTTTCAAAAGTACATTTAGAGACTAATCGCTATTCAGAAGGTTGAGAAGGTGTGAACGGGGCATCCCTTTCCTCCCTCCATTCACGATGCCACATAACCGCAATTACAGCTTTTACTTTGAAAATGACCCTTGGGGCATCTTGGGGAGGAGCTAGCTGTGGTCCAGGAAACTGCTGTATCCTTCCCCCAATGTCACACCGCAGGATGTAGCTTCTTTTATCTGGTCGCAGCCCCTTCAAAGGACAGGGACTGGGATTTGTACTTTATGAATGCAGGAATGAATGTCAGCTGACCATTGTAAACCCACATCTCTGCATCAAAAGCATTCGGTAAAAAGCACAAATCAGAACACTATCTTGTTAATATTAACGAGGCAGAACTCTTAGAATTGCACCGAAAGGTCATTTTCTCTGTGACAGTTTTGTATGTCTATTGGAGTCCAAAACGAAGATGGGGTCGCCAAGTAGGGGGCAAAAACAATGGGAAACAACCTTTAGAACGCATGCATTAATGATCGCGGTTTTAACAACGAAAGTCGTTACAACGACTTGCACTGGAGGGCGCTATAGGACAAGGTGTAGTTTAAATTACTATCCAACACCTTCCCTACTGTACGTAGGCTGGAGTTGGAATAGTAAATTAAACTACTCCTAAGTCCAGCGCCCTCCAACGCAAGTCGTTGTAACGACTTGCGTTGTTAAAACCGCGATCTAATGGCATGCGATGTAATGTATGCGTGGTATCGTCATACATCCAAAACAATGATCCCACATTTGTAAATCAGGCCTTAAGTGCTTTCCAGTCTAATCAGCCTAAACACGCTTTTGCACACAGACGTTATTCCAAACAGGTAACAATAACATAATATGATGGACAGAGTGCTGAAACCTTTCAAACACTTCCCCCAGTCAAGAGATTTGGGTTAAATCCATTGTTCTTTTGCTCACCATGCAACCCCAGACTGGACCCAGCCATATGCAAATCAGTCTTGACCCTGCTTCCCATGGAAACAGTTCACCCAGAACTGCCAGGCGATTTCCTTCCTGGACCATAAACAAGCATCCTGGAACCGATTTCAAGGGTATCACTCCTCATCAGCCAGGCTGGAATGGCGGTTTCAAGGTATCACCTCTCAACAGACAAACTGGAATGGTGTCGCAACCAAAAAAACAATGGCTTTAGGGCCAGATCTGTGACTGGGGGTGAATGTTTGAAAATGTTCAGCATTCTGTCCATCTTCTTCTTGTGTTGCAATTTTCGGACTAAGTGGAATGGATATGCCCAGACATCCGCCCCATGCTCGCTATGCCACTGGATTCAAGCTCAACTGGCTGATGCTTGTTTCCCAGTCCAAGGAGGACCTGGCCAGGCATTTCAGGCTGGACTGTTCCCATGGGGAGCAGGGTCATGACAGCTTGTTGCTGGGTCCAAACTGGAATGGTGTAGCAGCAAAAAAATGATGGATATAGGCCCAGATCTGTGACTGGGGGTGAATGTTTGATAATGTTCAGCATTCTGTCCATCGTCTTTTTGTGTTGCAAAGATAACATAATGGCATTAAAGTTTTTACAATAATACTTACTTTTGTTAGAGTGTTATTAATATTTTCAGATAAACAGGCGGCATCCAGATGACATTTTGCATTTGGAGTTTCTGTTAAAAAATAAAATAAGATGGATGATGAAGATGGAATATGTTCAGAATTAATGAGAATTGTTTTCAAATCCCCTACTTTTACACGAAGTATATATATTCGAGAGTTACTACTTTTCAGCATGAAGACATCTCATGACAGACATGAATTAAACTCCATATAAAATAGGGTTACAGTTTTGTTTCTAATTTTTACTTTTCGAAGTTCACATTCCATAGTGCAAAAGGCATTACACATTCAGTTTTACTTTAAATCACTGACCTTGACAATAGGTGCCATCATTTGCCTTATATTGCAATCTTCCTGTGTTTGGCTGATACCCCTCCTTGCAAGAGCAATTATAGCCTCCAACAGTGTTTTCACATTTTGCGTGCTCGCCACAGGCAACAGCGTCCCCATTTCTGCACTCATCGATATCTGCTTATATCAGACAAAAGAGGAATATTTATAAGGAATCGACAAATTTAACACTGTTCTGCAATGTCAATATTCTTGCCCAATCTATAGGAAGTGCACAGAACAACTAAAGGGAGAATATCTAAACGTACTTTATTTTAATTAGGACATGTTTAGGCCAAGGGTATAAAGCTGGGTTTCAGAGCTCAGTGAACCAAAGCATCCTTTGCAGGTGTCTCTGTTTGAACCCCTGATCACAGTTTAGAATCCTACTGGGTTCACTTAGCCTTTCTTCTTCCCGAGTTCGAAAAAATGAATGCCATTGAATTGGGTAATAATAAACGTGTTGTATTGTGCCAAGTTACTGCTTAGATAGAAATTTCACTATTCAAATGCAAATTATGTTAAACAGTGGAAATCTAGCCATTAGGTGCTGTGGGGGATCTACACAGAAAAAATTGTGACAGAGAATAAACCAACTACATTGTTCATACAATACATTTACAGAAATTAAATAGCATTTTGGTGGGCTTTTGTACCTTGAGTACATATATATATCAGTCAGAGTAGCTCAGTACTAATTAACCCTGGGCGAAGTGCTACGCTACGCTCGCGTAGTTTGCGAAGTTTGCGCTACTTCGCACAACGCGAATTGCACGTAGCACAGTGCGAACACGCGTAGCGTAGCGTAGCGTAGTGCCGCGGTCATTTTTTGCTTGCTCGCGGTCCTCAACGTCAAGTTGGCGACCGCGAGCAAGCAAAATGACATCCCGGCGAGACTTTTTCTCGTTCGCGATCAGCAACATCAAGTTGCCGATCGCGAGCGTGGAAAATAAACCTCCTGGCGAGATTCTCAACGCGGGAGGTCAGGTTTCTCATTGCGAGTGGTCGCGTATGCTTGCGACCGCTCGCGATGAGAAACTACCAGTCCGCGTTGAGAAAGCTGCCGCTCGAGTAAAAATCTACTCGAGCGGCAGTAAAAGACAGCTCGCACTGTGCAAGTTGCCGTTTTCAATGATTGCACAGTGCGGACAAGCATCCGGCACTGTGCAATCATTGCGAACAGTGCGCTACGCAGTTCGCGTAGTGCTACGCGAAGCTTGCGTAGCGCGAACTGCACTTTGCGTAGCTTCGCGAAGCATTACTTCGCGAACTACGCCCACCCTTAGTACTAATGGGCATATGTGTGGGATCAATAATGGCAAAGAATGATGGGCCTGGGAGAGGGAGCCGAGAATACTAGAAAATAAATGTATTCAGTTAATCTCATAGCTGGAAGATGGAAAGTAGATAGGCGGTTATTAGAGAGTTTATGCAGAGTCAGCATGTTTGGATTGCAGTGCTGTCTTTGTTAGCATTGTGCATTTCCAACATAGCGGCTCAATAGATGATGGTTGCTCTCTGGCTACCAATATCACTAATTTGCTGGTGAGGTAATCTAACTTGCAGTTAACGCAGCCTTCGCAAGGCAGGCCTTATATGGGTGGTGTGGATCCCAAAGGTAAAAGACTGAGGGGCATACTTACCCAGGGGATTGTGCCACCGGAATGTCACTTTTTTCAGCGATCCGGTGACGCACTGCCCTGCACCATATTAACAAAGTGCAGTTTTCTGCGTGAGAGGGGTGTGCAATAGGTGTTGCTGTGGGCATTCCACCGAAACATTAATTGCTTTTGATGCTACCCGAGATTTACAAGAATGAGGCAGTGGCAAAAACATAGGCCTTGCAAAAGTAGATGTTAAATTGGCGCAACAAGGAGAAATACTTTTATTTCTCCTCGTTTTTGCTCTTTCTATGTGTGCTGCATTCTGCATCACACATAGAAAGAGGAAATCCCCATTAAAGATTGTTTGTGTGCAGGAAGTTGTCCCTTCCTTGTTGGAGGGTGGTGTTTTCACCCAGCTTAATTTGAGCAGGGGTGCTGCTGTCTAAAGATAATAAGACACTTGTGTGAAACGTAGGCACTGAGTTGGAGTGGCACTTTATTCAAGGAAGCATTAAGACAAGGAATATGTCAAAATCACAGTTTCAATCAATCAAATAACTTCGTACAATCTATAGTAGATGCTCAAGTGTCTAAGAGACACATCTCAATAATAAGCTAAACCATGCAATAATATAAGTTTTAAAACTACGTCAAAGCAAGGAAAAGGGAGGGGATGAGAGACCGAGAGAGAGAGAGAAGAAAACATTTTCAAAATACAATAAGCATTATAGCCTCAGCAAAAGACGCTAGAGAAGATGGCTGAGGGAAACTACACATGCGTCATGAACCAAGGGGTCATTTGTGCGAGGTAGTTCGACGAATGGACTGTGGGCAGCTCTTTTATACTCTTTTAATGAGGAACTATTGACCGCAGACCTTTGGCCACTTCTCGGAAATATTAGGAACACAGAAGTGACACCCACATTACAAAAGTTTACCAAAATGTCATATTCTCACGTCATGCTGCATGTCTTAGTTACATTAAAGCTAGCATAAAATACAATAATATGAAAGATTGATAGGTGACAAGTGGCCCCCACCACACCGTACCCCACTGAGTTCCTCTTAGCTTGAGATGTTCCGTGTTCTTGTGGTATTGTGCTTGTGAGAAGAGCAAGTCGAGGACAGCGAAGGAGTGGGGGCTTTGGGCTGTTGTCTACCAAAAGGGACAGAGCTGAAGCTTCGTGTTTGTCGCAGAAGAAATATCTTATAAAGCTAATTGAGAGGCACTGGGCCTACTTAAGTTAAAAGAACCATTGAGACAGTATGGTCAACTTAACAGATTCCTACCTGCTGGCTGGTGGGGCCTATAGGAGGGTCTCATGCTTCAGGTGTGGGGCAGGATGGGCCTGGGGCACTATATGGTAAAAACCAGACCCAGCTTCAGCCTACACATAAACAATCATTGCTTGCAACACAGCCACCCTTGCACCATGGTGCAAGGAGACCTGCTTTGCAGGATGTTTCCTGCAATGCAGGCACCCTTGCACTATGGCGCAAAGGTCTGTGTTGGCACTGGGCAGCTATTTCTAGCGCCAGTGCAAGGGAAAACATGGGTGCGCTGTATTCTTGTGAATATGGCGCATCCCTGTGTTTTTTGAAATGACGCAGAGTGGCGCTGCAAAATTTGCCACAGTGCCGCGTTGCACCATTTACTTATGAATGTACCCCTATGTCAATTTTTTGTGTGTAATATTTCTTTATTGTCAATTTTCATATGTTACATCACAGTGGTCATATTGTCATTGGTTACACGTATCGACAGTATGAGAAAATAACATAATAACATAATGGTCTCCCATGTGCCGTGTGTTTCACTGTAATGTTAAACATGGAACATATATGGATGAGGGGATGGGTGAACATAAGGTGGGGGAGGGGTATGTAAAGGGGGGATGTAGATATATGCTTGGGTCCCCAAGGGGCAGTGGGTGGGGGGGTCGATGGCGATCTGCATGCTCTGTCTTGGTTTGTAGGGAAAAGGTGCATAAAGCTGGTGTGGTGGCTGAGCCATCCGTAATCCGGAGTAGTACCGGTGCAGTTGAAGTGTTGGATCAGTTATGACTTCTGAGTTCAGAGGGTGATATGGTGTATAGAGGCTGAACGTCCGCAGTTATATGGTTTTGCTAGGGTCTGTGCTGTCAGCCTGCGTATCTGGTCTTCGGTGGCTCTGCCGTGTCAGGAGGGGGAGAAAGGGGAGGGAGATAGAAATGGAAAGCGTCAGGAAGGTAGTAGAGCTAGTGGTAGAAAGCTAGTAGTAATAATAGTAATAATAGTTGTAGTAATAGTAGTAGTGAGAGGGGGGAAGGGGAGAAGGGGGGAAGGAAGGAGGCCGCGGGGAGAAGGGGTGGGATTGAGAGGTGCAGGGGTGGGGAGGGTGGAGAAGGGGTAGGGATTTGAAGGTGGAAGGAAGGGAGGGAGGAGGGGGATGGGGAGAAAAAGGGGGAGCATCCAGGGGGTAAAGAAAAGGGTCGTAGATGTGTCGATGGGGCTGGGTAGTTGGGGGTGTGCGTGTGTGAGGGGTTAGATGTACATCGGGGGAATCAGGGCATTCCGTTATGGGGGGGCAGGGGTCCAGGGTCGACTTTATGTGTCTAGGCTGTATGCGAGAGGGGGGAGATGGGAGCTGATGTCGTGTGTGCGTCTGCGTCCGATGTCCCTGCTGTAGCCGGGTCTGGGCAGTCTCCTACAGGGTTCTCCACTTCACTGACATTGGTATGTATAAAGGGTTCCCACACTTGGAGGAACAAGTCAGATTGGTCCTGGAGGTTGTAGATGACTCGTTCGTGGGAGGCCGTGTTGGTCATGGCCGCTAGCCAGGACTCCTGCGATGGTGGGACCTCGAGTGTCGCAGGATACCCCTATGTCAATTTGTATTTTTATAAATAATTAACCAAAAGAGCTCAGAAATAATCTGGGACATTTCCTTCATCAATGTGAAAGAGGCAAAAGTATTTTGAAGGACACTCCAACATAATGAACTGTGATAGTGGGTATGCTTTGATTTTTTAATTGGGAAAGACTGCAAAGAAATGTTAGTTGACAGCCTTTATAAATCTGTAATCTAAGGAGGTACACAGAAAAAATAATAACGCGATATGAATAAATCCTAAAGATCATAAATCAACAAGATGATTATTTTTTAAAATAGCAAAAAGTTACGCAGATTTTGGTAAAAAAAATCAATTTCACAATTCCTTTGAAACACCTTTCCTAAATTCATAACAAAAATTCGCCTTGAGACACCCCTCGACAATAGCCAGTGGCTCCTCTGTCCCACAGCTAGTAGAGATGTGTAATGTGTCAGAATGTTAGCACCTCCACTTTGAAAAGAACACCCATTTGAATGACAGTCATGCCTTTTTGAATTCTCTAGTCGATTTCCATAAATAAGGCGTACATTAACAAATATATTTTTTTATTAAAATTATACAATGCGGGACAACCTTTAACATATGTTCCCATTTCCTGTTGGAAAATTATAATCAAGTGATATTTCACCTTCACATCAATACTGTGAGACATGTTATTTAGTTAAGCAGGCAGATATAATGCACATCCAATAATTAAGAAATACAATGCATATCCAATAAGATTAAGTGAGTCATTTTGGACCCCAGCAGGCAGTACAGCAACCTGCCAGTGTAGCAGTTGCTGGGCCTCCTCCCGCACTGTGGGAAACCCATCTGCACCATCTGTAATTCTCCATTGCTCTTGCAGTTTTTTATGATGAAAGTACTTTAGCCAACATTCTGGAGGCACTTTCTTCAGACATGTAATTTTAGGCGGACCATCATGTTGTGGTGACACATTCAGCATTTCTTTTTGTTTAGCAGAAGCAAACCGTCAATGTCGAGGATTGTTTCTGTAGAACAAAATAAATCCCTGAGAATTTTCTCCCTGTGCATAGGGGAAATTGTTGTTATTTTTGTGGTCAGGTTTGCAATGCTGCAGATACTCTTCTGGTTCAGAGAGGACCTGGCTGGCAGTTCGGGCTGATCTGTTCCTATTGGAGCAGGGTCAAGATTGATTTGCATATAGATTGGATTAATCTGCGGTGGCATGGTGTGCAAAAGAACGATGGGTTGGAATGTTACCTTGAGCAACAGACAATGGTTTAGCTTATTGCAAGCATTCTCCCATCACCTTTTGTGTGCTTAATGTAATGTCTAGAGTGGCCAAGGGTATGCCCAGACATGGGTCCCTGCTTACTGTGTCACTTGATCCAAGTTACACCAGACTGAAGAGCCCCATTCAGCGAAAACCCAGTCTTGGGTCACTTGTGTTTTGGTTCAAAGAGGACCTGGCTTGGCAGTTCAGGCTCAACTGTTCCTAATGGAGCAGGGTCAACTTATTTCCATATAGCTGGGTCTAATCTGAGGTGGCATGGTGGGCAAAAGAATGATGGGTTTTATTGCTACCCCAAGCAATTGCCAGCGGTTAGAAATATTGAAAGATCCTCCTATCACTTTTGGTGTGTTTAATGTAACTCCTTACTGGTCAAGGAAATGCCCATTGTGAGTCCCTTACTCAGTGTGCCACTGGAAATAAGCTACACCCCACTGAAGAGTCCCAATCAGGGTGAACCAGTCTTGGGTTGCTTATGTTTCTGTTCAGTGAGGAACTGGTTTGGTAGTTCTGGCTAGACTGTGCCTACTGGAGCAGGGTCAAGGCTGATCTGCATATATGTATGTGTAATCCGAGGTGGCATAGTGGGGAAAAGAACGATGGGTTGATATGCTACCATGAGCAAATGCCAGTGGTTAAACGTTTTGCACATATTCTCCCATAACCTTACCTTTTGTGTGTACCTGTGGACTGCGGCATCTATTGTGCCATACACTACAGTGTCTGTGAATACATGACATCAGGCCCACCCTGTCTAGCCTGCCAGCAGCAGCTTGAACAATTCTGTATAGACATGTCCAAAACACCATTTTGACCGGTAAGAACACCTGATTTTAAATAATAAATAAGTCACCCCTAAGCACACCGTGATGACTACGAAGTAGGGTACACTATATTTAAAAGTGAAACATGTGTGATATAAGAAATTGCACATCCCCCCACTGAATAGGCCCAAAATCACATTGTCACTGTTCAGGCCCTAACTAGCACATATGAGATGTCAAAGTATAGATTATACCCTTTAATTCATAACTTTAGACCTGTACCAGCTACAGACGTCAATAAAAATATTATTTTTTATATTTAATTAAAATCCATTATAATGGTGAAGTGGGATTTTTATTAAATATATGGGAGATGTAACTTTTAGAAATTGCCTTTACCCTGGCTTCAGCTGCTAAAGGCTAATTTGCATTACCTCTCTAGCCACTGCCAAGATTGCTCTAGGCCTCAATGAGGTGTGACAGATGTGTGAAAACTGCTCCCTGAGCAGGGACAATGGCCTGGGAGTGGGGAAGTGTTTTTTTCCCAAGTAGGAAGACCAGTTGGGGTGGGCCCTGGAACTTAATTAACTTCAAAGGGGTCTGCCCTTTCACAAGCAGATGCAAGGGTATCCCAAGTAAGGCCCCAACCATTGTTCCAATAATCAAGCCGGCACTAAACCCGGAAGGAGGAAAGATACCCCCTAAACCAGTTTTGAGTGACCACAGAGGAGGGGACTGCTGATTACCCTGGCCACAAATCTAGGGGTCACATAGGCTGTGCACAGATAGAGATCTCCATCTTGGATTGTGAGAATGAGGAGCACTGTGGAATTGTTTGCAGTAGGGTAAACAGGAACTGCTGAAAATGTGTGTATGTTTGATCGTGGGAAAATTTATCTCAATGGCTAGGGAGTGCCTAGGAGTCACCCACCAACTAGCTGGTGCCAGGCATAAATGTGGCATCCCAAAGCACAATCCTTAAAACGAGTAGACGAAGACCTAAATGTGATTTGAGGTAGACCATGATGGAGCCCTGATTGTATACACCCAGGGGCAGATTTCTTAAGGGCTTGCGTTGCTCTTTCAACAAGCAAGGTGATGCGGGCATTTAAATTAGATTTGATTAGCCATGCAAAGCCACTTGCATTGCTTAGCATGGCTTAGTAGGCCCAGAGTAATGGAAGGTAAAACGTAAATCGCTGCCTTGCACTACTCTGCATTGAAAAGGCATTCCATGAGTGAGCATGGGCATTCCCATGCATCCACCCATTAATTCTGACACAATCAAAATTTACAAAGGTCAGTAATCCTGGCATTGCATCAAAATGGTTTGCCTTCCTAACAGAGGTGTAATGAGGAGAAATATCTCTTTCTTCATATTATTTTCTCTTCTTTTCATGTGCTGTATTCTGCTGCACACTTAAAAAGAAAAAAATGCCTCTAAGGATTAGTTTTGTCCTTCCTGGACTAAAACAATCCTACCTGTAATGCAGGTACCCTTGCACTTTAATGAAAGGGTGCCTGCATTGGCACTAGGCATCACTCAGTGCACCAGCACAGGGAAAGAGCAGGAATGAATCATATCTTAGTAGATATGGTGCATTCCTGCCCTCTCCCTGTCACACAGGGCAGAGAAGCAAGTTGTCTTGCTGTGTTGTGTGACATTTTGACAAATCTGACCGCAAGTGAACTGGTCCCAGTGAAAACTTTAGAAGTCAAAAAGTTTGAAAAAGTTTTTAAGTCCCAGTTCATAAAGCGACTGTATCACTTTTGTGAAGAAAAGTATTGAAACTTATTCTAAGTACCAATGCAGCAATGGACTTTGTCACTTTTTGAGAAGAAAATTCCACCATGAGAGGGCCACTACTGAAACTGTAGCTGCCACCATAGAACTGAAGGCCAGATTCGTGAAGCAATTTGATCCCTCTTGCACTTTTAAGGTTTCTTGCAGAATAGGACCTAGTTGTTTTTTTCTGAGGTGTTGGAAGCTTTGAGTACGATGAAGCTTAAATTCAATCTGATTCCATGGAATTTCCGGTTGGATACTTTTTCTGGTGAATCTGATTGAGCTTTGGAGTGCTGAAGGGCACGTTTCAAAACTTTCCAAATTTTCTTCTGATACCCAACAGCCACAGGAGTACACATGCACGGCCACCAGCATATCAGGGGAAGGCACTTAAAGAATCTCAGAATATCAAGCAGATGCAGACAACAAAGTCCATTACCGATCTAGTTGCTATTCGTCAGCTGCCCTTTTCAGGAAAAAAGACATCTTGCACCTTGTTGTCCTCCTATAGTCACACAGAAATTCAACAAACCAACCACTGAACTCTAATTCATTGTCCTGGGTTTAAGGGGGAACAAGTCCAGTCTTTCAGGGCTCCTCTAATGTCACAGACCCCAGGCACAGGCCTCTTTTGATCTTTCCCAAGTCCAGAAAGTGTTATAAGGATGTTGCTTTGGGATGCTACATTTATACCTGACACCAGCAAATTGGTGGGTGACTCCTGGGCACTCCCTAGCCATTAAGATAAATCTTCCCACGGGCAAGCATGCATGTCAGAGCTTCTAAAGTACCTGTGTCTTCTGCTGTAATTGCATAGTCTGTTTTCCTGTGCAAAATGATTGAACTGTTCATGTTTCAACTTGTTGCTTCTCCTTTCATAGGGTCTCTATTTCTTCAAATGTCACCCATCGGGACACTTTCTTTTTTCCCCCGCATCCACCAGTGAAGTATTTCCGTGTGCCATTGTTGCTTAACTTGAATTCTCTTCAAAGGAGCCAGGCTGAGTCTTGATGTCATCAAGGTCTGCTTGCCCCACAGTGTCTGTGGCAAAAGTAATCCTTTTATTGTGGTTGCAGATGTGATTTAATCCTCGTGTTCGCTACTGTAAACCAGCCTGACACTATGATTCTTTCTGTTTTTTTGTGCAGTTTTATATAGTGCCAATACCAACTGAAGGTAGGGGAACGCTTTAAATTGGCACCGCTTACTTTTTTTGTGCAGTTTTATATAGCGCCAACACCACCCGAAGGTATTGGAGCACTTTACATTAGCACCAGTTTTGTTTACACAAGAACACATTCATTTTTTAAAGCACAGGAGATTAAGTGATTTTCCCAGAATCAAGGATGCTAAGCTGACGCCGAGACTCGAACCCGGTTTCCCAGCTCCATAGTTGGCAGCTGTGGTCCTTATGCCACGTCCTCTCCCAAGAGGATTCCACATCATCTCGGCAACCTCAGCCTAAGTTCCACCTTTTGTGATTATGGCCAAATCTTGTAATCACCCCATGGCTGCTTACATTTGCTGTTGGTTGCCGGTCCACCTCCCAGCCCGTCGCTGCTTGCCCCTCAGAACTCCTTTGCACAAATTCCCTCCTCCCCCGACTCTGCTTTTCACACTTTTTTGTGCAGTTTTATATAGTGCCAACACCACCTAAAGATATTGGAGTGCTATACATTAACACCAGTTACTTTTTCTTGTGCGGTTTTTCATAGCACCAACACCACTGGAAGGTATTGGAGCACTTTACATTAGCACCAGGTACTTTTTTGGGTGCAGTATTATATAGCGCCAATACCACCCGAAGGTATTGGAGCGCTTTACATTAGCACCAGTTATTTTACACAAGGACACATTCACTTTTGTTGGCATGGTGAGATTAAGTGATTTGCTCAAATTCAAGGTTGTTAAGCTGATGCAGAAACTTGAACCTGGTTTTCCAGCTCCATAGTCGGCAGCTCTGGCCCTTACACCACATTCTCTACCGAAAGGACGCCATATCATCTCCCTAGCCTCGGCCTCAGTTCCACATTTTGTGATTATGGATAAATCACTTAATCTCTCCGTAAAGGCAATACGTTTCGCCTGTGTGAAATCTATTGTTTTTAGGTCTTGGCTAGAGAGCACATGCACTGTCTCGAAGAGACGTGTTGTGTTTTATCCGTGGGCTTACAGGCTGCCTATGTCCTACCATTGGTAAACTTCAGCGTCGCTCTCATTTTGTTCGATGCCATTCGTCATGGCATGTTTGCATCATGCCCTCTTCTTGTGTTTGGCCCTCCCATATCTCATGGACCAAGTATATGTCTCCTTACACTGCTCCCGGTTTGTGGAGCTATTTTCTTCTTTGTTTTTAAGCACTCCATAGGAGTAATTGTGTTTTCAGGCCATTTTCCTTGTAAACATACACACATACCACTAAAATGCATGCGCATGCACATAAACAAATGCATTTCTTAAAACGTTTTTAAACATGAACAGCACTTATTTATTTATTTATTTGCAAAATCCGATGGTATTGGAGTGCTCATTCCATCCTCCGTCTTGCCATATCACAAACACAACTTGATGGTATTCGAGCCCTTTAAGTGCTCACCAGTTACATTCCACAATGACAGATTAATCTTTGCCACCGATCCAGCTTCAATTAAGGTATTTTTTGACCCCTTCATTGTTGTTTCCTCCCACCCTCCCCCTTTGCTGCTTGCCCATCTCCCCATCCCCTCCTACTTCCCTGCTTGACCCATCCCCCCACTAGTTTCTTCATTGCTGCTGCTTTTATTTTTTTGTACAATCCGATGGTATTGGAGCGCTCGTTTCGTCCTCAGTCTTCCCATAGTCTCCCTTGTACACATACCTCTAAAATGCATGCATGTGTACATAAATGATTGCATTTCTTAAAAAGTTGTTAAAACATCAACAACACTCGTTAATTTTTTTTTTGCACGGTCCCATGGTATTGGAGAGCTCTCTCCGCTATCCATCTTGCGCATAGCGCAAACACAAGCCAATGCTATTGGAGTGCTTTAAGTGCTCACCAGTTACGTTACACAATTACACGAACATTGTCATATACAGGGGGGAACGTAAGTAATTTGTCCAGAATCACAAACTGTTCAGCTGACAACAATATTGGGATCGCCTGTAGGCAGCTCTGGCCATTACACCACGTACTCGCTTTGCTAAAAAGTTCCTCAACTGTTTCTCACTATCACTTCCACATTTGTTCAGCAAGACCCCGCCAACACAGAAAAAGCATTGGCAAAGCCAATAGATATCGGCAATACACGAGCTATTGGCCTTGTCATTGTGAATGTCTTTTAGCCATGTTATCTATCCACACATCTGCTGCTCAGCATGGCTGAAAATCACTGAAATAAGTGCTATGATGCCACCAGCACAGACCACATCATAGCACTATTTTGTGTTAGGAGGGGCAGGACAATAAACTCAACATCGGGGTCAAAGAAACTCGGCGTTGGCTCAACATCCTGTGATTCTGAGCTTTCAGTGACTTTCAGCCATGCTGAAAAACTGATGTGCTGCTGGAGAACATAGCTAAAAGATATTTACATTGACAAGGCCAATAGCTCGGGCATTGCCGAGACCTATTGGCTTTGCCAATTCTTATTACAATATGCCATTGAATATTTATATGTTTTTGAAAATAACCACTTATCTAGCTATCACAGTATGATCTTAAATATATTGTTGCAACTGAGCCAAATTTTGCAAGCTATTTTATCTCAAAACGATAATAGTGGACATTTACTTTCCCTTAGTATCTGCGGTGTCTTGTCTGTGAATGAAACATCAATATGTGATAAAACTCCTTAACCTGTCTTACTTTAGGAGTGCACACATACTTACCACAGAGAACAGTAGAAATTGCAGACATCATTTTGCAAACTTCATGAAAGTCAAATAATGCAGAAAGTAGAAAAAAAGTGTTCGAATAAACCAAACTAAAGATGTGTCAAGAGAAATTTGCAAAAACAAAAATACTTTCAAAAAGGGACTTTTCACATGTGTTAACAGGATAATTGCTTAACTGCCATATCTTTGATAGGAAACATTGCCCATAGCCAAAGGAGTGAACAGAGCACACATTCTGTGATATGGAAATGTCATGCTCATTTTCTGAAATATTGTAACTATTACTAACAGCACCTGGGAGAGTTATCAATGAGGAGTAGAAGGAACAAATAAACACTTGTCATCAAATGCTTAAACAATGAAAGCACTTAAGGTTAATCTGCTACCAAAGATGCTCTTGAAGCTCCATGCAAGTTGGTGGCTCTAGTGCCACCAACTTGCATCAAGAAATAATTAATCCTCCATGTGGAGGATGGGTAAACTCCAGAATCATGAAGTACAGGGATGATAATCCCTCTCTGTAAGAAGATAGGGAGGATTACCTTAAATCCTGAAATCCCAACTGTCACTTTAGTACCTCAGTATATAATGTATGCCCATGGTATGATCTTTAGTAAAATAATTTAGATGTTTTTTTAATTGGTTAGGTGATGACATTTTTTAACTCCATATCTTTTAGGCTTTAGATTTATCCTCTCAACCAATAACCAAGTCTTCATATTACCACATCAAAAATTACAGTGCATGGCATATGAAATAATCATTCATTGTCTTCAGCCTAGAAGACTGGACCTGAATGTTAGACACCAACTCTTAGTGAACCTGGGAAGAATCTACAGGAATCCAGCATGTAATTTATTTTATGAACTTTACACATAATTTATTGATGAAGAGAAAAACAACCTACTTATCCAATCGATGGCAGACTATAATACTAGCACAGGAATTAAACAAGAAATAACATTTTTGTACTGAATCAATGATCTGCCAGAAGAATTTATGGTACAAAAGACCTCTAAAAATTCAAGCTATCAAACAATTTATCCTTTTGTCTGCAGGGAAGTAGTGTGATTTTCATGGGGAATAAAACCTTTGAAATATTTTATTATAAAGCATATGTACACAGTTTCTTTGTGCTATCAAGCAAGAGAGCAGGGTAAAAACAATAAACTGGTTGAACAGTAGAACTGGAGAATTTAAAAATTGCTCGAAGAAAAGTAGCAGTTTTTGTAAGTTTTCTGAAATGAATGAGAGAATGTGTTCCTCTCATTGAGTTATTGCACAGCCACGAAATGAGGACTCTGAAAGATCCATCCTAAATGTGAGCTTGTGGGTCTGTGGAATCAGTATAGATAGGCATACTAACCACATGGCCAAAGTAATTAAACATATGAATCAGATAATGAAGAAACAAACAGTAGACCTTTCTATTTATAATGCATATGGATTAATAATCATTTAAACCCAGCCCACTGTGTCACTGAAAGGCATTACCTTACCTCCCCTGTTGTAAGTTTGCCTGCCCAATTTAGAAATCTCGCCTGTCAGGGATCTATAATCCTGTAGTGGGTCCACCTTACTGCGAACTCCACTGTAGGCTGAGTGAAATGCCGAGCAGGCCCCATGGTATTTTCAGCCCTCAAACAAACTTCGAAAGCAGGGGTTTGATTTTGTAATATGAACAATCACTGTCCCTGAGGCACTTTTTGTCCTGTGCAAATTGTAGTGTCTTGTGAGTTAGCGATGACGGGACCCTTTTGGTTCCTGATGGACTCTGTAGAACTATGATGTAAGTGTTCGGGTGTGGTGAATAGAGTTCATGTTTAGAATGCTGAGTTCGCAGTTACATGCACAGGAACGAAGATGTGTAATACTAAGGTCCATGTGTGGCGTATTTATTTACAAGTACCCAGGTTCAAGAGGACACTACAACTGGCGACGAGTTTGGGATACATAAACCGAAGAATGACAGAGCTCACCCATAGAGTGCAGCTTTGTCCAGCAAACTGCTCGTGCATGCCAAATGTGCCTCAATCAACGTGAAGATCAACATTTGTGGAGTCAAAGTGCCACTCCAGCCAGTGTGAAGCATTTAATGATAACGAAAGCCTCACTGAGAAGTTTATTCATTGTTGGCCAGAAACGTGTGAGTAAGGCCGTGAAAGAGGTACTGCACTGTTATGCAACACTGAGATATAAATTGTGGGGAACGATAATGCTAAAAGCGGAAAGAACCAGGTACAGAGAAGCGCTAGAAGCAGAGACAGACAAGGGCCTGAAAACACTTGCAGTGAACATGGCCTAATCCAGAAAAAGCACCAATGGCAGTGAACACCATGTTGAGAAATTATTGTGGTACTTACCAAAAGATGAGTAAAGAGAGTCACCCGCTGTGAGCATAGTGACCCAAGTAAGCTACCCAGGGTTGTGAATAGAGAGCTGTTGATCCCTGAAGAGAACACCAACAAAAGTGCCGGGTGCGTTCTGCATTACTCAAAAGTCCTTTAAGAGTAGAAAAGCTTTGATGACCATTAGAAAAAAAACTGTACCCATTCTGATTGGCCATAACAACCGTGAAGCAATCGGGTTGCATGGACTTGCTGATGGTATGAATGATGCAAGTCCAGGTGAGCAGAATAGACTCTCAACAACAGTAAGTTCCACAACTGGTTATACAGCCGCCGCCTTCCTGAAATCACCACCTCCATTCAACACTGCTAAAAAGCAGAATATTGGTGACAGATGGACTGCCTGGATAGACATGTTTGATGATTTCATTGACACACTGGAAGAAACTGACAAAAAAGATTGACAAATAGCTTAATATCTTGTGGAAAAAGTAAAAAAGGTAATACAGAAACTGCTGCAAACTGACAAAGTTGCATACCGTCAAATCAAAAAAGCGTTAAATCTCAAGTTTAATCCAATGCCGAATGTTGATTACAAAATATATATTTTCAGTCAGAAATGACAGAAAGCTGGTGTAACAATCAACAAATTTGTTGAGAGACTTGATACACTCATCAAACACTGTAAGTTCAATTAATTCAATGATGAAGAAGCTCTACGTCTAAGAGTTATCAACGGATGCCTATAAGATTCATCCAGACAATGAATGCTGAAAGAAACCCTTAGTCTGGAGCGAGTTCTCATGGCTGCCAGAGCTGAGGAATGTGCTGATTGACAAGCTGCTGGCATGGAGGCCAGAGGTGCCCAGAATGAGTGAGTCAAGAACATAAAAAACAAGCAAAAATGCAAAGCTGAAGGACACAAAGTGATGTCTCCACAGAAAAAGAGACTGTGCTTTTGATGTGGATTTTCATTTGCACAGGAAGGTAAATGTCCCACCATTGGACAAGCATGCAAAGGATGTGGGAAGGAAAACCATTTTGTAATGGTTTGCAAGGTGAAGGAAAAGCTAAGTGCATCCTGATGAGAAAACAAAAAGGGCCACTCAAACGTTCCAGAGGCAATGTTATGCGCCTGCCCACAAGGCCAAGCGGCAAAAGTAGCTGAGGCAAATCGACACCAAACGAAGTCGATCATCGTCTAAATCATCATCCAAGAGTTCTTAATTTTCCTTGTCAAGTGACAATAAGGAAGACGGATGTGCGTTGTCGATGTTTACCGGAGAAAAGCATGCGTATGTCAGACTGGCTGCATGCAAATAAAAATATGAATCAAAGGAAAGACGATGAGTAAAATCACAAAAGTCATTCAAGTATTGTCCCAAAATTACACTAAAAAGTAAACAGTTTCTCCATACCTTTTATGGTGGATAGTGGTGCATCAATATGCATTATGTCTGAGGAGAAATACAATTAACTTTCTCCATTGCCTCATCTCACACTGTCAGAGATTAAAGTCTATACTTGGGCTGCATTGACGCCCTTAAAGAGTAAAGGTTCATTTGGAGCAACTACGAAAAACAAAAGGACAAAAGTACAACCACCCATTTTCTCACTTCAATGTACTGCATCAAGTGCCTTTTTACTCAGTTTCAATAATGCTGCTGACATGGGACTGTTTTCTGTGAACTACTCATCATGAAATAGTAGTCAGTTCCTGCTGTTGTTTCATGGATTGGAAAAACTTAAAGCAATGAAAGTGCAACTGCATATCATTAAAGACGTTCGTCCTGTTGCTCAAATACAACAACAAATTGCATTTCATCCAAAAGAAGCTGTTGAGAAAGAGCTTTAGACATTATTAAAGCATGATATAATTGAGCGATCTACTGGTCCAACTCCTTAGGTTTTGCCCATAGTGGTTGTGTCCAAAAAGGACAGTGAAGAAGCTGTACGCATCTGTGTTGATATGCGTCAAGCCAATAAGGCAATTGAAAGACAGCGACATCCCAGTCAACACATTGCCGACATGAAAACACTGCTAAATGGTGCCAAAGTCTTCTCTCGCCTTGATCTGAATAAAGGGTATCATCAATTGGAACTCGAAGAAAATTGCAGGTACATTACCACCTTTTCTACCCATATTGGTTTCTTCAGATATAAACCATTACGTTTTGGTGTATCATCAGCTGCCAAACCCTTTCAAAATGTCATTTGATGTATCATACAACCTGTCATGAATGTTTTAAATTATAGTGATGATATATAAGTTTTCGGAGCTATGCAGAAGGAACATGATAAAGCTCTGACAGAAGTGTGTCATTTACTAGCTGATGTAGGTTTAACTTTGAATGCTGAGAAATGTGAGTTCCACAAAACAAAACTCAAATTCTTTCTCCATATCTTTTCTGATGGGGGTATGACGCCAGATCTAGCTAAAGTCTAAGCTTTGACAGCCACCAACCCCCCACAAGATGTTTCCATGTTACGTTCATTCCTTGGCATGGCCGATACATAAGTGACTTTGCCACAGTAAGTGCTCCCTTAAGAGAAATGCTTCATTTTACTGGTCACACCAATGTGAACAAACTTTTAAGAAAATCAAGCATGCAATTGAGAACTCCACTGAAATGGCCTACTTTGACCCGAAACTTTATACAAAGGTTGTTGTTGACGGAAAACCAGTTGGGCACGATCCTTGCCCAACACATTGGACACCCAAATGCTCAAAGGCATATTGTCGCATATCCCAGAAGAAGTTTGTCACAAACTTAGCTTGCCTATTCACAACCTGAAAAAGAATGTTTAGCAGTGATGTGGGCTTGTGAACATTTCCACATATCTTATATGGAAAACCTTTCACTCTTGTAATGGGTCATCAAGCATTGCTTACGTCTTTGGGAACCCAAAAGCCAAGATCCTCCTAGAATTTATTATTGGGGTTTGTGACTACAGGAATATGACTACACTATCATTCACTGATCATAGAAAGATCTACACCCTGCTCACTACTTTTCACAAGTGCCAGTACAGTGCCCTGGTAACCCTTTAAAAGTGGCTAAAGCCTACATTAACTTCATCGTAAGGTCCAATACATCTGCCACTATTTTATTAGAACAAATCATTGCTACAACAAGCAAGATTGTAACATATTGATGCTAAAGACAATATTGCACATCAATTCTTGAAACAGCACATTCAACCTCTCACACTTGACAATGAATATCAAAAGTTCAAGGTATTATCTTACAAGGTTCCAGAATTGTCATACCAGAGAGTCTGCGACAACAAGTATTTGAAGTGGCCCATGAAGGACATTGTGGAATTGTTGATACTAAACTAGCTCTCTGAGATCGAGTTGGGTTTCCTTATCTATTCTTGACGAGAGAGTTGAAAGAGAGTTGAAGGCCTGTCATTTGTGAAATTGCTTATCTCCAAAAACCACTCAGCATGCTGTGAAGATGTCTGATTTACCAAACCATGTACAGGAGAGAATTGCTGTTGATTTCTTTGGGTCTCTTGTCAATGGACATCACCTGATGGTCATCATTGATGAATACTCCCATTTTCCATTGTTGGAAGATTTCTCATCGAGCATTCAAGAAAGAGTAATTGAGAGGGTAGATGTCATTTTTGTAACATGGGGTGTTCCTTCAATTCTAAAGTCTAACAATGGCCCAGCATTCAACAGTTAAAAATTCTGAGACTTTCTTAATCATCTCAATGTGAGACATCAGAAAAGCACACCTCTTTGTCCATAAGCAATTGGCATTGTTTAACTCTTTATGAGCACACTTAAAATGACAGTCAAGCTTGCTACATTGGGGAACCTTGATCTGAAGTCTTCTCTCCATGCTGTTCTTCAAGCTTACCAGTTGAATCCTCATTCAATGACATGTGAAAGTCCTGCCACTCTGATGTGTGGGAGGGCTATGACGACCAAGTTACCATAATGGACCAATAGACGATCTACTACAAATGGTGAACTTCATCATACAGACTTGCGCCGAAAGCGAAAGATGAATCGATCAATCAATCAATAGTCATTTGTAGAGCATGCAGCTACCTTAACAGAGGTGTCCCGACGCTAGTAGCAGACTAACTAAAAGACCGGCCAGGAGACAAGTATGTGTCAACAAGTGTTGATATGCCAAAAAACATTACTTTCATGAAAGGTGATCGAGTATTGGTGCGACAACAGATAAAGCGCAAATCTGATGCGCCCTTTGATGCTGAACCCTTCAAAGTTGTAACTAGCAAAGGACACATGGTGACGGCTCATTGTCCTGGAAAGTCCATTACGCGAGATTCTTCGCACTTCAGGCATCTGCCTCATCATTCATCAGAACTTGATTCATAGATGAGACTGATTCGATTGAGACTGTAAAGAGACCCTTAATTGTGTCTGTCCCTACATCAAAAGTGCCAGTCATGGATGCTTCTTTTCTCTCTTCCTAGCCTCAGGGGACATGATCTGGGCATTTGGTCAGAGCTCCACAACGACTTATGAAAGAGTTGTAATGTATATATATATATATATATAAATATATATATATATATTCACTGAAAAAACCACGGGTTTCAGGGACGTTATAGTTAGTTGGACATTTCACTCGTACAAAACCAGAGAAATTCGACCGTTATAGTTAGTAGAGATAACTATAACTCGCGCCCCCGCAATGCACTGCTGATGACATCACATATTACATCATTCATGACATGGTCAGTGATATCACTGATGGCATCACTGATGACATCTCAAATGATATCACTGATGACATCACTGATGACATCATCCAGTGACTGTGTGTTTCTGTAAAGTTTAAATATGTTTTATATATATATATGCCAAGGTGTATTGAAGCATGAGTGGGTGTATGAGTATCTGAATATATGATTTAGTAGGCGCGTAACTGATTGTATAAGTGACTGATTAAGCGTATCTTACTGAATGTATGGGTTAGTGAGTAAACTGTGTAAATGTCTGTATCAGTCTGTCTGTTGGTGTGTAAGTGGCTGCATGGGTTGGTGAGTAGCTACATGACTGTCTATATGGGTTATTGATTGGTTGTCTGAGAATCTGTATGGGTGCCTGAGTATCTGTGTGTGAGTAGGTGGGGGTGGGTGACTCTGTGCATAGATGTGTGAGTGGGTGATTCACTGGGTGTATGGGTTGAAGAGTGCATCTGTGAAGGGCTGTATGGGTGGGTGAGTGTGTGTATGGGTGTGTTGGTGAGTGAATGGATGTCTCAGTGATATATGTGTGAGTAACTACATATGTGAAAGGCAGTATATGTGAGTGTTGGAGTATATAAATGACTATACGTGAGAGTGAGTGATTGTGAGAGTGGCTGTATGGATGAGTGTGTGCTTGTATCAGTGATTGTATAAGAGAGTAAGTATGTGTTAGTATTTATATAAATAAGTGAGTTGGTCTGTGTATAACTGTATAGGTGAGTAAATGGGTGTGATTGATTCTTTGCATGACTGAGTAGGTGTGTGAGTAAGTCTATGAATGCGTGGCGGTTTGTGAGTGTATGTATAGGTGTATGAGTGCATATCATAGTGCTGTATTGATGAGTGACTGCATGTATGAGTTACTGTATGGGTGAATGAGTGGATGTGTGTGTAGACCTAGGAATCACTGACCGGGTATGTACTAGCTGCTATTGGTGTGTCTATGGTTTCAAACATGGTAGTCTGTATTTTAGAGTGGGTGTATAAAAGGTTATATATTAGGGTGTGAGGAGGTGCATCATATTATCACTTGGATGATGTCATCAGTGATGTCATTTGAGATGTCATCAGTGATGTCATCAGTGATGTCACTGACCATGTCATGAATGATGTAATATGTGATGTCATCAGCAGTGCATTGCGGGGGCGCGAGTTATAGTTATCTCTACTAACTATAACGGTCGAATTTCTCTGGTTTTGTACGAGTGAAATGTCCAACTAACTATAACGCCCCTGAAACCTGTGGTTTTTTCAGTGAATTTCAAAGGCTTTTTAAATGCTAATTTCTAACTATAACGTCCCTGAAACCTATGGTTTTTTCAGTGAATTTCAAAGGTTTTTTAAATGCTAATTTCTAACTATAACATAACAGTCGCGTTTGCAGAGTGGTGGAGAAAGGTGAGCGCGGCCTCCGAACACCTCTTAGCAATCCCACTGTGTGAGATTTACTGGAGGTAACAGGAGGGGTAGTTAGCCTCCAACGTCAACCTTGGGGGCCAACTACCCCTCCTATTACCTCCAGTAAGTGCCACACAGCAGGATTGCTAACTTCTCAAACTAGCCCACGCCCCCTTTCTCCAACACTCTGCAAACGCGTCCCCTGGCGCGTTCTAAGTTGGGGGGTTAATTCCGCTTGAATACTGAGGGTCCCTGGGGGCCAACTTGCCCGCCAGGTACCTCCAGTAAGCGCCACACAGCTGGATTGCAGAGAGGTGGACACAGGCCACGCCCCCTTTCTCCACCACTCTGCAAACGCGCCCCCTGGTGCGTTCTAAGTTGGGGGATTAATTCCCCTTGAATACTGAGGGTCCCTGGGGGCCAACTTGCCCACCAGGTACCTCCAGTAAGCGCCACAGAACTCGATTGCAGAGAGGTGGACACAGGCCACGCCCCCTTTCTCCACCACTCTGTAAGCGCACCCCCTGGCGTGTTCTAAGTTGGGGGATTAAGTCCCCTTGAATCCTGAGGGTCCCTGGGGGCCAACTAGCCCACCAGGTACCTCCAGTATGCCCCACAGAGCTGCATTGCAGAGAGGTGGTCCGAGGCCACGCCCCTTTTTACACCACTCTGCAAACACAGCTCCTGGCGTACTGCTGTTCGGACGATGAAGTCCACTTGTGTCCTGAGGTCCTCAGGACAGAAGAGGACCTTATCACCCCACCACCAGTGCGCCAGGCGGCGCGTTTGCAGAGTGGTGTAAAAAGGGGCGTGGCCTCGGACCACCTCTCTGCAACGCAGCTATGTGGCGCATACTGGAGGTACCTGGTGGGCTAGTTGGCCCCCACGGACCCTCAGTATTCAAGGGGAATTAATTCCCCAACTTACAACGTGCCAGGGGGCGCGTTTGCAGAGTGCTGCAGGGAGAGGGCGGGGCCTCCAGCGAGATGCCAGCTTTTTTTTTTTTTTTAGAAGGGGGCTGTGTGTCCCCCCTTCTTTTACCATTTTTCTTGCCCTGGGGACCCCATCCCCCAGGGACTGGCCCCTTTTTATAAAAAATAAATTTAAAAAACGGGAAGGTGGCCGCGTGGCCCCCCCCCCCCCAAGGCCAATTTCGGCCCCGGGGACCACATCCCCCGGGGCTTGGCCACATATTTAATAATTTTGTTTTTGTTATTTGTAAGGAGGGGGGCTGCGTGGCCCCCCTCCTGAGGCCATTATTGACCCCATCCCCAGGGGCTGTGCCTCTATTTGATTTTTTTTTAATCAGGGAGGGGGGCCGCGTGGCCTTCCTCCCGGGCCACTTCTCTCCCTGGGGACCCCATCTCCCGGGGCCGGCCCTTTCTGTTGGGGACCGTGGGGGGAGCCCCAATGCCACCACGGTCCCACCGGCTTCCCGCCTCCTGCGGGAGCCGGCATTGCTTTTGAGCAAAGGGAGCTGCTGACATGCAGCTCCCCTTGCCCAAAAGCAATCCTGCTTTGCATCATTGAAGCGAGAGCAGGTTTCCTGCTCTCACTTCAATGAAGCAAAGCAGAGTTTGCTATGGCAGGGCGGGAGCCGTGCTCCCACCCTGCCATAGCAAACAGCAATGTCCCGGGGGTGGGAACCCCGGGACATTGCAGGAGGCTGCCCTGGGGGGTGGCAGTCCCCCGGGACATCAAGGGCTCCAGGAGGTTGGCCTCGCGGCCCCCCTCCCAACTATTTAAAGCCCCGGGGAGGTGGTGGTCCCCGGGGCCCAGGGGTCCGCTACGGACCCCGGCATTGGTAATAAGTTTATGCCCCGGGGAGGTGGTGGTCCCCGGGGCGTGTGGGGGGGCTCTTCCCCCCCACACAACATTTTTAAAATGCAAACAGAGCCTGGGTGACAGTCCCTGGGTCTGCGAGGTGGCCGAGTGCCCCCCACAGTTTATTATCAAAGCCCCGGGGAGGTGGTGGTCCCCGGGGCAGTGGGGGGCCGCAGTGCCCCCGCATACAATTAAATAAGCCCAGGGAGGTGGCAGTCCCCGGGGCTGCGGGGGCCCCCATGGGCCCCCACAAATTAATTGGCGATTGCCCCCGGGACCTGGCCCACCCGGGGGCTTTTTGAAAACGAAGCACGGTAGCCCGTGCTTCGTTTTTTAAAATTTCTCAGCAGGATTCGCGACCCCAATGCGAATTCTGCCGTTTAAAAAAAAAAATGCTTTTTTTGGCCCTGGGGGTCCTTGTGGGACATATATACATATTCTTTCTTGGACATATATACATGTATGTATATATATATATATATATGTATATATATATATATATATATATATACATGTCTGTAAAAAAAAAAATTGTATTTAACAAGAGGGAGATGTAGTGTCCTGTGACTGAGTGACTTTTGGTTCCTGATGGACTCCGTAGAACTATGACATAATTGTTTGGGTGTGGTGAATAGAGTTCATGTTTAGAATGTTAATTTTGCAGTTACACACACAGGAATAAAGATGTGTAATACTAAGCTCTGCATTTAGCATATTAATTTACGAGTATCTGGGCTGGGCAGGACGCTACACATAGTTGTTTCTGATACATTTCCTATTGATTGATTTCCTGTGATAGTTGCTCTGCCAACCCAGAGTGTGTGGACTGCCAGTTCAAGAGTTTCCAAGGCTGAAACCACTTTAGGCTTCGTTGGTGGAAACTCTCTGCTTCACCCACCTGTAAAAGAGGCGAGCAAACTGAAACCCAGAATTACAAAAGTATCACTCAGCGCAGCAACCTAATTTGCTACACTGCGTTGCATGGAAAGGAGAGAGCAAGTAAGCACCATAAGTACTAGAAGATGGCATTATCCTTCTCTCTCCCTAGTGCTGAGTCACAATCAGGCTGTGTTAGAAATGGGATTTCTGGTTGGCTAGGGCAAGCGCCTAAGCCAGGCAGAAATCACCACTCTAGTCAGGGCAAGGGAGTCACACACTAAAGATAACCCCTGCTCACCCCCTTGGTAGCTTGGCAGAGCAGTCAGGCTTATCCCAGAGGCAATGTGTAAAGCGTTTGCGCACCACACCCTCACGCATGCGCTAATGTCACCTTAGACCCACCACAAAGGACTCTCCACACTGAGGTATGTAAACAAATATATATACTTTGTATTTCTTTAAACAAATTCAGTAGGATCAAAGAGTCACAGGTTTGGTATAGGTTATTCCAAAGACTGCATTAAACTTCAATGGTTGTATTATTAAAAGCACATGTCTCTTGCACGGGCATAACGGTGCCCCCGTTGTCACAGATCCTCTTGGTGGGCAGAAACGTGGGCTCTGATATCAAAAAGAAAGGTGCCCCAGTCACTGAACCTCTTAGCAAATCAAAACACTGGCTCCGGTATAAAAATACGGTGCCCCCAGTCACTCGTCCTCTCAGGAGACTGACACACGGACTCTGGTATCACAGTAAGGTGTCCCAGTTAAGCAACAGTACCACGTACGCCTTCAGTCACTCAGGACCACAAAACAACAGGGTGTACTGGTTCGGGTGTCAAGATTGAATATTACCTGTCTGGGTCCACTGTTCTCTTCCGCCCCCACCGGGCTTCTCTGCTGCACGTGAGGGCCCCGGCTGGGGACCGGCACCACCACCACCGCCTGCAGGGAGGAGAGAGACGCTCTATCCTCACGCGCTGCTCTTGCGCAAGACTGCCTGGGCCTCGGGCGACTCTACGTCAGCGGGTGGAAGTTCCAGGCGGCTCAGGGAGACACCGGCTCGAAGTTTCCTCGGTCTCCCAGCCGCGGGGGATGGTTTTCAGAGAGCCGCTGCGTGTGGGAAGCGGGGCAGTCCTCCCTTAGAGAGAGAGGTTGTCCGTGGCTATCCGGCAGTGGCGTATGACCGGCTGCTGGGAGGAGTGGGGGTGTCGACGGATTCCTGGTTCTGATCGCTAAGCAACGCCTCGCAGCCGAGTGTACTGCGGCACTGCTTCTCCGTCAGTGAAAATCCTGGCCCCGGAATTGGGCCGGCGGCGGTGATCGGACAAAAGGGTTCTGGGCGACTTTCCCTTCTAGGGGCAGCGAGTCACGGCTTACAAAGATACACAGAGGAAGCGAGGCCTGGGGCTGATGGCAGATAGGCGGGCCCACAGCGTCTTTCTCCCTTAATGCTGCAGACTCCTCAGCAATCGCAGCTCACGAAGGCTGTGCAAGGGCACACACACACGCAGCGCAGCTTGGAAGGGAAAAGTCCTGGAAACTTTGATGTCCCTGAGTTTCCTACAACAGGAGGCCAGCTCACACAGGCCCATGGAGACTCCTCTCAAGCAGGGTATGGACACAGCACACAGCACAGTCCCTTTCCTTTCCTAAGCAGAATCAGCTACTGCAGGGCAACCCCAGACATCAAACAGCAAAGGGGCAGCATTCCTCCTCCAGTCTATCCAGTTCTTCTCTTGGGCAAAGGTTCCTCTTGATCACGAAGTAGTCTAAATTACTGGGGGTTTAGGGACATACTTATACCCCAAAATGTCTTTGATGTCTTTGAAGTAAGGGTCTCTGAACCCAGTCCAAACCGGTTCTGCATTCACTTGGTGCAGCTTGACCCCAGGGGGTGGAGACAGCATTGTGCAAGGGAGCCAGGCTCCATTCAGGTGTAAGGTAAATCTCCTCCCACCACTCTACATGCAGCCAGGGTCTATTCAGCTCAGGGCAGGGTCATCCAGGAAGGGCCAGAAACACCCCAACCTCCCCCAGGGGCTGTCCACAGAGAATACACATCCTCTGTCTCTCTCACACTGAAACCAGGCAGTCAATCCACAAACAGGCAGAGGCACAGAGGATAGTTGGACAAGAAAATAGCCACTTTCTAAAAGTGCTATTTTCAAACACACAATTTAGAAACCATCTTTACTAAAAGATGTGTTATTAAATTCTGAGTTCAGGGATACCAAACTCCACTTTTCTATTTTGTCCCTATGGGAAGATATGCTTGTAAAATGTTACAAAGCATTCCCCATTCTGTCCTATAGGCAAGATAGCCTTTCCATAGTGAAAAACGAAATTGGCAGTATTTCACTATCAGGACATGTTACACACACCAGTACATGTCCTACCTTTCACATACACTGCACCTTGCCTAGGGGGGTACCTTGGGCCTACCATAGGGGTGTCCTATCTGTACTAAAAGGGAAGGGTAGGGCCTGGCAAGTGGGTGCACTTGCCAAGTTGACGTGGCAGTTGAACTGCACACAGGCACTGCGGTGGCAAGCTTGAGACATCCTTTTAAGGCAACTCAGGTGGGTGGCACAATCAGTGCTGCAGGCCCACTAGTAGCATTTGATTCATCAGCCCTGGCACACTCAGTGCACTTTACTAGGGACTTATTGGTAAAACCAACATGCCAATCAGGGAGAACCAATCACCATACCAATTTTATACAGGGAGCACTTGCACTTTGACACAGATCAGCAGTGGCAAAGTCCCCAAAGAATCTAAGCCAGCAAAAAATAAATCCAGCACAGCATCAAAAATACAGGAGGTAGAGGCAAACAGTCAGGGGAAACCACGCCAAGGATGCCAGGTCTAACAGGCTGCCAAGCCCACCACACACACACCTTAGCTCAATAGTGCAAAGTGTTTGTGCCATTTGTAGCATATGTTTTGCATTTGAAGAGTACCCTTCCAGTACAAAATGCTATGCTGAGACAAACTTTAAAACTTTTCTAACTTTTGGATATGTGCTGTACAGTGTACAGTGCAAAACACACACAAAGTGGGAAACTTTAGGAGAAGAAAAATGAATTCCTCCTTTTTTCGCTTGCTACAAAGTGGTGTTATTTTTTGTTGCAAAACCCTGTCTGCTTTTGTTGGTAGAAAGCGTTTTGTGGCAAAAACGATGGGTAGTTTTGGTAATTGCATGGGAGCACCCATGTACCGCCTATGGAATGCACCCTTGAAGTAGAGCAATGCAAAGCAGTAACAAAAAAAGTGATTGGTGGAATGCTTGAATTAATCTCAGCCACTAGTAATTGCTCAGGCTGCAGCCCAATCCATTGTTTTTTGTCCACCATGCCACCTCAGATTAGACCCAGCCATAATCAAATCAGCATTGATCCTGCTTCAGGACCCACTGTTTCCATGAGGAGCAGGGTCTGTACTGATTTTAATAAGTAGGGCCTTTTTCTAGCGTGGCAGGATGAGGAAAAATGATGGACTGAAATACAGCCTTGAGTGATTACCAGTGATTGAGATTAATCTGAGCATTCATTCATCACCTTGTTGTTGCAGATTTCTCAGAGCACTCCTGTAATAGCAGACCCTTATTTTGCAGAAATGCCTATATTAGTCTGAGCATCTCTGCTTTAATCTCACAATCTGCTCAAATAAACCAATCCAAATGCCAGAGGTTGCAGTAGTTCAGTGCAACTGAAGGAAAGTTGTAATGTAATTGAAAGGTGATTCCATAAATTAGTGGCCAACATACATCTTTTAGAATCTGTAGTGCATCTAAAAGAAATTCATTGCTCCTGAATAGTTTACTTAAATATGAATATACTCTCATGGAGACTTGGATAATACCATTCATCGATTAACTCATAGTCAGTTATTAGAAAATGAATAGCCTATTTTAAATAAACAATTCTCCTCTCTATTTACTATTGGGAACTCTCAGCAATACCAGCTGTAACAGAGAGCATAATTCAGGTCACCATCAATAATATAAACATAGGTGATAAGCACAGAGTAAATGTTAAATAAGCTTAGAACATTGGGATCTATTCACAAAGGCACACTTACATGTGAGTAAATCTTCAAGAAGGCCACTTCATGGCTGGGCAGAAATGTTCCTCCTAAATCACTTCTGAGGATTGGTAGCTAAGCAGCCATGGTAGCTTGTTCATCTTCTTCCTCTGATGCTGAATCATCTACAGGCAGCGGATGGTGGGCAATCCAAAGAAAGAATCTAGGGGCATATTATCAAGGGCAATATCGCCACTTTTGCGGCAATTTTTGCCGAAAAAGCAGCGATATTTTTATCGCCCTATTAACAAGCCTGCGCTAACAGGCGTTAGCGCAGGATTACAGGCATTAGCTGTCGTTTTTTTCCACTTTGCATGTCAGCGATATATATCGCTAATGACATGCAAAGTAGGTGTTCCTGACTAACACGTCATGGAAAGACTCGCAGACACAACTTCGCTCTATTATCAACGTGGCCCCAGAACCGCGAAGCGATTAAAAAAGCCGCGCTAACCGCGGTTATCGCAGGCATTGAACGTCTGCTTTTGAATCGACTTAGCTATACTGATAATGGGAGGTGGATTGACTGGTTAGGTCCACACTCCCCTATCAGCAAGCTTCTCCATAGCGCTGTGAAATCATCGCTGGATTTCACGCGCTATTTCTGTTTCTCGCCATCTATCGCTGGATTGTACTTCGCCTGTTAGCAAAGCGTTGTTAATACGCCGCTAACACGGCGATGTCATTCAGCGATAGAGGGCGATAATGTAAAACGCGCTAAGTGCGATTTGCGATATTTATCGCAGTTTGTAGATAATATGCCCCCTAATGTTCTAAGCAACAATGTCAGCATCCAGCACTGCTTTATGGCAAAAGGAGAAGGAGGAGCAGGGACTAGCCGAGGAGTAGGACATTGTTTCCCCCTCTTAGATATCTTCAAGAAGGCCACTTCAGTGCTGGGCAGCAATATTTCTCCTAAATCAATTCTGAGGATTGCGAGCCTCCAGCGACTAGCTAGGCAGAATCGGATGCTTTTTCTGCCTATGATAGACTCACTTCCTCACAACCCTCAACAAACAGATACCTCCGACCAATCTCATACACACCTCCCACTGAGGTGTATCTCTGGTCTTCTCTCGACCATCAGAGGGAGAGACTACCCCTGATAAGGAGCAGGTTGCCCTCATTCATTATTTTCTTCCCCACAAATGCCCAGATGGCACCAATCTCCATGCTGGACAATCTTCTGACCAAGTCAGATGGCCCTACCCATGGGGTCAGTTGGCATGATCTATTGCTACACACTGGGAGGATCAGATTTACCAACAGTTGTCTATTAGGTGGAAAAATATTCATGCAATGGAGACTACTCTCTCTGAGATCGCATCCTTCCCTAAAGGACTCCCTCAGATGATTGACAGACAGTAAAATGCTACCAAGACATGGAAAAGATGCGCCTAGAATATCTTTAAACTTTTAGGGAAAGGAATGCAAGGCAACCTGCTTTGTCCATGAAGCTTACTGGTGCTATAACCTTTTATGCATTCTTGGGCATGTGACTGTGAGAGTCTTTTATTTGTAAGTACTTGCGATTTCTCCTTTCACTTTACTTTCAGAGCATGTGTGTTTCTGATGTTTAAGGTCATTCAAGGACCTCTTGGTTCCTTAAGGGTCTTTCTCGTAGTTTGCTGTTCTGGGGCAACATATGTATAGAATGTTTTCAAGTGTTTATCATAGTGTGTTATGCCTCACGTGTGATAAGCAGCGCTCTATAAGTACTGATTGATTGATTATTGTAAATACTGATATTATCAGTCAGTGTGTGTTTGAGACACAAATGTTCACATTAATTAGCAGGGTTTCATAAGAGATGTTTTCCAGGCTTGTTGTTGACCGAATGCTAACTGAGAAATATGAGATGTCTGTAACAACAATTTCATGTAATCTCGACTCATTTTGTGAGGAGCAAACAAATCATAATGTTAACATTTGCTTTCATATGAGGCTGCTGTTTTCTTAATAATATTTCATAGGATGCATATCAATAAATCTAAAGTCGTTTTTTGTTCTTTTTGTCACTTACCTTCACATGCAGTTCCATCGTTAGTGGTGAAAGCAGGATTGCCACTGGATTTAAAGCCATCAGAACACATGCAGTAATAACTACCAAGTGTATTGGTACAATTGGCATTTTCACCACATATCTGGGTAGCATTTACACATTCATCATCATCTGTCAAGACAAAAAAAAAAATACAATAAATGACTCTCATTCAGGAAATCTAAAGCAGTGCCGTTCACAATCAAACATAATATCCTAAGCTTGGTATGGATACAAAAATTTCAATGATTAACCTTTTGCAACCCAATGAACTAGCATCAAAAGGAAATTACAAGAGAATGTCTTGAAGTGCATGTAATGTAACACAAAACTTAATTCTAATAGATTATACTATTTGAGAATTAACTATACCTATATTTCAAAAAGTTTACAAACACAAATTTCAACTTCTGCACACACTTTCTTAAATGTCCTTTAAGATGTGTAATGTAGGAATTGCCAGGCCATAGATGGCTTATACACAGCCTGAAGGAATATGAACATGTCACCCTTATCCTAATGGAACTCCATTGGCTCATCTGGTTGGTCTGCTTCATTTTCAAAACCAGCTGTATCTTTTACAAAGCCATCACAACCATCACCCCACGTCTCCTGCAAAGAAGCACACAACCTCTGGTGGTTCTCGGCACATCCACAATCCCACCATGGGCCTTTTTTTCCAAATTTTCATGCAACGCAGGGCGGCAAACAAAGTTGCATTGTGCGAAAGGGAGAGAGCAGGAATGCTCTATATGTACAAAGATATGGAGCATTTCTGTTCTCTTCTTGCGCTGGTGCACTGTGTGCAGCCTAGCCCCAATACAGGTACCCTTGCACCATAGTGCAAGGGTGTCTGCATTACAGGCACAATTGTTTTGGGGAGGAAGGTGCACCTTCCTGCTCAAAAACAATCCTTAGAAGCATTTTCCTCCTTCTATGTGTGCTGCAGGATGCAGCACATATAGAAAGAGGAAATAACAAGAAGAAAAGTAAGATATTTCTTCTAGTTACACCTCACACGGAGTAGCATTTTGATGCATTCCATTAGTAGATGCATGGGAGCACCCATGCTCCACCCATGTAATGCCTCCCAAGTTAAAATGTAGGTAACGTAGCACAAGCAGATGCCTTCAGTTACATTTCATTACAAAGCCATGGAAGGCCATGTAAATCAGGCAGTGGGTAGCTTTGTAAATATTACGGATACCTTTTTTTGTCCTTGCGTCGTCTTGTGTGACACAAGGACAACGCTAAGCTTCATAAATATGGGCACATAAGACTGCAGACTAAGAAGTGAAAAAAGAAGAAAAAAACAAAGCATCAGGTCTTTTCTATCTATGCATCCATAATCTGGAATGACATCACTGCCTCCAATCAGAACTGCCCCAACACTCCTCCAATTTAGGAAAGAGTTGAAGATACACCTCTTTAAAGAGCACTACTTCACAATGAGTTAATAGTCCACAAACCAGCTACCTTTACTCTCACTGATTGATTTTATGTCTGTATTTGACCCAGTTCAGCATTCCCAATGCCTTTTGGCTAGGTTCGCACTTTAGAAATACTACATACATACAGATGTCGCAGTGTGAAAATATTCGAAATTATGATAAAATTGGAATGCTTGAACGTGAATGCCTAATGTGTATGATGGCAGCATGCTGTAAAGAGGTGAAATCACACATGCAAATGTGATCTTAAGAGTGTAATGGACAGCTGAAACAGTAACAATTACTTGAGATTTGCTTTTTATTAATACAGCAAACTGTTGTCTCTTGAGAAGCACATGTTGCAAAAATATAATCTTCCTTTCACAGGCTTCACGCTTATGGTTGATACCAACAGGGTAAGGTGGGTATTCACAGCATTTGGTAGTAGTCACCTTTGACATATGCATTTAGGATTTCTGTGTGTTTTGCATTTCACCTTAGGTCACCTTGCATTACCTTTTTTATGGAGGAGGGTACAAGAGTACGATTTTAATGTCCAGTCATAACAAGCGCCCTTGATACGTTTCACACACCGAATCTGTGATCTCCCTATTACACATTTAGGAAGGGTGCGGTTCTAGTGTCTATCCACGAACCCTCTACTATATGTGTCATGTTAAAAAAAACAGGTCCTGTGCCGAGGGACAAACCGAATGTGAATACGAAAGAAAAAATATAAAAATATAGGAAGGGCCCCACATAATCATCCAACAGGGAGCCAATCAGCAGGTTCTCACCAACTTGTTCATTTTGCTATCATTGGCAACTTTCCTATATATGTGAATGAACCAACACCCGAAAAAGATCAGAAGAATGTTGTGTGTGTGAGTTTTTCCTATATAACCCCATAGTGAAAACAATGCTTTCCACCATATCATTGTGCACAGGCCCACGCCTATTGATTTATGTAACGTGACCTGAGGACTCCCAAACTGCGCTGTAAGTAGAACTTTTTGGAAGCTTTTTTTAAGTAAAATGTGGGACTAATGTGTTATATCCTCAGTATTACATTTACATGTAATCAGCCTCGGTCCTCCTAGCTGCTCAGCCAGAGTGTGAGTTGGTCACGGAATGTTGGTGTGACTGTGATGCGTGGAATGCCTGGGTGCCTGAGTGGATGAGTGTGGACAGTAAGAGATGGGCTGAGCAGGTAGGCAGGCTGCTCCTGGTGGGGCTGGTACATGGCTAGTACCTGACTAGAGCTGGCTGGACTATGATTGATACTACCCTGACTTGGAACCAATAAAGAAGACTTGGATAATACAACATGGCTAGCAGTGTCTCTATGTGCAGGGTACAACATTATTTTGGCGACGAGGATGGGATGAACGTTGACACGAGACATAAAAGGAATACAAGTAAGTCTCCACGCGGGCTGGAAACTCGCGCGGCCAGAGAACTGCGCGCGCCATCATTTTCAAACCGCAGCGGTTAAAACTTGCAATTGAAAAGGACTACCAGTAGAAATTGGCTCACCTCTAAAGACTAAAACAGTTAGATGCTGGTGTTTGCCACGACGTACACTATCACCTCTTGTTGACCCGAGCAAAACACCATCTCTACACAAACATTGCTCATTACACCGGCACCGCGAACCCGTGGCCCCACGAGCATCCTCACGTGGAATCAGACCCAACTTGGCACAAATTAACCACTTCTCACAGTTTAAAGTAACAGCCCGATCAGGGTAGTGTCAAAGAATGAAGGAGACTTGTCAGCAGGCAAGGCATACGTAAATGTTATTCCTCCACAGCATCATATCTATGTGGTACACTTCACTGAGATAGTTTGAAGAACTTGTTGAGCTACACCATTCCTGTGTGGTACCAGTGAAATCCATTCACTGAGTTAGTCCATAACTCACATCTGTGCAGCCACAAATCCATTACACAATAGAAGCATCCAAGCAGCACAATAGGAAGTGGAAGTGGTGATACTTAATCCAGACATCTATTATCACAACAGTCCATACCTTTAGTCAAATCCATGGAGCAAGTTCAGGCTGGGCAAACACAGTGGTAGGGGCCGTCCGATGACAAGGACACTGGTGGGGCTGGCTTGCCTTTTACTCCATTCTGCTTCATGTAGTTGCTTAATTTGCTTGTAGTTTAGTTGGTTGAAGACTTAAGACTTGGATAATACAACATGGCTACCAGTGTCTCTATGTGCAGGGTACAACATTATTTTGGCGACGAGCGGACTTACTCATGCGTCTTTCCTGGATCTGAAGTAAAGCAACCAAGAGAAAAGACAAGAAAAAAAGAAACTACAAGAAACTACAGTAACCAGAGATACCACAAGAAACTAAAGAAACCAGAAGAACCAAGAATGTATTTCCAGGCAAGTCAGCGCCAGCCCCACCAGTGTCCTTGTCATTGGACAGCCCCACCCTTCTACAACATCTACAGTCTGGAAATACTCACATGGATTTGCCACATGTAGGTGTTCCAGGCACAGCAAATCCTACAAGAAGGATTCAGTGAGTTGGAGTAGTAGTTCAACTACAGCCACATATGGTGTTCCAGCCACAGTTACTTGAAGGTAAAGGAACCTCTGGTGTTTTTTTTTTATAACGTCCTGCCTCTTTGCCTTCAACAAGTCACAGTTAACGGAAGGATGTTACCATACAGCAGTGGTGTGGTTTTGTAAACATGAGTGCTTTGGTAATACATTGAAAGCACAATTATGGACATTTTACACAGTGGAAGTATTGTGCCTGGGGAACTACATACATCTACGAAATACTTCACATTGGGTCTTCCACTCAAACGGACCCGTGAAGAACACAAGTGTTGGGACAGATCTGACCATCAAGGGGTCTGCGCAATGTTTGTCTAATTCTACACGTGGATATAAGAACAGAGGTGCAAATCAACATTTCTATGTTTTGGCGTGTTGGGACCTGGATTCTTCTGTGGGGAGTAAAGGATATTGTGCCTACAACCTGCACCCGAAGAGCCTTATTGGATGCCGTTTATCTCTATGGTCACTTGCAGCCGAATACACTAATTACAGGATTATCGCTTTGGCTCGGTTGCGGTTCTGCCCAGGTGTCGGCGCACGGAGCAAGTCATTATTAGGGTGAGACATTTTTGATCAATTATTTTATTTGTAGTTTGAGGCTCTTCCTTTGACAATGTCAGTTAAACCGCTGTTATTGCGGTTAAAAAAAAAACGGAGGCACGAGCCACATTCAGCGCGCACGCACTTACTGTCATCTTGCTGACGTCCCTCAAGTTTCTAATAAGAGAGAAAGGTCCCCCCTATTTACTTTTAGGTCCGAGAGGAGGGGGAAACAACAACAATTATAAAGTACCTCTAAACTGACCTATCTCATTTCAACATTGGCCGTTAGGCTCAAATATAAGACATATCCCCATATACAAAATCTTCTCACTTATATTTTCTTCACAAATTATTATTTTATTTTATATCAAAAGACATATTTTTTCATTTTTATATATATATTTTCTTTTTATTATATTCACAAAAGCATAAAATCACACATCTTTACAAATTCATATATTTTAGAACATGTACATTTAAGGAACAACGTTACAGATAACCCCACATCCAATCATCATACCTACATTCTCACCTATCAAACTGTTCACTCATACTATCATACATACTAACAACACACACAATGACAATAAAATACAAAGTGTGCAAGGGATCCCATATAATTTTAAGTTCAACACATAGACATTTAAGAGTTAAGTTTTCCTTCTCGGCTGGCTCTTTTCTTGTCTGTGTCTCTTGTAGGATTCCCAATATCTGAAAGTGGTCTACGCACGTTTCGGTGAAATTAAGTTCATATCACCTTCATCAGGACCAATTATAATTTAACTTGGTTAAACCAATACAACTGGGCAGGGGGTTATCTGTGAAAACAATAATAACTTTCATAAACTCGGGGATTTGTCATAGTCTACTTTTTAAGAGAAAACATTTTACTAAGTGATGCCCGTGGTGTCTAGAGCCATTACCAAATTGGTATTGCTCTATACTCTGCTTTATCGTGTCAACTTATCTATACTTATAGTCCTGTGCCTAAGATTATTGTAGTGATATAAGGTAAAATTCATAGTTCCAGAGAGGAGACCCAAATGTGCACATAGTTTGAAAAGTGCAAGACCAGCAACAAGAAATGGAAACAAATAAGCACAAAGGATATTGTCACCTAGAATGTGCAATCAGATTGTGTGTCTTAGAACCCAAAAAATGTCAAACTAAATTTAATACTAGTTTGAAAAATGAAAAATGAAAATAAAATGACCGTATGGACCTACATAGTTCTCGTAGTCAACAACGGTGTCTGTGGCTGAGATATCTTCGCTATGCCAATAGGTAGGAGTCAGCAGTGGAAGGTTTATTGTAAGGCCCACTGATTCTAATATGTAAGGAGAAATACAGTATAGAAAATTAAACAGACATCTTCCATGGCATTATATGCGATAGAATTAACGATATCTGTACTTTGAAAAGTCTCACCCCAATAGGAAAAATCCTTAACAGGGGATAGTATATATTCTTCAGATCCAATATCGGCACATATATTCGATTATTTACATGTGTCAAAATTTTTCATGTGCTTCTCACATTTGAGTATTATGATTTACATATTTGCTCCATCTGTTAAAAGAAATTGGCAGAAACATTGTAAAGGGAGTCATTGAATGAAATCTGCTCTTTGTACCAACACCCTGTAGCTAATCTGCAGTTTGGAAAATGTCTTACCTCTAAAGTCACGAAAAGCGTGACTAACGTCTATTCATGATTGCCCACAGGACAGCCAACACCAATACTTTTGGTAATCCAAAACGTTCCTATGGATTGTTCTAAAAGGTAATAAACAGTATTGGTATCAAAATTTGTGTAGGAGCCAATCATACAGTTAATGTGCATTCAAGACATAGGTATATATATAGTGTCTAACTGGATTGCATATTTCCTATTTTAATGCGCAAACAAGGAGTCCTTACTCTAAAATGAAGGCCTGCAACTGGGACTACTGTAAAAAAGGGACCTATTCTTAAAGTCTAAGATATACTGATAGTACAGTCTCTCATAGAGCATAACAGGATGATGGTCTCTATACACTCCTACTCGATAGGGCAGTTTGAAGCTGACAATTCCCACATGAATTAGGTGTCTAGCGCATATAATGGGTATATAGTTTGTCCTATGTTGTGTGAGTGTGCATTACGGTGAGTCAACCTTTATGTAGTTTAGCTACAGGGTGTTGGTACAGATTAGCTACAGGGTGTTGGTACAAAGAGCAGATTTAATTCAATGACTCCCTTTACAATGTTTCTGCCAATTTCTTTTAACAGATGGAGCAAATATGTAAATCATAATACTCAAATGTGAGAAGCACATGGAAAATTTTGACACATGTAAATAATCGAATATATGTGCCAATATTGGATCTGAAGAATATATACTATCCCCTGTTAAGGTTTTTTCCTATTGGGGTGAGACTTTTCAAAGTACAGATATCGTTAATTCTATCGCATATAATGCCATGGAAGATGTCTGTTTAATTTTCTATACTGTATTTCTCCCTTACATATTAGAATCAGTGGGCCTTACAATAAACCTTTCACTGCTGACTCCTACCTATTGGCATAGCGAAGATATCTCAGCCACAGACACCGTTGTTGACTACGAGAACTATGTAGGTCCATACGGTCATTTTATTTTAATTTTTAATTTTTCAAACTAGTATTAAATTTAGTTTGACATTTTTTTTGGGTTCTAAGACACACAATCTGATTGCACACTCTAGGTGACAATATCCTTTGTGCTTATTTGTTTCCATTTTTTGTTGCTGGTCTTGCACTTTTCAAACTATGTGCACATTTGGGTCTCCTCTCTGGAACTATGAATTTTACCTTATATCACTACAATAATCTTAGGCACAGGACTATAAGTATAGATAAGTTGACACGATAAAGCAGAGTATAGAGCAATACCAATTTGGTAATGGCTCTAGACACCACGGGCATCACTTAGTAAAATGTTTTCTCTTAAAAAGTAGACTGTGACAAATCCCCGAGTTTATGAAAGTTATTATTGTTTTCACAGATAACCCCCGCCCAGTTGTATTGGTTTAACCAAGTTAAATTATAATTGGTCCTGATGAAGGTGATATGAACTTACCTTCACCGAGACGTGCGTAGACCACTTTCAGATATTGGGAATCCTACAAGAGACACAGACAAGAAAAGAGCCAGCCGAGAAGGAAAACTTAACTCTCAAATGTCTATGTGTTGAACTTAAAATTATATGGGATCCCTTGCACACTTTGTATTTTATTGTCATTGTGTGTGTTGTTAGTATGTATGATAGTATGAGTGAACAGTTTGATAGGTGAGAATGTAGGTATGATGATTGGATGTGGGGTTATCTGTAACGTTGTTCCTTAAATGTACATATTCTAAAATATATGAATTTGTAAAGATGTGTGATTTTATGCTTTTGTGAATATAATAAAAAGAAAATATATATATAAAAATGAAAAAAATATGTCTTTTGATATAAAATAAAATAATAATTTGTGAAGAAAATATAAGTGAGAAGATTTTGTATATGGGGATATGTCTTATATTTGAGCCTAACGGCCAATGTTGAAATGAGATAGGTCAGTTTAGAGGTTCTTTATAATTGTCCCTCAGGTTTCTGTCACCATGGAGCCCTCTGACGTCCTTCTTGTTCGCGGTGTCTTGCTGCCTCTAGACGCCGCATGCCCAGATGCGCCTGGAGCCTCCCGGCGCGATGGCGACAGCGTTCCGCCATCTTGTAGTTGGCATCTGGTGGTTCCTTTTGTTTTGCCAACCACGTCTGGCTTTCTCACGTTTGGTTTTCATCGTCAGCCAGTCCGGATGAGCAACAGCTTGCTGTGGACGTTGGAGTATAAGATGAGATATCGGCGATGTGCCGTTTTTTTTTTTGGTGCAATGCTCCGTTTCATTTGTGTCGGAGTTCATTTTTATTTTCTCTCTTTGTGATATGTCCTGTTATGTCCACCTCGTTTCACTCCGGAGCAAATCAACTCTTTTGTGTATTATGTAGAACACGCACCTCGCAAGGACTATGGGTAACGCTTGTTACACTCTCTTTTTTTTTGTGAAGATCGACTTTAGGTGCACACAGTTTGACCTTGGTTTATCTTTCTAAGCTACGGGTACTACGGTGCCCTGTGACTCTTACATGCCAAGTATTCAACATTTGTTTTGTCATTACTCTTGAGTTACTTGTGTTAGCTACAAAAACTGTAATGTGTTTATTAATTGCTTTCTCATTGTTCGAGCCTTCCATCTAGATTTCCCTTCTGTACCATGTATGTGTTTCAGATGGTATACACTGTACCCGTGTCTCCACTGTGCAGTACAACTCGGGTGATAGATCGCTCACCGGTGTGGGGCACTGTTCACTAATGTTCTACAATTATTGTAATTGTATGTGTATTTTCTTTTCAACAGTTTCGTTTGTAGTGATGCCACAGTCTTGGTTTATTTACGTATAGGGTAGTCTCCTAGTAGGTGGACATCACAGTTTATCCCTTACTTGAGGGATAGGTTATGGCCATAGTACATCCTTACAAGTGGGATGGGTTTGGGTAATAGTCCCATCACAGTTGATCCCTTTTGTCAGGGATTGTGTTGGGTTTGAGTCCCAGATTGTGACCTCCACATGAGGTTTGGGGTCATGGGTTAGTTCCCATACATAATCGTTATTTAGTATAACCCTTACACAGGGTTATGACATGGGCCATCCCCACTTACATGTTGCGCGCAGTACTAAGGTACAACCCTTCGTAGGGTGTGTGTTATGGGTGCTAGCCCCTCACACAGTTTCATGGGTCGTTGTCCCATATCCTGTTGGTTCCCTTGCAGTTGGGATTGGTGTCGCAGGGTGTTTTACCCTTTGTGTCACTCCACTTATCTTCTATGGGGTTGGTTGTGGGGTGTGTTATTCTATGTTACAATGTATTACAATTTGTACTTGTATTTCTACAAGTTTACGCTTCATAATGTTTTAATTTTTCTTGGGGGAGGATGGGGGATATTGATGCTCATATTTTTTGATGTCGTATATTGCCCATCTTTTCTTGATTTGTACTGTTCACTCTCTTGTGATATTTTGCTTTAAGTTGCATCCCTGAGTTCTGAACTTTACTGCTTTATTGTGCATAGTTATCTCCTTTAGTATTGTTATTTTTGTTTTTATTTAAAGGAAAGGGATAATGTTATATCCTCAGTATTACATTTACATGTAATCAGCCTAGGTCCTCCTAGCTGCTCAGCCAGAGTGTGAGTTGGTCACGGAATGTTGGTGTGACTGTGATGCGTGGAATGCCTGGGTGCCTGAGTGGATAAGTGTGGACAGTTAGAGATGGACTGAGCAGCTAGGCAGGCTGCTCCTGGTGGGGCTGGTACATGGCTAGTACCTGACTAGAGCTGGCTGGACTATGATTGATACTACCCTGACTTGGAACCAATAAAGAAGACTTGGATAATACAACATGGCTACCAGTGTCTCTATGTGCAGGGTACAACATAATGTCTTTCTGAGGCTTCATAATAATTTTAAAACAGAAAAGCAGCTGTACTGTGACCCCCACTACTGCGTTTGGATGCTGGAACTAAGAAGTTGTAGGCCGGCGCTCATTTCGGAAAATGCCTGGATGGGTGACCTAACATATCCTCAAGCATATGTTAATATCGTTAGAGGACTCGTACTTTATATAATGTATTGTGACCAAGGAACAGTAATACCCCCACCGCGTTTAGATACTAGAGCTAAATGGTTGCTGGCCAAACGTCATGTCAGAAGGTGCTGTGAGCGTGAGCCTTACTTACCCTTGAGTGCATCCCATTTAAAGAGCAGAGCGCTACCCCGAACCCCACATAGAGGTATTATGCCCCCATCCAGATGGTCCTGTTACTGCCAGTGCTTCTGTTCAGTTAGACCCCCATCGTGCGCCCGGTCCCAACTCATTTTTGAAGAGTCAGGGGCTGGTTTCTGGGCATGGCTAACACTGTGGAGGGCTGCAAAAATACTTGAATCGCCTGCACCATCTTAGAATGGTGTTCGGGATAGTCAGGGAGATTTTCTCACATGACGACCGGCCACATCCCTTTACAGTATTGTTAGGATTTTTTAAAATGAGGTTTCTTTTAGAAAAATTAGAGATTTTTCTAAAAGAAAGGGGGAAGAAAATATTTTACATTTCTATTTGCTGAGAAATTCTCAACATCATAAAAAAAAGCATCGTAGGGAAGCTAACTTCCCACAGGGTGTTGTCTGCATTTTACCATTAGAGGCCAGAGACCATTTTGCCATCTGAAAAGAAATAATAGTTATCATCAGACTGGTCTTGGCAACACCATATTGATAAGCAGCAAACTCTCCTCTAGTCAAACGTATCCAACGTAGGCAGACAAATCTGCATTCACCAGTGCACAGCCCACTGGGAGCGTGGTCAGGGGGACCAGCAGATAGCTAGTCCCTAAGTTTATGCTATACCTCCACGTTGTTCAGGCTGCCTTGGTACATTTTCTCAGAAAAAAAAACAACTGGCTTCTTTCCTGGATTGTAGCTCATCTGCCCCCCAAGGGCCATGATCTATCTTTTAAGGTACTGTCCACTTAAAACTCTGGGGATCATTTCCTGTTTCTTGAAAGTGTTTGACTAGACATGTTGTAAGTTTGCATGTCCTAAATGTACTGATGTGCTCCTGATTCCTGATTTTTACCTTGCAAGTGGTTAGTCTAATGTAATGTAAACCGCAAACATGTTAATCTGTACACATAGCTAAAGTAACAGTTGCAAAATTTATTTTGGAACCATGTGCGGCTATCATTTAGAAACATGCACTTTGAGGCCATGGCTAGCTTACACACTGAACAGCCTCTACCTGGAAAATGTCCAGGGGGACACTAGACGAGTTCATCCGTTTGTCTTTAGGGCGTATGTGGACAAGGCAGTGCCTGAGATTAGGGGTTCTCCGGAAAGCGAATCTTGGCTGCAGCATTTTGCTGGGGCCCACATCAAGTACATGCCAATTTTGCCATATATTCTGCCTGGTTTTTGTGGATTGAGGGTCAAATGTAGACACACCTAGAATACAGGGGTTGTTGGTTTTCCTGTTCTTCTCAGGTTGAGTCATACGTGGATTGTTCAACGCTCTCTTACAAGCTCAATTAACCACTCTACATGGACATGCCTTTTCCTTAAGGCATGCTACCAACATTAAGGACTACAGAGCATAGGTTTCCACCTCAGTACAATTTCGCCTGTATCTTAAAAATTGGCCCATGGTTAAATTATCTCTCAGGGCCCTGGGCTGAAAAGACAAATAATATAGAAGGGAATTTCTATAAATAGGCTGTTGATGGACAGCGGTGCAAAGCCTGGAATTTTTAACAGTAATATCTAGCTCAATGTATACAGCTGAGTGCCTGCTGATGGATCAGGTGAACTGAGGACACAGGTAGACACCATTAATCCACTGGAGAAACTGCATCAAAATGTCCTCTGTGCCTGACCAGATGCACAGGATGTCATGGATATAGCGTCTCCATAAACCACAAATTTGTGTGAAAGGGGTTTGTGTCATGGAAAATACAATTTTCTTCAAACAGACCCACATAAATTGAAATGTGCCTGTCTTGGGTGGTCAATAGCCCAAAGTATCTTTGGGTCAGTGTGATAACATAACTATTAATTAGTCCTGTTAATGTGACAGAATTAGGAAGACGGAAAACCCCTTGAAAACAGTAGACCACTCCTTTATCGCTAGCATCTGCTGGTTAGCAGCTAATAAAATCAGTCTTAGCTATCTGACCAGACGAAATTAAAAAATGATTTCTCCTAATACCCCTCACAACTGGACTTACTCCAAATTAAATTCCACTGTTAAGGCACCTCTCCCTGTCCACATAATCCAAAGTGCAATATATACAACACAGTCCTTGATTGACATGCCTAAGCAACTACACCACCAGAAAGCATATTCAAAATAATACAGATGAAAGCATAAACAAGTCGAGCTGTTTTCTCACTCTTAGAACAAAACCAGGGTCTTGAATGAAAAGCCCTGACTGTATCTGTGTCTTCTGTACCATTATTTCAGCTAAAACTCCCTCCTGGGTACGAAATCTCATGATAAGACAAACCTAGAAAAAAGGAGTTGACGTCGTTCACATTAGTCATAGTTCCCTCTCAAAAATGTTTTTACAAAAGAATGCATTAAGGTCTCATTGACCGGCTTTCTCCTGAATTTGAAATATTTCACTCAGAGGCTTTAATCTTCATTGAGAAAACCTATGACACATCCACACCTCATCTAAAGTCCTTTTCAACCTGTCCTGACATTGTGCCTATCTACACATTTGCCCACTTTCTTAAATTATTAACATTACAAAACATTAACATGGTCCTAATGGTTTGAGGAGAATTTCACCAATGCATTGGCACCTAATGGGTTGTTGAAGATATGCTGGAAGTCAGAGAAGATGGAGTTGACATTGTTATCAGAGCTATATAGACAGTCCAGAATGAGTAACCTGCTTAGAGTAGTTTTTTGAGGATAATTAGAGTTATTGGATGGACAACATTTATTCTCCTCTGTGAGCTGGTCTATAGTGTAAGCGATTGAAGGGAATTGCTGTGTTGCTGGTTGTTGAGGGGCTCATATACATGGCAGGTGAGGGTGATGTTGGCTGAGGAAATCAATTGCATGCCATTACCTTTAGTGTGGGTTGGGAAAGTGATGATCTATTAATGTTGGTAGCTCCTAGATGGTCGAGTAAGGCATATTTTATGCATTTGGTGTTTATCTGGAAGGTCAAAGTCAGAGAGAAAGAAGTTGATTGAATGTTGATGGAGGCTGTGGTGATGTAGGCCATCTCAGAAAGCAAGAAAGGACCAGGTCCGGTGGGGGACAGATTAGTTGGAAAGTGAATATTAGGGCTGTGGAGAGTGGAAATATGTAGGTGCTTTTAGGTGTGTGGAGGGCCATGTTGATTCACAGATGACTGCAGTGCACCCCCCCTTTCACTTGAGCTGGCCAGTGTTTGCTGTGCTGCAACCTATAGTAGGGGAGAACCAGACTGTGAAGGATGTACGTGGAAGTGGGAGAGATTAAGGTTTAAATTGTGAAGCTTGTGTTAAACTAATGAGCGAAAAAGGTACCTGCTATATGTACCACCAACAAGATTACAGTGTTCCTTAATTAGCAGAAAATGCAATGTGTCCTCAGAGGATGTGTTTTCTATTGTGTTGCTGGTATATTAATTAGGATGAGGATATTTTATAGGCACTCAGGCTATCATCCAGAAAAACTTTAAAGTTGCCAAAGTATATTATGTAAATAGTGTGAGTGATAGGGTGTCACAAAAAAAATCCAAAAGTCTATTGGGAAGATAATTGATGTTCCCTAGTTATTAAGATGCACCATTTGGAATGAAATGTAATGCTTCTGATGTGCCTCCCTCAGTATAATATAATTTATTCACACTTACTTCAAAGTTCAGGCTCTTGATACGTGGCCAAATATCAATTCATAAGTAAATGCAATACCGGTTGAAGCCACTTGCTGCAGAATATAGTTCAGTTCAGGGAGATAAGCTCTCTTTGTAGCTTAATAATACTCATTGTTAAGTTGACAATGGGTGTTTTTGTCCCTGCACAGATTATTCCATTGTCACCTTCCTATCAATGTTGGCACCCTCCATCCATTCCTCCAACAGACAATCATCAAACATCCTCAAGTCCATAGCCAAATAAGTGCTGATGGACCATGACACTATTGTTATGTCCAAATAAAAAAAAAAACATATAAGCACAGGCCCTGAGTTGCTTCCTATATGTTAGAAGCATTGAAACTAAAAGGTAAGTCCCTACAAAGTTGGTGGAAATAATTCACACTCACATTGTGATTATACAACCCTTCTCCTGATACACAGCAGAAAATATAAACTAGACCCTACCCCAGAGTAAAGAGTAGGTACTCACAGAATACCATATGTAAATCAAAAACCTTCCCCAATAGCTTCCCAACATTTTCTTCAAACCTTTAAGTGCATACATTACCTGGGATCATCCATAGTTACTGTGAGACACTGTTGCCTTTCATCCAGTTGAAAATAAAATGATCAGATCATACATCTCCAAATATGGTAATAACAACTTTGCAGTGTACTAATACACATGCGAAAATGGATTTCATCATCATAATGACAGCCCCAAAACCACCTTGCAGAGTTTTACCATTGTCAGGGCTACTAGGATTTTGTAGCATGACGTCTACAAATTATGCATCAAGGCAATCTAAATTGCAAACAAAATCAAATTATGCAGAACATTTTCTTGCAACATTATATTAATCAATTTGAGATGGTACCAACTTTTTGTTTTAATCTGCAAATTCAGCAAATTATGTGGCAAAAGCTGTAAAACCATTACAGTGTGGTAAAGACTGAAGCCACAGAATAACATAAATCCACTGGCCCTCACCATTGTGCATTGTTTTTATCAACAATGTATTAAGGAAAGCTAAGCAAACCTAAACATTCTAATATTAATCAGGACCCAAATGGCTGCAATGTGAAAAAACGGCTTTTTCAAGGTAAAACCTTCAAATATCAACATGTAATAAAAAAAAAAAATACATAACGGGTAATGTGTAAAATGATCTTATGTTGATATCTGTGTAATGGCGACAAACACAAACCACTTGGCCTTCAGCCTCATGGTTGATGATGTTAAGAGAACCCCTATATGGCACTTATTCAGCTATATTACACAATTACCCGTTACGTAGCCTATGATAGGGAAAAGGGAGGAAAGCCATCTTTACACAAAAGTAGGATACTGAGATGTACAAGGAAACACCCCCAGCAAGGGTTAACTCTATGAAGTATTCTACACTATACTGCCTGCAAAAGACAAGTGGGACTTCCTGTACTGAGACCGAAAAAATGAAGCTAGCACTGACTGATCAGTGTAAAATTGACATTTTGTGTCAGTAGGGTGATGCACGTTTCAGTTCAATGCTGATGCGGGTTTACTTACCTCAGTGCAAAATTACTCAACACATGTGCAATCTGTGATCTCACCTCATGAGTCAGACTCAGGGGATGTTTTCTTAAACCTATTTAGAAGCACTTTCACAAAAAGGTAACGGTTTTGGCCTAAATTCTGCCTGCACTCCGTTAGTCCCAGACTTTGTCAAATGTGCTCACTCTTTTGGGCCAACCGAAAAAGAAACAAATCTATATATACAACTCCACAAATTTGAGGAGCACAATAACACTTTTCATGAGAGAGTCCAAAGGGATATTTTTGTAAATTACAGAATTTTATACACTGTTTACACTAAAACAAATGACAGCAAAAAGTTCTATTGGTCATATGACACACACATTATTTTCGCCATTCAGATTATTTTTCATCATCTTTATTCAAGAATTATTCAAGTATCAAGATAAAAACTGGATGACAAATCCAAGATGAAAACAGCCTAAGCATTTCGTCCCTATTCATGGGACTTCTTCAGGGCTGTCAAACATAAAAACATACCAACAAACAATACATTAGAAAAACAAACAGACAAAAACACCAATAACAGAGAACAAATATATAAATGTAAGGGGTTATTATCCAATTTCATTCTTTATATTCCATCAATTTACAGACACATAGTTTTCCAAATGATACATAGAAAAATATATTCTTTTAAATCATAAAACACATTAATAACAAACTAAATTCTTTCCAATAAATACACAAAAATTCTCCATTGCACCACTAATTTTAAAATACAAGTTGTACATACAACTCAATTCTGACACTCCTTGCCGCACATACACAAGTGCTGGCTGAGTGAACTTTCCACTCAATTCCTGCATTTGACATCTCCTTAATTTTAATGCTCATCCTGATTTGACCTAATTATTATTTAGCTGTCATTTGGTTTACTAATCCTTCACCTATTCTAGTTCAACCTCATCATTAATTTTTATTTCACTGATCACAAAAGGTGGTGATACTCTCACATTCGATCATACCTAATCCTAAGTAGTGCCGTACTATCCACCTTTGTTCTACATGCCTCATCTTGATTATGTTGAGTATCTGGCTCGTGTTTTTCAAGTATTACCTTGTTCTAAAATGAAATAGATAACAGCTTACCAGCACTCAAAAAGCGCAGGAAGTCTTATCTTCAAACGCCAGTTCGGATACTGTACAATCCTTGTGCACTATTGCAACCTGAATATGAAATCAAATGGGAATATTCTCATACTCAATTCAATACAGATCAATTAATTGAGACTTCAAACTCGCACGCAGATATGCCCACAATTCATAAGTCCTTTCCTCATATGTCACCTCTGTAGAAATGTTGAAAGAACTTGCAGACATCATACTTTCTAACAACTTCTTCCTGTATGAGGGAGATTGGTATCAATAGTTGCAGGGTACAGCCATGGGGTCCAGGTTTGCCCCTTCTTACGCCAACCTTTTTATGGGTTGGTTTGAGAAGTGGCATGCCTGGGCCCGAGGTGCCTCCAGGTGGACACAGTATGTCACTTTTGGGGCGTTTTATAGACGATATCATTCTGATTTGGACAGGAACTACAGTCCAAATGGATGAATATTTTGGGTACCTGAATGTCAATGACCTGAATGTCAAATTTACCATGAACTCCAATAGAATGAGGATATCCTTCTTGGATGTTGAACTGTATATAAAAGACAGTAAAATCCAGAGTACTCTCTTTCGAAAGCCAACTGCCTGCAATAGTATTTTAAAAGCAGATAGCGCGCATCCCACTTGCATGATTAAAGCAATCCCCTTTGGAGAGATGCTGCGGGTAAAAAGAAATTGCAGTGAGGAAATTGAATGTGAGAAAAATCTAAACATCCTCACAAGTAGACTGTCCTCATGGGGTTATGATGGTAAGATACTGAATGATGCGAGTAAAAAGGTCGCCAATATTGGTAGGAGGGAGCTCCTGAAGACGAAACCTAGGGATAGACAAGAGAAGCCTCTTGCCCTAATAACCACTTACAACTCATCGAGCAACCAGATATGGCAGGTTCTAAACAGACATTGGAGTTTGTTGGAGGGCACACCTGGTCTGGGGGCATTCGTGAGCAAGAAGCCAAGAATTACCTATAAAAGAGGACGAAACATTAAAGATATAGTTAGCCCAAGCTATACACAAGAGAGGAAAGAAACTGATACGCTAATGTGGTTGCCACCCAAAACTAAAGGCTATTACACCTGCAAAAACTGTAGCATGTGCCAGCTTGGCTTGAACAAGACCACTCGGTTCAGGTTCAACACCAGGAAAGAGAACACGATAAACAGCTTTATAAATTGTCGTACCACCTTTGTTGTATATGCAATTATCTGCACATGTGGCAAAGTATACATTGGCAGTACCACTAGGGAATTGAGATACAGGATTGCGGAACATTGGAGAGCAATTAAAAACAAGGACTCTTCCTACCTTTTATCAGCCCATGACTGTGATAAGAAAAAAGACTCACCCTTTACGTTTCATGGAATAGATGTAGCAAAGGTGAATCCAAGGGGGTAACAGGGAGCTGGAGCTGAGACAAATGGAATCTAAATGGATCTCACGCTTACGTACGGTGGAGTTGGGATTGAATGTAGAACATGAGTATCATCACTTCCTTTAAAGTATGGTATGGGATCTGATAAAAATCTTCTTCACTTACATGGTATGGACAGGGTCTTGTTTAACTGTCCCGCTGTGCGCTTTTGGCAAAAGAATGTAGTTGCTACTGAAAAGGAAGGCAACTGATTTGTCTGTTGTTTTTGGAGGCATGTGAATGCATGTTTAGTGCAGCTTGTTGGTTTAATTGCGATTTCACAACAGGCTAGAAATGGATAGTGCTTATGATAGGAAAGTTTCTTTCTCTGATGTAATGTTGGTTAGATGAGAGAAAAGACTTCTGGTGGGACTTAGGATGTCCCTATTATTTACTGCAATAAATAGAAATATCATCTAGGATGACCCTTTTATCGATTGCAATAAATAGAAATTTCCTCGTGAAATTGTGTTTTTAACTTGACAATGTGTAACATAAGTGGTGAAGAATGGGCAAATATGATAATATGGGAAATAGAAATATCATGTCATATTGGTGTTTTTTAAATTTGGTTAATTGTAAATAAGAGGTGAAAAACAGGACCGACTAATAAATAATGGAAACTAATGAGCCATGGGATGACAAGTTGAAAATACATGCTTTTATGATAAAGATATTAAAGAGATATTGAATTAATCTGGCGACCGCGATTCGAAAGACCTATTCTAAGATGGCCGCCACGCTAGAATAACTGTTTAGTCCCTCCTTGAATGCACATGATGACGTAGCACCAATCACGTTGAAGGGAGGTATTTTTAAGAAGCAGAGAGTTACGAGTTCCGTTTGTTGCGTGAGACTACGGACGGCTGATACTAACGAGGACCAGGTGAGAAAGAGGCACACGGGATGCCATAGAGTTGGGACTATGGTCTTTTAGACTAGTGAGTAGGGTTTATGCATTGTGCGACTTGTGACCGATACCTGTTACTAAAAGAGAGGTGGGCAAACGGTGATGTTGCTTTGGTTTACGGGGAGAGATTTAAAGTAGAGCGCTGCTAGTGGGTGCGCTCGCGCAGCTTGACATTCCAGCTGATAATGACATTTCAACAAGGCTAATGAGGTTGGACACTTATGATGTGTCTTTCGTAAATGGTTATATGGTTTCGTTAATGAGGCTGGACACTTATGATGGGTCTCCCGCAAATAATTATATGGTTAAATATGTGGGGTTATCGTTCTTGAACGTCAATACGTTGTCGAGGGACTAATGAAGTGACAGCCGGGCATGACTGAGTGTGGGACTATGTGGAGTGTTGGCTTTTTGCGTGCACCTGTGTGCATAACACGGAATACGGGATCGGAATGTGCACGCACCGGTGTGTAAAACACGAAGCACGGACATGTTTTACTTGCGTGTGGCATCATTACAGCATGATGTATTGCATGAAATGAATGAGTACTAGCAGTTTAATGAGTTGGAAATATTTTAATAAATATTTGCATATTGTGGTATTATGATCTACGTTGTGGACACTTAAGGTTTGGGTAATTTTTTTCAATTTTAGGAGGCACTACACGCTTCTATGGCCGAAGAAAGACGTGGCAAGTGCCGATAAAATTTGCTGCTTGATGGACAGAGGACTCCTGTGTGAACACATAAAAAATTATTTTTCATTGCCCAATTGGGGTATTACAAAGTAAGGTGAGCAAATGGTTGCTGTATTGGTTTTGTTTGAAATTGTTGTGCATCTCAAGGCTCATAAGGGACATTAGGTTGATGGGGTTATCCTCTTTATTTGACAGAGTGGAAAGGAACAAGATAATTCGTGGAAAACTGATTGTGCTGTTGGTATGCCTAAGAGGCACTGGTTCTACAGAGGTGACATATGAGGTAAGGACTTATGAATTGTGGGCATATCTGCGTGCGAGTTTGAAGTCTCAATTAATTGATCTGTATTGAATTGAGTATGAAAATATTCCCATTTGATTTCATATTCAGGTTGCAATAGTGCACAAGGATTGTACAGTATCCGAACTGGCGTTTGAAGATAAGACTTCCCGTGCTTTTTGAGTGCTGGTAAGCTGTTATCTATTTCATTTTAGAACAAGGTAATACTTGAAAAACATGAGCCAGATACTCAGGATAATCAAGATGAGGCATGTAGAACAAAGGTGGATAGTACGGCACTACTTAGGACTAGGTATGATCGAATGTGAGAGTATCACTACCTTTTGTGATCAGTGAAATAAAAATTAATGATGAGGTTGAACTAGAATAGGTGAAGGATTAGTAAACCAAATGACAGCTAAATAATAATTAGGTCAAATCAGGATGAGCATTAAACTTAAGGAGATGTCAAATGCAGGAATTATGTGGAAAGGGGGTTTATGACTAGCAGCAATATTTGGAGTAGAAGTTCACTCCGCCAGCACTTGTGTATGTGCGGCAAGGAGTGTCAGAATTGAGTTGTATGTACAACTTGTATTTTAAAATTAGTGGTGCAATGGATAATTTTTGTGTATTTATTGGAAAGAATTTAGTTTGTTATTAATGTGTTTTATGATATAAAAGAATATATTTTTCTATGTATCATTTGGAAAACTATGTGTCTGTAAATTGATGGAATATAAAGAATGAAATTGGATAATAACCCCTTACATTTAAATATTTGTACCCTGATAATGGTGTTTTTGTCTGTTTGTTTTTCTAATGTATTGTTTGTTGGTATGTTTTTATGTTTGACAGCCCTGAAGAAGTCCCATGAATAGGGATGAAACGCGTAGGCTGTTTTCATCTTGGATTTGTCATCCAGTTTTTATCTTGAGACTTGAATAATTCTTGAATAAAGATGATGAAAAATAATCTGAATGGTGAAAATAATTTGTGTGTCATATGACCAATAGAACTTTTTTGCTGTCATTTGTTTTAGTGAAAACAGTGTATACAATTCTGTAATTTACAAAAATATCCCTTTGGACTCTCTCATGAAAAGTTTTATTGTGCTCCTCAAATTTGTGGAGTTCTATTTAGAAGCACTGTCTCACCCAGGCTGAAATTGAAACCCTTCTCCTATGAAGGTATGCTTATACTTTTATTAGTTAGAACAGATAAGCTATACATGCAATTTCAAACTGTTTAACTTAGAAACAAACATTAATTATTTTGCTGGGAAAAATGCTCTCAATTAAGCGTTGCCTTTTTAACAGAATTATGTTGCAAAAGTGGTACTCCCAAGGTATTCTATGTAGCCTTTTGCTTTCTTGTTGAAATAACACGACTTTTGGGGTCAGGCTTGAAGAGTTTCAAAACTAAATAAATAAAATTCAGTGTCAGCTCTGAAGTCAAACAGAAAGTACTTCAGGACTTCTGATCAAATATTCGCACTCACAAGTTTTACGTCGCCCTCTAAAAAAGGCTCCCACTCTTGACAGACTACTTCCAGTCAGGCCGAAGAGATCATCACTCAGGGGCTAATTAGCAGTAACGGTAAGCAGCAACGAACAATGTAAGAGGACAACCCAAAAGACACGTCAGTGAAAAAATGAATAATTCATGAGGAACTCAAACAGTGGCTCATGTTTGGGTTAAAATAATAAAAGATCATAGCTTGAAATCTTATTAAGGAATATTCTCTGAACTAAATCCACCCTTTTCCTTAAAACAAGCAAGGCTATTCCATTGATCTAACAAATACACTTTTACTCTACCAGTGGGTCATTGTAAAACTACAGTGCAAGGCTACATGACAGAGGGCCTTTCAACAAAAAGACACTAGCTGGTCCTTTGAGGAGTAAGTTAGCTCAGTCAAGCAAATACAATTGCACCCAGGACCTTTGTGAATTAAATGTGCTGGTAAGTTATGTTGTGTTATGTTATGTCATTATATGTTATGTTATGCTGTGTTATATGTTTGTTATGCTATTTTGTGTTATGCTATGTTATACGTTAGGCTATATGTTATGTTATGTTATCTTATATTATCTTATCTAAACCAGATTTGTAGAGGGAAGTGTCACCTAGGAGGATATCCTGGCAGTGAGCAGGTGTGAGTCTAGTCAAACCTAGCGCATACTGCTCCACTTGAAAAGCCAGGTCTTCAGCTTTTTGCGGAATTCAAGAAGTGAAGAGGAGGCTTGTATGTGTAGCAACAGGTCAATCCATGCTTTAGAAGCGATGTAAGAGAAGGCTAGTCTGCCGGATCTGGTTTTCCATGTGTGTGGGGTGTGTGCACGTAGGAGTCTAGATGAGTAAAGGTGTCTGGAAGGTTTGTGAGAGCAGATGTAATTGTTGAGGTATGATGGACTAGTGTTATGAAGTGCCTTAAAAGTATGGGTGAGAAGTTGGAATTGTGCTTGTTTGTGAATGGGGAGCCAACTGAGCTCCTTCAGGTGTGTTGTGATGTGAGTGCTTTGTGCTAGGTTGAGAGTGAATCTGGCTGCTGAGTTCTTAATGGTCTGCAGCCTTCTGGTGAGCTTTTGTTGATCCCAGCATTGAGGGTGTTCCTGTAATTAAGCTTGTTTGTGACGAGGGCATGCTTGACAGTTGTCTGGGTGCCGATTGAGACCATTTGAAAATCTTCCTCAGAATCTTCTGGATATGTAAGCATGAGGCAGCAACAGCATTGACTTAGTCGGACACGTCGAGTTTGCTATTGACGATGATCCTGAGTTTCTTGACATGGGTGGTGTGGTTCGGTGTCAGTCCTAGCTCTGTTGGCCACCAGGTGAAGTTCTACAGTGAAGAGCTCTTCCTCGAGATCATGATTTCAGCCTTGTCAGTGTTAAGCTTCAAAGAGTTGGTCTTCATGCATTGGCCGATTTCAGTCATTCAGTCACACAGGTATTGAAGTTGAAAAAGGTACTGGGCATCTTGTTCGTGAGGGAGAAAATTAGTTGCCTGATGTCAGTGTAGGAGAGGATGTTCATGTCATGAGAGTGGATGATGCTGGCTAGAGGGATCAGGTATGCATTGAAGATGGCCTCAGGGACGATCCATGCAGATCTCTGCAGATGAAGTAGTGGATGGTCGAGGTGTACAAGGCAGGATGAATGACTGCATCCTTCGTGTCAGAAAGGAACAGATCCATTGAAGTGCATGTAGTTGGACTTTGATGTCGTATTAGCATTGGATGAGGATGGAGTGGGAGAGTGGGAGACCATGTCAAAAGCTGAAGATAGGTCTAGGAGGATAGGTGCCACTGTTTCTCCTTCTCCTCCGACTTTTCTTTTGGTATTAGAAGGGAGTCTGGCTCACTAACTTCTATCTGCAGGAAGTCAGTATTTAGTGTCACATATTTCTAAACCACTAGATTCAGTTGGATTGCTTGCTTTGGGAGGAGGCCTGTGGTATGGCATGCCACAGAGTAGCTGACAAGGAGCTTGTGAGCTCACAGCTTTAGCTTCTATGGCGAACTAGACCTAGTTGATGCACCCACAGCATCATCTGTTGCCTGGTGAGAGAATGCAAGAGGATTTGTTAGTAGGTGCAGGTAGGTACCTACAACTAGTAATAATACCACAATCACTAATAATGTCCAGTCTTGTCTCAATAAATTAATCCCTGCTCGACCTTTGGTAGCTTGGTAGATGAGCAGTCAGGCTTAATTTAGGAGACAAGAGTGTAAAGCTTTAATATCACCAAAACTGTAAATAAGTAGAAGACACAACACAATAAGATCTGAGCACCACTTTAACAAAATGGAAAATATTTTTACCTTTAAAATGACACCATAACATCAAAGATCCAATGTAGGGAACTGGAGATATGCATTTTTAAAGATTAGATTTCCAGCGCCAAAAACTGTAAAGCACCTAAAATAGCTATCCGGTCGCACTGGACCGGGAAAAAGTCAAATTTTCAGGCTGATCGCAATGGAGCGTGTGTCGCATACAATGAGCAGTTGGGCCTATCAAGTTTTTACCTTATCCGGATTTCGCATTGACTGCAGTGGCCTGCTGCAGCACGATGCCTCGGTGATCCCTGGAGGTCTTTGTCTTCATCGTCGATGGCGAGGAGCACCGGAACTTTTAGTGGGACAGTGTGGTCAGGCCAAGTTGTGGTTCAACGTTACTGACTTGACTCTTGTTGTGGATGCCAGACTTCTTCTGGAGCTTTTTCCCAAAACTTGGCAAAAAGCTCCCAAACTTTCAGATCTTCTTCTGAAAGGTTCATTCAGGGTCAGGAAGGGTCCAACAGCACCAGCCAAGGATTTTTTGAAGCTCTGGTTTGCTTCTTGCGTTCTGGGATACCAACTCCCATACTGCACTTGGCCTGTCCTGGAAAATCCAGGCGAAGTTGGGTAGCTGGAGTTGCCCTCTCAGTGGATGTTGCAGGTGACTTCTTCCAGTACTTTTCTAGCTGTTGCTTCTCAGGGAGTCCACCCTTTATCTTTTAGGACAGGCACAGTACTTCTTGTGTGAAGCCTTTAGAGTGCAGCATGTGTAGTCCCTCTGAGTGCAGTCCACTGTGGTGCAGTGCAAGGGCCCAGTAGGACAGTCCTTCTTCTCCAGATGTTTCATCAGGGATAGGAGGGGCTCCTGCAGATTTCACATATTTATTCCCCAATCTGAACTGGAAAGGGGGGGCACCCCAACCAATTGGGCTCATGTTGTCACCCTCTGCCATGATAACTTCCTGGGACGTATGGCATACCTTTGTCCCAGAATGCACATCTCTTCAAAAATCAAAATGAAGAAATGCTCTCCTTGGAGTGCAGGTCTGGCTCACCCAACCCACAGGTGAGGCTAACTTTTCCCTACACTCCCCTTCCAGCCCCTCTCCTGACCTAATTAGGGGGCTCCCATCTGGCTTAGGATCAGGGAAGTGGGGGCCGCCCCAAGTCCTGTGACATCTGGGCTTCTACCCTTGAAGTTCAGTTTATTTCTCCAGCTCCCTTCCTGACCCTGACTTCTCCAGGAAGCAAATTTCGCCCCTCCAAATGGCTGCATTGTTTCAGCCCCAGGCCTCTTCACACCTACTCACGGAGCAGCTTGGCTCAGGCTGTCAGAGGCTGGCCTATCAGAAGAAGCTGCTACAGAGCTGTTTAGGTAACTTCAGGATAGTAAGCTCTAAAACTACTTTCCTGCAACAGTTATATTAAATCTGACCTTGGCAAGTTGTTGGATTTATTGTAACTATTATTTTGATACTTTGAATTATGTTGCTAGCTAACTCCTGTCAAACGTTAGACTTTAATAAATGTTAATAAAGCCTTCCCATGTTAGCCTACGGAGTTAAAAGTACTACAATGGGGAAACATAATTTTTGACTGTTTTTCCCTCACCAGGGCATTTATAACATATTTTATAATGTCCATGCTTTTTATAACAAGGCAACCTACTCTTGGTTCACCCAGGGCAGACCTTTGGGGTGATATATATGTAATAAAAAGATAGTTTTGGACTTTGGAAGTACTTGTAATTCCAAAGTCAAATTTGAACACAGTTGTATATTAAAACCAGCCTACAAGGCAGGGTTGGATTTAAAATGACACCAGATACCACAACAGTGCACACATAAGTGCATTAAGTCCACTGGGGTCTCTAAACCTACATGCCCTACCATATACTAGGGACTAATAGGTAGGTTGTCTTCGCCAATTATAATTACACCAATTACCATATACCTTTTAAGGACAGAGCACTGGCACTGGGCCTGGTTAGCAGAGCCCAGTAAAAAAACTGGGGGTGATCAGGGCAAAAAAGCATGGATTTCCTACACAAGTGCATCAATGAAAAGTAAGGAAATCCTTTTGTGAATTTCTGGCAGACATAAATGAGGTATTTCCAGATGTAAACCTACGTTTACAATCAAAATACCGTTTGAGATTACAGCCTTTTGTTATCATCCAGTGTAAGAGCAGGACACCCACAAGTTCCAAATTTCAGTCTCAGATACATCTGCTGTTGCAGACTGAGTTATGCTTTCTTCAACAGAAGTGGAAAGTGATCCCGCCACACAGAATGTTCACTGCATTAGGTACCCAGATAGTAGAATTATTGTTTTTATTAATCATGTAAAAGGTGTTCTGTTGATAATAAAACATTCAGTGTATTAAAGGTTTACTACCAAGGTCTTTGCTACTGTTGCTTGAATGTGAATTTACCTTGAATTGCTTGGCAAAACAGGAACAGTTGGTTTAATCAAAATCTTTGGCCGGGAGAACAGTTACAGAGTCGGGGTCTGAGAACTGTCTCAAAGTATCATTATTTACATTTTCTTGGAGCATCATAAAACAATTCTGAGGTCCTTTTAGAAAGAGGAATGTGGGCCTAGTCATTGGCTCATAAATTACTCCCACCTGAAAACAAGGGTGGGTCTCAATCTTGCGTGGAAACAATGATGGCGAGCGGGTAACATGTCCAGATGTCCAGCATGGGGAACGCATGATCACTGCATGTGTTGTGTGTGCTGTGTCCTGCTTGGTTGAGTGTTCCTAACTTCATGTGGCATCTAACTTTATGGTGTTTTAGGAACGCCCGCACACCTCCAGCCATGTGTGGTTTATTGGGGCCTATCTCCCCGGACCATTGTGGTGTTGCTGCCAATCTGTGAGACTGATCTGGGTTTTTCCTGTACGTGCGTTTGTTCAGCTGGATACATGCCACCCCACCTGTGATCTGTTAATCATTTGCCTCAGGCCTAGGTTGCGAGGCCTGCCTGGCCACGCATTTCTGGTTCGGGGTCGATGGAGAGGTCCTATCGGGTGATTTCGACAACAGTGATGCAATCACGTTTTTATATACACATGTATCATTGTGTACATAGACTTTTTCAATATTAACATTAGACCTGCCAGCCTTAGGGCGGTCTTCCTCCAAACTTTTTGCCTGCTTACTTCCTCTTTTTGCTGATTCGTTTTGCCGGCCTTAGGTCTCTGAGCACTTTACCACTGCTGAATATTGCTAAAGTGCATGTGCTTCTCCCCTAAAACATGGTTTCATTGACTTATCCACAATTGGTATATTACATTTATCTGTAAGTCCCTAGTAGAGTGCACTACCTGTGCCCAAGGCATGTAAATTAAATGCTACTAGTGGGTCTGCAGCACTGATTGTGCCACCCACACAAGTAGCCCTTTAAACATGTGTCAGGCCTACCACTTGAGAGCCTGTGTGTGCCGTTTTACTGTCACTTTGAGGCGGCATATAAAACCCTTTGCCAAGTCTTAAACTCCCCTTTTATTACACATAAGTCACTCCTAAGGTAGGCCTTAGATAGGCCATAGGGCAGGGTGCTGTGTAAATAAAAGGAAGGACATGTACTTTTAAGTTTTGCATGCCTTGGTAGTGATTAAACACTGACATTCTTTTTTCACTACTGTAAGGCCTACTCTTCTCATAGGTTAAGATTGGGAAATCCTTATTACACTTTTAAGCTGTAATTCCTGATTGAAAAGGAGTAGCTCTGTCACGTTTTATATCTTTGGAGTGGTAATGGTAGATCCTCTTTACTGGTAAAGTTGGATTTAACATTACTATTTTAGAAATGCCACTTTTAGAAAGCAGACATTCCTCTGCTCTTACAGATCTGTGTGCCTGCAGCCTATCTCCAATACATGTCGGGGGTAGGTGATATCTTGACTTTGTCCATTCCTTCTAGACAGCCATATCTAAAGAAGGTTAGGAGTGCTCTTCTATTCGACTTCTCTGCGGGAGAAGCATAGAACTTTGCGAAGACCGTTAAGGATGTAACATTGACGAGAATCGGTCATAGCACGTTTACAACTCCAGGAAGAGCAAGCCCCTGATGAAGGGCATGGCCCGAAATGCGTTGTGCGCCGCCATGTTAAAGGAAAGAATGTTTGCTAGCCTAGAATCAGGATGGATTCTATGTAATGAAAATGAATAGGATTCATGAAAGAAGATGAAAGGAAATAAAATTTCAATTGATTACCGGAACACAAATGGTGAATTAATTTTCCTTGAGTGCGGTTGGGGACGCTCTCTACTAGTTAGGGATAGGGTTATTATTTCAGTTTCATTTACCTCATACTCAGGAAGATCTACTAACCTGCACCAACAACTTGGTTTAACAGAGAAATTGGTATAACAGTGAGTGCGTGAGTCTCACCAACGGGTCTAATTGCATATTAATATTGGGTGTCTGATCCCACCAAATCAGTCACTTCTGGACCTGTAAAGAACCTCTGTCAGAAGAACGTTAGGCTCGGTGCATCATCTTCAAAACTGACACATCGCCACCACTGCGTGAAGAAAATCAATGCATCACCTAGACTGTGGGATCGACATTGACACATTGCTCGTCTGCATCCTGCATCTCACTGTTGCAACCAGGATCAAGGTACTGTGTTCAGCGGGTCTGCATGGCTCCTGTTTCCGGCCAGCACTCCATCACGGTCGACATGAAATCTTGACTTTGCCCCGGTCCAGCTTGACCAGATAACCCCCTTTGCTGCTTATTGCTTCTAAGCGCTAGAGACACTTTTATTCTTTAAAAATTAATATCTCGACTTCTACTCATTGGAGTTTTGTTGTTTTGTTCTTTTTTTATTTATAAAATTTATATCTGTGTGTTTAGCCTGGTGTGGAGTCTTTTTGTGGTGTTTTCATTGTGTTACTGTGTGTTGTGTTGCACAAATACTTTACACATTGCCTCCCAAGTTAGGGCTGCCTGCTCAGTGTCAAGCTACCAGAGGGTGAGCACAGGGTATTTTATGGTGTGTAGCTGACTTTTCCTTCCTAGGATTGTGGTCCCTCTTTGGACAGGGTGCAAACCTCTGCCAACTAGGGACCCAATTTCTAACAGTCGTTCTTTTGCAGTACTAATTAAATTCGATTTGCAATATTTAGAGTTTTTGGGATCTAGAGCTTAACATTGTATTAGCTTCAAAAGAATTGGCACCCCTTCCCAGCAAGCTTAGGGTCATTATGTTGTGTTTTCCTTAGAGGTTGGCCCACATCATTACTGGATATTTTGAATTTAGTGGGAGGCAAGAGCAGCAGTGGTGAACCCTGTTGCATCAATGGGAATCGATTTGTTTCCTCACATTGAACATAGTAGACTTGAGCATCCTATAAGTTCTACACTACAGTATGGTGAATCTGGTTAACCCCTAACTTTGTTAGAGTTTGCAATAACCACACCCTGTCTCTCTCGGCCATTCTAGTTTGAAGATCAACAAAGGTGATATACAGCCAGCCTGGTTTCAGCACAATGAGGTGAAAACTATAAGTGGGTACGCAGGATCAAAAAGGTCCATTTCTTTAAAAAAAATATAGAAGCAAATAAAATTTGAATTTGAATTTTGGATTTATAAAGCGCTTTATGCCCTAAGGTGTCAAGGCACTCCCATCAAAAAGAAACAGTCACAAGAGAAGCAATTATGGGAGGGCATACTGCCAAGCTTTCAGCATCTTAAGGAAGGCCACATTGGCAGTAAGACGAGCAATGTGGATAAGGAGAGTGTTCCACAACTTGGCAGCTGCAACCGAAAAGGTGAGGCCACCCCATCTCACTTTTTGAGCCCTTGGAACAATCACCTTTTTCAAGGAAAAGGATCTCAGTTGCGTTTTAGGAGAGTACCATTGAAAGGCTAGCCTCAAGGAAAGAGATCCTCATTGGAAGCCAGTGAAGAGAGTGCAAGCCCTCCCTCACTGACTGATGCTTGGGAATGTTCAGTATCAAAAGGGCAGCAGCGTTTTGAATCATCTGAAGTTTATTAAGTGAGGTTTTATTGATATTCAAGTAAAGGGCATTACAGTACTTGAGTCTAGAGGTAATTAATGCAATGACCACTGTAGTTCAATGTTCCATAGGAATAAAAGGAGATTTAAAAAAATGTAATAATGAAAAAACAAGTACTTGTGCTACTAATGTGAGCATTGGAAGTGAGTGCCTTATCAAAGATTACTCCAAGACTTTTAACAGAGGCAACAGGTCCAGGTAGGGGTCTGCATGATACAAGCCACCACAGCTCTGATCAGACCGAATGCTGAAGCCCAAACACTAGGATCTCATTCTTCTCCGAATTCATTTTCAGCTAGTTTTTCATCATCCAGGTCCCACTGTTCACAAAGCAGAGTTTAACATTTTCTGCCACTGAAATCATATAATCAGATGCAGAGACAATATTCTGAGTATCGTCTCCATAAGACAACACTTGGAGGTCGAATAACCTCACCAGAGTTGCCAATGGTGCCACATACAAATTAAACAAAGTCGGGCTGAGTGAGGATCCCTGTGGGACCCCGCACGGTAGGCTGAAGGGCTCAGCTGTCAAATCCCCAAAACTGATCGTCTGAGTCATATTAGTGAGAAAAGAACTCAGTAAATCCAGTGCAGTGTCCCTCATCCCCGCCTGTCGAAACTGTTGTACCAGTCGGGAGGGGGACACTGTGTCAAATGCTGCCAACAGATCAAGCATGAACAGGATGGCACACATGACACACATCTGGTTCTCTTTTGATTTCTCCTCATATCCACTTACATATTCAACTGTTTCTGCATCCCTCTTTCTTTTCCTTTCCGGTTGATACAATCAAATCAATGATCTGGATGTCATAGGATAATATTGTGCACGCCACTCTTAAGTAGTATCCTTTAAGCAAGTCCTCAGCTTCAAGAAGGCAACTGCAGCCAGGTTAGACAGGTCCAGCTTAGTTGTATGTGTTAGACTCACGTGCTGCTCAAATATTTGGCAAGGACAGAAATTGAGGCCTTTATTCACAGGAGTGGACAGCACCATGTTTTTTTGCTTGTATATCTTTAGCACTAATGAAGACTGTTGGAGACAATGCAAGAGGAAATGCAAAGATATGGGGGCATAAGAAACAAGTGCAAAATCAACAAGGTGATTGATGGAATGCTTGAATTAATCTCACCCGCTGACCACCATCTCTCGGGCTGCATTCCATTCCATCGTTTTCACCCACCCTGCCACCTCAGTTTAGACCCAGCCATATGCAAATCAGTCTTGACCCTGCTCCTCATGAGCAGTCTGAACTGCCAAGCCAGGTCCTCCCTGAACCGGAATAAGCAACCCAGGGCTGGTTTCACCCTTATTAGGGCTCTTCAGCCAGGTATAGCTTGGTTCCAGTGGCAAGTGAGTCCGGGACCCACATCTGGGCAAACCTGGTGCACTTAGTGCGTCAAATGCAAAAACAACAGGGTGATGGATGAAATACTTGAATTAATCTCAGCCACTGGCAATCGCATGGGCCCGCATCCCAATCCATAATTTTTCCCCCACTATGCCACCTCAATTTGGATCCAGCCAGGTTGTTGCTGTAAAAAACAAGTGTCACTTTAAGCTCATTGTCTTCAACTTTCATTCATTTACATGCTTGCAAAGCCAGAGTATAGACCAGTAGCGGCTCGTGGAGGAAGTGCTGCAGGGCGGTGGGGCGGGCGGGGGAGGAGCAGGGTGGGGGTAGTAACTACAGCATACGGCCGAACAGAGGTAAGTAAACAAATAAATAAATAAAACAAATTTCGTTGTGCGCGCTGCATCGCATTTGGCAATGCAGCGCGGGCAATGAAATTCGTTTTATTTATTTATTTGTTTACTTACCTCTGTTCGGCCGTATGCTGTAGTTTACTACCCCCCACCCTGCTCCTCCCCCGCCCCGCAGCACTCCCTCCACGAGCCGCTACTGGTATAGACTATAGACAGATTATAGATTGCTGTGTTTGTAAACAAATGCATGTCTACTTAGAACTGCCATTTTTCTGTGTCGCTATATTGAAATTCAAACCTGCTTTTTACATCAGCCCTCTGATGAATTACAATCTTTAGAACAGAAAGACCCAAGAGTGTAAGAAAGGAAGAGGAGCTTGTTGCACTACATGCTGGTTAATCGGTCCATTAGTAACTTCTTATCACTCGAAATGGTACAGAATTTATACATTCTGGGACATATTATCAAGGGCAGTATCGCCGCTTTAGCGGCACTTTTTCCCGCTAAAGCGGCGATATTTTTATCGCCCTATCACCAAGGCGGCGCTAACATGCATTAGCGCATGTTAGCAGCCGAAATACTAACGCTAAGCATCTCAGCGATATACATCGCTAATGAGATGCAAAGTAGGCGGTGCCATCGAGGAACACCATGAATACAGTCGCTAACACGACTACCTCCTATTATCAATGCGGCCGCAAACCCGCGTAGCGATAATAAAAGTTGCGCTAACCGCGATTACCGCTGGTTCCTAACGCCTGATTGAAACCTGACTTAGCCATCTTTTCTATGGGAGGTGGATTGTCAGGCTGAGACCACCTTGGCTTATTACCAAGGATTTCACTATCGCTGACTTTTTATCGGTGGATTTCCAGCGCTAATCACGTATTTCACCGCTATCGCTGGATTTTTTATCGCCTGGGAGTTAGACGTTGATGATAACGTGCTAACTCAGCGATGTAATCCAGCGATAGCCGGCGATATTTAAATTCGCGCTAAGCGCGCTTAGCGATAATTATCGCTGGTTGTTGATAATATGCCCCTTTGTTCTTCGTGACCTTGGTTTGTGTGGGGACCTTATTTATTATCATCAGAGACGAGTGGTTTTACTGCACTCCGGTAATAAAACCATTGCTTCAGTGGTGCAATAACAATTTCTACCTACGACAAATTCGTTACTGGGAATCACTACTCTATTTGAATATTTATAAATGTAAATATTTATTAATTTATAAAAACTTATAAGCATATACATATATCACATATTATGCATACATCAGTTATTAAATCGAAACACAATGCATCCAATTAACATCATCCATACCCAATATAAAACCAAGATACCATAAAATAATGTCTCAATACCAGTTTATAAAGCATGAATCAAAAATGTGTTGAGTTACTGAATTGGTTCCAGAGCTGAGGTCCACAAGTGACCCCCCTGCCCAATCTTCCATTCTTCGAGCCTGAATAACGATAGTGTTATGAACCGATAGTCTACAGCATTTGACGATAAATAATGTATGTATGTATGTATTGGTATTTTGTATAGTGCGGACCTTGCTAGGAATCAATAAAGTGCCAGGGTGGGAAGAATAGGCTAACTACATTTCGTAGGATGAGACATTTACCTGGCCAGTTAATTTCCCTGGTCCACTCTGAAGAGGCTTGACAAGCGACTCGTGTCCCAACAGCCTCACACGAGATGGTATGTAAAAAGCATGAGGCATAGTACCCACCATTCATTAAAATATATAGATAATATTTCGGTATTCAAGGCACAGTGCAAGACTTATTTAATGATTTCTGATTTTTAAAACATTAGCTGTTTTCTTTCCAGTAAGCGAATCACTGAAATTCACATAAAACGCATTCTACAAACAACCCCTTTTATGTTGATTTTTCAACGCATTCGTCAAAAAGTGCAAAATTGAAAATTAATATACATTTAAATAGGACATATAAGCGTCCAGTCGTGCGTGTCAACATACTCATAACCTGGCCACTCAATTTTTATAATAAAACTCGCTTTTTTCACGCTAATAGTTTAGAAAAGTAAATGAAATGTACCCCGTCTCCTCGGTTTGCCCCCTCCTCTTTAGCACCAGTAACAATGTCTAATAATAAGCCTGCCTTCTGCAGAAGCATTAACCCGATCACTTCCTCCAAGAGAGCAGCCTTTGAGATCAAATGTATATTTTCAGTACCAAAATTGGAAATATGTTAAACCGAAGAGTAGACCGAACCGTGTTTTTTTCCACTAGAGGGTGTAAAATTGAGAGCTGCATTTTATGAGGCCATTGATGTTGTGGCCATCACTTTCCAGATTTAATATAGTCAAAGCACTGGGCCACTGTTTAAAAAAAAATAAAAAATGCACGGCGAAGTAGAAAGGTTTGAAGTGTATTTCACTACACTTTAATGTTCCGTTTGATTTAAGGCTGAGAGCAGTGTAAGAAATAGAAGCACAAAGGAAGAAAGGTTTTCTACTGTTGTCTTCGGCTCATTACATACTTTGGAGCATGAAAGATTTCCCACAACGGGTCATTTCTCAATGCTAACACTCTAGTGGCGCGGCTTGCTCTTTTATACCCACTTTAATTATGACATACATCTATTTTACTATACACGGCAGTGTAATTACTGGCAGGTAACAAACTGCATGGGTTTCACTATTTAGGAGGTCTTGACGAACTGCTGTTGATACGAGGGAAGGAAAAAGCACAATTGAGTCAAGAACAGTGTATTCCACTCATAAGTGGCCCCTGGAGAAGGCCATTCTTTTAAAAAGATAGCTTATCTATTTGAAGAGATGGTGAGATTTTCAGAATATTCTCATATGAAGCAGAATCTGATCTGCCAATGCAAAACTTTTAACGTAGGCAGAATTTTTTATAAAAATGGTCTAAGCTTGAAATCTTTTGAACGATTTCCTTTGCACAAATTACAGTTTTTTTATGTCAACATTAGTTAATCAATGGAAAATAAATGTATAAAATAAATAGGACTCCTCTATTGACTGGCCTAGTCAATTACACTAATGAATTTTGAGTGATAGCAGTTGTAAGAAAGTGGATTATTAGGCGGTTACCCACGTCAAGGACTAATAACACTAACTTGCCAAGGTGAACGCCAAAAGTCACAAAATTAACCCGAGCTCAGTAGATTGGCAGCTATGGCACAGAAGAGACAGGCTTAACTTAGGAAAATGCGTAAATTATTTATGCAGTACCAAAACAGTAATAAAGTAAAAAAATAATAAACAATAAAAATCGAACTCCAATTTAGAAAAAATAGAGTAAAATTTAATAAATAAAATGACATGGAAACGAAAAAAATACAATAAAGCATACTTGAGATATGAGTTTTTAAAGTTTTAAAGCACCAATGATATTCAATGAAATTTAATGGTCGTGGTAGACCGGGTTCTGGGCACACTGTGAGGCCGTCAATGGATCCCGTGGTCAGATACACCAAGCGGGTTGACCCACTCAAGGATTTTACTTTCGGACAAAATGGAGGAAAAAGTCTTCCAGTGGTTGAAGGTAGCAGGCTGCATTCAGCATAGTCAATTCAAAGTCGGATAGTCGTTGGACGAGATCCTGCTGAAGCCTCCGGTTATGTGGGAAAACCTCAGAGTGGGAGATATAATTTTCTGCCTGCCGAGGTCCAACCATTGCTCAGATACTTTTGCGCCGTTGGCCGGTCAAGATTTTCTCATTGGAACTTAGAGCCAGCAGACCACCATCCCTGTGATCGCTGTGATTCCTAGTGGGTTGCAAAGTGTGACCTGCCTAACTTATTATTTATGAGGTTAGGTCAATTCACAAAATACTGCACTGGTCACAAAAATACTGGTTGCAAATTGTGACCAGTATTTCGTGACCAGTGCTTCATCCATCTGGCCCTAAGTCTCTAAAATGGAGGTACTTGTCTTCCAGTGGGCCAAAACAGCAGGTTGTATCCAATGAGGTTTCACAAGGTAAGATACCTTCTTACTGCAAGAGGGATGAAACCTGTTTCTTCAGTTTGGCCAAGTTGTGCTTTCACCAGATCAACTCTGGAGGTTGGTCCGGGTCCTCTGACGGCTGGAGGTTAGAAATTGTTCTAAAGTCCCAAAACGTTGCAGGGTATGTCCCTTTTTCATCAGCTCTTCACCAAAAGCTCCCAGACGACACAGGAGGCTCTTTAGACTTTAGAGCTTGATTTAGCAAATGTCTTGAGCAGGGTGCAGTGTAGGTCCAGCTAAGACTGGGCAACCTGAAATCTAGTGTGTTTTCAGATTTGTTTGTCTCTCTAACCACAAAGGAGGCCAGTCCACTGAACCTTGAAATCCTGGGTTGAGGAAGGAGCAGATCCAGTCCTTCAGGGCTCCTCTCACAATACAGTAAGAAGGGTACAATTCTCTGCTAATCTTCCAGGGAAAGTATCCAGAGGAGGGTTAATTAAGGTGCCAAATTTATGGGTTGTGCTAGCTAGTGGGTGGGGGGTCTTGTCTCATCCTTAAGTAATGGATTAAAACTGCTCCTGGGAAACCTTACCTACTTTTCCACCAGTTCCAATTTGCCCCACTGCTAAAAATCCAACAGTGCATCTCACTCCTAAAATTCAGGATGGGGAACCTTTCCCACCTTTTGGAGAGACTTTGGGCCTGATTACGACAGCGGTGAACCCGCTACCGACAGGTTGTCGGTGGCGGATTCATCGCCATCGTAAGGCCAATTACCGCCCGCCAAATTGTGATGGCGGGTGGAAATCCTGACCCCCACGGGTCCGACGATTGCCTGTCGGACCGTCCCGCATCCTCAGAATGGTGGCGGTGCCTATCAGGCACCGCCCGCCAGATAGGATGCTGGATCCCCGACATGGAAAGGCTGGCAGGGATTGACTTTGGGGGCCCATTGCGGGCCCCCCCTGTGCAGGGTCAGTGTGTCACTTGGGGTGCACCTATGGTGCCCACCTGCATTTCCCTGCACCATGTGGCAGGCACCGCATGGTGCCTGCCACGTAGTGCAGGGAAAGGCAAAAGCTGCCTTTTTAGCATTGTTAAAAATGCCTTCTGTGTCCGCCGTGGTGGTGGCCGCATTGTAATAACATAAATGGGACTGCCACCTTATAGGTGGGTGGTCCCCATCACCGTGACAAAGGCGGACGGACTTCAGCCCGTCCACCATCCTAATGACCCTCTTTGTGTCTAATCTCAGGTGTTGCCAGGGAAACTGGTATTATGTACACTTCAAACTTCTTTAGGGGGCAGCTTCCCTCCCACTGTGTTCTTGCAGGACTTGTACATCTATTTTTGTGAGTGTAGGACTTGCCATGACCCCATTAAAGGGGAAATCCCTGGGCCCACCCCTTCTGCCCTTCTTGCAAGGAGAAGAAGGATAACACTAGTCAGGGAGACACTAGCAGGTCAGCCATTCTAGGCTAATGCTAATTAGCCTAACAGAGCTTCTGGGAGGACAAGTTCAACTTTCTAAGAGATGCATTTTCGATAGGCTTCAACAATAGGCTGGATTTTTAATAAATATGAAAATTGGATTTTGAATGAATAGTCTAGCCATTTCCTGTTAAGGGTTACAGATTGAAATTTATATTCTGTACTTTGACAATTTCCAGAATCCAGCTACAGCCTTCTAGTGGAAATATCTTTTGGGGGCTAGTCACTAGGCAAACAGGAAAACTTAAATTTTGTACAGGTTGCACTTTTAAATGCCAGACATCATGTGTCCAGGTATTTAGGCTACTGCAGACATGCTAATTATGGTAGACCTGAAATTATGTTTTACAGGCCCACTAAATAGATGGCACAATAGGGGGTCCCAGTCCACAGATGGCATTTAACCTTTCAGGCCTGTGGTGCCTTTTTTACACCATATGCTAGGAACATGTAAGCAAGATAAATATGTCAATCGAAGGTAGGCCAATTTAACCTTGTTTGAAGGGGGAGCACATGCACTTTATTCTTGTTTAACAGGGGTGAAGTGCACAGACTTCTATGCCCAGCAAAAGAGATAGGGCAAACATTTTGAGGAAATTACACCAAAGATGGTCATTTCCTATATCGGATTAGTTATCAATATGCCAGACTCAGGGGGAGTGATATTTCACACACACATAAATATGTACACCCGCACCTGGAACCCCAGTAATATAACATGAATATAACATTGTACCACCGCTTAGGTGTCAGGGAAATGCCAATGAGTGGAAACTAATGAAAGAAACCAGTTCTCTTAGTGCCATGATTACTTTATGTTCAGTTGCTGTCTTTATGAACACAGTAAAAGAAAGGTAGTGCATAGGCAGTGTCTTCAGTATGTTAAAGCCATGCAAGAATAGAAGATACTACCCATATTTTATGGCATTTTTACATTGTGTTAATTTATAAAACATATTTTTTGTCATGCTATTAATCTATCACCATTGGAAAACACAGATTGAGAAATAAAAAGTATTTTTTATCAGAATGGCTAGCAGAATATCCCACTACAAACTAATGAATCTTAATGTCTCATGTATATTATCTGTTAGAACTGGGGGTCTCTAGTTGGCAGAATAGGGACCCTTGCTTCTAGTCAGGGAAAGGGAATTACACTCCTGGATAACCCCTGCTCACCCCCTTGGTAGCTTGGCACGAGCAGACAGGCTTATCTCAGAGGCAGTATGTAAAGCATTTGTGAACACATTCAGTAATACAGTGAAAACACTACAAATGGACACCACACCAGTTTAGAAAAATAGATAATCTTTATCTAATCATAAACAAGACCAATACGACAAAAATCCACAGTACAGTTATCAAGGTATCTTCAAGAATAGGTTTTTCACTTAAATCAAGTTTCTAGCAACAAATAACTCCACCTGGAGTTATTACGACGTCGTGACAGATGAAAATCCCAAAGTACGGCGCCGAGGTTCGCGGCGTCGGGCCCACAAAGAACAGTACCTTGAAAAAGCGATGAAAACAAAGATGGTTCACGGCGTCGGGGAGGTGCGGCTTCATTGGCGCTGCGCGGCATCGGTTCCTTACGACCCCAGGGGAGGTGTAGACTCGGTTCCTTACTGCAGCGCAGGGGAGGTGAGACGACGGTTCCTTACTGCGTCAGGGAGGTGACGTCATGATGGCGCCGAAACCACGGTTCCTTACGATTTTGCGATGTCGATGGGTTCGGGGTCACCCACGTCGAGGATCAGCTCCGCGATGATGAGATCAGCTTCGGAGTCGATGCGGCACAGCAGCAGGCATCAGGCCTACGTCGCAAGTCAGAGCAGCGCTCACAGCTTCGGGCAGGTTACTGCGTCGATCGCTGGCGTTGATGTGGCACGGCAGCTGGCGTTTTATCCTGCGTCGCAAGACGGAGCAGCGCTAACGGCTTCGGTGCAGGTTACGGCATCCCTCGCCGGTGTTGCAATTTCCTTCTGTAGCAGCTAAAACAGCAGTTCTAGATGCAGGCAGACAGAAGGGGTGAAGTCTTGGTTTCCCTGTGACTTCAGACAGGAGGCAAGCTCAGTTCAAGCCCTTGGAGATCTTCTTCAAGATGACAAAGCACACAGCAAAGTCTTTTCTCCTCTCCTTGGCAGAAAGTAACCACTGCAGGCCAACCCCAGACAGCAAACAGCACAGGGGCAGTACTCCTCCTTCAGCTTCTCCGGTTCTTCTCCTTGGCAAAGGTTTCTTGATTTCCCAGAAGTGATCTAAAGTTCTGGGGTCTGGGCCCCAATATTTATACTCAGAAAGTCTTTGTTCTCTGTAGGCAGAGAGTGTCTGTGCCTGACCGAAACCAGTTCTGTGCAGCTTCCTGGCAGGAGGTGGAGACAGCATTGTTTGAGAGCAGACCTGGCCCAGGTAGCTCAAAGGAAATCTCCTCCCCCTATTCTCTATTCTATGAGGTCTCAGGGGAGTGAAAGGAAATCCCCGCCCCCTACTCTCTATTCTATGAGGGCTCAGGTCAGTGAAAGGAAGTCTCCTCCCCCCTACTCTCTATTCTATGTGGGTCCTATTCAGCCCAGCCCTGACCCATCAGACTGCTGGAGCCAAGACCCTCTCCAGTCCCCTGTCACTCACAAACCAGACATGCAATCCACAACCTAGCAGAGGCAGGCTGGATGGTTAGGCAAGAAAATACCTACTATCTAAAAGTGGTATTTTCAAACACAGAATGTTAAAACCAATTCACTAAAATATGTATTTTATCATTCTGAGTTCAGGCATACTAAATTCGTTTTTCTACCATGTTCCCTGGGTCAGTTAGGATTACAAGATGTTATAATCAAACTGCCCATTCTGGCCTATGGGGACAGGTAGCCTTGCAATAGTGAAAAACGAAATTGGCTGTAATTCACTATCAGGACATGCCACACACATCAGGTCATGTCCTACCTTTTACATACAATGCACCCTGCCCATGGGCCTACTTTAGGGGTGTCTGATATGTAGAAAAGGGAAGGTTTAGGGACTGGCAAGTGGGTGCACTTACCAAGTCGACATGGGAGTACTAGACTGCACATAGGCTCTGCAATGGCAGGCCTGAGTCACACTTTACAGGCTGCTTCTGTGGATGGCACAACCAGTGCTGCAAGCCCACCAGCGGCATTTGATTTACAGGCCCTGGGCACACACGGTGCACTGTACTAGGGTCTGACAAGTAAATCAAATAATCCAATCATGGAATCACTAATCCATACAACAATTTACCATAGGGAGCACTTGCACTTTGGCACTGAATGGCAGTGTCAAAGTGCCCAAAGCATCTAGATCAGCAAAAACATAGCAAAACACGGGAGGCAACAGCAAAAAATGGAAGGGAGACCCACGCCAATGGTGCCAGGTCTAACACGTGTCCCCTCCAGCTGAAATGTGGGGAGAACTACCCTACCTTTTGGGAGTTCTCTTCACTAAGGCAGAAAAATCTTGACAGACCATCAGCATTGGTGTGTTCTGTACCAGGGCGGTGTTCCACCGTGAAGTCCATCCCCTGTAGGGAAATGGACCACCTCAACAGCTTTGGATTCTCACCCCTCATCTGCATCAACCATCTGAGGGGCCTGTGGTCTGTCTGAACCCGGAAGTGAGTCCCAAACAAGTATGGTCTCAACTTCTTCAGTGCCCAGACCACAGCAAATGCCTCACGCTCAATCCCACTCCACCTCTGTTCCCGTGGAAGTAACCTCCTACTGATGAAGGCTACAGGTTGGTCTAGGCCCTCCTCATTCATCTGTGCAAGAACAGCCCCTGCACCATGCTCTGAAGCGTCTGTTTGAACAATGAACTCTTTTGAGAAGTTGGGTGCCAGGAGCACAGGCGCCATGCACATGGCAGTCTTCAGGGCATCAAAAGCTTTCTGACAGGTGTCAGTCCAGTTCACTTTCTTGGGCTGCTTCCTGGAAGTCAGCTCTGTCAAGGGTGCAACTATGTTGCCATACCCCTTGACAAACCTCCTGTAATACCCAGTTAGTCCTAAAAAGGCTCTCACCTCTGTCTGGGTCTTGGGGGGTTCCCAAGCCAGGATGGTATCAATTATGGGCTGTAGGGGTGCCACCTGGCCGCTCCCAACCTGGCGTCCCAAATACACCACGGAACTCTGCCCGATCTGGCACTTACTCGCCTTGATCATGAGGCCTGCCCTCCGCAGCGCCATCAACACTTCCCATAGGTGGGCCAGATGTTCTTCCCAACTGGCGCTGAACACTGCAATGTCATCCAGGTAGGCAGCACTGAAATCCTCCAGTCCAGCCAACACCTGGTTGACCAACCTCTGAAAGGTGGCAGGGGCATTCTTCATCCCAAAGGGCATAACCCAGAATTGGTAGTGCCCATCTGGTGTGGAGAATGCTGACCTCTCTTTTGCCCCATCAGTTAAGGCGATCTGCCAGTACCCAGACGTTAAATCAAACGTGCTGAGGTACCTGGTAGCCCCTAACCGATCAATGAGCTCATCAGCTCTGGAGATGGGGTGCGGTTCAGTCCTGGTGACTGAATTGAGTCCTCGGTAGTCCACACAGAACCGGAGTTCGGGTGTGGCACCAGGCGCGGCAGCCTTTGGGAAGAAGACCACTGGGCTGGCCCAAGGGCTGTTAGAGGACTCAATCACCCCCAATGCAAACATGTTGGAGACCTCCTCCTTGATGCAAGCTCTCACCCTGTCAGTCACTCTGTAAGTCTTGTTCTTAACAGGAGGACTGTCCCCAGTGTCCACATCATGGACGCACCACTCAGTGACACTAGGGGTCAGGGAGAACAGGTCAGGAAACTGTCCCAACAGTTGGCGACAGTCATCCTGCTGCTCAGGGGTCAGGGTGGAAGAGAGGTTTACACCATCCACTGACCCATCTTGCTCTGTCGCAGACAGGAGGTCAGGAAGAGGCTCAGTCTCCTCCTCCATTCCATCATCTGTCACTAGGAGCATGCCCACTTCGGACCGCTCTAAGTGGGGCTTCAGGCGGTTGACATGCAGGACCCGCAAGGGGTTCCTAGGAGACCGCAAGTTCACCAAGTAGGTGACATCACTCTTGTGCTCCACCACCTCAAATGGTCCGGTCCACTTATCCTGGAGCGCGCAGGGCTCCACTGGAGCCATGACCCACACTTTCTGACCAGGCTGAAGCTCAATCAGAGTGACATTCTGATCGTACCACCGCTTCATCTCCTCCTGGCTGGCTTCCAGATTCGCCTGAGCGAGTTGCCTGAAACGCCGGGTTTGGTTTCTGAAGGCCAACATGTAGCTATATACATCCTGGGGAGGTATCCTGAGAGCTTTCTCCCAGCCTTCCTTTACCAAACTCAGAGGTCCTCTTACCGTGTGACCATACAGAAGTTCAAAGGGGCTGAACCCTAGGGACTTCTGTGGCACCTCTCGGTAAGCAAAGAGAAGGCATGGCAAGAGGACGTCCCACTTACACCTCATGGGTTCTTCCAGACCCATAATCATGCCTTTTAGGGTCTGGTTGAATCTCTCAACCAGCCCATTACCTTGGGGGTGGTAAGGAGTGGTGAACTTGTATGTCACACCACACTCCTGCCACAGGGACTTCATATACTTGGAAATGAAGTTTGTACCACGGTCTGACACCACCTCTCTGGGGAACCCCACCCGGGAGAAAATCCCCATCAATGCACGTCCCACCACGGGGGCCGTCACAGTCCGGAGAGGGATGGCGTCCGGGTACCAGGTGGTATGGTCCACCAAGACCAGGATGAAAAAAATAAAAAAACCTGTTGCCCATGGCTGTCTTGGGATCCAGAGGCCCCGCAATGTCAATGCCCACCCTTTCAAAGGGGGTGCTGACCACAGGGAATGGCTGGAGAGGAGCCTTGTGCTTCCTCCCACTCTTTCCACTTGCCTGGCAAGTCTGACAAGTACTGCAATGAGCATCTGAACTCTTGCGCATCTGGGGCCAATAAACGTGGGTGACAAGCCTCTCAAAGGTCTTGTCCTGCCCCAGATGTCCTGCTAAAGGTACATCATAAGCCAAACCCAGTAGGAAGGCTCTGAAGCGCTGGGGTACCACCAGCACACGGGCTGACCCAGGCTCAGCAACCTTAGGCTCGCTATACAGGCAACCATTCTCCCAGTAGATCCAATGTGATCCAGACTGATCACCTGCTGCCTGGTTTGTGGCCTGTTGCTGCAAACCCACAAGAGAAGGGCACTTGTTCTGCTCCTCACAGAACTCTTCACTGGAGGGGCCTCCATCCTGCTGCCAATGGGTCAGCTCAGGCAGGCCCCAAGTTCAGCCACCTGTTCCCCTGTAGGTTCCAGGGCATCCCCCTCAAGGTCTGCCTCCTCCTGGACCGTGGGAACCACGGGGGCCGGTTTCCAGCACCCCCCTGCCTCTTTTCTTTAAGGCAGGCACCTGGGCCACTGTTTCAGGCTCCAGGTCCTCTTGAACACCCTTACTGGCTGCCATAGACCGGGTGGTCACACATGCCCAATCCGGCAAACCCAACATCTCCAAATGTGCATTACGCTCCACCTTAGCCCAAGGGGAGCTCTCCAAATCATTGCCCAGCAAACAGTCAACAGGCATGGCTGGCCTCACAGCTACTTGTAGAGTACCTGAGACCCCCCCCACTCAAAGGGAACCTGAGCCACCTTGCAGTGGCTCTCTGTGTTGTCAGCGGCAACAACTGGGTAAAATGCATTGGGAATCACCTGCTCTTCAGACACCAGCCGACAACTGACAGCTGTCACACTGGCTCCGGTGTCTCTCAGAGCCTCCACCCTTTCGCCATTGATGGTCACCCACTGCCTGTACTTCTTAGTGTTATCAGGCAGCTGGGTCCTGGGGACCACCTTACAGTCTCCTAAAGAGACTAAGGACATCTCTGCGGGACCCCACCCACCTTGGGCACCCAACTCCTCCCCCAGGGCTACACTAGCGATCTGCGGGGGTGGTGCACCAGTGGGTGCTGTTTTCCCATACATGGGACATCTTGAATCATAGGAGCAGTGGCCCACTTGACCACACTTAAAACAGGTCTTGGGCCCCCTGTGAACAGGCTTATCTGTCGGGCCCCTGCCTACTTCTCAGGGGGAGGCTGAGAACCCTTCCCTTGGTTCCCTTGGGGATTACTTTGGGGCCCTTTCTGGAACTCCCTCTGTTTACCCTTGTCCCCCCCACTACTCTGCTGGGGACCCTGCCCACCTTTGGCAGAGTCTCCCACATGACCCTTGTGGACCCGGGTGGTCACCCAGCGGTCCGCCTCCTCAGCAAGCTTCCTAGGGTTAGTCAGCCTACTATCAATAAGGTGCTGGCGTAACCTCTGGAAAACAATTTCCTGACAAGTGCTCCCATGCAATCAAATCAAAGAGCGCTTCAAAATCATTCACTTTGCTACCCTTCACCCAACCATCCAATGCTCTGCAAAAAAAAGTTACATATTCCACCCAAGTACTTGACTCCAACTTTTTGCAATTTCTAAACCTCTGCCTATACAGTTCAGGAGTCAACCCATACCTAGACATCAATGCTTCTTTTATATGACCATAAGAATTGTGGACTTCAGAGGGCAAGTCTAACAAGGTATCCCACCCCTCACTAAGGAACCGCCCCCACAACCCCGCTCCCCAATCCTTCTCAGGGACCCGGTGGGAGGACATACCTACCTCATAGGCCTTGAACCACTGACCAATATCATCATTTTTATAAAATTCTTTCACCACATCTTTAGGTATATACACTCGTGCTTCAACAGGAATGGACGGTGTGCTGCCACCAGAGGGAGTAATCTCTAAGCTCCTGGCTTTCAATTCCAACTCCCTCAAAATTCTCTCATGCTCCAACTGCATCCTCTTTTCCTCTAGGGCCAATTTCTATTTCCAATTCCAACTGCCCACCCATCTTGAGCTTGGTTAACTCTATTTCATGCACCCTACTTCTCTCCCTGTCCTCCAACTCTCCTGGGGACAGGCCCTTGGAAGAAACACTGCTACCTGTTGGGGAAGGTGCTTTCCTCCCCCCTGGACCCAATGGCCCATCTAGCTGCCTCTCTGCCTCTTCAGCCCCCTCCTCATGCTCTTCCACATGCTCAGGGGTATTTCTTGCTTCCACCCAGGCCCTCAGCGCCTTTTGGTACTCATCCTTCTTGGTGAGGCCTGGAGTAGCAACTTTAAATCTCCTACAGAAGCACTTCAGCTGTTTCACAGTGTAGGTTTCTAGCTTTTCTTCCTCAAAATCTAAATCCATAGATGCGATGGATGCTGCTTTGCTCATGGTGTCAAAAGTTGGCAGTTCTTGGCAAAAATAGAAATCCCAGGAAAAACAATCTACCAAAATGTATGTGGTTGCGTTTGGTCTGCACTCACTAGTAGCGTACACCAATCACTGTATATGAGTCACAAATGCAAGTCCAAATCTTCACCGCTGCCCACCAATGTTAGATCTGGGGGTCTCTAGTTGGCAGAGGTTGGTACCTTTGACCAAATAGGGACCCTTACTTCTAGTCAGGGAAAGGGGATTATACTCCTGGATAACCCCTGCTCACCCCTTTGGTAGCGTGGCACGAGCAGACAGGCTTATCTCAGAGGCAGTGTGTAAAGCATTTGTGAACACATACAGTAATACAGTGAAAACACTACAAATGGACACCACACCAGTTTAGAAAAATTGATAATCTTTATCTAATCATAAACAAGACCAATACGACAAAAATCCACAGTACAGTTATCAAGGTATCTTCAAGAATAAGTTATTCACTTAAATCAAGTTTCTAGCAACAAATAACTCCACCTGGAGTTATTACGACGTCGTGACAGATGAAAATCCCAAAGTACGGCGCCGACCACGAGGTTCGCGGCGTCGGGCCCACAAAGAACAGTACCTTGGAAAAGCGATGAAAACAAAGACGGTTCACGGCGTCGGGGAGGTGCGGCTTCGTTGCCGCTGCGCGGCGTCGGTTCCTTACGACCCATGGGGAGGTGTAGACTCGGTTCCTTACTGCAGCGCAGGGGAGGTGAGACGACGGTTCCTTACTGCGTCGGGGAGGTGACGTCACGATGGCGCCAAAACCACGGTTCCTTACGATGTCGCGATGTCGATGGGTTCGGGGTCACCCACGTCGAGGATCGGCTCCGTCGATGATGAGATCGGCTTCGGAGTCGATGCGGCACAGCAGCAGGCGTCAGGCCTACATCGCAAGTCGGAGCAGCGATCACGGCTTCGGGCAGGTTACGGCCTCGCTCGCTGGCGTCGATGTGGCACGGCAGCTGGCGTTTTGGCCTACATCGCAAGACGGAGCAGCGCTCACGGTTTCGGTGCAGGTTACGGCGTCGCTCGCCGGCGTCGGTGTTGCAATTTCCTTCTGTAGCAGCTAAAACAGCAGTTCTAGATGCAGGCAGACAGAAGGGGTGAAGTCTTGGTGTCCCTGTGACTTCAGACAGGAGGCAAGCTCAGTTCAAGCCCTTGGAGATCTTCTTCAAGATGACAAAGCACACAGCAAAGTCTTTTCTCCTCTCCTTGGCAGAAAGTAACCACTGCAGGCCAACCCCAGACAGTAAACAGCACAGGGGCAGTACTCCTCCTTCAGCTTCTCTGGTTCTTATCCTTGGCAAAGGTTTCTTGATTTCCCAGAAGTGATCTAAAGTTCTGGGGTCTGGGCCCCAATATTTATACTCAGAAAGTCTTTGTTCTCTGGAGGCTGAGAGTGTCTGTGCCTGACCAAAACCAGTTCTGTGCAGCTTCGTGGCAGGAGGTGGAGACAGCATTGTTTGAGAGCAGACCTGGCCCAGGTAGCTGAAAGGAAATCTCCTCCCCCTACTCTCTATTCTATGAGGTCTCAGGGAGTGAAAGGAAATCCCCGCCCCCTACTCCCTATTCTATGAGGGCTCAGGTCAGTGAAAGGAAGTCTCCTCCCCCCACTCTCTATTCTATGTGAGTCCTATTCAGCCCAGCCCTGACCCACCAGACTGCTGGAGCCAAGACCCTCTCCAGTCCCCTGTCACTCAGAAACCAGACATGCAATCCACAACCTGGCAGAGGCAGGCTGGATGGTTAGGCAAGAAAATACCTGCTTTCTGAAAGTGGTATTTTCAAACACAGAATGTTAAAACCAACTTCACTAAAAGATGTATTTTATCATTCTGAGTTCAGGCATACTAAATTCGTTTTTCTACCATGTTCCCTGGGTCAGTTAGGATTATAAGATGTTATAATCAAACTGCCCATTCTGGCCTATGGGGACAGGTAGCCTTGCAATAGTGAAAAACGAAATTGGCTGTAATTCACTATCAGGATATGCCACACACATCAGGGCATGTCCTACCTTTTACATACAATGCACCCTGCCCATGGGCCTACCTTAGGGGTGTCTGATATGTAGAAAAGGGAAGGTTTAGGGACTGGCAAGTGGGTGCACTTACCAAGTCGACATGGCAGTACTAGACTGCACACAGGCTCTGCAATGGCAGGCCTGAGTCACACTTTACAGGCTGCTTCTGTGGGTGGCACAACCAGTGCTGCAAGCTCACCAGCGGCATTTGATTTACAGGCCCTGGGCACACACAGTGCACTGTACTAGGGTCTGACAAGTAAATCAAATAATCCAATCATGAATCACTAATCCATACAACAATTTACCATAGGGAGCACTTGCACTTTGGCACTGAATGGCAGTGGCAAAGTGCCCAAAGCATCTAGACCAGCAAAAACATAGCAAAACACGGGGGGCAACAGCAAAAAATGGAAGGGAGACCCACGCCAATGGTGCCAGGTCTAACATTTTCTATTACTATTTAAAATTGTTTAATGCTGCAAGTCCCCCTTAATTTCAAGGAGGCAAGAGTTATGCCCTTATTAAAGAAACTGGGAGCAGACAAGGCCGAGCCCAAAAACTATAGACCCATCTCCCAACTCCCGTTCCTGGCGAAGGTTGTGGAGCAACATGTCCTGAAGACAACCTCAGCGTTCCTGGAGGAACATGAGTTGCTCCAACCTCGCCAGGCTGGGTTCAGAGCCCACCATAGCACGGAGCTAGTCATGCTATCTGTACTTGATGATCTCAGGATGAAGGCCGATAACAAAGAGCCGAGTGCCCTGATTCTTTTAGATCTTTCTGCGGCGTTCGACACGGTCAGCCACACTACACTATTGACCCGGCTGTCGGCCCTGGGCTTTCGAGGGCACGCCTATAATTGGCTAGAATCTTTTCTATCAGGTCGCTCACAGAGGGTCCAACTTGGTGCCCAGGTATCGGAAAAGGGCAATATTTTCTGCGGAGTCCCTCAGGGCTCTGCACTGTCCCCGCTCCTTTTCAACATATACCTGCAGCCCCTGGTAGCTGCACTAACCAATATGGACTGCCGGGTTTTTAATTACGCGGATGATACCCAGCTCATCCTGAGGATCGATAACTCGGCCTGTGCCCAAGTATCAGTTCAGAACATCCTTAGGTTTACAGTCAACTGGATGACTGCAAACTCCCTAAAAATCAATCCAGACAAAACCGAAGTACTAGCCTTCCCATCAAAAAACAATCCCTGGAGCAGCCTGTTTTGGCCTAGAGAGTTAGGGGCCCCTCCTAGCCCATTGCCAGTTGTAAAAAGCCTGGGAATTAGGATCGACTCTGAGCTCTCTATGATCCATCAAGTCAACTCAGTGGTGGGCACATGTACTGGTCTCCTAAGACAGCTGAGGAAATTGGTTCCTCTGCTTTCAGTGTCATCTCTGAAAACTATAATATCAGCAACCATTGTTTCACGACTCGACTATGGCAATGTGCTATATGTCGGGCTCCCTGAGAAACTCATGAAGAAACTTCAGGTGGTACAAAATGACGCAGCTAGGCTGATCTTCAGGTTGCCTAGAAGAACTCATGCCACTCCACTGCTGCGAAAACTGCATTGGCTGCCTGTTAAGCAGAGAGCGAAATTCAAGGGACTTTGTATTGTCCACAAAGCTCTATATGGACATGCCCCAGGGTACATAAAGGAACGCCTAATCAAATACGTGCCAGGGCGGGCCCTTCGGTCAGCAGAAGCCGTCCAGCTGGTCTGCCCTCGGAGTAACCTGGTTTCCAAAGGGGGTCGAGCGTTCTCGGTCCTCCTGCCACAACTTTGGAACCAGTTGCCCGATACCCTTCGGAAAGAACCTGGTCTGCTTCTCTTCCGGAAGCAGCTTAAAACTATTCTCTTTAGGGAAGCATTAGATACAACATATGATCTCTCAACACCATGAAGACCTCCCCGCCTTGACGCTGTCCCGCTTCTTCCAAAGCGCTAAGAGACCTGTCGGTGTATATGCGCTATACAAAAATAAAATAACATAACATAACAAGTGAGTACTGGGACCAGGTCATGACAATAATTTGCCAGAACTGCTTTCTTTATACAAAGAAGTGTAACAAGCAATTTTCTAAACTATTCCAAACAGACTTTTATCTGCTGTTCTTTACATCACTCACATTCCATGAGCAATGCAAGATATTTTACATTATTCAGAGTTCATATGTTTGCATTTTCAATTGCTGTATATTTATTAATCATTTGGATCCATTACAAGTCAAGGATTGTCAACAGTGATTATTCAACAGGATATGCCAGCATGTTTTCATGTAACAATATATATAAAATATATATATATATAAAAGAATGGCCCTGTTACCTCTGATGAAAAACTGTTTTTAAAAATAGGATCTCTAGGATTTGACCAAAGATCACAGATAAACCAAGTTCAGCATCATACATTTTTGTTTTGCACATTTCTTTATTGAGATTTTAATGACAACCCCAGTCTAGTATCCTGTAAAGTGCTATACATAGGCAGATATGTGAACAAAAGAGAATGAATTGAAGAATAGAAGAAAAGGGGCCACCACTTACATCAAGTGCAGGTCATAGCTTAAAACATAGCACTGAGTCAACAATTCCTATCAATATCTTCTTATTTGCAGTACTACCCCTAATGGACATAACACTCTTGTGTCTACCCCATGTCCCCCCACCCAACATTGGACAAAAACACCACTGCATTAGCAGCGTATTTGTTAGACCTGTCATCCTTAGGGTGGTCCTCCCCCAAACGTTTTGCTTTTTGCCCTCCACCTTTTCTGGAATTCATTCTTGTAGGCTTAAGGACTCTGTGCACTTTACCACTGCTAAGCAGTGCTAAAATGCTTGTGCTCACACCCCTAAACATGGTAAAATTGGCTTACACCATATTGGCATATCTAATTTACTTATAGGTCACTTGTAGAGTGGTATACGATATACCCATGGCCTATCAATTAAATGATACCAGTGGACTGCAGCACTTAATGTGCCACTCACTTAAGTAGCACCTTAAAACATATCCCAGGTCTGCCATTGCAGCCTAAATTCATTTCCAAGCTGCCAGTTCGACTTGGCAATATAACCCCTTTGCCAAGCATTAAACTCCCCTTTTATTGCATATAAGTCACCCCTAAAGTAGGCTTTAAGTAGCACATAGAGTAGGGTGCATTGTAATTTAAAGGTTGGACATGTACTTTTAAGTTTTACGTGTCCTGATAGTGAAAAACTTCGAATTTTTTAGTCTAGTGGTTAACGCTCTGAGGAGGCACGCACGCACCAGAAAGCAGAAGAGGAGCACTACGGCGGATCATTGCGGAGCCTTGTCGAAGCTGTGTTGGTGTCGGAGGTCGGCAGGGAGCCGAGTGTTCGGCAGTGTTGTTTGTGCCCTCTCCCCCACCTCGAGGTGTTGATTAGAGGGGTAACGAGGTGACAAGGCTGGCCCGCTGCAACCAGCTGCTACCGGCCCATGCAGCCCGTATGCCCGCAGCTTATTTGCAGCCCCAGGCCATCGGCTGTTATCGGCTGCTATCAGCTGTCAACTTGTGTAGCCTCGGGCGCCCTGCAGCTTGCTTGCCTGTAGCCAAAGGCTAGTTTAAGTCACCATCTCAGCCATCACCTCCAGGACAGGACAGATTGAGCTGCCATCATACTCCATCAGCCAACGAGGCCCACGCAGCCCAAACGCCCACATCCCAAATCCCACAGTCCACAGCCCATGCAGCCCGCCTGCCTGCAGCTCATCTGCAGCGCCTGTATAGTACAGCAATCTTACTGCAGCACTGTTGAACCACTGTGTCATACCGCATTGGCATTTAAAATCTGGGTTCAGCCTAGCCCAGCCCAGGTCAAAGGCAAGAGGAGGACCGGAGTTACTTGGCACGAGGTACGAGAATGTATACGTTTCTGTAGAATCTGACAATTGCGATTTCTCACTGATAATTGTGAAAACAGTGATCCCAGCAGCTCCAGCAGCTCCAGTCAAGTGATATAGAACATCAACAATAAAGAGGAAAACCAAGAGGAACTGCCACTGCATGTATCGTACAGGCTTAGACCCCGTACAAGGCTGAGCCACAGGTTCACGGAAGCGGCCTGACTAGGTTCAGGTGCAGCTTCCATCCTGGAAGAGCTTCTCCCATGCCTTCATAAAGCAAGCAATGCCTTATAGTTTCTAAGGCTCCTTTGAAGATCCCTCAAGCTCATTAACCTGCCTCAAGCTTCTCTAAGGCCATGACAGAACAGCACTTTGCGCACTCATGCCCCTCTCTCGCTCAGACTACATAAGATAATCCTATACAAGGGAGAGGTGTTGTGGCAATTTTGTGATTGGCATCTCGCTGAACACACTCTACAACCGTCACTTACCAACCGTGATCCAGCGTGCAACACCTTCCAGACCAGAGGGCTTATAGTTCCTAACTTGTGACCAACGGCTTCTGTGTGTTTGCAGTGTGCTTGTGCCCCCCTCTGCTGCTATTGGAAACCTACTCAAGAGGAGGGGAGAGGCAGTCAAGACCTTGGGTTCCAAAGCTAAGCAGCCAAACAAAACACCATATTTGGTTATCTGCGAGTTACAAAACCCAGAAAGTCTTCACAGCTCAGAAAGAGTTTCTTAAGTTTCCCAACAAGCCCTCACAGCTTATTAAAGCGTAAGTGCAACAAAAAGTTGTTCTAAGAACTTAAAATAACAATTAAAATGAGGACACGAAGTTCCGCACTAGTGCAGCCACAAGCCTGCCAACACCCCTACAAGTCTGCTAAAAGACAAAAGGCCAAATTGTTATACCCCAGAAAGGGGGGTCAGGGAAATATATGGCATCACCCCACATTAAAATAGACAGCGAACTGGCCACAGCAGAAGTAAATATTCCTCAGAATCAGGCCCTCAAAAAGGACAATGGCATCCCGGGAATGGCAGCATGCAGAGATGACATCAAGGGTTACCTGTTGCCTCTTCCTCCTAAGGATGCCCCAAACACACCAGCTCAGGAAAAGGCTTGGTCGGTGGCTTTGCCTGTGAGAGAAAGAAGCAGAGAACCTTTGGAGGCATCTCTTAATCCAATAATTGGCAGGAAAATACCACTGAGCCCCCAGATCTTAACAGTGAGGAAAAAGAAGGCAACCGCAATTAACGTGCCAAAAAGCCCCTGATTGCCGCTACAAATGATGAGGCCAAGCTTCAATTGCAACTACTACTTTCCCAGAATTCTCAAAAATGCTCATCCGCCACTAACTATACAAAAAAGCTGAGCCAAGAAAGTGTACAGAAACCAAAAATAGCATCAGAGGATCAATATGACCATCTTAACCACCGACAATTAAGCAAGTGATGACTGGCTGGCCTGAGCAGGTCAGCAACATGGCTGGAGAACTGGAGCAGGTGAGGGGTCCATTCAGCCCAGATGCCCCTCCTGGATCTGCATTCTTCACAGAGACCCTAGAAGAGGTTATCAGCACAGAGGAACATGGTGAGAAGGTTGAATGATGATCTGGCCAGCTACTGCAGGTCCAACAATCTGAAAATCAATGTATTAGTGTTGCTGGCATGATTGTATTTGTGCAGGAAGGTGTGCCTTCCTGCACAAAAACTATCATGAAAGGCGGTTTCCTCCTTCTATGTGTGTTGCAAAAGGCAGCACACGTGGACCCAGGAAAAAACAAAGAGAAATGTCAATATTCCTCCTTGTTACGCCTGCTCTGGGGAGGCGTACTTTTTTGGTGCTGCCCCATCTTTATGTGATGTTGTAAATCTGGGGCAGTGTCTAATTTGATGGGTGTTGAGTGAGAGCCTCCTTGATGTAGAGTAAGGCAACACAGTGTTTTATGCTGCCTTGCCTTACTCCATATCTATGAGGCCATGCAAAGCCACTCAGGTTGGCTTTGCATCACCATATAGATATGATTGAGAGGCCTACGCCACCAGATCATCATAAAAAGTGACATGTCAGTGGCGCAGGCTTCTTGTAAATGAGGGCCTAAGCATGAACCTAAAAATCTTCACCCAACTTTGTCCAGCAGCTCCCCGAAGATCACACCTCTTCCTCGGACACCGCCTGCAGCCTTGCCCCACTGAACTTTACCTTCTCAGTACTTTTTCTTCAAAATTTCTTCAAAATCCGAAGGTAAACGCCGACCAGACCCAATCCACTTCTTGTATCTAAACCGCGCTCCATCGCAGTCAGCCATATTTTCTGACTTTGCTTGGTCTTGCGCGACTAGATATCCGCTGTTGTCGCTTTGGTCATTTAGGCGCTAGATTTCACCTTAAATTTGAAAAATTCATAACTCTAGTTCTACTGATTGGAGTTTTGTTGTTTTGGTACCAAATTATTTATTAAACTTTACTCTATTTTTCTAAATTTGTGTAGGATTATTATTTGCGTCATCAAAAGTTGTAATTGATCTTGGACCTTGGAGATGTGTTGTTCATAGGTGGCCCTGCAGTTTAGCTCAATGAGCCACTCCTGATGCTTAGGCACATGCTGTGAGCACCAATGTTGTAGGATACAGATCTTGGCTACCATGAGGGCTGTCGCCATCCATCTACACCAATGGGACGATGTGTCATCAATGTCAGTAATGTTGTGTAGAAAGGCTAATTTGGCAGATTCTCTGAAGGGTACGTCACTAGTGGAATGCGGTAACACCCATATCGAATGTCAATAGGGAACCAATGTAGGGCATGACCACAATACATGATAAAGATCATGGGCCTCATCAGGACAACAGCAGCAGGCACACTTTTCTAAGTGAGTGGTCATGGCATTTCAGGACGTCTTTTCAATCAGTCTCTGAATAGGCTAATCCCAGTCATTCCTGCCAATATGTTTGGGATGCCATATGGGTACCATGTGAGTAGAGACTGTCTTTAAATATTTGATATTGATTTGAGACAGGTCCCTTAGATAGCCACATTTCCTGAAGTAGTCTACAATTGGTGAGACTGAGAGATGGATCGGCTCTTACCCCAGTTTACCCCATAGGCAGTGCTGTATTTTTCAATACCTCCACTACTGTGACTGGGGTAATGCAAGCTCCAATGTAAGCATCTAGAAGGAGCAAAAAGAGTCACTATGAAGAGGATCACCAATCATCTTGATCCCCCCATTTTCCCAAATAGCCCATCTGATGATCTCTGCCCAACAGCGCCCCAGGTACATGCTATCCATCAAGGGGTGCCACAGGGTTCAGCTCTGAGCCCAATCCTATTTAACATATACATCCAACACTAAGCAGCAGTAGCCAGGAGCAGAGGACTAACTGTGGTATCTTATGCAGATGATACACAGTTAGTGGTGGCACTATCAGATGACTCCGCGCAGGATGCACCTAAGTTTAGGGATGATTTAACAGCTATAGCTCCAATATTGTACAAAAGGCCTAGACTCACTGAGGCCTGTGCCATCTCCCTTTCCCAGGATACCCATTGTCTGCAGGTACCAACATGTAATCCAACTGTGAAAGATGGTGAGCAAGATAGTGCATGCACATGTCAGACATTCAGAGACCTCCAGCTTTAGTGTCCTCATGCCGTCATGATGGTTTAAGGTGGTGTTTCCTGCCTGTCCAGATAAACAGTTTGATGTACGTATTAATAGTACTAAGCATGTGTGTGGGAATCACATGTGGCAGCATAAGAAAGGAATAATTAAACCTGAGGGTGTCACCAATTTAACCATCTGTGCTCTGCCCCAGAAAGAGACCTGCAGAGCAGACCATCACGCAATGTCGTGTTCCATTCTGTTCAATAGAGGTTGTTTATTATCATCTACCATGTCATCTAGATCTCTGTTGACAAACAGGCCTTGGTATTTCAACCTGAGGCCTTCCACATAAAGCCATAATTATCTAGCGAAGACCACTGGCCATTGTTAATCAGTGGTAACTCCTCACTCTTAGTTCAATTTATCTTATGCCTGGAAAAAAACGAGAAGCCATCAATTACAGAAACGAGGTGTGGGATAGAGGAGTCCGGGTCAATCATGATCAGTAAGATATCATCAGCATAAAGCAGCATTTTGAAGTTGCCCTCAGGCATAATCTCACCCAGTTTGTGTGTAGACTGACGGATAGCAGTCACCAAGGGCTCTAGGGGCAGAGGGAACAGCAGGGTGACAACGAGCACCCTTGACTCATCCCCCGTAGGATTGGAAAGGTGCCCGAGATTTGTCCTCTACAATCAATCCGTGTAGTGGGGGAAGTATAGAGCCATCAGACCTTTACCAGGATATTGAGGCCTAACCCCGCTTTGCTCAACATGCGGAATAAGTGCCATCACTCAACCCAGTCAAAAGCCTTCTTGGAATCCATGAAAGCAGTAGCTTATCGTCTGGATGACTACTTACGTGCCATTTAACATTTGACAGAAGATGCATATGGTTGTGGGAGGAGCAACCCGGCACAAATTATTCTTGGGAGTCATGAATTAAGCTTTGGATAACCCTCTTAAGACAAGTCACTAGGACCATTGCAAGCATCTTCAAATCTTAATTTATAAGTGATATTGGGCCGTAGCTCACACAAATAGTTGGGTCCTTGTCTGGTTTCAAAATAAGGGTGATGATGATTGCTTTATTGAACTCTGTGTGTAGTATTGCCCTCAAGTCCCTTAAAAATTTATAGAGGAGGGGGACCATGAACTCTTTGTTAATCTTATAGAAGTCGACTGAAAAGCCATTGTCTCCCAGAGGTTTGTTGTTAGGCATGGCCCTAATGGCCTCAGAGATCTCTTCTTCCATAATCTTACCCCAAGAATCTGTTTACCAGCAGACAGAGTGGGTAAGTGGAGGACCCCAAGGAAGCACAGTTCAGTAGAGTCTCCTGGCGCCTCTGTGTCATAAAGCATGCTTAAGAAGCAAGTGAATGCTTCGATAATCTCCATCGGGTGAGTGATCAAACCCTCAGTACCATGTCAAATTGCAGGGATGGCAATGTTGGGCTCTTTGGTGTCGCTGTGCCGCACGGAGCCTGCCTGACTTTTCTCCATGTTCATAATGATGCCACGTGAGGTAAAGTAAATGATATTCAGCCTGTATCATGAAACATGCATTCAGATCATACTTTGCTCACTCTAGGTGGGCGTAGAAGAGCCAGTTTAGGATGTCAGGTATAGGTATTGTGTATTTCACTTTCCCTGCCACCCACAAGACCTGTATTGAAGTTGTTGAGGGTTCATTTTCTAGTGGATATTGGCAGAGGTGGTCTGTAAGTTTCAGCTGCCCTACGATGTTCGATAATGTGAGACAGGGCCAGCTTTAGGGCAGTGCAACTGATGTGGCCGCACTGGGTGCTGACCTGGGGAGGGGGCACTGACCTCAGTGGGGGTGCTGTGCTAGCAATAACTTATGATTTCAAAACACCTTCTGCAGAGTTGCTTGTGCATCCAGCTTTCAGGCAGCAATAAAAAGTCAAGATAACTGTTTAACTCATTCTGATTAATGTTCCTGTTAGAGAGAGAGATCGGAGTTTTGTATAGTGTCATAAAGTAGCACAGAGGGTTAATATGCCTGCTGCAAAGAATATGTACCGTGCAGATCACAAATCTGTATTTTGTATGGAGAGCTGAGTAGATTACTGCTTTTGTCACAGAGATTCTTGTGTTGCTGCAAAGATACATCTCTACTATAGAACAGTGACTGTTACAAACTGTCACCAGAGAGCTGCATGCAAACTGCATAAAATAGTTAGTACATCCTGTTTTTTCCCCAGTTTTTCATTATCTATTCCTAATGTTACTAAAAAGGGTTTGTTTGGGTAGATATACATTCTCATTAGTAAAGCCAGCCTTTACCAGTGGTTTAAAAAGTTTTAAATGTATGTGAGAGAGGGGCTATGGAGAGATACGGGGCACTTTTGCCCAGTGGTAGCCCGGGAATCTGAGGAGGAGGTCATGGGGTGCCAAAACTGAGTGCGCACCGGGCACTAAAGCTGGCCCTGATGTGAGAGATTCAATCTCCAGCACTTGGAGGTGAGGATAAATGTTGAGCTCCAGAATTGTCGGGCATGATGAGAGAATCCCCCAACCTCTATATTACAGTCGCTTAAAAGGGCCAGCGAGGAGTGGGTATCATCATGCATTTTGACGTATCTATTGAAACACAAATTGGTGTTCTTTTCTAATGCAATTTGGAGTCCCAGTGAAGTATACAGAGCCGCAGGCAGGCAAAAGTTTCAAATAAACCCGTTGAGCACCGCATAGCTACCACTAGAAATGATAATTTTCCTACAGTTCCTCAGGTGATAAGAAAAATTATAAATGACTCACTATAGAAAAGAATTGTTCTTACTGCTCTAAAACCATGATATAATTATTCGATTAGTACAGAGACTATCAGTTAACCTGCTGAAACCAGCTAACTACTGGCATGCATATTGAATCTCTCCTTCATAGCAAGCTGATGGAATGTGAGGTTACATGACAACTGCAAGAGGCAACATCAAGGGAATATCTATTATTGCTGTACAAAGGACAACCTGATTTGGTACCATACTCGACCTGTCCATCAATTATGACACAGTGGATTATCTAACTTTATTGGTGCACTTGCGAAAATTGGCACAGAATCTGGGGTACAGCCCTCCAATGGTGACTGTCTTTCTTATCAAATCACATCCAGAAAATCAAATCAAAATTGCTTTATTCTCTTCAACTTTAAAAAACATTTGATGTGCATTACTGCAGGAGTTACCTCTATCTCCTCCATTATACAATATTTACAAGATACTGTAGGACTAGGTTTACTCCTAATACCCATTCATATCCAAGTATATCCATATGATGTTTACCGGCATGTCTGTGTATGCAGCCAAAGTGATCACAGTGATGCCATCACTTCCTGACCAAAGTAGCTGTGCACTTTATGGTGACCGGGACCTCCGTTAAGGACATAAGCATCAGTAGTAGTTCAGAATACAAAACTGTACCTCATGTCATAGAGAAGGATTTTCCTTCTGCTTCTGCAGCCACATCACCTTGACACCACTAGAGCATTGGTGTTGTTGAGACTGGCTTGTAATATCCATAATAAAGCCCAAGGGAAGAGGTTCTCAAAACTCTAAAGATTGCAGAATAACTCTGTAAGAAATTGGGTCTCAAGTACTGACCACAATCCCAGTAAGGGTGAGCTAGATACACACTTTAAATTAACCTGTGCTCACCCTCTGGTAGGTTGGTGCAGAGCAGACAGGCTTAACTTAAGAAGCAATGTGTAAAGTATTTGTGCAACACACACACACACACAGTAACACAATGAAAAAACCACAAGCAGACTCCACACAAGTTTAGAAGGAAAGAGAATATTTATCTTAGTAAAACAAGTCCTAAATGACAAAAATCCAAAATGTAGAAGTTGAGATATTAATTTTTAAGGTATAAATGAAAAACCAGTGCTTTTAAGTCAATAGCGCTAAAAGGTTACTTGAGGTCGTGAGGGACTGGGGTAAATCCAAAGTTCAGGTCAACTGTGCTACAGAGCAGGCAGGCTACAAGACTCATGCAGGTCTTGCTGAAAAAGTACCTTGGATGGAGCAAAGCGTTGATGCTCAGGGCACAATGTGTTGATCATTTCCATACAGTCAGGTCGCTGCCTCGTCGTCGAGCTCCATTTAGATGCAGGCAATGCATTGTCTCCGAGCCGGGCAGAGCGTCATCATCGGGCCACGCAGGCTGTAGAACCCCTGTCGTTGAACAGTGTTGAAGGGCGATGCATTGGTTCAGATCGGCGCAAAGGTGATGATGCATTAGTGTTTTAGCAAATCAGCTGCAGCACACACTTCTGAGGCCCAGGACTGGAGGGGGCACCTCAGGCAAGGGTGGGATTCACAGATGACAGAGTCCAGCAGAATTGCAGGAAGTCTTTTGTGTCCTTGAGACTTCAGAAAACAGGAGACCAGCCAGCATGCCCTTGGAGTCACTCTGGGTTCAAGTGAGATGGGTCCAGTCCTTGTCCTCATCTGGGCAGAGATCAGCAGGCAGCAGATCAACTCAGCAAAGCAAAGAAGCAGTTCCTCAGAACAGCCAGTCAAGGCAAAGTGGCAATCTGTACAACAAAGCAGTCTTTAATCTACCAGAGTTCTTCCCAGGTCCAGAAGTGTACTGCTTTGGTAAGGTCAGAGCCCCAGTACTTACACCCAAACGTGCCTTTGAAGTTGGGGGTGACTTCAGAGCAGCTCCCTGAAGTGCACAGGCCCTGTTTCATCCTAGCCCTGCCTGCCAGGCTATCTGTTTGGGGGATAATCAGTCCTTTGTGGGGGACAGGACACAATGCAGATTAATCCAGATGAATCTTCTGTCACACCCATCCTTCCTGTGTTTGTGGCTGTCTAGAGGGAATGCAAAACGTGTAGCTGTCACCTAGCCCAGATGTGTATTAGAGACAGGCTACAAGCACACAGAGCAAGGTTAAGAGCAGAGAAATGTCCACTTCCTAAAGTGGCATTTCTAAAATACTAATGTCAAATCCAACTTTACCACTAAAGTGGGTTTATCATTTACCATTTCAAAGATATGAAACTCCATTCTAATCAGGAATTACAGCTTAAAACTGTTTTAAGGAATTCCCAATGCTAGCCTATGAGAGAAGTAGGCCTCACAGCAGTGAAAAACGAATGCAGCTGTTTGTGACTACCAGGACATGTAAAAGTTAAAAGTACATGTCCTACCTTTTACTTACACAGCACCCTGCCATTAGGGCTATCTAGGGCCTATCTTAGGGTTGACCTATGTGTAATAAAAGGGGAGTTTAAGGCTTGGAAAGGGCTTTAAAATGACAAGTCAAAGTGGTAGTAAACTGCACACACAGGCCCTGCAATGGCAGGCTTTAGACAAGTTTGAAAGGCTACTTGTATGGGTGGCACAACCAGTGCTGTAGGCCCACTAGTAGCATTTAGGTTACAGGCCCGGTTTATATGGAATACTACTTTACAAGGGACTTACAGGTAAACTAAATATGCCAATCAGATATATAACAATGTCACAATGTTTTAGGGGAGAAGCACATGTACTTTTGCACTGGTTAGCAGTGAGTTATGTGATGAGTCTGAAGGCCAACGCAAAGATACAACAAAAAGTGGAGGTTAGCTGGCAAAATGTTTGGGGAAGATAACCCTAAGGATGACAGGTCTAACAAATTCTTTCTTTTAACCTGAAGATATTTTCCGATATTATACCAGCACTCAATGAGCTCTATTCACTTCAAGCGGTACAGAGAATTATGCTCAAGCTTCTAAGTACCATCTTTAAAATCTGGGCAGGCCATGGTTCTAAATAATTTAAGTCTCTGGTTTGGAATTTCACACACACACAAGTGCAAAGGGAGGTCAGTATATCATACCTAGTTCCACATGTTAGATTTAAATTGAAGTCCTAAAGTGACAAGTCCAATGGGATTTTCAGTGCACAACAATGCAAATCACTGTACTTTGAGCTCAGAAATCAATCAGATTTGGCCATTTTGAAGAAAAATTTAAGACAAAGCCTATTTAAAGAGGATTTTCAAAATAAAACAGTACCATTAGAACCACCCACCAAACAAAAATGCACAAAGCTCCAACAAATGTTCACAGCCACTGTTGTAAAAAACCTACGATTTTACTGCAGTTCAGAACGAGACAGGCTAAGCAATTTCCACCATTTTTGTCAGCAGCACTATGAAATGACTGCATAAAAAAGGCCAGCATTTCATATAAAATGTAAAAGAACTCAAAATATCTCTCTTAGTTCTTGATTTTTATGATGGTGGCCAATTTGTAGCATATAATAAAGCCTCGTTGGCTAAATTGGAATTCACTCAGTTTGTGATTCTGGTTCATATTGAAATTGGTTACTAGAATTTATTAAATAAAATATATTTTTCTGCAAGCATAGTGCTGGGTTTTCATTTCTATGGAATTTTATGGGTTAGAGGCATAATTTTAAAGACAGTAATGTTCTACCGTTTCAGCCGATTTGGTGTAATTCTCGAGAATGAGCAGGATTTTACAGAGGCTCTTAAGGTAATACATTTTGGGGTAGATTTTCAAACATTTTGCGCTGGGTTTTTTTTAAGCAATTTACTTTCCAGCGCAAACCTCGTTTTGATGTGGTAGTACCCTACAAGTAATGCTAAGCAGCGTGAGGCATTGCTTTGTGCTACTTAGCGCCAAGGGAGGGTTACATGAGCGTTCCTGTGCAACCATCAATGCCTTTTGACACAAAACCCTATCTACAAACAATTGTAGACAGGGTTTAGCGCCAAAAGTTAACGCCATCTGAAAGCAGGTGTTAAGAGGAGAAACGTTTTCATTTCTCTTTTCTTTTCTTACTTTGCATGTGTGCAGCACTGTGCAGCACACATACAAAGTGGGAAAAGTGTTTGAACTTGTTTAGACATAGTATTTTGTACAGAAAAGGTCCCCTTCCTGTACAAAAACTATTCTAGACTCTATGGTGCTCAGGTGTGTGGCTGTGGCATGGCAGCTGAAATCAGCGCCGGCGCAAGGGAAAGGGGAGGAGAGAGTCATATCTCTGGAGATATGCGCTCTACTCCATCCTCCCTGTCATGCAACGCAGTACAGCCTTTTGGAAGCTGCGCTGCGTTGCCAGCCTTTTTTGAAAATATGGCCCTATGAGTAATTCAAGTCCTGGGAAGAGAGTGGAAAAGGTTAATTACGGAGAGGTTTGTTTATTGTGTTTAATTCCAGCTTTAAGAGCTCTCGGGTAAAACAATATTTTGACTATAGATAAAGAGAACATCTGGGTCCATATGTGGAAAGATGACTGGTACAGAGATTGCATTTGTAGTCCTTTTTGGTAGCCAATCAAGTGATGGTTGAATATCGGAAGTTACTTCACGGTATAGTACATCGGGATTCATTTCTCTGAGGTAAAAATATCAGGAATAACTTCACATCAAAGTTTTTTACATCAGGAGTGCCTTTACTTCACATCATTACAGGGAAGTTAAAAAAATATATATATATTTTAAAAGTATATTGAGGAGTTGTTGGACTTGGCTCTTTTTGCAGGGTTAGCCCCAAATATTTTGCTTCTTCCACCTATTTTTTCCTAACCTGTTGTTGGCTTTTGACTCTGGGCACTTTACCACTGCTAATCAGTGCTCAAGTGCATATGCTCTATGTGTAAATTGTTATAATAATTGGTTATCCATGATTGGCATATTTGATTTACTGGTAAGCCCCTAGTGAAGTACACTGAGTGTACCAGGGCCTGTAAATCAAATGCTACTAGTGGGCCTGCAGCACAGATTGTGCCAACCACATGAGTATCCCTGAAAAGTTATCTCAGACATGCCACTGCAGTGTCTGTGTGCAGTTTCTTAACTGCCATGTCGACCTGGCAAGTGCACCCACTTGCCAGGCCCTAACCTTCCTTTTTCTTACATGTAAGGCACCCATAAGGTAGGCCCAAGGTACCCCCCTGGGCAGGGTGCAGTGTATGTTTAAGGTAGGACATGTACTTGTGTGTGGGACATGTCCTGATAGTTAATACTGCCAATTTCATTTTTCACTATTGAAAGGCTATCTTGCCTCATAGGATAGAATGGGAAATGGACGCATCGCTCTTCTTGCGGCTGTTTTTCTAATGCAGCACCACTGTGCGAGAAGAATCTCCACGCATCGCCGCTTCCGAAACCGACGCAGCGCCTGTCGCTGCTGCAAGAATTGACGCATCGAAGGATCGCGGCTGAAGAAACCGATGTAGTGCCGCTCGACGCTACTGCATCGATCGCCGACGCATCCTGGAATTCCACGCATCGAACCTGTGCAGACCAGAACCGTCTTGGAGTCGACGCATACCTTCTCCCTACAGAACAGATTCAACGCATCACTTCTCCTGCGTGCACCAGAACTTTTGCATTGCCTCCCCATGGTCTCAGGAACTGATGCATCTCTTTGTTTCTCAATGCTTCCCATCTCTGCGGCTGTTTGGCCTTGTGAATTTTGACGCATCTACAGGTACTTTGTGAGAAATCACGCATTCATAGTTTTCTATGGACCAAGTTGTTTGAAACCTTTTTTGAAGTCATATTCTTATTACATGTATGTTGGATTGTTGTCATTTTGGTCTTGTTGAGTTTAGATAAAGAAACTTTATTTTTCTAAATTGGGGTAGTCTGCATTTGTGGTGTTATCACTGTATTATTGTGTACAAATACTTTACACATTGCCTTTGGGATAAGTCTGTCTGCTCGTGCCAAGCTACCCAGGGGGTGAGCAGGTGTAATCTAAAGTGTGTATCCCCCTTACCCTGACTAGAGGCAAGAATCTCGATTTGGACAAAGGTACCTACCTCTGCCAACTAGAGACCCCTATTTCTAACAGGAGTCTGTATAAATATATATGTATATACATACACATTTTCTTCGTTTCCTGTTATGCCCAGCGCCCAGCGAGGGTAAAGCATCAACACTGGAGGAGAGTGCCAGTGTCAAATGAATATTTTTCACCGAAGAACCTACTTGCACAGAAAAGCATGCAGGGAAGCATCTACTGATTTATTGATACAAGGAAAAGGTGCATTGTGGCCATGACGGCTTGATCACATGACTAGCAGTCTAAATTGTTAAGTAACATAAAGTGAACAAACATAGAAGAAGGACTACAACACTGCAATATACCCTTGTGGTGCCATCTAATAGTTGTTATAAACATATTCACCTCCATTTTGTGAGCTGCAGTTTCCCTGTGCCCCAGATTGCAGTGAACCAAGGACCAGGAGAAGGTAAGGAGGAAGACTAGTGCTGTCTCTTTCCTAACATTTAAAAAGTGATTTTCCCTACCCGTGATTGCATCATTTTTAACTGTTTTGCTTGTGGTTGTTACAGTTTAAAAATTGAAGATTTTAACCTGCCAGTGATTGCATCATTTCTCACCTGTTTTGTGTAGAAACCTGTGGTTTTTACTTGCCCATGACTGTTTCATTCAACCTTTTGAATTGTGAGATTTTCAGTCCAAAATAGTTTTTTTCCTCACATTCCCCGTGACTATCTGTTTTTCCCTCCTAATTTCTCCCTTGCTCTGTGCTCAGACCTGTATGTTAAGCAATCCACCCCCAGCTTCCATTTTGTGTTAGCAAGTGAGTGAAACCAGACCCCGCCCTTTCCCCATTAGCAACAGGGATATTCTACATCAGAGAGTGAACAGAGTGTGCTCTGAGAGAGTAGTAATCTCCTGGAAGCTGTTTAAGCTGTGTTTTAGGAGGGATTGTGCACTCATTCTTTTGGCTAGGAGAGTGAGTAAAGTTTTATACAAACAGTATTGTTAGAGGACAAAGGGCCAGATGTACGACCCTAAATTGCATGCGCAAATGGGTTAGCGACCCGTTTGCGCATGCAAAAATGAATAGGGCCATGTACAATTCCTATTTAGCGAGTCACAATTTATTTGCGACTCGCTAAATAGGAATTGCGACTCGCTATTAGGAAGGGGCGTTTCACGGGCGTCTCTTCCTAATAGCGACTCTCTACCCCATGTATGAATGTTTTGAGACCGCAATGACGGTCGCAAAACACTTGCAATTTACCACCCTCTTCAGAGGGTGGTAATGCACTCGCAAATGGGAAGGGGTCCCCTGGGCACCCCTTCCCCTTAGCAAATGCAGGGGAAAATATTTTTAGGGGCAGGCAGTGGTCCCAGGGACCACTACCTGCCCTTAAAAGATGAAACAAAAATGTTTCATTTTCTTTTATTAATTGCATCCCGTTTTCCTTTAAGGAAAACGGGCTGCATGTAAAAAAAGCAAGCAGTCCTAGACATGGATGTCTGCTGAGCCTAGCAGGCCACCATCCCTCGGAGGGCCAACCATTCCCAATGGGGTCGCAAATTGCGAGTGCCTCATGAATATTCATGTGGCATGCAATTTGCGACCCCATTGGGAATCGCAACCAGTATCTCGGACACTGTTGTACATGGCATTTTGCGACTCACAAATTGCGACTCCCAATCGAGCGCAATTTGCGAGTCGCGAATTGTCATGGTCGTACATCTGGCCCAAAGAGTGTTAGGCCCTATCCTGCAGAAGTTCAAAGTGTGGATTGAGCCTGTCTGTCTCCTAGGAGATTCTGAATAGGAGCAGCTTCCAACTCCCTGGCCAGCAAACCTTGACTGAGGTTGCAGGGACCTTATTTAGTCTGCAATTGGATGGCAAATGTGTGCACTGATTGGTGGTTCCATCTGGTGTTTCGATGGAATTAGGGTTAGTATTCTCATTGATTGGTTATTTGAGGGTTCCTGGGTCAGTGATTCTATTGTTGTAGGGCTTAGGGTTAGTGATCTGATTGGTGGATAGGTTTAAGGTTTCAGATTGGTTCCTGGGGCTGGGCTTTCTTTTGGACGTAGGGCTTAGGGTTTTCTGTGTGATTGGGTCTAGGTTTGGGACTAGGGCTAGGGTTAGGCTTTCTATTAGATATAGGGCTTAGGGTTTCCTGTGTGATTGGCTGCTGGGAATAGGGTTGGGACTAGGCCAAGGGTTAGGCTTTCTATTGGATATAGGGCTTAGGGTTTCTTGGGTGATTGGTTTCTGGGAACAGGGTTGGGACTAGGGTTGGGATTTAGGCTTTCCATTGGACATAGGGTTTAAGTTATTGTGCCTGATTGAGTGCTTGAACTAGGGCTATGATTGGTTGTAAGGGCTTGGTCTCCTATTGGTGCAAGGGTTTAGGGCTAGTGTTGTGATTGGTTAGGGTTAGGGCTAGGGCTCCCATTGGCTGAAGGGGTCACTTGATTTCTAGGGCTAACTAAGGCCAGAGTTTAGGGAGTCTCAGCCCGGGTGAAGAGGTTAAGGGTGGAGAGGACAAGGTCAGCTGCCTGTTTGAGACTGGTTGGGAATAGGGCCAGAAATGCTGCCCAAGTTTACATACACCAGCACCCATCCAACACCACCCACATCCACAAACAGAGTAATACACTCACACCAAATGTACTCCACTCATTTACTACAAACTAACACTATGCACAATTCAATGTCTCAGCACCCATTACTAAACCACACAACACAAACCACACCTATACAACCCTCTATCTCAGCTACCACACAATTCCACTATCACCTACAAACAGTACACAACTCTATCCCATACCACTAGCCAATCCACTCATCACTAACACAACTCAATACCGCACCACAATGAACTATATCCCAAACAAACACACACTCCCTGCTCTAATTATACCCAAAAGACCCCTTTTTGTCACTAACAAACCTATATTCAGCCTTCCATCATTTCTCCGACCAACACTCTCCTCTTCTTTCGACCACAATAAAACAACCACACAACATCTGCACCCCACTACACCACACATATCACCTCTTGCAGCAAACAAGTTTAAGACATACACTCACAACTCTACTTCATCCCCTCTTACACACAACATACACTCTACACACAAACACATCACCACCTCCTTTACGTTACAACTTCCACTCACAAACAATACTAAACTAACAAATCCATCTCATAAAACAAATACATCACCATCCCCTTTCACTACACCTCAAAAACAAAACATAGCATTCACAACAGCACAAAAAAATCTCTCAAGCGCAACACCTCATAATACTTACCATCACAAACTACAAACATACACCCACCTTTCAAATTACACAAATTACAAACCCCAACACCGATCTTTCACTCTTCCACCACACCTTACGCATATACAGCATCACAGCAACTCTCTTTTAACTGCCTGTCATCCATTAGACAATTTAGAACCTTACTACATGACCCACATGCTGCACCGCCACCCCTAACTCATACACCTTCCACCCTAAACAGACACAAATAAAATAAGCAACGTCCCACACCTCACAACTTTGCTTCTCCATGTCTACTGCACAACAAGGGTACACTACAAAAATAACACAGCACACCAACTCACTCTCAAACTCAGTCTCCACCACCTACACATGCAGACCTATCAATATGCCTTCTTAGCCTGCTGGACGAAGAACACAATACAGAAAAGCTACAGAATTGCTATCCTGATATACCTTATACCAACACTAAGGACACACCAGCTGCAAGCCCACAAAATACTGCTCACTCCTCTACAAAACAAAGTCACACTATCTCCAAAGCACATTCTTTAAACTGTCTACTAATAAATGCTCGATCGCTCTCTAAGAACAAACATCACATCCATGACCTTCTCACTGATGCGAAACCAGACATACTATTCATTACTGAATCATGGTTGGGAGATGATATGGCTCCAGTCCTGCATGAAGCCGTTCCTCTAGGCTATCAAAAGATCACCCAAAATCGTATAGGCAAAAAAGGAGGTGGCCTAGCTGTTGTGTTCAGGCAAACATTACGTATCACTAAAGTTGACGACGTCTCCATAAACAATTGTGAGGCCCTTTTCACCAGATACACTCCTACACCATCTTCCTCCTGTAACTTCCTGCTCCTTTACAGACCTTCACCTAACAAGGCAATATTCCCAGACCCACTTCTAGACACTGTTTCAAACCTGATAACACTACACTCCAACCTATGCATTTTGGGTGACCTCAACAAAACCCAATATGCCCCATCCTAAAACAAACATTGCTGGCCTAGACACACTGAACCTGCATCAGATTGACCACAAACCCACACACATCGCTGGACACATCCTAGATGTAATTTTTGCTAATACAGAACTAGTTACATTTCAAACGCTGACTCCATTCATGTGGTCAGACCACCATTTGCTTGCCTTTCAACATAAAACAACACTAAGCGACGCACCTAAAACCACCTTACATGCATCCACCTATCGGCCGTGGAACAAACTCAATTTGAAACACTTAGAAACACAACTAACATCCAGTAGAGATCTAGAAACAATAAATTCTGTTCAAAAACTATATGAATGGCTACAGAAAGCTTTTGATATCCTGACACCACTAAAAACCACAAAACAGAACAAAAGAAAACAAACACCTTGGAGAAATACAGAGATAAAAGAGACAAAACAACAAATTAGAAAGCTGCAACGTGACTGGCTCAAAACAAATGTCAACCAAGATAAACTTTGCCGAGCTATCAAAAAAGCTAAGAAAAAATACTATTCAGACAGAATTCAAAATGCTAAATGTGCAAATAAAGACTTCTATAAAATTCTCAATGAATCTCGTAAACCAACTTGCCTAGAAGCAGCTCATCCCATTACTCAAGAGTTCACAGACAAACTGGCAAATCATTGCACGGACAAAGCAGACACGTTGGACTAACCCTTTTACAAAGGTACAATCCAAGAATACTCTAACCCAGTCTCTCTGTTCCTTCCAACACATTTCACACGATTAATTTATAGACCTGGTCAAAGCAAGCAGGCCTGCTGGCAACCCTTCTGACCCGTGTCCACCGCAAACCTTCAAGACAATTCGTCTAACAACCTCTGCTGCCACTCCAGTAAGGAGAATCATCAACAACTCCTTAACTACCGGAATATTTCCAGAAGAACTCAAAAAGTCATACATGCACCCATTACTGAAGAAAACAAACTTGGACCAGCTGAACCCTGACAACTACAGACCAATTTCGAATGGACATTTCCTGGGCAAACTGATAGAAAGAGCAGCTTTCACCCAGATGTCACAATTCACTGAAGAGAATGCCATGCTTTCAGACTTCCAAACGGGATTCCGTCCAGGAAGAGGCACAGAATCTGTCCTCCTTGCCATCTGGGATGACCTGAAGAACACAGTTGACCGCAACGGGGTTGCTGCGCTACTTCTCTTGGACCTCTCGGCTGCCTTTGACACGGTTGACCATGACACTCTGATACAAAGACTCGACAAAGCCGGCATGAAGGGGACTGCTCTAGACTGGATCGCGTCCCACCTTTACAACAGAACTAATGTCATCCATACCCCACTTTTCTCGTCCAAACTGAACTTCACAAAAGCAGGGGTCCCTCAAGGCTCTATTATCTCGCCCATGCTTTTCAACATCTACATGAAGTCATTATCGGCACTGATCAATCAATTTCACCTTAAGTGCTATAACTATGCAGATGACACGCAAATACTCCTTCAACTGCAATGCCCCAAAGACATTGGAAACTCGCCAATTTTCAGTTGTCTCAGAGCTGTGGATCAATGGATGACATGGAGCCATCTCAAACTGAATGCTTCCAAAACGGAAATACTCATGTGTGGCAATTGGAAACATTGTGACCCGCTCACCATGTGGCCTGATGATCTGGGAACACCACCTAAAATATCAAAAGAAGTAAGAAACCTCGGACGACCATGGACTCCAAGCTATCGATGAATGCCCAAGTAGACAAACTAGCAAGATCAAGCTTTGTTACTGTAAAAACTCTACGACAAATCTTCCCCCATTTGGGATTTCCACCAGGCCTGGGCGTAGTTCGCAGAGTTTTGCTATGCGGAACTCCGTGAAGTTACGAAAAAACTCTGCGGAGTTCACGCTGGTCTTCCTGCCATTCGGGTAGAAATTCTACCCAAGTGGTAGCTCGAGCTTGCGAACGGTAGCAGGGAAAAAACTCTGCTGCACCAGGCGAAGCGGAGTTTTCTGCACTCCGCGAGCTCCGCGGAGCGCAGAGTTCAGGAAACTCTGCAAACTCCGCAAACGGAGCGGAGTTCACCGCCCAGGCCTAATTTCCACCCAAGGTCCAGACTGCCATCTTCCTTGTTTTGTCCAAACTTGATTACGCCAATAGCCTATAGCATGGATCACCTTTAATGACCATGAAAAGACTACAACGGATTCAGAACTCGGCTGCTAGACTAGTCTTACATAAAACACCACAAGACGACATCTTCCCTGCCTTGGAAGCCCTGCTTTGGTTACCGGTTGCCAGAAGATCCACGTTCAAGCTGCTTTGTATCACCCACAAAGCGATACATGGAACGGGACCGTTCTTCAACAGGAATAAAATCACCAAACACATTCAACAAAGGAACCTCTGCTCTAGAGTGGCACCTCGCCTCAGAATCTCAAGATACGAGAAAAAAACAATGGGTGGCACATCATTCTCTGTTCAAGCAGCCGAACTATGGAACTCTTTACCCCCCAACATTAGATCCACGGATAACCACCTTCTCTTCAGAAAACTACTCAAGAATTGGCTCTTCCCCACATAACCACCATACACAAACAGATAGAAACATACAGCATATCTCTCTACATTTAAGCATTTATTTGTACTATAGATATGTACCTATATATGTGTATTGTTTTGTATAAACGTGTAGAATACTTATGTTTAAAAAATTATTATGTATGGATATTAATTAGTTCTGCTTAACAAATGTACATATTACTGATAGTTACATTATTCTATGTTTTAACATGTATATAAATGACTGCATAAATACGTAAATCTTTTTATCAAAACTATTTATCTACAATTGATTCACTATTGATCTAAAAAACAAAATATATAAAAATAAATAAAATTAATTTAAAGTACACCAACACTTGAAAGCCAGAGTTTATTTAATGCATCTTTGATCTACATATACTACCTTCCTTTATGCATCTATATACATTCCATGTACTTATGGATCTATATATTTATTACTTTTACTTATTTATTACTTTTCTTCTAATTCAGCATATCCAATGCACTACCCTATTTTTCACCCTATACCGCTCTCAATATATCCTCTAGCTCAACTCTCTGACTCATCTCAAACCTCTTTCTACTACTCTTTCCAATTCACTAGCCTTTTTCTCACCCTATACCTCTGTCAATATATCCATTACCTCCACTCTCTCATTCATCCCAAATGACATACCACTACTATGATCCCCAAAATAACCCTTTCGAGACTCTTCCCTACTCCACCCATCCTTGCATTATTTCATAACTCTTTTTACTATTCCAATCCCCAAAAACAAGCCTTTCTAAACCCTCTCTCTGACTCTTTCCCCTCCACCTTCCTTTTCAACCCCCTCCTCCTCTCTTTTACTCATCCCAAGCCTCCTCCTACTGCTATGAGCTTCAAAACAAACAAACAAAAAGAATTCTAAATCCTTCCCTTTTATCCCTTCACTATCTTTTTCAATCCAAATAACAGACTAGCATGTCCACCTCTTAAATTAATTTCATATTTCACTATACTAATTCACCACTAACACTGCATGGGTTCCAGAGTAGCGTGCTACTCGCCAAAAAACACTTCAACCCCACATCAGGGGTAGCTAGCGCTATATAAATGCAAACCTTCTTTCCCTTCTCTATCCCTCCACTATCCTTCTCAATCCAAATAACTGACTAACATATCCATCACTCAAATTACTTTAATATTTTCACTAAACCAATTCACCACTAATCCTTTGTGGGTTCTGAAGTAGCGTGCTACACACCGAAAAAGTGCTTCAACACGACATCAAGGGTAACAAGCACTATATAAATGCAAACCTTTTTCCCTCTTCTATCCCTCCACTATCCTTCTCAATCCAAATAACTGACTAACACATCCACCTCTCAAATTACTTTCATATTTTCACTATACTAATTCGAAAAAGCGCTTTGACGCCTCATCAGGGGTAGTAAGTGCTATATAAATGCAATTACAATACAATACAATATTCATTATATGGACAATACAGCATAAAGGTGTAATCACATCCACAAACTACATGTTAGAGATCCAATGGCAAATAAAGTGAATCCAGTGTAGGGGAAGTGCATAGCCAACAGATCAGAAGGGGAGCCATCAAAAAGTGACTAAATACAAGGTCATTAAATAGACACAACATTGTGAAAGTGTTCTCACAGACCCCAGAATACAGGCATGAGAGCCAAATGCGAGAAAATTGGCAATTTGCACCCAGTTTGAGGAATCTGTCCAGGAAAATAAGGAACTCAACCTTATATATAAAAATTCACCCAAGTGGGAATAGAACACACTGATTTCCTTATTCTACAGTCATCTGTTCAACAAATAGTGTGTAATACACAATAATCCTGCATAGACTGAAACATTACTTCAGGTCCCAATGTGCAAGATTGAATGTAAATACACAACTAGGTACTGTAAAGTAAATAAAAAAAGGGGTACTAATTGTCCAAATCCTCAGGGTCATAAATGGTACAACAACATTGTCCACGTGTGTGATATATACATGACACAGTGGCAGTTGCAACTCTGTCAAGACCCTGTTGCCATAAGAAATAAATTTTTTGGTTTGCTAACAGTTTTGGTGCTGTTTAACGAATATTCACAAAACTTTCCACATAAAAGTTTAAGTCAACTCAGCTCCATCCTGAAAAGTTTCGGGGTGGTCCATCAAGCAGGGGCAGAGAAAAAGGAGGGGTCCCAAAATGTGTCTTCCCCATCCATTTTCTAATAGGAAAATTGAACAGTGCTACAGCCAGAAAAGCTAAACGGAATTGCTCCAAAGTTGACAGAAAGCTAGATCTTTACCCAGCTTTGGAGAAATTAAGGGTATAAAATGATGTATATCTAGTAGCGTGGTAGGACAGCAGAACCAGAAAATCAAAAGATAATGATGTAATTGGCTGCGTCAAATAAGATGCAGCAGCTAATATAAGAATCAGGGACTCAATACCATGGCAGGGCAGGACCAAACCTTTTTAATTATAAACCTCCGTGGTGGGCCAGGGTTCGAAGGGTTTGGCACTGCCATCAATGATAAACAAAGAGGGGAGATGGGCAGGGATATGCCTCACTCCCCTACCCACAAAATAGCCTGAGGACTCTATCCCCTGGGACCTGCTGCATTTTGTATTGATTGGGTTGTGGCAGCCCCCTCCCTGAACTATCTACTGGCTTTGAGGATCCCATCCCCTGGAACTCAGTTGTCCTCTGCCCGCAAGAGAACAGGCAGGGATGACTTCATTAATTCCACCGGGCGGGTGCAGAAAGGCCAGGTGGGAGGAGAAATGTATCTCCCTGACAGCACTCTTGCACGCAGTGAATACAGTATGCAGGAGCAGAATCCAAAGCTGTTCCCGCAGAGGGGAGGAAAATAGTTAATCTGGCACCTGCCGATAGCAAGATGGGTGCAAGCAGAGAAGCCAGCATGGCCGCAGAGACCATGGGCCTCATCCTGCATGCTCTAACATTTGCCATTGTGGCCCCAGGTAATTGGGGCTTTATGCAGGATGCTGGCAGAAACACCCAATGCCCCAACAAAAAAGGAATCTGTGGGTGTCTTCGGTGGGACCGGAACACCCAAAAACTTAATGCCATGAAAATTAATACTGAATGAGTGGCACAGCTGGTGAATTTCAGTTGTAGCTTACATTCTCACCCAAGTATAACGTTGCCTTAGCCTTTGTTTTTTTCTTAGTGAAAACATATCTATATGTAAATTATTATGATAATTAGTATATATTATAATATTTAATAATAATACAGTATTTATAAATATATATATATATATATATATATATATATATATTCACTGAAAAAACCATAGGTTTTAGGGACAGTTATAGTTAGTTGGACATTGCACTCGTACAAAACCCGTGAAATTCCCCCGTTATAGTTAGTCCAGCTAACTATAACTCGCGCCCCCGCAATGCACTGCTGATGACGTCACATATTACATCACTCATGACATGGTCAGTGACATCACTGATGACATCACTGATGACATCTCAAATGACATCATCCAGTGACTGTGTGTTTCTGTAAAGTTTATATATTTTTAATATATATAGGAAAAGACGTATTGAAGAATGAGTGGGTGTGTAAGTGTCTGTATGGATGATTTAGTAGGTGCGTGACTGACTCTATAAGTGAGTGATTTAACGTATCTTACTGAATGCATGGGTTAGTGACTAAACTGGGTGAATGTCTGTATCCGTCTGTCTGTTGCTGTGTAAGTGGCTGCATGTGTTTGTGAATAGCTACATGAGTGTCTATATGAGTTATTGAATGCTTGTCTGAGTATCTGTATGGGTGCCTGAGTGTTTGTGTGGGAGGGGTGTGTGCAACTCTGTGCATAGATGTGTGAGTGGGTGATTCACTGGGTGGATGGTTTCAAGAGTGCAACTGTGATAGACTGTATGGGTGGGTAAGTGTGTGTAAGAGTGTGTTAGTGAGTGAATGTATGTCCCAGTGGTACATGTGTGAGTAACTACATATGTGAAAGGCAGTATATATGTGTGTTGGAGTATATAAATAGCTATAAGCGAGAGTGAGTGATTGTGATAGTGGCTGTATGGATGAGTGTGTGCTTGTATCAGTGATTGTATAAGAGCGTAAGAATGTGCTACTATTTGTATGAGTAAGTGAGCTGGTGTGTGTATAACTGTATAGGTGAGTAAATGGTAGTGTGTTTAATTATTTGCATGACTGACTAGGTGTGTGAGTACCTCTATGGATGAGTGGCGGTGTTTGAGTGTCTATATAGGAGTATGAGTGCATATGATAGTCCTGTACTGAGTGACCGTAAGTATGAGTGACTGTACGGGTGAGTGAGTGGATGTGTGCGTAGACCTAAGAATCAGTGAGTGGGTGTGTAGTTATTGGTGTTGGAGTGTCTATGGTTTTGCGAATGGCAGTCTGTAATTTAGAGTGGGTGTATCAAAGGTTATATTAGGGTGTGAGGAGGTGCATCAGATTATCACGTGGATGATGTCATCAGTGATGTCATTTGAGATGTCATCAGTGATGTCATCAGTGATGTCACTGACCATGTCATGAGTGATGTAATATGTGACGTCATCAGCAGTGCATTGCGGGCGCGAGTTATAGTTAGCTGGACTAACTATAACGGGGGAATTTCACGGGTTTTGTACGAGTGCAATGTCCAACTAACTATAACTGTCCCTAAAACCTATGGTTTTTTCAGTGAATTTCAAAGGTTTTTTAAATGCTAATTTGTAACTATAACGTCCCTGAAACCTATGGTTTTTTCAGTGAATTTCAAAGGTTTTTTAAATGCTAATTTGTAACTATAACATGTCTGAAACCTACAGTTTTTTCAGTGAATTTCAAAGGTTTTGTAAATGACAATTTTTAAATGTATTAATTGTTATATACATTTTTTTCATACTGATTTCCAAATTTTTTAGAAACAATTTTTTTTTACATATTTTATTTTTTAAATTACATTGTAATTACATTATACATTACATTACAAAAAATACTTTCTCAGAATGAATTACTTTAGTTTAATTACTTTGCACATAGGCAATAGACTTTTAAGTACAGTAGTTACAGTTGTTGCAATGGGCAACACATTTTCAAACACAATGCAACATTCAGCTCAATGTGAATTTCTAGTTAAATGCAATTAGTTACTTTATGGATTACTTTTCTAACCACATTACTGGATCCTAGATTCAGTCCTGGGACATCTCCTGTAAACAGTTGAGTAAAAGCGTTTTGGTTACAGTCGTGATTTTTAAGGAATATTATTGTACTTTAAAAGTTCACACTTAGAAACTTTTTCTCATAGAATCACCAATGTTATCCTATGGAAGGAAATTCACTTAGAAGTTAAAAACTGTTATCGTTACTTTTTCTTACTCAGTGTTGGATCCTGGATCCAGCACTGGTGCATCTCCTGTAAACAGTTGAAAGAATGCGTTTAAGTCATACAGGCGATTTTTTAGGAATATTTGTAGTTTGTGAAAATCGACACTTTGAAACTTTTCTGCTGAAAACCAGACAATGGATTCCTATGGAAGGAAATTCAAGTTACTGGTAAGTACGGTTAAAATTACTTTTGAGGATCAGTACTGGGCTAAAAGATGCAGCACTGAGGTTCTCTCCTGATAACAGGTGAGTAAATCGGAATTCGTATTTCGGCTGATTTTAGAGGAATATTTTAAAGTTCCAAAACTCCACACTTAGAAGAATTTCCAAGTGAAACCAGTCAATGTTAGCCTATGAAGGAAATTCAAGTTACTGGTAAGTACGGTTAAAATTACTTTTCAGGATCAGTACTGGGCTGAAAGATGCAGCACTGAGGTCTCTCCTGATAACAGGTGAGTAAATCGGAATTCGGATTTCGGCTGATTTTAGAGGAATATTTGTAAAGTTCCAAAACTCCACACTTAGAAGAATTTCCAAGTGAAAACCAGTCAATGTTAGCCTATGAAGGAAATTCAAGTTACCGGTAAGTACGGTTAAAATTACTTTTCAGGACCAGTACTGGGCTGAAAGATGCAGCACTGAGGTCTCTCCTGATAACAGGTGAGTAAATCGGAATTCGTATTTCGGCTGATTTTAGAGGAATATTTTAAAGTTCCAAAACTCCACACTTAGAAGAATTTCCAAGTGAAACCAGTCAATGTTAGCCTATGGAAGGAAATTCAAGTTACTGGTAAGTACGGTTAAAAGTACTTTTCAGGACCAGTACTGGGCTGAAAGATGCAGCACTGAGGTCTCTCCTGATAACAGGTGAGTAAATCAGAATTCGGATTTCGGCTGATTTTAGAGGAATATTTGTATGTTTCAAAAATCAACACTTAGAAACTTTTTCAGCAAAAAGCAGGCAATGATATCCTATGGAAGGAAATTCAAGTTACTGGTAAGTACGGTTAAAATTACTTTTGAGGATCAGTACTGGGCTGAAAGATGCAGCACTGAGGTCTCTCCTGATAACAGGTGAGTAAATCGGAATTCGTATTTCGGCTGATTTTAGAGGAATATTTTAAAGTTCCAAAACTCCACACTTAGAAGAATTTCCAAGTGAAACCAGTCAATGTTAGCCTATGAAGGAAATTCAAGTTACCGGTAAGTACGGTTAAAATTACTTTTCAGGACCAGTACTGGGCTGAAAGATGCAGCACTGAGGTCTCTCCTGATAACAGGTGAGTAAATCAGAATTCGGATTTCGGCTGATTTTAGAGGAATATTTGTATGTTTAAAAAATCAACACTTAGAAACTTTTTCAGCAAAAAGCAGGCAATGATATCCTATGGAAGGAAATTCAAGTTACTGGTAAGTACGGTTAAAATTACTTTTGAGGATCAGTACTGGGCTGAAAGATGCAGCACTGAGGTCTCTCCTGATAACAGGTGAGTAAATCGGAATTCGTATTTCGGCTGATTTTAGAGGAATATTTTAAAGTTCCAAAACTCCACACTTAGAAGAATTTCCAAGTGAAACCAGTCAATGTTAGCCTATGGAAGGAAATTCAAGTTACTGGTAAGTACGGTTAAAATTACTTTTCAGGATTAGTACTGGGCTGAAAGATGCAGCACTGAGGTCTCTCCTGATAACAGGTGAGTAAATCAGAATTCGTATTTCGGCTGATTTTAGAGGAATATTTGCACAATGGTGAAGGGAGGGGTCGGGGCCTGAGGTGACATCTGTGCAAACGCGCCCCGTGGCGCGTTTTAAGTTGGGGGATTAAGTCCCCTTGAATCATGAGGGTCCCTACGGGCCAACTAGCCCACCAGGAACCTCCAGTATGCGCCAGGGGGCTGCGTTGCAGAGACATTTACAGAGGCCACACCCCTTTTACACCTCTCTGCAACGCAGCTCTGTGGCGCTTTCTGGACGTACCTGTTGGGCTAGTTGGCCCCCAGGGACCCTCAGGATTGAAGAGGATTTAATTCCCCATCTTAAAACGCGCCACGGGGCCTGTTTGCACACATGTCACCTGAAGCCCCGCCCCCTCCCTTCACCACTGTGCAAACGCGCCCCGTGGCGCGTTTTAAGTCGGGGGATTAACTCCCCTTGAATCCTGAGGGTCCCTGGGGTGCAACTAGCCCACCATATACCTCCAAAAAGCGCCATAGAGCTGCGTTGCAGAGAGGTGTAAAAAGGGGCGTGGCCTCTGTACACCTCTCTGCAAGGCAGCCCCCTGGCGCATACTGGAGGTTCCTGGTGGGCTAGTTGGCCCCCAGGGACCCCCAGTATTCAAGGGGAATTCGTTCCCCCTCTGCAAACGCGCCAGGGGGCGCGTTTGCAGAGTGGTGAAGGAAGGGGGCGGGGCCTACGGGCCCGATCGTTTTTTTTTTTGTTTGTTTTTTTTTCCCCCCTGAAGGGGGGCTGTGTGGCCCCCCTTCCTTTTTCCTATTTTTAGGCCCTGGGGACCCCATCCCCCAGGGCCTTTCCCCTTTTTTTTTAATTAAAATAAAAAAAAAAAACGGGAAGGGGGCCGCGTGGCCCCCCTTCCCTGGGCCTGTATTGGCCCCGGGGACCCCATCCCCCGGGGCATGGCCTCTTTTTTTTTTATTTGGAGGGGGCTGCGTGGCCCCCCTCCTCAGGCCATTTAAGGCCCCGGGGACCCCATCTCCCGGGGCCGGCCTTGCACTTTTTTTTTTTAATTTTTTTTCCTTTGGGGAGGGGGGCTGCGTGGCCCCCTCCCGGGCCACTTATGGCCCCGGGGACCCCATCCCCCGGGGCCTGGCCTCTCGTTGGGGACTGTGGGGGGGTCCCCAAGCCCCCCACAGTCCCGCCGGCTCCCCGTGTCCTACGGGAGCCGGCATTGCTTTTACACATGGGGAGCAGCTAACATGCTGCTCCCCATGTGGAAAAGCAATCGGCTTTGGATATTGGAAGAGAGAGCAGGTTTCCTGCTCTCTCTTCCAATATCCAAAGCAAGTTTGCAATGACAGGACGGGAGCCGCGAGGCTCCCGTCCTGTCATTGCAAACAGCAGTGTCCCGGGGGTAGGCACCCCGGGACACTGCAGGAGCCGGCCCTGGGGGGTGGTGGTCCCCAGGGCCATCAAGGGCTCCAGGAGGGGGGCCGCGCGGCCCCCCTCCCTACATTTTGAAAGCCCCGGGGAGGTGGTGGTCCCCGGGGCTCTGGGGGTCCAAAACGGACCCCCATTTTAATTTTTCTTAGTGCCCCGGGGAGGTGGTGGTCCCCGGGGCGTGTGGGGGGGCTGGAGCCCCCCCACACAGGTTTTTTTTAAATAAAAAAAGAAGCCCCGGGGAGGTGGCGGTCCCCGGGGCTGCGGGAGGGCTCAGAGCCCTCCCGCACCATTATACATAAAGCCCCGGGGGGTGGTGGTCCCCGGGGCTTGGGGGGCCCTTAGAGGCCCCCCACACATAAAATTAACCCCCCCCAGCATGCCCCCGGGACTTGGCCCACCCGGGGGCCAATTAACATCGAAGCGCGGGAGACCGCGCTTCGATTTTTTTTTTTCGGCAGGGTTCGCGCTCCCTGAGCGCATCCTGCCGATTTAAAAAAAAAAAAAAAAAATTTTTTTTGCCCAGGGGGTCCTTGTGGGACCCCCTGAGCAGACCTAGGGGGTCAGGGTGTTTCTACCCTGCCCCCTTTGTGCGCTTTGCGCACTTGTTTCTGTCCCTCGGTTCTACCGAGGGACAAAATGGCTGCCAACACTTCCTGGTTTGGAGTGTTGACAGCCAATTAACATAAAGCTCGTGCTCGGGAGGATCCGCGGCCCTAGATATCACTATCTTTTTTACTTTTCATTTTCTCAGCAACTACTGAACGGATTTACACCATTTAACAAAAGGGTTCTTTCTGAACCAAGAACTACCTCTTTGCCAAATTTGGTGTAATTCCGTTCAGCAGTTCGGGCTGTAGCCGTGTCTAAAGTTTCCTATGGAAAATTGCATGGGGAAAACGCGTTTTGGGACCCCCCTTTTTTCTCGGCCCCCGCTTGACGAATCCCCCCGAGACTTTCAGGGTAGGAGCGGACCGGAGCGGGCCATAAAGTTTGAAAATTTTGCGAAGATACGTCAACCGGCAAGAGAGTTATTTCAAATAGAATGTCACGGATTTCCTATGGATAATAGGTTGTAACTATAACTATCTACTGGCGACCGCCAGTAGATAATATATATATTCATATATATATATATATATTCCAAGCTCCCAAGGTTACCCCAACAATAAGCAGCACTCGAGCCAGCAGCATCCTGTAAACAGCCTTTATTGGGTATGGATGGTGCTTCGCCTGCCGATTCCTTAAACAGCTGGCTCGTCAATACAGCCTGACGCGTTTCAAAGTTAAACTTCCTCCTCAGAGGCTGACGAGAACAGTAAAGTGCATGCCAGTTACAATTCCCTCTTATAATGATGCAGAAATGGCACGCCCCTGGATGGGCAGCTCATATGAGTCAGTGCAAAGCATTATGGGAAGTGTAGTTTCGGCAGAAATCTGTCCACAAATGGATGCACATGAATTTGCTGTCGGATGCATTTAAAGCCCTCAAATGGGCCTCGGTAAACGTGTCCATCCTAAACCCTCTGCTACTGCTCCACAGGTAGGGCTCAGTCAATACCAAGCCCCGTGGCCCCCTGAGGAAGGAAACTTGAAACGCGTCAGGCAATATGACTATGAGCTGCGAAATGAATCGGCATGCCTGAGCTGTTCATACCAATAAAGGCTTGAAGCTGAGTGCTGGCTAATGAGTGCTTCTCGCCGAATGGGCACCTTGGAGCAGAATGTATATGCGGCAGCCCCGCTGCTGAGAAAGCACCACCCCGTTATCCCTGAGGGCCACAGTGTTTAGGATTCACCTGAATGACGTTTGTGGATCTGCCAGCAGGATTTAGAATGGCGACGGCGTACTGAGGCCCATCTGAGGGCTTATAATTTTATGAGCAGTAACATTTGCGCATTGTTCTGTTACGTGGCCCAGCATGCACAGGACTCAATCGAGCAGCCCATCCATGGGCGTGTAATTAGTATATAAGGGTGTGGCCAGAACGTGCACACATTTCATTGTCAGAAGCCTCTGAGGAAGGAAACTTGAAACGCGTCAGGCAATACGACTATGAGCTGCGAAATGAATCGGCATGCCTGAGCTGTTCATACCAATAAAGGCTTGAAACTGAGTGCTGGCTAATTAGTGCTTCTGAGCGCAGGATATATATATATATATATATATATATTACCTACTACCGGTCGCAAGTAGGTAGATATAGTTAGGACCATGCTTCCATAGGAATAGTGTTTTTACCCCAATTTTGGCAGGAAGGTAGATTTTGGTTTGTAGATCATGCTTTCAGTTATCCACTGTAAATCCATTCAGCAGTTTAAGGGAAAAAAATAAGGATATCTGCGATTGAGGCTAATTCACATGCTCATGCAGGGAAATGCAGAGCTTTGATTGGCTGCCAACACTTCAACCAGGAAGTGTTGGCAGCCATCTTGGGATGCAGCTTCAGCCGAGTCCCAAAATAAAAAACAAAACGGGGAAGGGTACGAATACCTTAACCCTCTAGTCTTGCTCTTGGGGCCCCAGAGGGACCACTGCAGGGCAAAAAAAGCATTACAAAAAATGCCCACAAATTTGCAAAATTCTTGAATTTGCAGGGAAAAAAGCACTACTCATTGGGGGAAGAAGTCCCCTTGGATGCTAATGGCCCTTGGGGGACAAGAACCCCTCCTGTTACCACCGTAAGTCCCACACACCTTGGAGCAGAATATATATATATATATATATATATAAATAACTTTCACCAAACTGCTTTCACATTTTTAAGTAATTATTTTAATTGTTACAATAAGTTTATATTAACCAACATTACTTTCCAAATAATATTATTATTGTCTTTATTTCAATAGCACTTTTAATTCTACATTTTATAACTTATAAGTATTAATTAATAAACAGTGAAAAAAGGAGTTTTTAAACCTTAAAATATTGTTTACCACTAAAACACTTCACATCCTTGAAACCTAAAAAAACCCCAGAAGACCCAAATTACTACCCACCCCTGAATCCTAAAACAATTTAACTCATAATTTTTAAATGGGAAAAATATGGTGTAGTTTGAAACGCGTTCCTGTTACTTTTAAAACAAGTGCTGTCAATTATTAAACAAGTAATTTCCCATTGAACACGAGTGCAGGGTTCTTAATGATTCAGAGAGGAGTGTTTTGGATATTTAAATGAGGTGTGCGTGGTATTCTCCTCTTACCTGCACCACCGGTGGTCAGGATGCAAGCCAACAAAGCCACACTAAGGGACAGATTTACAAGCCCCTTGCGACACTTTTACGCCGCCGTTGCGTCACTTTTGTGACACAGCGGCGGCGTAAACAATGTGCCACGTTGCGCTACATTTACAACGTGGCGCATCTATGGAGATGCATCACGTTGTAAAGCCCTGAGTCACATTATACCTGCGTCAGGTATAATGTATGCAGGGTGGGCATTCCGACGCAAGAAAGCCTCGTAAAAGTGACTCCGTGAAATCTACAAGATTTCACGGAGTCACTTTTACGGCGCCACTGCGTCAAAACCTTACGCCTGCTTGAAGCAGGCGTAAGGAGTGACGCAGCACATCAGGAATAGGCATTCCTGAGCATTACTGGAGTTGCATCGTGCTTGCGACACGACTCCAGCAATGCGTTACTGGTACGTCAACAGATGCGTGACGCATCTGTCAATCCTTGCGCCACGGTGTAAATGCGACGCATCCATGGTGGCGCAAGGGTTTTTTTTCGGGACACACTTGAACTGACGCATCTCTGCTAATATGCAGAGATGCATCAGTTCTTGTAAATCTGCCCCTAAGGATCCATACTAATGTTGGCCAGCCCCCGAGCACCACACTGGAACAGCTAGATGGAAATGGCTAACAGCAGCGGTGATGGTTCGGCACTGGGAGTCTGATGGCTGCCCTTGGCGGGGACTTGAGTTCTGCATGGAGCCCTTACATTGGACTATGTGTAACCTCAGAGCCGGACGCTGTTGTTGAACAGTGTGTCCAAAGGGAACATGGTATCACAAGGACAGTACCTGTTTTATTGAATTTACAACTCAAGCAGTGCTACTATTATGAAATTAGGTGAGTGCTGCAACTGTAAAGGATCGTTTTACTAGTGCTGAATAATATTATTACAAAGTGCGGGCCGATAATAGGCATTGGACATCTGAGGTAAACTCACCTGCAAATTTATACAAATTACATATTACAATGCCTGCCAGTACTTTAGTGAGTAGCAAAGTGGACACAACAGGGAAATTATTGATAATATATATATATATATATGGCTGACTGCTGCTAATGGAACAATAAATAATTTTGCCAGCACTTAATTCATGGTCCGTGCTCCAGTCTTTGTGGAGAATCTACAAGCGTGGGGTGGAGAGCGCAGGATATATATATATATATATATATATATATATATATATATATATATATATATATATATATATATTACCTACTACCGGTCGCAAGTAGGTAGATATAGTTAGGACCATGCTTCCATAGGAATAGTGTTTTTACCCCAATTTTGGCAGGAAGGTAGATTTTGGTTTGTAGATCATGCTTTCAGTTATCCACTGTAAATCCATTCAGCAGTTTAAGGGAAAAAAATAAGGATATCTGCGATTGAGGCTAATTCACATGCTCATGCAGGGAAATGCAGAGCTTTGATTGGCTGCCAACACTTCAACCAGGAAGTGTTGGCAGCCATCTTGGGATGCAGCTTCAGCCGAGTCCCAAAATAAAAAACAAAAAGGGGAAGGGTACGAATACCTTAACCCTCTAGTCTTGCTCTTGGGGCCCCAGAGGGACCACTGCAGGGCAAAAAAAGCATTACAAAAAATGCCCACAAATTTGCAAAATTCTTGAATTTGCAGGGAAAAAAGCACTACTCATTGGGGGAAGAAGTCCCCTTGGATGCTAATGGCCCTTGGGGGACAAGAACCCCTCCTGTTACCACCGTAAGTCCCACACAGCGGGACTGCTGAGACCTCGCCGGAGGCCCTGCCCTCTTTCTCAACCACTCTGCAAAGGGGCCTCCTGGTGCACTACTGGTTGGGGGATGAAGTCCCCTCGGATGCTAAGGGTCCTTGGCATCCAAGAACCCCTCCTGTTACCTCCAGTAAGTCCCACACTGTAGAATTGCTGAGAGGTGGTCAGAGTCCATGCCACCTTTCTCCACCGCTCTGCAAATGTACCTACTGACGCACTGCTGGTTGGGGGATGAAGTCCTCTTGGATGCTGAGGGTCCTTGGGGGCCAAGAACCCTTCCTGTTACTTCCAGTAAGTCCTACACAGCAGGATTTCTGAGACTTCATCGGACGCCGGCCCCTTTTTTCAACCACTCTGCAAACGCACCTCCTGGTGCACTACTGGTTGGGGGATGAAGTCCCCTTGGCTGCTGTGCGATATTGGGGACCAATAATCCCTATTGTTACCACCAGTAGGTACCACACAGAGGAATTGCCTAGACCTCGTCAGAGGCAGATAGGAATGAGATTTTTTTTTTAAACTTAGAAATTCACTGAAAAAAAAGGTTACAGGGACGTTATAATTAGGCCCAGAATTCACTCGTACAAAACCAGTAAAATTCAACAGTTATAGTTACCTAAGCTAACTATAACTTATGCCCCAGCAAAGCACTGCTTATGTCCTCACATATTACATCATTCATGGCATGGTCAGTGACAACACTGCTGACATAATTGATGGTATCTAAATGACATTACTGATGACATCATCTACAGAACCACTCACACACCCACTCACACCCCCATACAACCTCTCATTCACCCACTCACATACTCACACAACCACTCACAACCACTCACATACCCATTTACAGACCCATTCAACTACTGACACACACTCACTCATTAATACAGCCACTCACACAACCACTCACTCACCCATACAGCCATTCACACAGCAATTCACAGACCCATATAGATGCTCACACACCCACAAAACCAGCCATACACCTACTCACAGACCCATATAGTCGCTTACACATTCACTCACACAGCCATACAATGACTCACATACCCATTCACATACCCACACAGCAACTGACACAACCGCTCACTCACCCATACAGCCACTCGCTCACCCATACAGCTACTAACAAAGCTACTCACTCATCCATACAGCTACTCACACATCCATTCACTCATCCTAAAAAACACTAACATACCCACTCACACATCAATACAATCACTCATGTATACAGCCACTCACACAAATTCTTATTGTGGAAAACAGACATTCGCATACTCACTCACTTACCCATAACCCAGTCAAACTGTCACTCACTTACCCATACATCCACTTACAAACCCAGTCACTCACCCATAGAGCCATTCATACAACCACTCAGTCACCCGTACAGCCACTCACAAACACACTCATCCACCCACAGAGACACTCACACAGCCACCACAGTCACTGATACAGCCACTCACTTCACACACTCACACACCCACACAACCACTCACACAGTCGCTCACTAACCCATACTGCTACTCACACACCAACTTATTCACCCATAGAGCCACTCAGACACCCATACAGCCATTCAGTCACCCACTCCCACACTGATACAGACAGTCACGGTGCCACTCAGATGACATAAATTAGAAACAGTATCACTTATTAGTAGTACAAAAAGAATAGCAATTTAACTCATGCAGTAGCTTAGTATATATCTTTAACTCTCAGATACTTTTACAAAGCCCTTACACTCAAAGGAATATGTAATCATTAATGTCACTTGAGATGTCATCAATGATGCCATCGGTGATGTCACTGACCATGTCATGAGTAATGTAATATGTGAAGTCATAAGCAGTGCATTGCAGGGGCATGAGTTATAATTAGCTCAAGTAACTATAACTTCTGAATTTCACTGGTTTTGTGCAGGTGAATTCTGATCCTAACTATAACATCACCTTTGTTTTTTCAGTGAATATCAAAGATTTTTTTTTAAATTCTCTTTCCTAACTATAACGTCTCTGTAACCTCTTGATTTTTATAGTGAATGTAAGTATGTATGTATGTATGTATGTATATATATATATATATATATATATATATATATTGCCACAAATCCGGTAACACCAGTTTCAAACGACTGCTCCAACATCAGAAACAGACTCCAGCACGCGCAGGCTCGCTGTGGAGAGTTTTTATTTTGACCACACACAACCAGGTAACGCGTTTCAACCGCGCAAGCGGTCTTTGTCAAACCTAAGGTTGCAGCCATTTTTTTGTCTTATTTATATTGTCAACAAAGTTTCAACAAGATTAAAGTGACAGTACACCATTTCTGAAATTAAAGTGACATGTGCAATCCCAATACAAGGGAAAAGTGACCTAAGCTTTGTGCAAATGAGCTTTATATTTGAAGTGCCATACTTATATAAATATTATAGCAAATATGATGACTTATATGAATGGCGACAATTAATTCAAAATACATTAAAAGTTGTTAGTTTAAATTACATTATAAAATTTCATATGGTACATTGATAATTCACCAAATCAAGGGCAAGTGTCCAACGCCGTACTATGCTCCAAAAACCCGATCTCGGGCCAAAACACTCTGTATACCTAATAAAGTGCCATATGCAATGTCCATTTCCAAACTAAAGTGACGTGCGCCTTGTGCAAATAGCATATTATTACAATATCATAATAACATATAATAACTAACATTGATTAATCAGCAATTAAGATGTGCAAAAACATTGAAATTCCAATGCATGCAAGTTTCTCATGATTCATCATACATTTCTTTGCTCCTACTTTTGGGCCAATGCCCCTTAATCCTTCAATGTTCAACAAGGTTAGTCACGTTAAAAATGGAAAAATTGCTGTGCAAACAAATTTAAAACTGTGTAATTAAAATTCAATGATATTGAATGGAGTGAATTAAAATATATATGACTTCAATTGATTTCTGTCCAATAAACAATCCCAGAGCACTAACCAAAAATACATAATCTAATTTCAGATCACCTGTCAGTTAACCACCTTCTATACCTCATTACAAATGGACATGCAGATCTTCCTCGGTGTTATGGCCATTGGGGCTCTTACTGTTAAAGCGTAGAATGTACCTTGACTCTAACTGCCTCAGGCACCTTTCTCTGTTACCTCCTCTCAACATTTGTGGCACCTGATCTAGCACAAAATATACCAGATCTTCTACCTTGTTGTTGTGAAATTACTCAAAGTGCCTGGCCACTGGATACGCCTGATCCCAATTGTTTATGGCTCTAATATGTTGTAGGATCAGCTGATGCACTTCTAAAATGGTGCTGTCTATGTACATTTTAAGACAACTGCACCTAAGGGCATATACAACAAATTGTCTCTTGCAATTCAATGGTTTCATCATTTTCCACTTTCAATCCGTGAAAGGTAAGGGCACCTCTGTTGTATTCTCTCCAAACTTGCAAGCCTTACACTTGTGGCATCTCCTGAAACCTTTGGTTTCACTGAGCCAAGTTGTCTGTTGCGAGGTCCCTGGGCTGTTTGTTACTAATGCCGGTCACAAAGATCTTGCCTTGCAAAAGGTTATTAAGGGCCCATTTCCCAGTTTTTGTCTCAAAAAGGCATCCCCTCGTAATACATGCCAATGTTTCTGCATAATGGCTGTTATGTTTTGATGTTGTCTGTTGTAGCCTGTAATGAATCGAAATTTTGGTTCAGCTAAATCTTGGGAAACCCTTGTGTTTGATAAGTTGGCAAATATATAAATACTATGTAGTTATAGTTAGGACAAAAAGTTTTCATAGGAAAGCGTTTTTGTTTTGCCAATAACTTTGGCGCCACTTGACGAATCTCCATTAAAGTTTCACAAACGTCCCCTTTTTGGTTCAACTGCTGTGTTGAAAGTTTTGGGGTGATCTGTCAATCTGGGGCCATTAAAAAAGGAGGGTCCCAAAACGCGTTTTCCCCATGTTAAGTCAATGGGGATTTTTATTTTTTGAACACGACTACAGCTCGAACTGTTGAATGGAATTACAACAAATTTGGCAGAAAGCTAGATGTTGGTCCAAAAAGCGTGCTTTTGGTGATTTGGTGTAAATCCGTTCATTAGTTTTTGAGATATCTATCTTTAAAAAATAAAGGTATATGGTGATGTGAGTCCTTGTAGTGGACTCACAAATCCTACTAAAATTTGATTGGCTGTCAACACTTCAACCAGGAAGTGTTGGCAGCCATCTTGGGACTCAGCTTGAAGCCGAGTACCAGAATAAAAATAAAAAATAAAGAAAAGGGAGCATGGTAGGAATACCCTGACGCCCCCAGGTATGGTAAGGGTGAGTCCCACAGGATCCCCGCCACGTTTGAAAACCTTTTGCTGAGGACTCATAGGTAGATCTGCAGATCCACAGCAAATAAAAAAAAAGATGTGCAGTCCACCGCGTTTCTTTTTTTAAAGCCTCCGGGTGGGCCAAATGCCAGGGGCATGAAGGAAGGGGACTCATGGGGCCCCCCTCTTGGGCTTATGCCAAGCCAAGAGAATCGCCACCTCCCCGTGGCTGTAAACAATGAAAATGCATGGGGCCTGCTTGGCCCCCGCAGCCTAAGGGAATGCCATCTCTTTGGGGCAGTAAATAGTGTAAATGCAGTTGCCCCGCTCGGCCTCCAGCTGCCCCAGGGTTCGCAACCTCCCCAGGGCACACTTAGTAACTAAATGTGGGCATGGCCCTATGGATCCCAGCTGTCCGATGGACTGCCACCTCCCAGGGGGCTAAAGTAAATAATAATGTGTGGGGGCTCCAGCCCCTACATGTAGCCCCAGGGACCATCACCTCCCTGGGGCACAAATACAGTAATGAAGGGGGTCTGTTGCGGACCACCAGTCCCAGACACCACCACCTCACAGGGGGTTACTTTACAAAGGAGGGGAGCCAGGCGCCCCCCCTACATGACCCTGGGGGCCACCATTCTCCAGGGCCAGCTCCAGCAATGTCCTGGGGTGCCCACCCCCGGGGACATTGCAGTTTGCTGTAGTCATAGCAAACACTGCCCGCTTCGTGGAAGTAAGAGCATTAAACATGCATGAAGCAGAGCAGAATTGATTTTGGACAGAGGGAGCTGCATGCTAGCAGCTCCCTCTGTCCAAAAGCAATGCTGGCTACTGCAGGAGGTGGGGAGCCGGCCGGGACCGAGGGGGCTCCCCTCATGGTCCACAGCAGAGAGGCCCAGGCCCTGGGGGATGGTGTTCCTGGGGCCAAAGTTGGCTCAGGGAGGGAGGGCAGCGCTGGCCTCCTCCTCATTTAAAAAAAAAAGATGAAGGCCTGGCCCCACAGGATGGGGGCCCGGGGACCGAAATCGGCCCCAGGGAAGTGGGGCAATGCATCCGCCTTCCTTTATTAAAAAAGGGGAAAAAAAAGGTAAAGGCTGGGCCCTGTGGGATGGGGTCCCCAGGACAATAACCGGCCCGGGGGAGGGAGGCCGCGTGCCCCCCTCACAATTTCATAAAAGACTGACCCCGGGGGATAGGGTCCCTGGGGCCAAAATAGGCCCAGGGAGCCCCCCTTACCAAATGAAAAATTGTATAAATAAAAAAAACCTCTAGGCAAGTCACCGAAGGCCCCTCCCCCTTCACCACCACTCTCCGAACGTGCCTCCAGGAGCAGTGGTAGTTGGGGAATTAAATCCCCTTGAATGCTGAGGGTCTTTGGGGGCCAACAAGCCCTCTTGTTACCTCCAGTAAGTACCAAACAGCGGGATTGCTGAGAGTACTTGAAGGCCATGCCCCCTTTTTCCACCACTCTGCAAATGCACCTGTGTGCACCAAATGGAATGCATTATGGTACTGTGATCAAATGCGACCAAAAATAACCTACTAAAGACTCCCTAATGGAACCATGGTGGTCTTGAGTGGATTGTTGGATGCCTGTAGAGCCCAGAAATGATTGGCCAGCGAGGAACCAACAAGAGCGAGGCAAGCCTTGGTACAAAAGAATATGGCGAGAGAGTGATTCCATGTAATGGCATTGAGTAAGACAAGGTGTTGTCGGAACATGTCTGCCGATCATGAATAAATGGACATTTTTGACCCGCTGAGTGCTCCTGGTTCGTTCTTTTAAAACATTGGTGAAGATTAAAATACTGGTCAGCCACATGCTTGTACAGGAGGCACCTGTTCGTCAGTGTTCAGCAAGTATAATGTGGCTTTGGTGGACATTAATTTAACTTTGCTGGAACTGCCAGTGCTGAAAAGGAGAGGCATGCCAGGTGACATTCAGTCAACATTACAAAATGGGGAGTGCAGTTATAAAATATGCGCTCTCCTGGCAAGTATATCCTAATGTGGCATGTACGGCAGAACGAGGGTAAGTACATTTGTTTTATGAATGGAATCGCCTGAGAAAATGGATTGCTCCAGATATTTTAGCGTGCACCAAATTAAATGCATTATGGTACTGTGATCAAATGCGACCGAAAACATCTACTAAAGACTGACTAACGGCACCAAGGTGGTATTGAATGGATTGGTGAATGTCTGTGGAGTCGAGAAATGATCAGCCAGCAAGGAACCAATAAGAGTAAGGCAAGCCTTGGTACAAAAGAATATGGCAAAAGAGTGATTCCATATAATGGCATTGAGAAAGACAAGGTGTTGTCGGAACGCGTCTGCCGATCACGAATAGATGACATTTTTTGACCCGCTGAGTGCTCCTGGTTCGTTCTTTTGGCACATTGGTGATATATATATATATATATATATATATATACATATGTATATATGTGTGTGTATATATATATCTATATTTCTATATGTACATTTATATATATATTGAAGGCCCTGTGGAAGGCATCGACTGAAACGTGTAGGCTATGGTCTTGTAAAAACTGCACAATGCGCTTTATCTATGCAAGGAGAAATAGACTCAATAACAAAAAGGATTGGGAATTCTTGCTGCCTGCTTTCTGGACCAGGAAGTATTGTAGCAGGAGAAGGAACTGGTTTAGTGAATCATTTCACACATGTATATATGGCTGTAGAGGTCGGAGAGCACCAATAAACTGTTCTGCACCAATTGGTGGTCCGTGCTCCGTTTGTGGTGAGGATTCCCAGGTGGTTGACGGAGTTGTTGTGGATATATATATATATATATATATATATTCTTTCGAAGGTTTGCTCAGAGACAGGAGGGGTCTGCATGGAGGAAGGGTTCCTCCATGATCTGCGTGGCATGCAAATTCATTCAGCAAGCAGAGTCTCATTCGGAGGCTCAATGGAGGGCTGCTTGCACCTGTCCTAAAGAAACGTGAGCAAATCAACCCACTGGAGGGATTTGAAAGTGCAAATTGACTGCAAGTCCCAGCGTGCATGTGGAAAGCGGATAAAATGAACTGGCACACCAGAGGCCAATTAAAGTATAAATAGCACGCAGGGGACGAGACAGCGCACATTATCGGATTTCACTCACGCAGGCCTCTGACGAAGGGGAAAGAATTCCCAGAAACGCGTAAGGCCAAAGGACTAAAAAACGGAATGAGAAGCTGCTTGTTTAAATAAATTAAGGTTGTTGCCTACCTGCCTGGGAGGGCAACCATTTGGAGCAAATGTGCAATTGCATATATATATATATATTCACTGAAAAAATCACAGGTTTCAGGGACGTTATAGTTAGGAATTAGCATTTAAAAAACCTTTGACATTCACTGAAAAAACCACAGGTTTCAGGGACGTTATAGTTAGAAATTAGCATTTAAAAAACCTTAGAAAGTCACTGAAAAAAACCACAGGTTTCAGGGACGTTATAGTTAGTTGGACATTTCACTCGTAGAAAACCAGAAATTTTGGCCGTTTTAGTTAGTTGAGCTAACTATAACTCGCGCTCCCACAATGCACTGCTGATGACGTCACATATTACATCACTCATTACATGGTCAGTGACATCTTTGATGACATCACTGATGACATCTCAAATGACATCACTGATGACATCATACACTTAATATCTGACGCACCTCCTCACACCCTAATATAACCTTTCATACACCCACTCAAATACAGACTACCATTCTCGAAACCATAGATACACCAATACCAGTTAGTACATACCCACTCACTGATTCATAGGTCTACACACATCCACTCATTCACCGATACAGTCACTCATATATGCAGTCAATCATCAATACAGCCTTTGATATATGCACTCAGAAAGAAGCAAGAGAGTTGCAGAAAGAAACAAAAGAAGTGCTGAAAGAAGGAACAGAGGTGCAGAAAGAGGCAAGAGGGGTGCAGAAAGAGGCATGAGTGGTGCAAAAAGAGGCAAGAGGGATGCAGAAAGAGGGAAGAGGGGTGAGAAAGAGGCAAGAGGGGTACAGAAAGAGGGAAGAGGGGTGTGAAAGAGGCACGAGGGGTACAGAAAGAAGGAAGAGGCATGCAGAAAGAAGCAAGAGAGTTGCAGAAAGAAACAAAAGAAGTGCAGAAAGAAGGAACAGAGGTGCAGAAAGAGGCAAGAGGGGTGCAGAAAGAGGCAAGAGTGGTGCAAAAAGAGGCAAGAGGGATGCAGAAAGTGGGAAGAGTGGTGCAGAAAGAAGAATAAGGGTTACAGAAAGAAGGGACAGAGGTGCAGAAAGAAGCAAGAGAAGTGCAGAAAGAAGCAACAGAGGTGCAGAAAGAGGGATGAGGGGTGGAGAAAGAGGCAAGAGAAGTACAGAAAGAAGCAACAGATGCCAAAAGGTGGAACAGAGGAAGAGAAAGTGGCAAGAGGGGTGCAGAAAGAAGCAAGAGAGGAGCAGAAAGAAACAAAAGAAGTGCAGAAAGAAGGAACAGAGGTGCAGAAAGAGGCAAGAGGGGTGCAGAAAGAGGCAAGAGCGGTGCAAAAAGAGGGAAGAGGGGTGCAGAAACAGGCATGATTTTGCAGAAAGAAGCAAAACACGTGCAGAAAGAAACAAAAGAAGTACAGAAAGAAGAAAACGGGGGTGCAGAAAGAGGCAAGAGGGGTGCAGAAAGAGGGAAGAGGGGTGAAGATAGAAGCACGAGTGGTGCAGAAAAAAGCAAGAGAGGTGTAGAAAGAAGCAAGAGGAGTGCAGAAAGAAGCAACAGAGGTGCTGAAAGAGGGAAGAGGGGTGCAAAAAGAGGGAAGAGGGTGCAGAAAGAGGCACAAGGGTGCAGAAAGAAGCAAGACACGTGCAGAAAGAAACAAAAGAAGTACAGAAAGAAGGAACAGAGGTGCAGAAAGAGGCAAGAGGGTGCAGAAAGAGGCACGAGGGGTGCAGAAAGAAGCAAGAGAAGTGTAGAAATCAGCAAGAGAAGTGCAGAAAGAAGCAAGAAAGGTGCAGAAGGACGGATGAGGGGCGGAGAAAGAGGCAAGCGAAGTGCAGAAAGAAGCAACAGAGATGAATAAAGGGGGAAGGGGGTGGGGAAAGAGGCAAGAGGGTGCAGAAAAAAGCAAGAGAGGTGCAGAAAGAAACAAAAGAAGTGCAGAAAGAAGAAAACAGGGTGCAGAAAGAGGCAAGAGGGGTGCAGAAAGAGGGAAGAGGGGTGAAGATAGAAGCACGAGTGGTGCAGAAAAAAGCAAGAGAGGTGTAGAAAGAAGCAAGAGGAGTGCAGAAAGAAGCAACAGAGGTGCAGAAAGAGGCAAGAGGTGTGCAGAAAGAGGGAAGAGGGGTGTAGAAAGAGGCACAAGGGGTATAGAAAGAAGCAAGAGAGATGGAGAAAGAAGCAAGAGAAATGCATAAAGAAGCAACAGAGATGCAGAAAGGGGGAAGTGGGGTGGGGAAAGAGGCAAGAGGGATATAGAAAGAAACAAGAGAGATGCAGAAAGAAACAAAAGAAATGCAGAAAGAAGGAGCAGAGGTGCAGAAAGAGGCATGAGGGGTACAGGAAGAGGGAAGAGGGGTGTGAAAGAGGCACGGGGGGTATAGAAAGAAGCAAGAGGCGTGCAGAAAGAAGCAAGAGAGTTGCAGAAAGAAACAAAAGAAGTGCAGAAGAAGGAACAGAGGTGCAGAAAGAGGCAAGAGGGGTGCAGAAAGAGGGAAGAGGGGTGCAGAAAGAGGCAAAAGGGTTGCCGAAAGAAGGGGCAGAGGTGCAGAAAGAAGCTAGAGAAGTGCAGAAAGAAGCAAGAGAAGTGCAGAAAGAAGCAACAGAGGTGCAGAAAGAGGGATGAGGGGTGGAAAAAGAGGCAAGAGAAGTGCAGAAAGAAGCAACAGAGATGCACAAAGGGAGAACAGGGATGGAGAAAGTGGCAAGAGGGGTGCAGAAAGAAGCAACAGAGGTGCAGAAAGAGGCAAGAGGGGTGCAGAAAGAGGAAAGAGGGGTGCAGAAAGAAGCACAAGTGGTACAGAAAGAAGCAAGAGATGTGCAGAAAGAAGCAAGAGTAGTGCAGAAAGAAGCAAGAGGGGTGCAAAAAAGGGGAGAGGGTTGCAGAAAGAAGCAATGGATGTGCAGCAAGAAAAAAAGAAGTGCAAAAAGAAGGAACAGAGGTGCAGAAAGAGACAACAGGGGTGAAGAAAGAGGGAAGAGGGGTGGAGAAAGAGGCAAGGGGGTTGCAGAAAGAAGGGGCAGAGGTGCAGAAAGAAGCTAGAGAAGTGCAGAAAGAAGCAACAGAGGTGCAGAAAGAGGGATGAGGGGTGGAAAAAGAGGCAAGAGAAGTGCAGAAAGAAGCAACAGAGATGCACAAAGGGAGAACAGGGGTGGAGAAAGTGGCAAGAGGGTGCAGAAAGAAGCAATAGAGGTGCAGAAAGAGGCAAGAGGGGTGCAGAAAGAGGGAAGAGGGGTACAGAAAGAAGCACAAGTTATGCAGAAAGAAGCAAGAGATGTGCAGAAAGAAACAAGAGAGGTGCAGAAAGAGGCAAGAGGGGTGCAAAAAAAGGGAAGAGGGTGCAGAAAGAGGCACGAGGGGTGCAGAAAGAAGCAATAGATGTGCAGCAAGAAACAAAAGAAGTGCAGAAAGAAGGAACAGAGGTGCAAAAAGAGACAACAGGGGTGAAGAAAGAGGAAAGGGGTGGAGAAAGAGGCAAGGGGTGCAGAAAGAAGCAAGAGAGCTTCAGAAAGAAACAAAAGAAGTGCAGAAAGCGGCAAAAGGGTGCAGAAAGAAGCGAGAGGTGCAGAAAGAAAGAAAAGAAGTGCAGAAAGAAGTACCAGAGGTGCAGAAAGAGGCAAGAGAGGTGCACAAAGAGGGAAGAGGGGTGTGAAAGAGGCACAAGGAGTGCAGCAAGAAGCAAGAGGAGTACAGAAAGAAGAAACAGAGGTGCAGAAAGAGGCAAGAGGGGTGCAAAAAGAGGGAAGAGGGGTACAGAAAGAGACAAAAGGGGTGCAGACAGAAGTGACAGGTGCAGAAAGAAACAAAAGAAGTGCAGGAAGAAGGAACAGAGGTGCAGAAAGAGGCAAGAGGGTGCAGGAAGAGGGGTGCAGAAAGAGGCACGAGGGGGGCAGAAAGAAGCAAGAGAGGTGGAGAAAGCAACAGAGGTGCAGAAAGAGGGAAGAGGGGTGGAGAAAGAGACAAGAGAAGTGCAGAAACAAGCAACGGAGATGCAGAAAGGGGGAAGAGGGTTAGAGAAAGGGACAAGAGGGGTGCAGAAAGAAGTGAGAGAGGTGCAGAAAGAAACAAAGGAAGTTCAGAAAGAAGGAACAGAGGTGCAGAAAGAGGCAGGAGGTTTGCAGAAAGGTGGAAGAGGAGTGCAGAAAGAGGATGAGGGATGCAGAAAGAGGCACGAGGGGTGCAGAAAGAAGCAAGTGAGATGCAGAAAGAAGCAAGAGAAATGCATAAAGAAGCAACAGAGATACAGAAAGGGGGACGTGGGGTGGAGAAAGAGACAAGAGGGATACAGAAAGAAACAAGAGAGGTGCAGAAAGAAACAAAAGAAGTGCAGAAAGAAGGAACAGAGGTGAAGAAAGAGGCAAGAGAGGTGCAGAAAGAGGGAAGAGGGGTGTGAAAGAGGCATGAGGGTTGCAGAAAGAAACAATAGAGTTGCAGAAAGAAACAAAAGAAGTGCAGAAAGAAGGAACAGTGGTGGAGAAAGAAGCAAGAGAAGTGCAGAAAGAAGCAACAGAGGTGCAGAAAGAGGTATGAGGGGTGGAGAAAGAGGCAAGCGAAGTGCAGAAAGAAGCAACAGATGAAAAAAGGGGGAAGAGGGGTGGAGAAAGAGGCAATAGGGGTGCAGAAAGAAGCAAGAGAGGTACAGAAATAAACAAAAGAAGTGCAGAAAGAAGGAACAGAGGTGCAGAAAGAGGCAAGAGGGGTGCAGAAAGAGGCATGAGTGGTGCAAAAAGAGGCAAGAGGGATGCAGAAAGAGGGAAGAGGGGTGAGAAAGAGGCAAGAGGGGTACGGGAAGAGGGGTGTGAAAGAGGCACGAGGGGTACAGAAAGAAGGAAGAGGCATGCAGAAAGAAGCAAGAGAGTTGCAGAAAGAAACAAAAGAAGTGCAGAAAGAAGGAACAGAGGTGCAGAAAGAGGCAAGAGGGGTGCAGAAAGAGGCAAGAGTGGTGCAAAAAGAGGCAAGAGGGATGCAGAAAGTGGGAAGAGTGGTGCAGAAAGAAGAATAAGGGTTACAGAAAGAAGGGACAGAGGTGCAGAAAGAAGCAAGAGAAGTGCAGAAAGAAGCAACAGAGGTGCAGAAAGAGGGATGAGGGGTGGAGAAAGAGGCAAGAGAAGTACAGAAAGAAGCAACAGATGCCAAAAGGTGGAACAGAGGAAGAGAAAGTGGCAAGAGGGGTGCAGAAAGAAGCAAGAGAGGAGCAGAAAGAAACAAAAGAAGTGCAGAAAGAAGGAACAGAGGTGCAGAAAGAGGCAAGAGGGGTGCAGAAAGAGGCAAGAGCGGTGCAAAAAGAGGAAGAGGGGTGCAGAAACAGGCATGATTTTGCAGAAAGAAGCAAAACACGTGCAGAAAGAAACAAAAGAAGTACAGAAAGAAGAAAACGGGGGTGCAGAAAGAGGCAAGAGGGGTGCAGAAAGAGGGAAGAGGGGTGAAGATAGAAGCACGAGTGGTGCAGAAAAAAGCAAGAGAGGTGTAGAAAGAAGCAAGAGGAGTGCAGAAAGAAGCAACAGAGGTGCTGAAAGAGGGAAGAGGGGTGCAAAAAGAGGGAAGAGGGGTGCAGAAAGAGGCACAAGGGTGCAGAAAGAAGCAAGACACGTGCAGAAAGAAACAAAAGAAGTACAGAAAGAAGGAACAGAGGTGCAGAAAGAGGCAAGAGGGTGCAGAAAGAGGCACGAGGGGTGCAGAAAGAAGCAAGAGAAGTGTAGAAATCAGCAAGAGAAGTGCAGAAAGAAGCAAGAAAGGTGCAGAAGGACGGATGAGGGGCGGAGAAAGAGGCAAGCGAAGTGCAGAAAGAAGCAACAGAGATGAATAAAGGGGGAAGGGGGTGGGGAAAGAGGCAAGAGGGGTGCAGAAAAAAGCAAGAGAGGTGCAGAAAGAAACAAAAGAAGTGCAGAAAGAAGAAAACAGGGTGCAGAAAGAGGCAAGAGGGGTGCAGAAAGAGGGAAGAGGGGTGAAGATAGAAGCACGAGTGGTGCAGAAAAAAGCAAGAGAGGTGTAGAAAGAAGCAAGAGGAGTGCAGAAAGAAGCAACAGAGGTGCAGAAAGAGGCAAGAGGTGTGCAGAAAGAGGGAAGAGGGGTGTAGAAAGAGGCACAAGGGGTATAGAAAGAAGCAAGAGAGATGGAGAAAGAAGCAAGAGAAATGCATAAAGAAGCAACAGAGATGCAGAAAGGGGGAAGTGGGGTGGGGAAAGAGGCAAGAGGGATATAGAAAGAAACAAGAGAGATGCAGAAAGAAACAAAAGAAATGCAGAAAGAAGGAGCAGAGGTGCAGAAAGAGGCATGAGGGGTACAGGAAGAGGGAAGAGGGGTGTGAAAGAGGCACGGGGGGTATAGAAAGAAGCAAGAGGCGTGCAGAAAGAAGCAAGAGAGTTGCAGAAAGAAACAAAAGAAGTGCAGAAGAAGGAACAGAGGTGCAGAAAGAGGCAAGAGGGGTGCAGAAAGAGGGAAGAGGGGTGCAGAAAGAGGCAAAAGGGTTGCCGAAAGAAGGGGCAGAGGTGCAGAAAGAAGCTAGAGAAGTGCAGAAAGAAGCAAGAGAAGTGCAGAAAGAAGCAACAGAGGTGCAGAAAGAGGGATGAGGGGTGGAAAAAGAGGCAAGAGAAGTGCAGAAAGAAGCAACAGAGATGCACAAAGGGAGAACAGGGATGGAGAAAGTGGCAAGAGGGGTGCAGAAAGAAGCAACAGAGGTGCAGAAAGAGGCAAGAGGGGTGCAGAAAGAGGAAAGAGGGTGCAGAAAGAAGCACAAGTGGTACAGAAAGAAGCAAGAGATGTGCAGAAAGAAGCAAGAGTAGTGCAGAAAGAAGCAAGAGGGGTGCAAAAAAGGGGAGAGGGTTGCAGAAAGAAGCAATGGATGTGCAGCAAGAAAAAAAGAAGTGCAAAAAGAAGGAACAGAGGTGCAGAAAGAGACAACAGGGGTGAAGAAAGAGGGAAGAGGGGTGGAGAAAGAGGCAAGGGGTTGCAGAAAGAAGGGGCAGAGGTGCAGAAAGAAGCTAGAGAAGTGCAGAAAGAAGCAACAGAGGTGCAGAAAGAGGGATGAGGGGTGGAAAAAGAGGCAAGAGAAGTGCAGAAAGAAGCAACAGAGATGCACAAAGGGAGAACAGGGGTGGAGAAAGTGGCAAGAGGGGTGCAGAAAGAAGCAATAGAGGTGCAGAAAGAGGCAAGAGGGGTGCAGAAAGAGGGAAGAGGGGTACAGAAAGAAGCACAAGTTATGCAGAAAGAAGCAAGAGATGTGCAGAAAGAAACAAGAGAGGTGCAGAAAGAGGCAAGAGGGGTGCAAAAAAAGGGAAGAGGGGTGCAGAAAGAGGCACGAGGGGTGCAGAAAGAAGCAATAGATGTGCAGCAAGAAACAAAAGAAGTGCAGAAAGAAGGAACAGAGGTGCAAAAAGAGACAACAGGGGTGAAGAAAGAGGAAAGGGGGTGGAGAAAGAGGCAAGGGGGTGCAGAAAGAAGCAAGAGAGCTTCAGAAAGAAACAAAAGAAGTGCAGAAAGCGGCAAAAGGGGTGCAGAAAGAAGCGAGAGGTGCAGAAAGAAAGAAAAGAAGTGCAGAAAGAAGTACCAGAGGTGCAGAAAGAGGCAAGAGAGGTGCACAAAGAGGGAAGAGGGGTGTGAAAGAGGCACAAGGAGTGCAGCAAGAAGCAAGAGGAGTACAGAAAGAAGAAACAGAGGTGCAGAAAGAGGCAAGAGGGGTGCAAAAAGAGGGAAGAGGGGTACAGAAAGAGACAAAAGGGGTGCAGACAGAAGTGACAGGTGCAGAAAGAAACAAAAGAAGTGCAGGAAGAAGGAACAGAGGTGCAGAAAGAGGCAAGAGGGTGCAGGAAGAGGGGTGCAGAAAGAGGCACGAGGGGGGCAGAAAGAAGCAAGAGAGGTGGAGAAAGCAACAGAGGTGCAGAAAGAGGGAAGAGGGGTGGAGAAAGAGACAAGAGAAGTGCAGAAACAAGCAACGGAGATGCAGAAAGGGGGAAGAGGGTTAGAGAAAGGGACAAGAGGGGTGCAGAAAGAAGTGAGAGAGGTGCAGAAAGAAACAAAGGAAGTTCAGAAAGAAGGAACAGAGGTGCAGAAAGAGGCAGGAGGTTTGCAGAAAGGTGGAAGAGGAGTGCAGAAAGAGGATGAGGGATGCAGAAAGAGGCACGAGGGGTGCAGAAAGAAGCAAGTGAGATGCAGAAAGAAGCAAGAGAAATGCATAAAGAAGCAACAGAGATACAGAAAGGGGGACGTGGGGTGGAGAAAGAGACAAGAGGGATACAGAAAGAAACAAGAGAGGTGCAGAAAGAAACAAAAGAAGTGCAGAAAGAAGGAACAGAGGTGAAGAAAGAGGCAAGAGAGGTGCAGAAAGAGGGAAGAGGGGTGTGAAAGAGGCATGAGGGTTGCAGAAAGAAACAATAGAGTTGCAGAAAGAAACAAAAGAAGTGCAGAAAGAAGGAACAGTGGTGGAGAAAGAAGCAAGAGAAGTGCAGAAAGAAGCAACAGAGGTGCAGAAAGAGGTATGAGGGGTGGAGAAAGAGGCAAGCGAAGTGCAGAAAGAAGCAACAGATGAAAAAAGGGGGAAGAGGGGTGGAGAAAGAGGCAATAGGGGTGCAGAAAGAAGCAAGAGAGGTACAGAAATAAACAAAAGAAGTGCAGAAAGAAGGAACAGAGGTGCAGAAAGAGGCAAGAGGGGTGCAGAAAGAGGCATGAGTGGTGCAAAAAGAGGCAAGAGGGATGCAGAAAGAGGGAAGAGGGGTGAGAAAGAGGCAAGAGGGGTACGGGAAGAGGGGTGTGAAAGAGGCACGAGGGGTACAGAAAGAAGGAAGAGGCATGCAGAAAGAAGCAAGAGAGTTGAGAAAGAAACAAAAGAAGTGCAGAAAGAAGGAACAGAGGTGCAGAAAGAGGCAAGAGGGGTGCAGAAAGAGGCAAGAGTGGTGCAAAAAGAGGCAAGAGGGATGCAGAAAGTGGGAAGAGTGGTGCAGAAAGAAGAATAAGGGTTACAGAAAGAAGGGACAGAGGTGCAGAAAGAAGCAAGAGAAGTGCAGAAAGAAGCAACAGAGGTACAGAAAGAGGGATGAGGGGTGGAGAAAGAGGCAAGAGAAGTACAGAAAGAAGCAACAGATGCCAAAAGGTGGAACAGAGGAAGAGAAAGTGGCAAGAGGGGTGCAGAAAGAAGCAAGAGAGGAGCAGAAAGAAACAAAAGAAGTGCAGAAAGAAGGAACAGAGGTGCAGAAAGAGGCAAGAGGGGTGCAGAAAGAGGCAAGAGCGGTGCAAAAAGAGGGAAGAGGGGTGCAGAAACAGGCACGATTTTGCAGAAAGAAGCAAGACACGTGCAGAAAGAAACAAAAGAAGTACAGAAAGAAGAAAACGGGGGTGCAGAAAGAGGCAAGAGGGGTGCAGAAAGAGGGAAGAGGGGTGAAGATAGAAGCACGAGTGGTGCAGAAAAAAGCAAGAGAGGTGTAGAAAGAAGCAAGAGGAGTGCAGAAAGAAGCAACAGAGGTGCTGAAAGAGGCAAGAGGGGTGCAAAAAGAGGGAAGAGGGGTGCAGAAAGAGGCACAAGGGTGCAGAAAGAAGCAAGACACGTGCAGAAAGAAACAAAAGAAGTACAGAAAGAAGGAACAGAGGTGCAGAAAGAGGCAAGAGGGTGCAGAAAGAGGCACGAGGGGTGCAGAAAGAAGCAAGAGAAGTGCAGAAATCAGCAAGAGAAGTGCAGAAAGAAGCAAGAAAGGTGCAGAAGGACGGATGAGGGGCGGAGAAAGAGGCAAGCGAAGTGCAGAAAGAAGCAACAGAGATGAATAAAGGGGGAAGGGGGTGGAGAAAGAGGCAAGAGGGGTGCAGAAAGAAGCAAGAGAGGTGCAGAAAGAAACAAAAGAAGTGCAGAAAGAAGAAAACAAGGTGCAGAAAGAGGCAAGAGGGGTGCAGAAAGAGGGAAGAGGGGTGAAGATAGAAGCACGAGTGGTGCAGAAAAAAGCAAGAGAGGTGTAGAAAGAAGCAAGAGGAGTGCAGAAAGAAGCAACAGAGGTACAGAAAGAGGCAAGAGGTGTGCAGAAAGAGGGAAGAGGGGTGTAGAAAGAGGCACAAGGGGTATAGAAAGAAACAAGAGAGATGGAGAAAGAAGCAAGAGAAATGCATAAAGAAGCAACAGAGATGCAGAAAGGGGGAAGTGGGGTGGGGAAAGAGGCAAGAGGGATATAGAAAGAAACAAGAGAGATGCAGAAAGAAACAAAAGAAATGCAGAAAAAAGGAGCAGAGGTGCAGAAAGAGGCATGAGGGGTACAGGAAGAGGGAAGAGGGGTGTGAAAGAGGCACGAGGGGTATAGAAAGAAGCAAGAGGCGAGCAGAAAGAAGCAAGAGAGTTGCAGAAAGAAACAAAAGAAGTGCAGAAGAAGGAACAGAGGTGCAGAAAGAGGCAAGAGGGGTGCAGAAAGAGGGAAGAGGGGTGCAGAAAGAGGCAAAAGGGTTGCCGAAAGAAGGGGCAGAGGTGCAGAAAGAAGCTAGAGAAGTGCAGAAAGAAGCAAGAGAAGTGCAAAAAGAAGCAACAGAGGTGCAGAAAGAGGGATGAGGGGTGGAAAAAGAGGCAAGAGAAGTGCAGAAAGAAGCAACAGAGATGCACAAAGGGAGAACATGGATGGAGAAAGTGGCAAGAGGGGTGCAGAAAGAAGCAACAGAGGTGCAGAAAGAGGCAAGAGGGGTGCAGAAAGAGGAAAGAGGGGTGCAGAAAGAAGCACAAGTGGTACAGAAAGAAGCAAGAGATGTGCAGAAAGAAGCAAGAGTAGTGCAGAAAGAAGCAAGAGGGGTGCAAAAAAGGGGAGAGGGTTGCAGAAAGAAGCAATGGATGTGCAGCAAGAAAAAAAAGAAGTGCAAAAAGAAGGAACAGAGGTGCAGAAAGAGACAACAGGGGTGAAGAAAGAGGGAAGAGGGGTGGAGAAAGAGGCAAGGGGGTTGCAGAAAGAAGGGGCAGAGGTGCAGAAAGAAGCTAGAGAAGTGCAGAAAGAAGCAACAGAGGTGCAGAAAGAGGGATGAGGGGTGGAAAAAGAGGCAAGAGAAGTGCAGAAAGAAGCAACAGAGATGCACAAAGGGAGAACAGGGGTGGAGAAAGTGGCAAGAGGGGTGCAGAAAGAAGCAATAGAGGTGCATAAAGAGGCAAGAGGGGTGCAGAAAGAGGGAAGAGGGGTACAGAAAGAAGCACAAGTTATGCAGAAAGAAGCAAGAGATGTGCAGAAAGAAGCAAGAGAGGTGCAGAAAGAGGCAAGAGGGGTGCAAAAAAAGGGAAGAGGGGTGCAGAAAGAGGCACGAGGGGTGCAGAAAGAAGCAATAGATGTGCAGCAAGAAACAAAAGAAGTGCAGAAAGAAGGAACAGAGGTGCAGAAAGAGACAACAGGGGTGAAGAAAGAGGAAAGGGGGGTGGAGAAAGAGGCAAGGGGGTGCAGAAAGAAGCAAGAGAGCTTCAGAAAGAAACAAAAGAAGTGCAGAAAGCGGCAAAAGGGGTGCAGAAAGAAGCGAGAGGTGCAGAAAGAAAGAAAAGAAGTGCAGAAAGAAGTACCAGAGGTGCAGAAAGAGGCAAGAGAGGTGCACAAAGAGGGAAGAGGGGTGTGAAAGAGGCACAAGGAGTGCAGCAAGAAGCAAGAGGAGTACAGAAAGAAGAAACAGAGGTGCAGAAAGAGGCAAGAGGGGTGCAAAAAGAGGGAAGAGGGGTACAGAAAGAGACAAAAAGGGTGCAGACAGGTGCAGAAAGAAACAAAAGAAGTGCAGGAAGAAGGAACAGAGGTGCAGAAAGAGGCAAGAGGGTGCAGGAAGAGGGGTGCAGAAAGAGGCACGAGGGGTGCAGAAAGAAGCAAGAGAGGTGCAGAAAGCAACAGAGGTGCAGAAAGAGGGAAGAGGGGTGGAGAAAGAGACAAGAGAAGTGCAGAAACAAGCAACGGAGATGCAGAAAGGGGGAAGAGGGTTAGAGAAAGGGACAAGAGGGGTGCAGAAAGAAGTGAGAGAGGTGCAGAAAGAAACAAAGGAAGTTCAGAAAGAGGATGAGGGATGCAGAAAGAGGCACAAGGGGTGCAGAAAGAAGCAAGTGAGATGCAGAAAGAAGCAAGAGAAATGCATAAAGAAGCAACAGAGATACAGAAAGGGGGACGTGGGGTGGAGAAAGAGACAAGAGGGATACAGAAAGAAACAAGAGAGGTGCAGAAAGAAACAAAAGAAGTGCAGAAAGAAGGAACAGAGGTGAAGAAAGAGGCAAGAGAGGTGCAGAAAGAGGGAAGAGGGGTGTGAAAGAGGCATGAGGGTTGCAGAAAGAAGCAATAGAGTTGCAGAAAGAAACAAAAGAAGTGCAGAAAGAAGGAACAGTGGTGGAGAAAGAGGCAAGAGGGGTGCTGAAAGAGGGAAGAGGGATGCAGTAAGAGGCACAAAGGTTGCAGAAAGAAGGGACAGAGGTGCAGAAAGAAGCAAGAGAAGTGCAGAAAGAAGCAACAGAGGTGCAGAAAGAGGTATGAGGGGTGGAGAAAGAGGCAAGCGAAGTGCAGAAAGAAGCAACAGATGAAAAAAGGGGGAAGAGGGGTGGAGAAAGAGGCAATAGGGGTGCAGAAAGAAGCAAGAGAGGTACAGAAATAAACAAAAGAAGTGCAGAAAGAAGGAACGGAGGTGCAGAAAGAGGGAAGAGGGGTGCACAAAGAAGCAAGTGAGGTTCAGAAAGAGGCAACAGAGGTGCAGAAAGTAGATATGATTTGCAGAAAGAGGCAAGAGAAGTGCAGAAAAAGAAAGAAAGGTGCAGAAAGAAGCAACAGAAATGCAGAAAGAGGGAAGAGAGGCGCAGAAAGAAGCAAGAGTGGCTTGCACACCATTAGTACCAATTTAACACCCACATTTAGCAATAAGTAACAGGTGACCATTCGAGGTTTGCACAGGACCTTCCACCACGCTGTAACACTTGTCGCTGCATTTTTGGTAACGTTTCAGCCATTTGAGCTAGAAACAAGGCTTTTTTTGTTCAAATCTGCAGATTAGGCAGCAGATGATGGATTATGTGGTTAATGCGGAAAATGTATAATTGAGTGAAAGTCGGTGTAGCCAAACAGTCGCATAATTCCAGTGGCCCTGCTCATACCTCTGACTAGGTCCAGAAGTGCTCCTCAGTGATTCCTTCTTTTTTTGTCCCATTGGGTTCATAGCTTAGCTTCTATGGAAACAAGGAAGACTAAACCTGAGGTTACCACTCCACAACACAGATTACCATACCACATAATTACTCTCCATAACACATAATCCCACCCTACATAATTCCTATACACTAAATACCACATACTTTCTATCCACATAATTTCACTGCACAACATACCACATAATTCCACTACACACAACGTACATCCACTCCACTCCAAAAAATGCCAATAGCTCTAACTCTTGCAAATGCGAGACCTAATACATTACAAATGCTTCTTTAACTGGTAGTCGCGTTTGTAGAGTGGTGGAGAAAGGGGGCTGGGCCTCCAACCAGCGCTCAGGAATTCCACTGCGTAGGACTTACAAGGGGTACAAGGAGGGGTTCTTGGCCCCCAAAGTCCCTCAGGAGTACAGTGGACTTCATCCCCCAACCAGCACTGTGCCAGGAGGCGTGTTTGCAGAGTGGTGGAGAAAGGGGGGCATGGCCTCCGAAGACCTCTTAGCAATCCCACTGTGTGGGACTTAATGGAGGTAACAGGAGGGGTAGTTGGCCCCCAAGGGGGCCAACTACCCCTCCTATTAAGTACCCCTCCAGTAAGTCCCACACAGCAGCACGCCACGCCCCCTTTCCCCACCACTCTGCAAACGCACTCTCTGGCACGCTCTTGGATGGGGATTAAAGTCCACTTCGCTGCTGGGGGTCCTTAGGGGCCAACTAGCCTACTTGTTACCTCCAGTAAGCCCCACACAGTGGGATTGCTGAGAGGTGGACACAGTCCATGCCTTCTTTGTCCACCACTCTGCAAACGCACATGCTGGCGCGCTCTTGGTTGGGGGATGAAGTCCCCTTGCCTCCTGAGGGTCCCTGGGGTCCAACTAGCCCTCCTGTTACCTCCAGTAAGCCCCACACAGCTGGATTTCTGAGAGTGGTCCGAGGCCACGCCCCCTTTTTACACCACTCTGCAAACGCGCCGCCTGGTGCACTGCTGCTCGGGGGATGAAGTCCACTTCAGTCCTGAGGTCCTCAGGACACAAGAGGACCTCATTACTCCACCAGCAGTGCGCCAATAGGCGCGTTTGCAGAGTGGTGTAAAAAGGGGCGTGGCATCAGACCACCTCTCAGCAAACCCACTGTGTGGGGCCTACTGGAGGTACATGGTGGGCTAGTTGGCCCCTAAGGACCCTTAGCATTCAAGGGAAGTTAATCCCCCAATCCAGAATTTGCCAGGAGGCGCGTTTGCAGAGTGGTGCAGGGAGAGGGCAGGGCCTCCAGCAAGATCCAGGCTTTTCTTTTTGTATTTTTATAAGGGGGGCTGTGCGGCACCCCTTCTTTTAGTATTTTTTGGGCCTTCGGGACCCCATCCCCCGGGGCATGTCCTCGTTTATATTTTTTATTATTTGTACATGCGGCCCCCCTTCCCTGGACCACTTTTGGCCCCGGGAACCCCATCCCCCAGGGCCTGGCCTTATTTTTTTCTCCTTTTAAATTATTTATATGGGAGGGGGGCTGCGTGGCCCCCCTTCCCTGTGCCACTTTTTGCCCCGGGGACCCCACCCCCCTGGGCTTGGCCAGCCTTGATTTTTTATTTTGGAGGGGGCTGTGTGGCCCCCCTCCTGAGGCCAATTATGGCCCTGGGGACCCCATCCCCCGGGTCCTGCGGGAGCCGGCATTGCTTTTGTACAAGGGGAGCTGCTGAGATGCAGCTCCCCTTGTCCAAAAGCAATCTGCTTCACTTCATGGAAGCGAGAGCAGGTTCCCTGCTCTCGCTTCCATGAAGTGAAGCAGTTTAGTTTAGTTTAGTTTAAGCATTTGTAGAGCGCATGGTTACACCACCGGTGTGTCCCCGCGCTAAGACGCTCAATAGGAGAGAAAGGGCATGTGAGACAAGCGGACTACAGTGGTAGAGGTACTATGACCCCTAAGACCGATCGGACTTCACATATAGCCATGTTTTCAGTTGCCTACAAAATCTTTTTTCGCATGGCTCTACTCGGAGTTCAATAGGCAACCTGTTCCACATTTTTGCTGCCTTATATCTAAAAGAGCGCTCGCCCATTCTAGCTCTAAATATTCTAGGCACCGTAGCCAATGCCAGCTCTGAAGATCTTAGACTGCGGCCAGGGATGTACTTGGTTATTAATGAATGGAGATACTTCGGGCCTTTGTTTAGTAAGATACGGTGGCAGTAGCACATTGCCTTGAAGGACACTCTTTTCTCCACTGGTAGCCAATGCAAAGCTTCCAGTGCTTTCTTAGTGTTAGACCTTCTAGGGAGGCTAAGTACCAGCCGTGCGGCTGCATTTTGGACCCTCTGTAGTTTTGCTAGACCTTGTTTAGTAGCTCCAAGGTACAGTACATTTCCGTAGTCTAATTGGGAGGTAATGACTGCGTGTACTATAGTCTTCCTGGAGTTAGCTGGTAGGAGGTTCAGGATTTTACGCAGGACCCTCATAGCACCATAGCATTTGCCAGCCACTTTACGTATTTGGGAGTCAAAAGTAAGTCCGGAATCCATCCAGACTCCGAGATTCTTGACTACGGGCTTAGGGGTAGGGAATTGGCCTAGGGATTCAGGCCACCAGGCGGATGACTATATGGACGGGGTTTTGCCAACCACCAGCACTTCAGTTTTGCTCCCATTTAATTTGAGGCAATGATTTGACATCCAGTCCGCGACCTCATCTAGGCACTCTGCAAAACGGATGGGGGCCTGATTATTCTCCTGTGATAACATCACAATTACCTGTGTATCATCAGCATAGGAGACGAACGATACTTTATATTTCTCCACTAGTTCTGCAAGCGGCCCCACATATAGGTTGAACAGGGTGGGGCTCAAAATGGAGCCCTGTGGCACCCCCTGTGCCAAAGGAAAACTTTCCGATACAGAGGACTGCTGCCTGACTTGGAAACTTCGTGCTGAGAGAAAAGATTTCATCCAACCAAGAGCACTATGCCTAATGCCACATTTCTCTAGCCTCTGCAGAAGTATTTTATGGGAGACAGTATCAAACGCCGCACTTAGGTCAAGCAGGATTAGTGCGGCTGTTTGGCCTTCATCTGCATATTTCCTTAGAGTCTCAGTGGCGATAAGAAGGGCCGACTCAGTGGAGTGGGCCATTCTAAAACCTGACTGAGAGGGATGCAGTATATTATTCCTCTCTACATGTTCTACTAGTTGGATGTTAGTTACTTTCTCTGCAATCTTAGCTACGAAAGGTAGCAGAGAGATAGGGCGAAGATTGTCTAGACTAGTTGACTCCACAGATGGATTTTTTTTTAGTGGCTTAACGATGGCCTGTTTCCATTTATTAGGGACTGTTCCGGTTAGAAAGGAGCACGAAATGAGCTCCTGAATGCGGGGCATGATTGCCTTCGCTCCTTCCATAACTATATTTGGATGGGCTGGGTCCAAAGGGGAGCCAGATTTAATCCCTTTGGCTATGGACGTGAGTTCTTCAAGGTCCTGGATCTTAAAGACATCCAATGTCACCCCTACATGATTCATTTGATTACCCTTGGTCAGCCCCGTACCTTGTTTCGCTTCATCTGGGAAGGTGTCATAAATCTTCATCACTTTTTATGCAAAGAAGTCTGCTACCTTATTACAGTTTTCCACCGAGTCAGGTATCTCCTCCCCCGTCTCCTGGGTTCTGAGGGAGTTCAATATGGAAAACATTTCTTTAGAGGAGTTATTAGCACTCTCAATTTTCTCCGTGTAAAACTTGCAGCAGATTTTCTTAATCAGTATATGGTATCGTTTTAATTCTTTTTTATACTTTTCTTTAACCCCATTGCTGTAGTCCTTCCTCCAGATACGTTCTATTTTTTTGCATTGTTTTCTGGCCACCCTCAGTTCTTCGTTGAACCAAGGTGCCTTTTCTTTCAGCCTCCTGGGCATCCTTGTGCTCCAGGGAGCTGTTTTGTCTAGTGCTTCTGTAATCCAGCCTTCCAGTTGGTTATTAGCCTGATTCACATCGCTGGCTAGTACGGGCTTTGTTTCTTCCAATGCCTGTGTGAAAGAGGCAGAGTTAAAACCTTTCCAAGCCCTAGCGGTAATTTTTTTAGCCTGTTGCTTAGACCTCTTCCTCTGTGATGGGACTGTAAATTGGACTAAGAAATGGTCTGACCAGGGAACAGGCCATGGGGTGTCCACCTCTATCTCCATGATATTTGAGAAAATGGGATCTAGGATATGTCCCCCTTGATGTGTTTTTGTTTTTACACTTTGTGTTAAGTTTAGTGTTAATAGGTCGTTGCAGATAGTAGTTGCCTCGGAGTGAAGTTTATTGTCAAAGTGTAGATTTAAGTCTCCTAACACCATGAAGTTTTTATGTCTGAGAGCATGGTGTGCAATTTCCTCCTCTAAACTTTCCTTGAATTGTGTTACTGGCCCTGGCGGGCGGTAGATTAAATAGCCAACTATGGTATTATCTCCAGTAGCTGCTAAGGTAAAAAGAAGTGCCTCGCACTCCGCAAGTTCTATCTTTTTTATCTCACATTTTGTAGAGGACTTGTGGATTATAGCGATACCGCCGCCTTTTCGACCTTCACGATCCTGCCTTGCTATCCTGAAATCATTGGGAATAGCATCCAACAGGTCAGGAGTGGAGCTTTCATTAAGCCAAGTCTCTGTCAGGAATAGCGCATCCCATGAATTCTCTTTTAACAGATCATGTATTTCATACTTATGTTTGGCCAGAGATCTGCAGTTTAATAGTGCAAGGTGTAGCTTGCCTTCATTTTTCACGGTGTTCTTATATGATAGCGTATTACAGTAGTCACACTTTATTTCCTTATTATCCACCTTGATGGTGTGCTTGCAGAGTGTATTTACGGGCTTAGCCAATCTACGTAACCCATCTGCTGAATATGAGAGTCTGCTTAGTGCCTCTGGACAGCCAGGGTTTCTGACCCCTGGGCCGGTATGGGCGCGGACGGGCGCAGACGGGCTTGCCTTTGGCGCGCCTTAGGCGCGCCAGCGGCGCGCTTGCTGCGTGGCCGGCAACACATCTGTTATTTATATTGTGGGGGAAACACTTGTCAGCATCCGCCTCCCGCCCAGGAAGTGACGCAATGTGTGATTTGCCCCGCCCTCCACGCAATCGGCACTCAGCCGTGATGGACCAGGGCAGGCGTACACGAGGTGAGTAAAAATAGAACTTCAAGATAAAAAGTAAAATTTCCGTGCAACCACGAGTATTTCAAAGTGAACAAGGTAAAAAGACAGCAGTTAAAAACCACTAAAAACGATTATAATAGCACACACACACCGGTTCTCTTACCGAGTGTCTCTGCGCGGCCGGCAACACATCTGTTATTTATATTGTTGGGGAATCCCTTGTCAGCATCCGCCTCCCGCCCAGGAAGTGACGCAATGTGTGATTTGCCCCGCCCTCCACGCAATCGGCACTCAGCCATGATGGACCAGGGCAGGCGTACACGAGGTGAGTAAAAATAGAACTTCAAGATAAAAAGTAAAATTTCCGTGCAACCACGAGTATTTCAAAGTGAACAAGGTAAAAAGACAGCAGTTAAAAACCACTAAAAACGATTATAATAGCACACGCACACCTGTTCTCTAGTGTTTGCAATGACAGGGTGGGAGCAGTGCTCCCGCCCTGCCATTGCAAACTGCAATGTCCCGGGGGTGGGCACCCTGGGACATTGCTGGAGCCGGCCCTGGGGGGTTGCGGTCCCCAGGGCCATGAAGGGCTCCAGGAGGGGGGCCGTGGGCCCCCCTCCCAACATGTATGCAGCCCCGGGGAGGTGGTGGTCCAGGGGGCTGGGGGTCTGCAACGGACCCCCGTATTAACATAATTAGTGCCCCGGGGAGGTGGTGGTCCCCAGGGCAGTGTGGGGAGGGGCAGGAGCCCCCCACACTTCTATAATTTAATTGGAGCCCTGGGGAGGTGGTGGTCCCCGGGGCTTGGGGGGGCCCACGAGGCCCCCCACCCCTATTAAAGTAAAGCCCCGGGGAGGTGTCGGTCCCCGGAGCAGCGTGGGGGGGAAGGAGCCCCCCCAAGCATTTTTTGTAAATAAGCCCCGGGGAGGTGGCGGTCCCCGGGGCTGTGGGGGCCCCCGCACCATAATAAAACATTGCCCCCGGGAGCTGGCCCACCCAGGGGCTTAAAGAAACGAAGCGCAGGAGCCCGCGCTTTGTTTTTTTAAAAATATTTCGCCCAAATTTGCGCATCCAGCGCGAATCCCGTCGTAAATATTAATAAAAATGCATTTTTTGGCCCTGGGGGTCTCATCCCTGGAGGACGCCTAGGGGGTCAGGGTGATTCTACCCTGCCCCTTTTTCTTATTTTTTCTTTTTTTTTCTTGTGACTCGGTTATACTGAGTCACAAGATGGCTGCCAACACCTCTTGGTTTGGAGTGTTGGCAGCCAATTAGAATGAAGCTCGTGCTCGGGAGGGTTCGCGAATCCTCCTCGGCCACCAGATATCAATATTTTTTATTTTTGAATTTCTCAGGAACTACTGAACGATTTACACAATTTTTAGAAAAGCACGCTATCTGAACCAAGACCTACCTTTTTGCCAAATTTGGTGTAATTCAGTTCAGCAGTTCGGGCTGTAGCTTTGTCTAAAGTTTCCTATGGAAATTAACATGGAGAAAACGCGTTTTGGGACCCCCCCTTTTTCTCGGCCCCCGCTTGACGAATCACCCGAAATTTCCAAGACAGGAGCTGACCGGAGCGCCCCATTAGTTTTGAAAATTTCGCAAACATTCATCAAACGGCGCAAAAGATATTGGCAAATCTAAAAACGATTTTCCTATGGAAACTGGGTCCTAACTATAACTACCTACTGGCGACTGCCAGTAGGTAATATATATATATATATATATATATATATATATATATATATATATATATATATATATACAACTTACAGGCCTTGATGAATATGGTACACATACTGATTAAATATGCGGAGATAGACAGGGAAGCAATTTTAATTGAGATTGATCGTGTCAATGGACTTTTGGATGCCACAGGGCAACATGAAGTTATTACAAAGGGGCGTGCTGACATAGACGTTCGAATTAAAGAACATGAAGATACTATCAAGGCACGCAAAGTGTTTAAACTTGCACGTGACCAGAACGACTATGCTACGGGGAGAATTTTCACCTTCTCCAGGAAGTTCGATAACTATAAACGACAGGCCCTTACGAGTAATATATTGGAGCCAGCACGCAGTGCATCCGCTGGTAACTCTGCTGCCGATGTGGAATCTGACACTAATTCTCTCACCTCGAATAGTGATTCGGATGATAGCCGTCTAGTTACGTCTGGGATATCTGGTATTGGTGTCAGCAATTTGACCCCAGGGGAGGAGCTGAATTTTCTCCGAGAGGACCGGAGGCAGACCGTGCGTCCCCGAAACCCTCAGCAGCAGCAAGGAGAACCAGAAATCAATGCAGGACGGAGAGGTGGAACAAGCACCGCAAACAATACCAGCAGAGGGAATACAGCAAGGAAATGTAGATGATGAAGCACACTACCTACAATACAGTCATCAATCTCAATGAGAGAATGTTAACAACAGCAGAAACCCAGCTTTTAATTTTGGGACTGACGTACTGTCCTGTCAATCAGTTTTCATACAATCAAACCAGAATTGATGTCTTTAAGTTTATTAGGAAAGTGAAGCTCATCAAGTATTTCCAACTTAAAAAACCTCCTACAGCTCCATCCAAATTGACATCAAGTATGGTCACCCCGGACGTAAAACTACAGGTGAGGGATATTTCCACATTACAGGCACTACAATCCTTGTCTAATGACGATAGTACCACAAATGAGTCGACACAACAAGTCATGACTGCAATGGGTATTAACATCAGTAAAGCAGCTACCAGTCCTTTCCGCCCTGCATCAACATTTTTACCACTCATGCCAAAGGATGCAGTGGATATTTTTAACGAAAGAGTTGTGGAAGAACTCAAATGACTCAATAAAACCACGATGACAAATCAACGTCGTAGGAATTTCAAAAATGCCCAATACCACACTTTGATCAACAAGTTGAAAAACAATCACGATATCATCATAAACAAATCCGACAAAGGTTGTAACGTTGTACTCTGGCCTAAAAAACAATATCTGGCTGAAGCTAACCGTCATTTGTCGGATGTCCTGTGTTATAGAAAATCTTCTAAACAGGAAATTCGGTTGGCTCAAGAGAAGGTGGGTAAATGCCTCTCACAATGGAAGAGGCAGGGCCTCTTAACGAAAGATGAATTGAATTTCTTAGTAGTGGATCATCCTGTCATCCCCATCCTCTACTTCCTCCCTAAGGTTCATAAAAAGACAGTCCCGATTCCAGGAAGGCCCATTATTTTGGCCCAGAAGAGTATGTTGGAAAGAAGTTCAAAATATGTGGACTACTTTTTACAGCCTCATGTCAGCGCTTTACCATCCTATGTGAAGGACACCTCTGATTTTCTGAGAAAGATTAATGATGTGATATGGCAACCAAATTATTTGCTTGTAGTTATGGACATAGAATCATTGTATACAAGCATTAATCACTCTGATGGATTGGCTGCAATCAAATACTATTTGGATTTCAGAGACATTAGTATGAAATAACATAATTGCATGCTAATCACTATGATAGAGCTTTGCCTTTTTAACAACAATTTTTTATTCAATCAGAATGCATATCAACAGCGCAGAGGTGTGGCTATGGGGGCATGCTTCTCCCCCAGCTATTCATGTCTTCATGTTGGATGGTGGGAGGAGCATGTGCTCAGGGTCAAGCATGGGGTGGACTGGCAAACACATGTCAAGTATTACTGGCGGTATATTGATGACATCTGTTTAATCTGGGATGGAAGTAGAGAGGCAGCAAATGAGTTTGTAACATCCATTAACTCGAATGAGCAAAACCTTCGGTTTACTGCTACCATTGATGATTTCAGTGTTGAACTTTTAGATGTTCTCCTCTATATAAGCGAGGGTAGGATTCATACGAAGTTGCACCGCAAACTAACTGCGGGCAACTCAATTTTGCATGCTGAGAGCTCGCATCCCCACCACCTAATCAGGAGCATACCATTCGGCGAGTTCGTGAGAATTCGCCGTATCTGTAGTTTAAATACTGATTCACAAAAATGTCAGCAAGAGGCATTGTGTCGTTTTTTGGATCGAGGCTATAAGAAGTCCTTGTTGGTTCAGGCCTTGAATAAAGCTAATGATCTTTCTAGAGATGAGCTGCTAATATCTAAAAGAGACCGTGTTTTAGCTTCAGTTTCCCCCACTGTTGACATTGATAATGACACAGAAAATATTAGACTTCTTACTACTTATAGTCAACAGGAGCGCAGAATCCGTAAAATAATCTATGCTCAATGGACCATAGTACTGACTGATATAACGCTAAGACCCATATTACCTATTCTGCCTGCTATCACATTCAGGAGGGCACCCTCCATGAGGGATGCCCTAGTTAAATCAAGTCCTGAGATAACACCTAAGAGCACTTGGCTCACTAAAATGAGTTTTTTCAAATGCAACTCGTGTCGTGCGCGCACTTTTGCGACCAATACAACACATTATGTAACTGCATTCTGTGATAAAAAGATTCAAATTAAGGAACATTTGACCTGTTGCACCGAGTTTGCAATTTATAAGTTACGGTGTACCTGTGGCCTTGAGTACATAGGGAGCACTAAGCTCCCTGTACATAAACGGATTCTACAACATGTGCGGGCAATTGTCAATTCCGATCCAAATTATCCTGTTGCCAGACATTTTAAATTGGTACACCAGAATAAACTCAAAGATTTAGAGTATTTTGTGTTAGGGGCTGTTCCCATATCCGGACGGGGTGGAAACCGAGAAAAAAGCCTGCGTCAACTAGAAACCCATTTTATACTGGCTCTGGATACAAAAATGCCCAATGGTCTCAACACCAGTGAGGACATGCATAATTTCCTCTAGTTATATGTGCACCTGAATCAGTAAGGTTGTGTGAGGTATCAATATAATTATGGCTCCTAGTTCCTCAACAATATGTGAATTTTCCTGTATGAAGTTTATTTGTAAATAGTAAGTTTTTATTATCTTTCTGTGCTCTGTTATTTAGTGGCACTTGCACTTTAGCATTATTCAGGCTTGGATAATTGGTATATGCTGCTATGAAAATTGCAAGTTGCACAGCACTTTTTGCACGGGTTATTTGCTTTTTTTGCACACAACACAGCACTTTATAATTACAGGCTGCTCTAATTAGAGTATTACGTCTCAAGATTTGATTTTCATAATGATGTAACCAATGAAGGATAGTGTCCTTTGATATGCCAAATATTTGGACCGTTAGATTAAATAGGTTGTGGCATTTTGCATTTGCACTTTATATCTTGTTTATGTACAACATGGATCTACAATTAGAGAAATAAGCACTTGCACTTTATCTACAGTTTTTATCTCTCATTATTTATTAAATTTCAGGCAACAGTGGTCCATGATACCTCATTATCCCAATGTATTATTACATATAATGTCAATTTTGGAATTTTATGGGGGTCTGTTATGCAGCACTAGCATTTTAAATCTAATCCTGAACTATATAATTATTTGAGATTTTGCTGTCGAAATATGTATCCTTTCCATGTTGCACAGGTGTGAGTAGGATATTTGACAATTTCAGCAACTATATGCTGATTTCAAACAGCCTTACGTATTTGCACATTGTGTCTAATTTCTCCGATTTATCGTAATATGTACATAGTTGGTTACACCTTGGATTTACGTCATGTCTCAAACTTTCATTGATGACCTGTGATTGTGCAGTCTGTCTTTTAATTTCACTAACGTGGCAAACAGTTTTTTAATGCCATTAGTGTGCACTTTGTATTTATTTTTTTCCCTGTCATGTGGCGCGTCATGTGATCAAGCTCGCGTGAGGTGAGGAAACGCGTCATGGCAGGCACTATGACTGAACAGCCTTGGAGGAAATTATCGCAAAATTTTTTGGCACTGCATCCTTACAACATTGAAGTTGTTTGAATTTATTGGAGGTGTTCATGAGGTCCGTGCCTGGAGGTCCTGTCGAAGGAGTGGCAGGCCAGGAGTTGGAGTGAGATATATATATATATATATATATATATATATATATATATATATATATATATATATATATATATATATATATACCCCAAACACTACGCCATATCGCGGTCATGCAGGGAAAGTGCTGGCAACTTGCTAATAAATTAGTGCTTGATTGAAGACCCGGGAGTGCGTTCATGATTGGCTGCGCAACCGCGATATGCCGTAGTGTTTGGAAAGTGTTAGCGGTTCACCACCGCTCAAGCAGCCCCCGAGACATGAGGTGGGCGGAAGTTGGGAGTTTGTTGGTTTGATATATATAGGTAATAGTATTTAACAGATTGCAAAAGTAGTGTCTCCCAACCGTGAGAAAGGCCCTGTGTGGCCGAAACGCATCGGTGACAGACTGACTCTGTAACAATAAACATCTTGGAAAAGGATTTCTGTGTGTGACGTATCTTTGGTGTAAAATTTATCCAGGCCTTGGTTTTGGCCTCACGTCTGCACCCGCTGTTGAGCGCTCTGGCATCTAACCACATTGTTTGCTGATATATATATATATATATTTATATATATATATATATATCTATATATATACATACAGAGATATAGATATATATATATATCTATATATATATATATATATATATATATATATATATATACAAGAATCTGCAGGTGCTGGCGTGCATCTAATCGTCAGAGGAACAGGAAAGGGGACGCTTCCGCTTAATGTCTTTCAACATCAAACATGTTCCTCCATGTAAAGAGAAAGCCTGCACTCTGAAGCTTTGAGAAAATATCTGTTTGATTAAAACAGCGCATGATACAAACTGGACGCACTTCGGCTGCTCAATCAGCCTTTATCAACTGAAAACGCTATACTTCAAAGCAATTATATACTCCCACATGTGATGTCATGTTCATAAACATTAAACAAAATACTACCAACGTACTCGAATTATGGTGCCCAAAAGTAAGTGTGATAATATCTAAAATAATCATCAGTAAAGAAAGTGCAATTCATTTCAATACGTACATATTAATTTGTAAATAAATCACACTGCACCTCTAATAAGCAAAGTATTAATTTTTCAGTCACATGACAGCACTTTCCCTGCAGTTCGTGCAGTTTTTTAATTGTCCATAGTACAATCATTAATGCTGGTAACATCCAGTATACAAGTGTCAATCCTCATGTAAGCCTAATTTCCTGAGAAATCCCCTTATGGAACCAGCGCTTGACACTACATAATCCTCCACATTACTGCAACTGGAACCCTGATGTTTTTCAAATCAAGCACTGTCAAAATCTCAAAGTTTCACTATTAGGCCAAATGGCCTACTCGTTGCCCGACTGCAAGCAGCCTCATGAAAAAATAGGCTTACTGCAGACCACTAAGTTCCCACCAAGGGGAGCTCTTCGGCTTCCAGCTTCTGATTACGTCCCCACCTTTCTTCTTCTTCGTACATCCGGTTTGGTGATAGGTGTCTCACCAACTTTAACATAACTCCAAGATTCTGTGGGTGCTGGCGTGCATCCTAATCATCGGTGTTACAGGCTTTCTCTTTATGTGGAGGAACTGTGTTTGAGATATATATATATATATATTACCTTCTGGCGGTCGCCAGTAGGTAGTTATAGTTAGGACCAAAGATTCCATAGGAAAAGCATTTTTTGTTTTGCCAATGACTTTGGTGCTGTTTGATGGATTTCCACGAAATTTTCACAAAACTTCCCCTTGTTGGTTCAACTGCTGTGTTGAAAGGTTCGGTGTGATCTGCCAAGCAGGGGCCTAGAAACAAAGGGGGGTATCAAAACACGTTTTCCCCATGTTAAGTGTAAGGAGATTTTTCATTTTGTAAACACGACTACAGCCCGAGCTGCTGAACAGAATTACACCAAATTTGGCAGAAAGCTAGATGTTGGTCCAGAAAGTGTGCTTTCTATGATTATGTGTAAATCCGTTCAGTAGTTTTTGGGATATCTATCTTTAAAAAATATATCTGGTAATGCGAGTCCTTGCAGTGGACTCGCGAATCCTAGTAAAATTTGATTGGCTGTCAACAATTCAACCAGGTTGGTAGCCTTCGTGGGACTCAACTTGAAGCTGAGTACCAGAAAAAATGTTTAAAAAAAGAAAAGGGGTCAGGGTAGCAATACCTTGACCCCCCAGATATGGTCCTTCACAGACCCCGCCGGGGGTAAAAAGCTTTTTTTTTTAAATGTTGCTCCCACACTTCCTTTACTATAGGCCATTATGGAAATGAGGGAGGGGGCACATGGGGCCCCCTCCCTCAGGCCAGTCAAAGCCCTGGGCACTGCCACCTCCCCGGGGCAGTGAACTAATTTAGTGGGCCCGCCCACAGCCCCGGGGACCGCCACCTTCCCAGGGCTAATTGCAATTATGTGGGGGGCCTCGCGGACCTGCTTGCCCCTTGTACCGCCACCTCCCTGGGGCAAATTAAAATTATGTGGGTGCAGCCTCCCAGACCTCCCCTGCCCCGGGGACTGCCACCTCCCCAGGGCACACTGTTTTTTTACTTTAAATAATGTGGGGAGATGCTGTAGGGTCTCTCCCACAGTTTTTTTACTTTAAATAATGTGGGGAGATGCTGTAGGGTCTCTGCCACCTCCCCAGGGCACAAATGTAATAATTAAAGGGGTCCTTTGCAGGCCTCCAGCCCCGGGGACCACCACATCCCCGGGGCAAATCTGAACGAAGGAGCCTTACATCGCCCTGGGGACAGCCACCCACCAGGGCCGGCTCTAGCAATGTCCTGGGGTGTCCATCCCAGGATATTGCAGTTTGCTATGGCATATCAGGAGCACTACTACCGTCATGCCATAGCAAACACTGTGCTCCGCTTTGAGCGAGCGAGAGCATTTTGCTCTCGCTTGCTCAAAGTGGAGCACTTTGCTTTTACACACAGGGAGTTGCATGTCAGCAGCCCCCTGTGTGAAAAAGCAATGCCAGCTCCAGCAGGAGGTGGGAAGCCGGCAGGGACCGCGGGGGTCTTTAGGCTCCTGCGCAGACCCCATTGAGGTGGCCTTTCCCCGGGGGATGGGGTCTGCGTGGCCAAAAATGGGCCTGGAGGGGGGCCGCCCTCATCTTAAAAAAAGAAAAATAAAGGCCTGGCCCAGGGGACGGGGTCCCCAGGGCCGAAATCGGCCAGCCCCCCTCCCTTTTTAGAGAATAATAATATAAAAAAGGGCAAGACCCTGGGGATGGGGTTGCGGGGGCCGAAAATGGCACGTGAGGGGGGCTGCCTGCCCCCCTTCCTAAAGTATAAAAAAGCACACAAAAAAAGCCAGCAACTCGCCGGAGGCCCCGCCTCCTTTCTCCACTACTCTGTAAATGCGCCTCCTGTCGTGGTCCTGGTTGGGGGATGAAGTCCCCTTGGCTGCTGAGGGTCCTTAGGAACCAACAAGACCTCCTGTTACCTCCAGTAGGCTCACACAGTGGGATTGCTGAGAGGTCTTCGGAGGCCTCTCCCCCTTTCTCCACAACTCTGCAAACGTAGCTCATGGTGCTCATCGGTAGGGTGATGAAGTCCACTTTACTCCTGCGGGACCTTGGGGGCCAAGAAGCCCTCCTGGCTCCTCTGGTAAGTCCTACACAGTGGGATTCTTTAAATCTGGTCAGAGGCCCAGCCCCCTTTCTCCACGTCTTTGTAAATGCGACTACTAGTTAAAAAAAACATTGAAATTCACTGAAAAAAACGAAGGTTACAGGGACATTATAGTTAGGAATTAGCATTTAAAAATCCTTAGAAATGTACTTGAAAAAATTAAGTTTACAGTAACGTTATAGTTAGGAAATGGAAAAAAAACCCTTAGAAATTCACTGAAAAAAACAAAGGTTACAGAGACGTTATAGTTCGGCTTAGGTTTCACTCATACATAACCAGAGAAATTCAGCAGTCATAGTTAGCTGAGCTAAATATAACTCGCACCCTCGCAATGCACTGCTTATGACCTCACATATTACATCACTCATGACTTGGTCAGTGACATCAGTGATGAATTTCTAAAAAATTATAAAAAAATGACAATTATAACTTTGGGGCGGGGTGGAGTCCTCAGCTTTGAACCAGTTGGGGCCCTGAGGATGTCATCCTCTAGGGCCAAATGTAAAGTAAGAAGAGGGGGGCATGTGGCCACCCTCCCAAGCCACTAATGGGCCCAGGGATCCCATTCCCAGGAGCTGAATGTTCCAAATAAGGGAGTGTGGCAAGCAGCCACCTTCCCCAAGCCTCATTGAGACCCCAGGAACCCCATCCCGGGGCCTAATTCAAATTAAAGGGTGGGGGCACACAGCCCCATTCCTGAAACTCAGCAATGCCCCATAAACCCCATCGCTGGGGCTGATTTCAAATTGAAGGAGAGGTAGCATGCAGCCCCCCTCCTCAAGCCACTGGAACCCCATCCCCCAGGGCCAGCTCAATGGCTGTGTCCTGGGGATCCTGACCACAGAACACAGTAGTTTCCCTGCACGCAAGACCAGGAATGCAGACAGGGAAGACATGCCTGCTCCCACTCGGCTGGAGTATAAAAATGCTCCCGCTGGATGGGAGCAGACTTTTGTATCACTGTCTGCGCACTTGTGAGCAGAGAATCTCACAATTCTCCCACCTCGTGGGAACAAACAAACCAGTTGCTCCCACCAGGCAGGAGCAATGCTAGCTCCCGCAGCAACCAGGATAGGTGCATGCAGGGAGCCAGATGTGGGAGCGGGAGCCCTGGGGCTCCCCCATGGACCCCAAATTATTGTTTGGTGGGTGTCCCTGGCAGGCCCAAGAGCACACATCAGAAGCTCCGGAATCCCAAGGGATGGGGTTCCCAGGGGCCACTATAGGCTCAGAGAAGGGTGCCAAGCCCCCCTGCCCTTTATAAAAAAGGAGGCCCCAGGTGATGGGGTTCTTAGGCTGGTAGTAGCTAGTGGAAGGGGCCACATGGTCCCCCTAACTATAAAAAGGTCCCAGGGTATCGGGTCCCCAGGACCATTAGTGGCTCAGGGAAGGAGGTTGTGCATCCCCCACCCCTTACAAAAAAAAAGCTAAAGGCCCATAGAATGAGTTCCCCAGGTCCCAAAGTGGCTCCAGGAGGGGCGGTTGCATGTCCTCTTATGTTCTTCAAAAAAAGAAAGGCCCCGGTGATGGGGTCCCCAGGGCTTGAAGAGGCCTGCGAAAGGGGCAATGCACCCCAGTTATCTTAAAAATAAAAGGTCCAGGGGGGATGTGGTTTCCAGGGCATGAAGTGGCTTGTGAGGGGAGATGCATCAATGAGTTGGATGCAAGGCCTTACCTACGCTGTGCACAGCATGGATTTGGCTGCCTGTGAAGGGTTGAATAAAGAAAAGTTATAGTAAGGTCAAAATTTCAGTGACATTTTAGCATTTCAAATTAAAAAAACGACTGAAATTCCAGCAACTATAACTCATGCTCTAAGGTAACTCTGACTCGCTCCCTCGCCATGCACAGCTAAATAGCCCACATATTACATTCCTCATGACATGATATATGGCAGCATTGATAACATGAATGCAACATTTGAAATGACATCATTGATGACAAAACTGTGCATGACGGAAAGCAAGGCTTTACCTAAGCTATCCTTTGAGGATTTCTACACATTTCGCTTGTCTATAATTGTTGCAATAGAACAGTTCATCCTTAGAAACTATCATCTTAAAAATACAGGCTGTAAGAGTTAGCTGTGCTAAAAACTGGTACCATTTCAAATGCACAAACCCTAGTTTCACCATTGGGTACCCATACTAGACCCTGGAATCAGGAATCCTCTAAAAATTTAATTTCAAATTTAGGACAGATTATACAGAATGTGTCTTTACTCAACGGGAAAGCCATTTTCATTAACTCATTGTAACAACGTGAGTGAAGTAGCAATTATGGAATTAAGAATTCTACCTTAGGTCAAACCATGGTAATAGACAATTTTTACTGTTATTAAATTGTGTTTTCTTCAATGCTTTTAGGTGTACAGTTACTGCTGAATTTCATAGCCAACTCAAATTTGCACTCACACAATTCTCTCCATTTTGTAGTCCAATCCCATCTTCTAGTGAAAAGTCTACTTATATGATACTCCTTTGAGCGGACCCCTTGGTGGAGAACTGAAATATCCATGGAGGTTAGCTCCCACATAATTTACCCACTGCATTACACTAAGTACTAAGGGGCCGATTCACAGAACTAATCTGAGATAAAATCCTAAACTTACTACTTTTGGTATTCACAGAAGGCATTTAGTAGTAGTAAAGTTAGGACTCCTAACTTTGCTACTTCTAAATGCCTTTTGTGAATACCGAAAGTCGTAAAGTTAGGATTTTGTCTCAGTTTAGTAGTAGTAAAGTTAGGAGTCCTAACTTTACTACTACTAAATGCCTTCTGTGAATACCAAAAGTAGTAAGTTTAGAATTTTATCTCAGATTAGTTCTGTGAATCGGCCCCTATAAGATTATTTTGCATGTTAGTGAAGCAAGGGCACGTTCCCATCACAGGGGTCCAGTTTCGGAAGCAAGACATATTTTTAAGGATGGACGGGCTGACAACACAAGTGCTGTGCTGCCCCGACATCAATGAATAATAAATCTTGAGGCCACAACTCATATTTTGTAATGAAATGATTCAAATAACCTATGGGAGACAGGGACAGGAAACTGAAAATGCCAGCGGGCCCTATGTACCTAAGTATGTGATTGGATCACCTTAGACAAATCGTCAAGGAACCTTTCTTCCCCCAGTAACGAACTGGAAATGTAAAGATGTAAGCCAACACTCATGGCTTGCATCAACTTTGGTATATGCGGTAATTAATGTATACTCTTTCATATTTTGTACTATATACATCACACTTTCCTGTGAATCAGTCAAGTTCTCACTGGCAGTAGAGTGGGAAGTGAAGCTACAGAGAAAACACAAAAGAGATTTCCATCTATGAATGTCATATTTTTTCTACATCCCATTCTACAACTGTGTGGCATGTGCTCAAGTGACTATTGTCGCCAGTCATTTTTTTTCATAGTGCGAGAAGGGTTTTGAGATACATTGCATTTAGATGTTTTTTTACTTCAGGCACAAGTAATTACATCACGCCTACATGTACTGTTTCGTTTCCTTCCTATTTGTTGAAACCGTGCCAATTTCTAAAACTGTATTTTGTGTTTATACGTTTGTTTTATTGCATATCATAACTGTGAAATAGATTGCTCTCCAGAAGCTATCTCTTACTATCAAGGCTGAAGAAACAGTTTCTGTAACAGTAAAATTCACATCAAAAGCACTTGATGTACCAACAGTTCCCATATTTATTCGGATGCACATTGACTTTATTCATACACAGATGTCGCTAAAATGCTAATTTTATTTAAAAACATGGAGATGTATCAGTGATATTATGAGTGTACCAACTGAAGATTCCATAATAATATAACACACTAAGTAATGACTTCAGTAAATCAGTACACAGTGCAACTAAACTTGTAAGAACAATTTAGGTTATTGCAAATTCGGAAAAATACAGTCTCTTGTATTAATCCTTTAGTATTGATCTGCTAGGGAGTCGTTATTATGCTCATAAATTAAACTTTTTTACAAAGCCAATTTGCTGCACAAGGTATATTGCGTATAGTGAAAAATAGTAAACAGCCATTGAGTATCATTTCTCTTGAATAAATGTCACATGAAGCTGCCTTCTTGGTTTTTGAATTGGGGTGCATTTACAGTTCACAGGGATACCACCATGGTATTGCAAAAACAAGAGTATATATCGTTTTTCATGCTTTACTAATTTTGTCAGATTCAGTGAGTGATGCTTTCCTGCGGATTTATGTGCTTAAGCTAGTAGTCAGCGACTCTTCCTTGTGTTGGTTTATTGTTAGACATTTACCAACTGATATTTAAGGACTTCATTTATGGCATTTTGGCAGTGAAAGGACAGGAATGCACCGTATTTAAACAATACGGTGCATTCCTGTTCTTTCTTTCTGCCTGCACTGGTGCAGTTTTGGCAGCCTTGCGCCAACATGGGCACCCGTGCACCTTAGTGCAAGTTTGCCTCCTTTGCAGGCAGGATTGTTTTTGTGCAGGAAGGGGCAACTTCCTGCACAAAAACATTCCTACGAAGTGTTTTCCTCCTTCTATGTGTGCTGCAGCTTGCCAGACACATGGAAAGAGGAAGAAATTAGTAGAAATTAACATATTTCTCCTTGTTATACCTCACCTCGGGAGGTGTACCGTTTTGATGCTTCCCCAGGTTTACATCACTTTGCAAATCTGTGGCAGCATCAAATTCCATGGGTGTTGCACGGGAAAATCCACCCCAACGCCCATGGAACGCCTCCCGGACGCAGAGTAAGGCGACGCAGTGATTCGTGCAGCGTCACATTACTCATGATTTATGAGGCCATTCAAAGCCTCATAATGGCCTCATCATGGGTGGCTTTGCATGGCTTCATGAATCTTTATGAGAGCCCTGCATCACGCATGTACCATTTTACATGGTGCAAAAGTGACACAGGGCTCTCAGTTAATGATCTTATCCAACCCTGCACAGAACCAAGAAACTCTAAGGGCTCAATTCTGGACCTTGTTATATCCAAAGCAAATATGCTAACTGTTGCTGTCCATATTCCAGTAGACTGGTCCGACCACGTCCTCATCCCCTTCTCTCTTCACCTATCTCACTCTGTAACTCTTGGCCAACCTTAAAGGACTACTACCTGGTTCCGTAACACCAAAAACATTGACCTTGACATTCTTTGGGATTCTGCTATGTTTTCACTTCCAATGTTAGACCCTAATTCGGATGTCAACGATCTTACCTCCCAATGCCTCTCCAGCCTTGCAGACGTAATTGATAATGTTGCTCCACTTCAAAGCAAAAAGAAAAGGCCTATTCCCTCTGCTCCATGGTTCAATAAATCCCTTTATGAAGAAAGGAAGAACCTGAGATTCCTGGAGAAACAATGGAGACAATCTCCATCCACCACTAATCTCTCTACTCTGCGCTCAGCAAGATCAAAATTCCACAAACACATCTTCCATGAAAAAGCGTCACACTTCAGAACCTTCCTCGACTCAGCCAAAAACAGACCCAAAAAACTATTTGACCTCATCAAAAATACAAACTTCTCTCCCTCAACCTTCAAGCCTGATGATCCTCCAAAGAAAGCAGCAGAATTCGCTATATTCTTTGATGAAAAAGTGAAATCACTGGTGGTTCAGGTAATTCACCCCACCCCCCTAGAGGAGCGCAAATCCTTAGTCACTTGGCAGAACTTTGACCTCATCTCTGATGATGCCCTCGTCAAATGCATTCTTGAAACGAAACCCTCTAACCATTCTTTTGACCCCATCCCGAGTGACATCGCCATTGACTTCTACACCCACACTCTTTCCTATTAGACCAGTCTGGTTAACCTCTTCCTCAGCCTAGGCTCCCTTCCTGGTGCCCTTAAAACTGGACAGGTTACCCCACTTCTTAAAAAACCCTCCGCTGATGCAAATAACCTCAACAACTTCCGCCCCATCTCCAACCTCCCTTTTCTTGCGAAAATCACAGAAAGATGTGTAGCGAAACAACTCTTCCTACATATTAAGGATAACAACCTTCTCGACAAATTCCAATCTGGTTTCATGCAAGACTGCAGCACTGAAACAGCCCTGCTTCAAGTGATCGACGATGCCCTTCGTGTTCTTGACTCGGGGGAGTCTTGTCTTCTGATTCTTCCAGACCTTTCTGCAGCCTTTGACACTGTTAATCAACACTCTCCTAAACACTTTAAAACAGAGAATGGGCTTGGAAGGCACAGTGCTTAAATGGTTTGCTTCATTCCTCTCAGACAGATCTCTTGTGATTAAAATAGCGAGCAGCCTTTTGTCTTCAATGGCGGTAGGTCAAGGAGTCCCTCAAGGATCTATACTCGCACCCACTTTGTTCAATCTTTACTTGGAACCATTGGGAAATCTCCTAAGTAAATCTGGGACACTTTACCACCTCTATGCTGATGACACCCAAATCTACCTTAAGGTGTCTTCCACAACACTACTCTCAACTCTATTCAAAACTGGATGTTAGCTCATCAACTCATTCTGAATCCCTCCAAAACTGAATTCCTCCTCCTCTCTACCTCACTCTCTCCTCCTCCTGTTCAATCTTGGATGGATAAGCTGACTTTACTGAACAACAAACTTATCTTTGTCGACAGCACTAAATCCCTTGGTGTCATACTTGACAAAAGGCTCAATTTACACTCCCACATCAATTCCATTGCAAAGAATGCACGTTACCAACTGTGCCTTCTCTGGGGGATTCGTCGTTTCTTTCCAGAGCAAGACCTTAAAACCTTGGTCCAATCTCTGGTTCTCCCTAGATTGGACTATTGCAATTCTCTGCTTGCTGGCCTCCTCAAATCCCACCTTTCCCCTCTCAAATCTGTACTCCATTCAGCGGCTCGTTTTGTCTTTGGGGCCAAAAGAAGTGACCCTATCACACCCATACTGTTTTCTCTTCGATGGCTTCCCATCGAAGCAAGTTCAATCTACAAGACTGCCTGTATCACCCACAAAGCCTTGCACACTTCTTCCCCTGGATACCTGGCAAATAAACTTAAAATCTCTGGAGGCACTAGACCTTCACGCAATGTGGAAAATTTACTGCTTGAACCCCCCACCTTCAAAAGGGAAAGATCGATGGCTCAATCCTTCTCAGACAATGCGGTTAGAATCTGGAACTCGCTTCCTCCACTACTCCGTACCACCAACTCTACCAGGATTTTCAAAACTGACCTCAAATCTCTCTTCTTCCAAAGACACTTCCAGAATTAATACATCCCTTTTCATGTCCCTCAAGGAAGTTCTTACAATGTTGTAAATATGTAATCTATGCCTTTACAATCCTAATCTTAATGTGTATTCGATTTTGTGTGACTGCCACCTATTGTTTTCTTTTACTTTTTCATCTATCTCGTTTGTATCTGTAATTTGTAAGTATGTAAATTTTCCTCATGTAACGTACTTGGTTCTATTGTGAAGCCGTCTGACACCTTTGGGTAAAGTCCGCGCTACATAAAATTCCATTAAATAAATAAATAAATCAGTATTTACGTATTTTACATATATCTCCACTAGCTTAATGTTAAGTGGCTTAAAAGGTTTACCGTCATGACACTGTTTTTTGTATTATTTATGTGTCCTTAAAACATCTCTGTCCACAAACTATGGTACTTGCAAGGCGTTAACCTCTTTACAATACTTTAAATGTGTTCAATTGAAAACATTACCATTACATGTATAAGCGCCATATGTGTACATTGCATAAGACCCTATAGCCAGTCACATGCCTATTGAAATACTGTGCTCAGTATTCCATGGAAAGATTTTCTAATTTACAATTTCACTGTATGGTCTGCATTTTAAACACGTTTAATTATAAGGATCTACAGATTAAGGTGGTTAGTTAGACATTTTAGCGTTTTTACAAGGGCATTTGCCAAAAAAGCGGTAAATGGCCTGTCAGCCAAATGTGCAATTTGTAAGCCCCATTTAAGTGTGGGTGAGGTGCTGAGTTCCTACCAGGGGAGTTTCTGGTGGCTCTCCTGGTGGAAACCTTAGGATGATGGTCTATCCTTCACAGGGGCATTGGCTGATGTATGTCAGAAAGTCCACCTTATTTAGTTTAGTCATTTTTAATACATGTTCTTCTCGTTCTGATAAAAAACTAAAGAAATGTCCCACACCTGCAGGGACAAAACTTTCAGCACCATTGAATTTTTTGTTTTTTAGTAACAAACTCCAGATTTGCATTTTTATTACTGAAAATAAAGAACTTTGCTGAGTGGGTGCATCAAACATGGTGCCGGCTTGGTAAAACCTCAGTGCCTTCAATGGAGGCACTGCAATAGCAGCCGAGCTGAAGGAACATTAATGCCCACCTGCTTTAGGTAGTCCTGTAAATATGGAGGCGTTCTTTGACCATTGAAGCTGAGGCTAAAACCTACATAGGGTTCAAATCAAATTTTATGTCAAGACTAGATACTGAATGGGTGGCTAGTACATAAAGAGGAAAACAATTAATTAGCACAAACATAACAAAAAGAAATAATGAACGAAAGTTAAGAAAAACATTTGTACACTGAATTTAAACTCAATGGCTGCAACTGAACTCTGACAAACTGATCAATCTTATTGAAAGCAATGAGCAAAAGTTAAACTTATGGAAAAATGATTTGACATTTCCTTTGAGAGCATGGTCAATGGTCATCAGATCATGATGGTAAGTTAGGCCGAGTAAACTCTGGCCATGATATACTAATATCTGGTCACAAAATACTGGTTGCATACTGTGAACAGTGTTTTTGCAACCAGTATAGATTTTGACTAATTGCCCCATGTATTAACAGGTCAGTTCTTAAAAATACGGATACATTGTGGGTCCAACTTCCCCCAAGCATATTAATGAGGTAGGTTGCAGATTGTGACTCACTATGATTGGAAGGCATGAGAGGGATGGTGGGCTGCTGGGGTCGGTTAGCAAACCACAAGGTCTGTGATTGCTTTTTAATAAATCACTTTTAAAAACAAATGCAGCCTGTTTTGCTTAAAGTAAATGGAATTGCATTTAAAAAATACGTTTACCTATTATTGTTTATTTAAGAGGAGGTAGTGGTCCCGTGGATCACTGCCCTCTCTTAATTAAACAAACTTTCTTACATTTAGGTCCCCCGTTCACTTTGTGAATTGGGTACCAGCTCCTTTTAGGTGTTAGTAAAATATCAACATTTTGTGAACCAACTTCAGTCACAAAACATTAATTCATTCAATACTGATTTGATATTTGGAAGGGATGCCTACAACACATCTGGTTCTGAGTCTGGTTGCCGCATGGATGAATAAATATTCACTTAAACTTAGTGGAGACAAGACCGAGGTACCGGTGCCAGGAAAGAATCTGTCCCTTTGGGGTCCACAGCACTGGCCAGAAACCTTGGATGCTCTTCCTGTTCCGGCTCATAAGGTTAAGAACCTTGGTTTTTTGCTGGACAAAAAGCTGTCTATAAAGTCTCAGGTAACGAAGGTGGCTACTACCTGCTTTGCCACCCTGAAATGGCTGCGAAAAGTCATCTGGATACTTCCATTCCTAGCTCAAAGGACAATCATCCAGGCACTCATCTTATCAAGACTGGACTATGGTAATGTCCTCTAATTGCAGGCAGATTAAGCCTCCATGAGACAGCCACAAGTGGTCCAAAACTTGCCTGCTAAATTGCTCTACAGACTCCAAAAAAGGGCATCAGCCACTTCTTTCCTTCACGAGCTTCACTGGCTCGAGGTGGAGAAACAAATTAAATTCGAAGCCCTATGCTATGGGCACAGAGCAAGATCAGGAGTAGACCACAGTTAACTTAACAAAATGGTGAGACCATATCAGCGGCTCGTGCCCCATGTTCCAGTGACCTCTCCTTGTGCACTGTTCCCAGAGTCAAACGGACTCTCATGGGAGCCTGCTCCTTCTCATATCTAGGCCCTGGGCTTTGGAATGCCCTACTGGAACCCTTGAGAAGTTGCACCTTGCTGACTACCTTTTGAAACAGCTGAGGACCTGGCTGTTCAGAGTCTGCATAGTCTGGTTTAGAACCTTCCTGTCTCTAAAGCTGCGGGAAACCCTGCATCAGTAGCTGAGTGCCATATAAGATTTTATAATAATAATAATGATAATAATAACACGCCCCTTCCTGATACTGAGTCAGTATCCATTTAAAGTCCCTTTTTAGGAGTCAGAAAACTTTTCCAACTCCTAAAATCAGATTAGAACATAAGAACACACAATTTAACAGTCACAGATGTCAAACAGAAGTGCAACCATTAAGATACTTAGTACATCTGGCACTTTGTTACCTTTTGCCTTAGCTTCATTTCTGTAGTACAAACATCATCCTTTGTCAAAGCATTTAGTAGACTGAAGGGGTTGGTTGTGTGGGCACAGTGAATCAGATAGCAGAAACAGAAACTCATTTGGTGGTACAAAGAGCTTCTTCAGGTCCAGAGGTGCATACCACAATTCTATATAGTCAGGGGTTAACTAATTTCTACATTTTCTCCAGAGCAAGCAGATCCAAGAGGACGAGCATATAAGGGAAGGCATATCATCAGACAGGTGAACAAGAACCATTTGTGGAGAATTTCGCAGAAATAAAAAAGCCCCAACCAGTTTTTGGAACTGGTTCATGTCAAATAACTGTGCAATTAACACTACATTTTCTGCAGTAAGTTTCTACCATACATTCACATATGTATCTACTTAAAAAAAAAAATCACATTATGCTTTTTGTATTTTTGTGGGCCTTGCATTCCTCAAATTGGTCTCAGTGCATCGGAAACAAATCTTACACTTTTCCTGTAAATAGCAAGATTAAGGGATGAGAGTGACAAGACCACCAGTACTCCATTGCAGCTATAGCTCCTCTTTTCTCTTTAGGCATCTAAAGTTACCTGGAAGGATCTGCCTCCGAACAAATGAGGCTTCACATTAACCAGGGCAGTAGAGTATCCCAGTCAAGCTGGTTTATGATAGAAAGGCAGCTTCTTAAAACCTGACTGTCAATTTCAGGCCAATAGAGAAAGTTTTAAAAGGTAAAACTCATCTTCTTTTTTTTTATAATCAAGGACATTATTCAAGATTAGATGGACCCCAGGACACATGGGGCAATTGAGCTCAACCACCAATATTGTGGTCCACTTTCCCCTTTCAGCCCTTTGGCCCTCCGAATGGGGTCTGACAGATACTGTGTGCATGATGGGATATTTTGCTAAACTGGCAATGCATTCTAAAAAGCATGCAAATACTGGTCACCTGGGCATACTGCCCCATAAAATTAACTGGGAAACGTGTATAGAGGGGTATAATACAAACTAAAAAATGTGCCTGTAAACACATAGGGAAAGTGGGTCAATTAGTTTGCTCAGGTATAATAGAAAATGGGAATCTCCTTTGGGGGACATTGCAGAACTGAGAAGAGTGGATCCAGGGATACAGTGCTTACTACTGAAGTTTGTGATTAGTTTTATATATTGGAAGTTGGACAATATGCAAAAATGCAGTTAATAGGGTAACATGTGGCATGTGTAATGTGAACGTTGCTGAGAAATGTGCTTATTGGGAAATAAGTGAAACTGGTCTGGGAGTTAAGGAAGTGACCATCCTTATGCCTCACACTCTTTCCCAACTACAACCTCTGTTTTCTCATGGTGTAGCTAATTTTGTGGTTTCATGTGCTATCCTTTCTCTATAATGTGTCTACTGCAGATCTTTAGATCTTGTGTGCCATCTGTTACATCTAAAGGACATACACAGCTGTTATTCCTTTCATCGGAGTTTACAGTGGTAGAACCAATGAACAACTACTGTGTGCACAAAACACTTGGAAAAATGAATGAGAAGCAGGATAGCAGTTTTGAGGGATTGCAAAAATAAGAACAGAATTTGCTATGACAGTGTACTCCACAGACGCAAATACATGCAAATAAGGTAATATGTACAACATTTTCAAACCTTGGTCTGGATAGTACGATGCTCTAAATTTTCTGATTGTGCTAATATCATGTGAGTGATATGATTACAAAATGCAAGGATATGAGGGCGTTTGTATAGACCACACTTCTTCGCTTTTTCTCTGGAAAAGTGGATAGTGTCATCAGCGATGCAACATATAATAACACTGTTGATGGAATGTTTCGACATAATTGAAGTCATGGACATTTTCATTGGTGATGTCTACTGTGTCCTCACTCTTAACGTCACTGTGGCATCATGGAGTTGGGCTATATAGTGAGTTAAAGTTTACTAGCTATGCGAAATGGTACAATTTATGACTGTTTTGTAGTTTACATTATTTTAACATGCATTAAACTATTAGCATAGGTTGTTCCTTGTGCTTGCTAAAACATTTGAATACTGCTTCAGCTACTCTCTTTCTATTATACTTTATACCTCCAAACCCTTTAGAATGAGCAAGGTGTAAGTGATAAGTAATTTTCAAAAATATAATTAGATACAAGGCTGGATGGTGACAAAATCTCAACTTAATTTGCCAAATCTTTACTATATTGCATTATGGGGATTGACATCTTTATGGTGTCATTCAACATGCCACCAATAGGCTAAACTTAACAGGTACACTGACCTCTAGCAGACAGTAAACATGCATACCAGGAATCCCAATAGAGGAAAATAGGAGCGATTCACAAAACACTTATGAGTATGCAAGGAAGTACTACAGGAATTCTGTTTTACATACTCTCACGTGTCTTTCTGTATCAACCTGAAACATCTAACTCCCTTTTAGAAAAAAATACAGAGTGCACAATCGTTTCTATTTCTAATAACTCTATGTAAATATTCACTGAAAATTCCCATGTTATTTCTAATTTAGGTGTCTTGATGCAAATTCACAGAAAAAATACCTTACTTAGAATACAGATAAAATATCACAAAACCCAGCCACCTTAGTCAGAGACAAAAGCAACCCTCAACAGCTAAATACTTTTAATATCCTTGCTGAAAAAGATTTCTTCAACATTGTCTTCACAAGCAAACCAACAGCATCACCTTCAGACCCAGCACCTCCAAAAAAGAGATCATTGCAGAATGATGCTGGGAAGATAGCTAGAAGCTTATTCAACAAGTGCTTGAAACTTGATTAATTTCCACCCAAGTTGAAAACCTCCTATATTAGGCCACTCCTCTAAAAAAAACCTTGACCCATTCGACCCAGCAAGCTGCAGACCAATATTAAATTGCCCATTACTAGGAAAAACCTTTTGAAAAACAGTGTTTGCTTTCCAAATTTAAAAAGAAAAATTACAATGTCAGATCAACAATCTGGTCTCACACCAGGCAAAGGCACAAAGTTGGTTATCATTTCCATTTGGGATGACCTAAAGTTCAAAGCTGATAAGAGCTGAGTGGCTGGCCTCTTGCTTTTAGGCCAATCAGCAGCTTTTGACAGTGTCTAACACTTCAATAGACTAAACAGGCTACATCATCTTAGAATATGTGAGACTGATCTAAATTGGATTGCCTCCTACCTCAGACACAAAACATACTACACCTATTACTTTGAACATCAACTCCTCTCACCTAATACTTGGGTACCATTAGTGGTCTATGATATATTCTTTATTATTCCAAATCTACCTAACCCCTCTTACCAGATCTAATTGCATCATTCAACCTCACCTGGTACAACTATGCATATGACTCAGAAATCATTTGAAAATTGGATGGCTTACAGGGCAACTGCTGTTGAGCCATGAATGCATAGATGAGGAGTAATTACCTGAAGCTCAACACTACAAAGACGGAGATCATGACCTGCGAACAATGGCAGAAATATCAGCCTGCCGCCATATGGCTCAAAAACATCAAGGCTCCCCCAACAACATCAAAAGAAGTAACAAACCATTAGTTAACCATGGATTCAGACCTATCTTTGTTACCACATATCACCAAGGTCACAAAGAGTAACTTCTACACAATGAAAACACTGTGTCACATCCATAAATTGGATGCCAAAAGAATCTGCAAGCTATCTTCACATATGTAATCTCCAAGCTTGATTATACTAATAGACTTTACCTATGTGCCTCCAGTTTCATATGCAAAATACATCTCAGCCAAATTGCTGCCATAAGACTCCTTCTCTGCCTTCACTCAAGAGAACACTTGACTCCAGTCCTCCAATCACTCCATTGGCTACCTATAGCTAGAAGAGCAATGTTCAAGCACCCAACATTGTTCGTAGAGCATCCCAAGGTAAAGGACCACTATACTTACAAGGTAAATTCAAGCAGGAGAAACAAAATCGAACACTGTGTGTAATTGTAAACACAATAAGATGATGGACGGAGCGCTGAAACTTTTCAGACACTCACCCCCAGTCACTATTAGAACTGGGTTAAATCCATCATTGTTATTTAGCTCACTTCGCCCCCCCCCCCCAGTTCAGACCTAGTCAAATGCAAATCAGCCTTGACCCCGTGCCTCATGGGAACAGTCCAGCATGAACTGCAAAGTCAGGTCTTCCCTGGACCGGGAACAAGCATCCTGGCGCCGGTTTCGGGGTAACACCCCTCATCAGCCAGGCTAGCTTGAATCTGGTGGCGTAGCCAGCACGGTACCCACATCTGGGCATACCCTTCCCACTTAGGGTGACAAATGCAAAAAGAACAGATGACGGACGGAATGCTGAACAAATCAAAAATTCACCCCCAGTCACAGATTTGGATTAAATCCATCGTTTTTTTGCACACCACGGCATTCCAGTTTAAACCCAGCCATATGCGAATCAGTCTTGACCCTGCTCCCCATGCCACCTTACTATATGGAATTCATATGAAGCACCACTTTTCTGGAACAAGCCACCAAGCTCTGGAATTTATTACTGAACAAGAAACAATGCATTTAGCTGAAGATACACTTCAGAGGATAATTGTAAGCTGGGCTGTTTCCATGCTGACTACATCATCCTACAACCCTAGGACAGAACCTAGAATAATAATCACACCTTCAAGTAGAGTCTACAGTAAACAGATGTGGAACAGGCCAACCAGCACTCTACTTTCTATGTCCAGGTAAATTATGAAGTTATGAAGGACTGACCTATGTCTAGGTTGGGTACAAACAGTAGTGTCCATCCTCCTGGATGACACCAATACTAATACCATAACATTCAGTGGTTCGGCAGTTGGTTGTAGATCATACAAGCTGCATAATATTAATTCCCTTTTGCTGCTTGGCACGCTTATAAGACAAAGCTGATAAGGATCGTGTCTATAGCACTGGATTGCACCAATTCATAGTAGTAAACCACCCATCACCAAGTGAACAGGCATGGAAGAGATCTGCCACATTCCCCTGGCCAGCAGAGGACTTTAGGTCACCACTGCAGGTCCCAACAAGCTACAAACTAAGACTGTTTCTTGGCATCTCACAGTGACAATCAGATATGGGAAGATAGCAGAAAAGTCCATCACAGCAAATCTCTCCACCATTTCTCCCTCCAACCTATGCTTGCTCAGGACCACAAACGTTGAATAATATATCTCGGAGGGGATAACCCAGTGAGTTAAACGAAATATCTCAGAGTGGATAATCCAGTACAGTAACCAGCTAAGCGCACCGTGATCATAAACAATTTCATTAAGTGATCTGCAGAGCTGCTCAGAATTGCCAGCTGACATAAAACCGTAAACTGCAAGTCTACCTTTCACACTTCTTCATTGGTCACATTGCTAAGCGATTCAAATAGAAAAGATTTGGTGAACCTTTCCTTCACCTCCAGAGTTCTTCACTGTGAAATTCTCTATTTACCCACCTAAGTCTCAAAAGTGACTACATCAAGTTGAGGAAATACCTCAGGACAAATCTTTTCTTATGAGCATTTGTGTAGCCCAGCCGTCTGAGCCTAATTGTCTAACTTTCTAGTATTCCTACTGGTCAAAGCTTAAGTCTAGCCTTCCCCTTCCCATTAGACTGGAGTTACATCATAGCTAAGGTTTCCTCATCAGCGTTGCATTTTGGGGTCATTAGACTGCAGTGTTCATTGTTTTCCAATCAAATGACCACCCACTGTCATCCTTCTTAGCACTCTGTGGCCACGAACTACGGTAGTTGGTAGTGCTTCATAAAAACTGCAAATAAAATAAAATAATCTTTTTTTTTAAAGTGCTGTGTCCTTTAACATGATAACTGCACCTTAGTGGTCCTCACGACAACATTGAGACACTTCCCACATGGGATCAAAACTAAGATAACACCCTTCTAACAACACACCCGACACAGTGCAGCATGCTGCTCATGTAGGAAGAACTTCTGCTCCCCAAATAGTGGTAGGTGATATAAAAATATTACAATACATTACAAAAGGAGTGTGTAAAAGGGTACCACGTACTGCAAAATGCCTTTGTGAAAAGACCCTAATATATAACAAAAGATCATCTGGAACTGTAAATAAACAACTATCAGTGTTTGCTCACCTTCTCATTGAAATTTAGCAGTCTAGCTGTGGCATATTTTTCTTACTGCAGACATTTTTGATGCCACAGCTGCTCTCAAATAAGGATATAATTCATAGATTGTTTGCAGAATGTACAACTATTCAGTTATTATACGATTGTTAATTATGAGGTGAGGCAGCTAGACGCTCTCTCCTGTGATATGGACATTTCGAAGGAAAAGAGTAGATTCTTCCAGCATTTTGTCAATGTTAATTAAACCTATTAAATACATCTTTAATGTTGTGAGAATGAAGAATAATTCGTAAATCAAACCGGAGAGTATGTTAGACTGGTGTCCATTACCGTAATTAACTGAAGATTTAAGACATTAGAATTTATTCCAAATGACATAAGAAGGGAATGCGGTGAAGTTCAAAGTGTAACTCTGACAGCTACGGGGACATTGGATTGTGTTCGGCGATCTCTGCTCCCTCCTATCTCCTTCACTCCAAGGTGATGCCTAAACGTTTGTTTTATGTATAGTCATTCCCCCTTGTGATATATCACAAAAGTCCTCCTCCTCTCATTACTCAGCAGTGCACTTTGTTAGATGTTGCAGGAAAGCACAATAAATCAACCCTGGCATTCAAAATGAACTGCACGCGCTCCTTTATTACACACAATACATTAATGAAGCAAGGACATCGAACTAATATTAAAATATGGCTCTTATCTTCTTGGTGCTAACAGTAGTAGGAAAAAATTAATTGTCACAGACTTTGAAATGCCTCATTAATCACTAATGCAAATTAATTTTTTTTCATGCGATAATTGCTGATTGGTATGGAAATAAAGGACGCGCATGTTAAGGATCAGAGAGCCGAGCCGGATCTAATCTTGACAATCTTTAGTTCAAGAGGCAAAGTTAGCCTGTGACACATCAGGCCCCCCCTCATATTTAGCTCTTGCAGGACGTTTAAGGTAGACTGCTGACTCATCATTTTGACTACTGTCTCCCACTACATATTTACATAATGATGTCCAATGCACATGTTTTCTTCTGTCTTCCATAAAACACCCTTTGTTAATACATGGAAGATGTTTTGTTTGTTTTCAAAAGAGTAGTTTTTTTATTATTCACTTTGTCACGATTTACCTCTCGTGACTATATCGGAGGGCACTGGTTTCAACACGTTTGTACTTTCAGTAGAGGTATAGGGTGCAGTGTGCCAAATCATAAACAAACATAGGGGTAACCTTGCAGAATGGGTACATGAGTGACTTTCGCATATGTGAAAAATGTTTATGAGAAAATAAGAGCATGTACACCCGTACTGTTTACCATGATTTGAAATTCTAGAGATGGGTAGGGATTTGGAGGGTAGCATGCCATCAAGCCAGATTCACAAAATTAATCTGAGACAAAATCCTAACTTGACGACTTTCGGTATTCACAAAAGGCATTTAGTAGTAGTAAAGTTAGGAATTTGTCTTAAGTTTGTCTTAAGTTTTGGTCTTAAGTTAAAATTAAGTTAAACTTAAGTTAGGATTTTGTCTTAGGACCAAAGCTTAAGACAAACTTAAGACAAAATTCTAACTTTACTACTACTAAATGCCCTTTGTGAATACCGAAAGTCGTAAAGTTAGGATTTTGTCTCAGATTACTTTTGTGAATCGGGCCCATCAACTACTGCCTCATTACTCCTGCCCGAGATGTTTGATTCACTGCCTCACCCAGCCAGTCTTTATGTCTGTGCCAGGTGCTAAACTATATAAATGAGCCACAGTAAGTGCAGGGCTCAATGATGTGGCACAGTTCTCACTTGTTTTTGGTGCAGTCGACGGTACAAATGTTGCATTACACCCACTAACACACATAATATCTGTTCTACAATTTTGACTGTCACCGCGTAATCACTGTACATGTCAAGTGCAATACCATGAGACACAAGGTGCGTATGCATGTCAGCTTCCGAGGTGCAACGCATAACAGATACATTGTCAGGCTGTCAGTGACTTCTGAGTTGTTGCAGGCGGAAGGCTACTGCCTCTCCGTGAGCTTCATCACACACAATATTGTACTGACATGTGAAATGTAAAAGAAATCACTTTTTAGCCCTTCGCCACTTGACAACCAGTATCGATGAACACACTGCGATGCATTTTCAATCAGGATATCAGATGCTTGTTTATTTCATGATGGCATAGATGTATGCATATAATTTGCACATTGTCAATAGGTCCTTATGCTATACATCTATCAGCTGACACTGGTTCAGCAGCCCACAACAAAACCTGAAAAGAAGTAGATCACCCCAGTACTGAGCATGCATCCGTGTGTGTTATATATGTAGCATGTGGGTCTGGGGCCCACAACACTACAATGGCGACGAGGCGGGTCTGACCCCTGCATGCCTGCTGAAAGGCACTATATCGTTTCCTCATGGAGAGAAAAGGAGGAGTGATCAGAGTCTGGCTGTCTCCTACCCCCATCAGTTCCAGTAAAAAGGAGGAGAGGATGAGCATTCCCAACGAGGCACCAATATGTCAGACAGCGACTGCCTGATGCTTCTTTGACACCACCGGTGAGAGCGAGAGCACGCCTGCAAGACCCCGGGCACCTACTATGCCTGCGATGGGGGAAGAAACTGCTTTGAGCTGACCGCGCTCAATAAATGCGAAGGGCAGAGCGAGCAGAAGCTACCCACCCAACACAAAGCCCACGGAGCCAGTTGCAGCCTAGATGAGAAATAACTTGCCAAGTAAAAGTGATGCCTGCTGCCCCCATGGTGAGTGCCAAAACCTCCAGCGAGCACCTGAAGTTCTGGCAGAGCTCCTGCATGTTGCGCCTTACCTGCTTTGGAGAAAACGCAGTAATCTAGCCAGCAGCCATCTGCAGTGGGCCTTCGGTGTGGCAGGCAGTCAAGGACACACTATGGAGGTGCTAGTCCCTCGCACTGGTATCTCCACGTCCCGCGGAGCCCGCAACTCAAAGGAAGACAGCTGAGGCCTTGTTGAGCGGCTGCAGAGCCACCTGGCGTTGTTCTGAAGCACCACGCACAGCCCGGTGAGCAGCTCCGGGTAACCTGAAAGCTGCAGCCCAACCGGGCGTATCTCGAAAGCCCTCCTGTCCAGCGTGTAGCCCGTGGTGCCACATACTGATTATCCGGCGCACCATGACTAGGTATCAGCCCCAGTAGGCACACACGCTGCTGCAAGGCCTCCACCTGCTTTTGGCAAACCCACACCTGGAGCTCAGCAACACCCGCGTGTGCCACGCCCTGCCTCGCCTACCAAGTGCCTGCAGCGCCACCTAGTGGTAAAATACGGCGCCTGAACACTTTTGCACAACGCTGCCAGCAGTAGGAGAATTAGGCAATAGCTCGCACCTGCTCTGAACAACCTGTGGCCCCACCAGTTGAAGGCTTCCGAAGCCCCTCTACGCAGCACTGCCCAGTGATATCTCTTTGTGGGACGCTGAAGTCCTCGATGTCCTGCTAGGCCTGCAGCCTCAGAGAAGCTGTCTCTTCCCTGGCCTATGAACAGCACTGTACTGCCACCTAGTGGCCACTGGGCATTACTGCACCAGTGAAAGAAAAAGAACAACTCGCAAGGAAACACCAGCAGCACTGCGAAGGCTACCATGGCCTAAAGTGATGAATACGGAGCACTACTAATGTCACCCCACTCTGCCTCAGAAATATGTGAGCTGCATGAGCCCCCAGCCACAATAAGCAGGGGAGAGACAGGCAGTCAAGGGCCCAAACTGGCAATGCCCCAATCAGTTAAGCACAGACACAATGAGGAGGGCCCCACTGAGCAGTCACCCTGCCTACAGCAGAATCAATCATGAACCCAAGTGGATACTGTGTCCCGTGGAGGCGCGGCCCGTGGTAGGAGTGCCGGTCGGGCGGTGACGTGGGGTGGGGGAGGGGCAGGGTGGGGGGTAGTAAACTACGGATTAAGGCCGAATACAGGTAAGTGATCATTTAAATAAATAAAACGAATTTCGTTGTGAGCGCTGCATTGCCAAATGCGATGCAGTGCGCGCAACGAAATTCGTTTTATTTATTTAAATGTTCACTTACCTGTATTCGGCCGTAATCCGTAGTTTACTACCCCCACCCTGCCCCTCCCCGCCCCACGTCACCGCCCCACCGGCACTCCTACCACGGGCCGTGCCTGGTCCCGTGGCATGAGCAGTGCAAGTAGCCCTACAGGCTAAAGCTTCAGAAGCCAAGCTGTACTGCAATAAGCAGAGAACATTATGGCCTGCAGCGCCCCCCCCCACCCCTTACAGGGAACTAAATGGCTCCAAATGAAAGGGCAAGACTACATGTTCTCAGCAAAGAGCCCCATGAATCGCAATGCAGAAGAGCACAAGGGAAGGCATCGCCTAGCAAAGGGGGAAGAACATTTCAACACACACTCCGCTAGAGCCAGCATGCACTGCTGCCACTGCATGCAGTTTGAGATCTGTTTCCCCAGAAAAGGCTCACCGAGTATTAGCCTGAGAAGGAAAGGAAAAGTTTCAAGGTAGCTACCCCCACCTAAAGCACAAGAAAAGAGGGTGCATAGTGCGCAACCCCCAGTGGTTGCCCGACACCACCACCAGTGAGGAAATTGCACCATTCGCCCATAGTTTGTGAACGGACACCACCGCAGGCTACAACACAGACACACCAAATGTCAGAAGAGGGCGCCCAAGAAGAAGACGAAGCGCACTAGGTCAGAGGTGCGCAGAAGGCCGCGCCAGCGCATGGACAGCACGAACAGGCTCCCGGGAGATAGCGACATCTCCACTGAGAAGCACTGCTGAACGCAGCAAGGAGAGCATCCACAACTCCCTGCACCAGCGAAGCCCCGCAGTGGGCCAAACACAGCACAGTGTCCTCCCTCACACTGCCTCAAGACAGAGTTGCCTGTGACCCAAGACAGGCAAGAGGAGAGTCGCACACTCCACGTGGCAAGCTTCCACCACAACATGTGCTCAGACAGCATGCGACACGCGGCCGGACGCCACATTCGCACAGCAATCAAGGAGCAAGTCACTCGAAGTGACCAACCCTGCCAAGCATGCCTGAACGAAGGCAGGATCAAGTGCCACGAGGCACAGCCTCGAGGCACAAGCACGACGCCCTCGAGTGAAGAGCAGAGGAGCATCGCGAAACCCATGAGGAGGGGAAGGGGCCTGCAAGGGGTCCTCAAGGAGAAGAAGCACGTCCTACCAACAGGACAGACCTGCGACAGGTCAGCAGCAAACTGAAGATCATCCCAAGAACCGGACACGACCAGCGAGAAGTCCATGTGGCGCAAACATGAGACATGTGGCAGGACGCCACATCGGAGAGACGAACCTGGTCAGAAGAAGGAGAAGAGCGTGGCATGATGCCCCTCCGCGATGAAGGAAAGGAGAGTGGCATGACGCCACAGGGCAAACAACCACCACAGGGGCCCAAGAAGGAATGGAGAAGAGCGACAGGACAGAGGACTCGTGCCAGCACTGGAGAAGGTGTTCATCTGCACAAGCCAGCCACCGGCGTGCAGAGACATCACTGGAGACAGCTTTGCGGGAGGACCAACGTAAGCCACTAGCAAGCGTGATCTGCGTCCAGGCCCCACGCTTCACAGCGCAACAATCTACTCACCTGTCACCGGCTGCTTGACATCGATGGCACCTCATCTAGCACCTGCCTGAAGACAACTGTAAGTGGCCACAAACTTCCTCGAATCCTCCTCACTCCACAAGGTCCCCAAAAGCAAGAGATTGCCGCCTGTTTGACCAACTGAAGGAAAAGTATTGCATCCACCATCCAGGTGCATCATCATCATCACAACCAAGAACATCTGTGGAGCAACGCACCACCAGAGTGGATCCAAACACTCAAGACATCCAGAGTTCAATGAGGCTAGCCACCCAGGAACCTTCTTTGAGCCCCCGTAAACCTGAAGCCTCCCGAAGAAGAGCATACCCGACCATTGGACTATCCACCCTTGGGGATACACGTGACTTGGCTGTGGCCCTGTTGGGAGTTCTGCAATGACGCCTCAGCACAGCCTACGAAAGGCCCGCACAGCCCACGCAGTCACGTGGCAATCCAGGGGCAAGGGCCTCAACGGAGTTCCTGTGAGAGGGGAATCCAAACCGGAGAGATGTGTCAGCAGCAGCTCCACGACAGGCACTGGGAAGCATGGAGGTCACACATGGAGACAAGTAATCTAAAGACCATCTGATGGAGGCATGTGAACCTGAGTCCCAACGGCGAGAACACACAGACTCTGAGACACCACCCTTTGCTGATGCATGAGCGATTTGGCTGTGGTCCTGTTGGCAGTTCCTCAGCGACGCCTTTGCATGGCCTACGAGAGGCCCACACAGTCCACACGGTCCCACAGCAGCCCGGCAGGAAGGCCTTCCAGGAGACTTCTGTGAGAGGGGAGTCCAAACAGCAGAGGCAAGTCTGAAGCTGCTCTGCCAGCAGGAACTGGAAAGCATCATCGTCTCCAAGTAAGGCCCTCATCCACCAAGGTCATTCTCAGAATTTGCAGGTTTGCCATCCACTGCAGCCTGAGCACCTGCAAGAAGATCCCCACAGTGGACTCCATCACCGCTCCAGATGCACCGCATTTTGAACTGTGTAAATAGACTCCAACACCGCGAGACCAGGTCGGTCTGAACTTCATCGCCGAGGTGGACCAAAGCTTCCTGACCATGTGGTCCAGAGCTCCAGCACCACCCAGCAGATGGCCTGAAGAGACTCATTGGTGCTGTGTATTGTTGTTTGTTTTTCTTCATAGGTTGGACTTTTAATTTGTTTCTTTTTCATTAAAGTTTGGGAGGGATGTAGTGTCCTGCTGGACACGTTCTAGTGTTCTGCCAGTCTCTGCACCCCACACCATACAACCACCCATCACAGGCGTCACCGGTCAGGTTACCCTGCAAGTAAAAGGGGCCGGGCGCACATGCCCTGGGCCAGTTACCAGTAGACTAAGCATGCCTCTGTGTACATTATTTATGTAGCATGTGGGCCTAGGGCCCACAACACTACTACTATAGGGTTGTGGGCTCTGTAGCTGTTTTCTGTCAGAAGTGAACTCATGCGAACCAGGAAAATAGTGGAGGCACCAGCAGCTCCTGTGGTGCAGGGGGTTCTCCAACCTTTTAGGGGCCCTCAACCCTGCAGGGGGCACCATTTCATCTTAAGCCAATAGATATCTGTGGGATATGGGAGACTCATGGGACCCTCTTCATATTCTGCAGTGGTGCCCGATCATTTTAAGTTATCCCACTGATGCGGACAGTCCAACAGTTTTTTTATTTTCTTTTTATTAAGATTTTTTTCAATTAACACAATATTGTCATAACAGCCATACGTAGCATGTCAAGTATAGTACAGTACATATAAACACTCTGCATACTGCTTAGATGAAACCAATATATCTTTTGCACAATGTAGTAGCACAATAATGTCCTCATATTTGTATACATTAACAATTTGTTTTGAATAGATCAGGATTGTCTCGTAAGTAGACGGTGAGAGGTTCCCAGAAGTCGGATGGTTTGGCAGTAGTGGGCAATTCCTCAGCATATATCAAAAAATTATCCCTACAGTAAAGAGTGTCCGTAATCCATAGTTTTATTGTAGGTGCATGTTTACTATCCCAGTGCATGGCTACTCTCCGCTTTGCCATTAAAAGCATTATTGCAAGTAGTTTTTTCTTTTGGGATTTCATAGGTAGTCGATGATTTAATAAACATAGTTGCGGTGTGCAGCCGATTGTACACAACATTATTTTTCCCAGTAAACAAATCACTTGTTCCCAGTATTGTCTAATTCTGTCACAAGTCCACGCTAGGTGAATGAAGTCAGCCTGATCTTGCCCGCACCGTTTGCAATGCGCCCTGTCTCGTAGTCCATATTTATATAGCTTAAGTGGGGTATGGTACGCTTGGTGTAGGTATTTATAATGAATAATCCTAAGATTTCCGTTTGGGGTTAATAGTGTAGTTAGAGAGCAGCAAGCCTTCCAGTCATCATCAGTCAGTGGTGTTTCCAATAGGGTATTCCATTTGTCTCGTGCCTTATGTGTGTTTGCATTTATCTCTACTTGTATTTGGTTGTAAAGTTGTGTCACCATGTGAGCCCGATTTGTTGCGGTGATCAGCTGTTGTAGCGAGTTTAATGTGGGTGGCTCATCTGGGTATGTGGGATAAAGGACCCTGATAGCTGCTCGCAGTCTGTGATACGCAAACTTGAACAGCATGGACTGATTTGTGATGTATGCAAGATCATCTGGCGTGATAAAGGTGCCATTGGGGTAAAGGTCTCCCATTTTTGTTATTCCAGCTTGCGCTAGAAGTGTCATGCTGCTGCTTTCTTGCGTGACTGACAAGTTCGGGTGTTGTGCAAGTGGCATGTTTGGTGCATAAATAGGGCTTTTCTTAGTAAGTATACTAATTCGTTGCCAGGCATCAGAAGTAGTCCGGACTGTATTTATCTCATTTTTAGATAGATGTGGTCGATGGTGTACTAATATACTGGCTAAGGCGATAGGGTTAGCATCGCCATCTTCTACTGCTAGATGTGGCAGGAGCTGAGCTGGGTGATACCAGTGGTATGCGTATTGTGCTTGGGCACATAAATAATATAAATATAAATCGGGCAGTGCGAACCCGCCTGCGGCATAGGGGAGTACTAGCGTATCAATACTAATCCGTGCTTGCTTACCCGCCCATATTAATTTGATAAGCATTGTGCGCATCCTTTTAAATATTGGAGTTGGAGGGGGTATCGGAATATTTGTAAATAAATAGAGCATCTTAGGTAAGATCACCATTTTCACTAGGGATATTCTGTCCGCCACGGATAGGGGTAGTGTTATCCACCTTGTGATTTGTGTATCCACTTTATCAATTGCGGTACCATAATTATATCTAATGACCAGTTCTGGATCTCGGTGAATCCATATGCCTAGGTATTTTATTGGGTCTGTTTGCCAAACCAATGGGAATTCAGTCTGTGGTGCTTGGGTGTTTTCTGTTAGTGGCATTATCGCCGATTTGCTCCAGTTTATTTGAAGTCCGGATTGTCGTCCAAATTGTATATATTCTCGCAGTAGCGGATCTAAGTGCGTGTTAGGGTCCCTGAGGTATAGCACCATGTCATCTGCATATAGGGATATGCCAATGGGTCGTAGCGGAAAAGTTAGTGCTGTGTGTCTGTACCTCTGACGCAGTTTACAAGCTAGGGGTTCCAGTGCAATTGAGAATAATAACGGGGATAGTGGGCAGCCTTGTCGGGTACCTCTTTGTATTGATATGGGCTCAGATATGTGTCTGTTTACTTTAATGCGGGCAGTGGGTTTATTGTACAGCAACTTAATCCAATTAATAAACACGTGTGGAAGCCCTATTCTCTGTAATATTGTGAACATATATGTCCATTCAACAGAGTCGAACGCTTTGGCTGCGTCGAGAAGTACAGCTACTGCTTGCAAGTCTGGGCTGAGCTGATGCAATAGCGCAAAGATGGTGCGTAGATTATGTGCAGTCGAACGGGCAGGAATATAACCGGACTGATCTAGTAAAACTATAGTCGACATTAAGGGTTGGAGACGTGTGGCGATGATTTTTGCTAATATTTTAATATCTGTATTTATCAGAGATAAGGGTCTATATGACTCAGTTTTGTCGGGGTTTTTATCTGGTTTTAGTAGGGCGACTATAAGGGCCTCTCGGAGAGTGGGTGGGAGGGTTTCATTTTCATAGGCTTCATCATACATTTCTATCAGATAGGGGCTCAGTAATTCAGAATATGCTTTATAAAATTCCCCCGTGTATCCATCAGGGCCGGGCGATTTACCATTAGGTAAGGCTTTAATAGCTGATTGTATTTCTTCTACTGTTATGGGTTGTGCCAAATAATCACGTTGGGCATCTGAAAGCCATACCAGTGCTATGTCCTCCAGGTAGCGCAAAATTTCAGGAGTAGGTGCGGTGTTCTGTGAGGTATATAAAGCGCCATAAGTGTCCATGAAGGCATGCAATATTCCCTCCGTGTCGTAGTGCATTTTCCCATTATCGTCTTCTATTTGTATAACAGTGTACTGCTTGTGCTCTGTACGGATCTGTTGTGTTAGACGTCGGCCTGGTCTACCACCCTCACCAATTCTACGTGCCGTATGGCGCTTCGTAATGTATTTTATTTCTTCATCTGCCAAAGTGTTATAATTACTTATTTCCGTCCTAATCTCACTGAGGGTCTGTGCATTGTGAGTGGTGTCATAGTCAGCCTCTAGGTGTGCAATCTTTGTTTCACTTCGCTGTAATTGTGTGCGGATATCTTTCAATATACCAGCATCTGTGCTAATACATATGCCTCTTACTGTTGTTTTAAACGCTTCCCATAACGTTCCCGCGCTTTTCACTGAGCCTTTATTCAGGTCGAAGAAGTCTTTTATGGCAGTATAGATTGTGTCTTTGTATAGTGGTTCCAATAAGGCCATGGCGTTAAGCGCCATACAAATGGGGGGGATGTAGGTGGGCACCTGCAGTGATAACAGGACGGGCTTGTGATCTGAAAGAGTCTTGGGTAAGTGGTGAATAGCCTGGACCCAGGTGCAAGCCCGGTCAGTAAGGAGCCAGTAGTCGAGTCTTGCCCAGCTGTTATGTACTGTAGACGAATGAGTGCTTTCCAGCACAGTGGGGTTACGCACTCTCCAGATATCATCTATTCGGAAGTCTGTCATGCAGTTCAGCATCGCTGCCACAGCTCGGGGGTGATGCTCCACCGTGTGTTGGGACCTATCTTGGGCTTCGTCTAATGCCATATTTAAGTCCCTGCCCCATATTAATTCTACAGCGGGCAGATCTCGAAGTTTGGATCGTAGGTTCTCTATAAAATCGGGATCGTCCACGTTTGGCGCATATACATTTATGAGGCCTACTTTCGTTCCTCTTAGTATCCCTGTAATAATAACATATCTCCCTAGAGGGTCTGTGTATGTGTTATCTAGTATAAACTGAGTACCTTTTTTTATGAGGATCATCACCCCACGGGCATACGATGAGTAGGTTGATGATGTCACTAGCTCAGCCCATCTTGTTCCAAACCTGTCCGCTCTCTGGTGGAGTAGGTGTGTCTCTTGAAGAAACGCTATATCTATGTGGTGTCTATCTAGGTATGCAAATACCTGTCTAATTTTCCTGGGATTGTTCAATCCTCTCACATTCCATGTCAGTAATTTCGAAGTTGTACTTCTAGCCATGAGTTACGAGTATGTATCTATGAATGAATAGGTATACAACAGACTATCGTCATTTTTTGCAGCAGGGAGAACAACCGTCTGTGCTACAATCCAGAGTGCACTACATCTACCTGCATACGTATAGAAATTAGATTTGCATAAAACTGTTAACATTACATTATCCCGTGCAACCCCTCCCCCCACCCACTTCGCCATCCCAATCATGGTGAAGACAGCCCCAAGTAACTACCAATAAAAAAGGAGAATAAAAAATAAAAAAAACAAAAACGAAATTCTAACAATTCCCCTCTAACCTAAGGTGTTTCGTGGTAGGGGAGTTAACCGTGTGGTATACACAAGGGTGGCGGAAACTGCCCACCATAGACCCCAATGACAGGCACTGGGGGATCGAGTCAACCATCCCATAGTTCCCTAGCAGACCATTGCATCAATTATAACTATTTCATCAACAGATCACGTGTTTAAGGTGAAGAACAGTACATAGTGTGCCTTCCAGAATTGTGTCTGACACACCACCATGTAACAATACCTTCCAGGATATCTAGCATTCTACAGTTTCATCGGTAGTGGAAAGACTTATCTGTGTTCTCAGGCAAGATTCACAATAGTCGGTAGTCCAGTGTCACGCTTTAGAAAAAAGAATAGCCAAAGGATACCCATATCTCATTCCACATCTGAAGTGTTGTCCTGTTCAGCTTGCGTCCCTCTCGGAGATTTCCGTCGGGTAGATTGTGGGTGTGCTAGCTGTAGGTATTTAAGCACTTCCTTGGGCTCACTAAAGATCTTACTTTTCCCATTGTCTGTGATTCTCAAGCGGGCTGGATATATCATAGCATATGGAATATTCTGTTCGCGGAGTCTCTTTTTCGCGTCTAGAAATTTCTTCCTTGCTTCTTGGACTTGCGAGGTGAAGTCTGGATATATTGATATTGTCATTCCTTCATGGTTCAGCGTCCCTAGCTCCCTGGCCTTTCGAAGTGCTGCATCTCTGTCTCTATAGTTGAGTATTTTTGAAATTATAGGGCGCGGTCTTTCCCCTGGCGGTGGCTGTGGTGCCAGCGATCTGTGTTCTCTTTCCACAATAAATACTTCTGAAAAGGTGTCTCTTCCAAGTATAGCTGTTAATAGTGTCTCAACATAGCGCTCCATATTACCTGTACGTGTTGATTCTGCCACCCCCATCAAGCGCAAGTTGTTTCGGTGCGATCGCGCTTCCAAATCCTCCGTCTTTGCGAGCAGAGCAGTCATTGTCTTGTCTACTTTTGCTTGTTTTAATTCTAATTGGTTTTGAGCATCTTCTGTGTCCGATATATGGCGCTCCGCCACATCAATGCGCTCGGTATGTTTGTCCAGTCGCTCCGACATACGATCAACACGATACGTCAGGGTGTCTATTTTACTATCAATATTTGAGAGTGTGGACTGGATTGCAGCGAACATTGCTTGAAAATCCACAGGCGTATCTGTGCCAGATGCAATAGCTTGAGCTTGGCTGCCCATGAGACCATCAGTATTGTTTTCCGCCGTTTTCTTAGCAGCGTCAAATTGTAATTTAGGTTGATTTTTATCGGGTTTTCCCATGATTGTGCAGATCCTGGAGTGACTTCGAGGGTTTTGGCACTTTATCTAGTAGCCCTGCAGGGCGTGCCTTATCACTTTTTGTTGCCTCAGATTTACCTCTGGTGAGGTCCGGTGATGTATACTGGACTACCTGGCATCGGGAAGGAGCGTTGTGGCCTCTGCCTCGTTCCATGATAACCCGAATAAGCAGGGCAGTGGTTATCCTACCCCAGCCCGCACCCACAGGCCCGTCTTCGTTCGCGCCTTTCTGCGTTTTATGTTTGGCTGTATTGTTTCTGCGACAGGGGCGCAGTCAGCCTTAACAGCAGATTATAGTGCTTTCAGATGTTGCAGCGTAGTTTTCTGTTATGCGTGGCGCTCCATCACGCGCCAGTGGGATATCTGCTTCTGTTTCTATTTTCTCCGGAGGCAGCCGTATCGTTGCATTGGAACAGTCAGCATGCTACGTTCTCTCACAGCCGCCGCAGCTCTCCTTGTCCCCCACCGTGCCGTATGTGGTATATGCAGCGTGCAATGCGATGTCTGTTATGCTCCACTGCTGTCGGTGGTTTAATAGCAATTAATGGGGAGGGAGATATTACTGCATAAGTTCCGAAAATATCAAGCAGGATTATGTGATGCGGAAAAAACGCATCGCACACAGCGTTTCATATGCCATCTTCCGTGGGTTGCCTTATGCCGTATGTTTCTAGGCCCTCATATCTGGACTTTACCATCTGGTGCTGATCTAGTTACAGTCCCGCCATGTGCACCTGTATTAGACTGGGGGGCGGCAGATACGCCTCGCGCCGGGCCGAGCTGGGGCAGCGAGGATGTTTAGGCCCCACACAGCGATCCCCGCTCGGGCCCCGCAAGTCAATCCGGCAGGGGCACCACCCGGCAACGCCTCCGGTCATGTGTGTCGCTCTTACCGGGTGGTCGCTCACCTCTCGCCGGGTACAGGTAGCGGTGTCCAGATCGGTGAAGCGCCGGCGTGTCCTGCTATATTCTTTCCGCTCGTCGCGCTGAGGCCTCTATCTCCGTCACTGCGCACGGAGCTTGCGTACAGGTCGCGTCCTCCTACGCGCCTCCGCAGCCGCAGGACCGCCTCTTGGTTGGGATTGGTATGGAGGTATTCGCCGTGTTTCGGGTGATATTCGGCTATGGAAGCATCATCGGAGCAGGTACGCCGCAGCCAGCTGTTCTTGCGATCTGTAATTTTAGTGATTTGGTCGGTTATAAATGCAGGATCATTTCAGGATAGTGACTCGATCGGAGGAGCACGCTCACAACGCGGCCATCTCCTGGCGTGGCTAGCTCCGCCCCCTCGGACAGTCCAACAGTTGAACGTTCACCCAACATAGACCATACCTCCTACCCATTCATTGGATAATATGTTATGCAGATTCAGGTGTTTGTCACCATGGTTCAGGTGCTGTCACTATTGACAAGAGATATCTGTCACTATTGACAAGCATTGGACAGGCAGTAACAAATTACCACTGACCTGCAATGACTTAAGATTTTGAAGTTGTGACTATACATTAGAATCAGAGATTATTGCTATTTAAGAATATCAGTATAAGAGATGTGTTCAATGACAAAAAGTGACTGCACTTATACCATCAGAAAAGCAGGCACAATCCTGATGTGAAAGGTAAGAAGGGCGAGCAGCCAGGAGACAGTCAATAAATACTTGGAGCCTGAGGAGCAGGCAACATCTGGCTCTGAGAAGGAGGTGGTGATGCTTGAAACTAGTGCATGTCCCAACTGAATAATGGAACACATTGATGAGAAGCCAGATGTCTCAATTGAATTGGTGAACCTGGGGACAATACTACTGCTCAAGCCATCAATACAATCTCATCACTCCCCCACTTATTTCACAGGCCTAGCAAGTACTCTCCTCCTGTGACGTGGAGGGACATACCAAGCATTCCCTCAAAGTCATATCATAAGAGTGCTACTATACTGGGTGCAACACATAAAGCTGTTTTGTCATTTACAGTTTGATCAGATCTTTCTATCTGTGTCAATGAGAAGGTGTGTTAGAAATGGGCCTGTAGTTGGCAGTGGTTTGTACCCTGTCAAAGTATGGACCCACACTCTAGTCAGGGTAAGAGTAGTACACACTACGTTTACCTGTGCTCTCTCTCCGGTAGCTTGGCACAGAGCAGTCAGACTAAACTAAAGAGGCAATATGCAAAGTATTTGTGCACACACACACACACACATAGTAACACAGTAAAAACACCACAAAAGTACTCCACACCAGTTTAGAATATTAGCCAATATTTATCTGAGTAAAACAAGACCAAAATGACAGAGCTCCAACATACACAAGTCAATATATGAATCCTTCAATATGAAATGCAGTTATAGCATTATATAATAATAGCTCCAACTGGGGGTATTTGGTTGTGCTTGACTGAGGCAAATCCACCAGTTCAGACTGACAACGATGGAGCACGGGCCGCCTAAGAAGTCTCATCGACCCTAGTACAGTACCTTGGATGCGTCACAAAGTCAAAGACAGTGCAATGAGCAGTGGAGGTGAGGCGTTTCCAAGGCTGGTGATGAGTTGGTTCCTCACTGCTATGCTGGTCATTGGTACATTGGTGCTTGGGGATGATGCGTTCCGCAAAGGAGGTGAAGCATCACTGTAGCGAAGTGATGCATCGGTTCCGCCGATAAGGCCTGGGGATGATGTGGGGCACAGGAGAGGTGATGCATCTGTTGCAGGTGTGGGACCTCAGATCCTGAAAGCAACGCGTTGTCGATGTTGCATCGATGTCACCGGGGGGTGCGTCGATTTCATTGCATCAATGTCGAACCACCAAGCTGCAGGTGCTGCTTCGGGGTTGTGTGTCATGGACTTCAGTAAAGCAGTGATCAATATTCATGCGGCAACAGTACATCAGAGGCGCTGTGCTGCGTTGTAAGTCACGGTCATTGCGCTGCACAGTCAGCGAGCGGGGACCACGGCTTCGGTGCAGGCAGCGGCACTGCATCGATTTCACAGGGATGCCCTGGTTCCAAAGTGATGTTTGGAGTTGGTGCGTCAATTTCTTGGTTGCAGCACCAGAATCCCCTCCAAGGGTCCAGGACTGGGATTGGTACCACTTGGCAGACAAGGACTCCCACCAGAGGAGCCCAGGTACTGGTAGCAAGATGTATGTGAAGTCTTTGATGGCCCTGAGACTTCCAACAGAAGGCAAGCTCAACTCAAACCCTTGGAGAAACTTTAGGAAGGAGGATGCAGAGAGCAGAGTCCAGTCGTCTCGCCCCAAGGCAAGAAGCAGCAGACAGCAGGCCAACACAGCAAAGCAAGCAGCAACATGGCAGTACCTCCTGGCAGTCCAACAGCTCTTCTTCCTGGCAGAAGTCCAGTATGTATACCCATTTTGGCCTTTGAAGTAGGGAGACTTCAAAGAAAGGTCTTTGTAGTGCACAAAAAACCTTGCCCTCCCTGGCCCTTGCTCCAGGTACACTACAGGGGGGTATGCAGTTCTTTATGTGGGGGCAGGCACAGCCCTACTCAGGTGCAAGTAACAACTCCTCCCCAACTCTAGCTCTGGAAGACCCATCAGCCTGGTGATCAGCAGGACATACCTCAGCTCCCTTTGTGTGTGACTGTTTAGAGTGAATTCACAAAGCCAACTGTCCTGCAGACATGTATTCTAGGGACAGGCAGAGGCACCGAATGGTTAAAGTAAGAAAATGGCAACTTTCTAGACGTGGCATTCTCAGACCGGAAATTTAAAAACCAACTTCATGAAAAGATGTGTTTTTAAATTGTGAGTCCAGAGACACCAAACTCCAATGTTCTGTCAGCTCCTAATTGGACGATACCCATGTAAAATGCTACAGGGCAGCTCCAATGCTAACCTATGGGAAAGACAGGCCTTGCTGTAGTGAAAAGCGAATTTAGCGGCCATTCACTAGCAGGAAATGTAAAACCTAAAAGCACATGTGCCACCTTTTAAATACATAGCACCCGACCCCTGGGGCTACCTAGTGCATACCTTAGGGGTGCTTTACATGCAGTAAAAGGGGAGTTTTGGACCCAACAAGTAGGGGTACTGGCCAGGTCAACATCATAGTTAAAAACTACATACACAGGCTCTGCGTTGGCAGGCCTGAGACAGGTTTGAAGGGTGACTCATGTGGGAGGCACAATAAGTGCGGCAAACCCATTAGTATCATCTGATTTACAGGCCCTGGGCACAAGTAGTGCACTGTACTAGGGACTTACCAGGAAATCAAATATGCCAATCATGGAGAAACCAATCGTATCATGTGTTGAAGGAGAAAGCATATGCACTTTAGCACTGATTAGAAGTGGTAAAGTGCCTTGAGTCCTAAAGCCAACAAAAAGAAGGTCAGAAAAATAGGTGGAGGGAGGCAAAAGGTTTGGGGATAAACCTGCAAAAAGGGACAGGTCCAACAGGGTGGCCTACTGATCCCCCTTGTGCTAAGTTCTGCTATTTGTCACCTAGAATTTACACTGATATCATGCAAGTATGCTGAGTATGTGTGCTTGTATAGTGAGCCAGTGGGATCAATTTTGGATGCCCCTGCTTGAATGACACAAAAGGATGAGGGGTGCTTTTACTTACAGAGCTTTCCGTATAGTGTACTGCTTTCTATCCTGTACCTGGAGGGAGAAGATCTAGACAATGAAGTGAGGAGGCTAGAGACAGGGCTACCATTAGAAATTCCATAATGTCTTTGTTAGGAAGAGGTTGCTGATTAGTTCTTTCTGAGTACTGCCATTTGGTAGTTTGTAAACAGCTGTTTCTAATATTCAAGGTGAGGATGTTTCTAGAAACAGACATGCCCAGTTGTCTGTTTCTGTTTACTGCTTTAGAAAGGCTCATGACAGCCAGGTGCAGAGATCGCACACTTCATTGTGCCTTTGTTTTGGGAGCTCCTTCTTTGAGACAACCGCAATGCTACCTGCTGCTGTAAGAAGTATCACTTTACTAAAAGAATTGTCTGAAGAGCAGCCTGTGAAAAATACTTGAAAGAGGAACATCCCAAACCATTTCTGAAGTTTGAGACAGTGGATCCACATCCCTGTCTAGGTAATGCAAATGAATTGGGACCCAAACTTTGGCACTTTGTTCCAGTATCAAGCATTTCATGGCCGAAGAAGGAAGTTCTCCTCAGAGTACCTGCAAGAGGCCTTGTAACCAGGGCTGGTGTCTGACTGACAGTCAGTCTCCCAGAGGTGATGGGACTTCATCTGAAGTCTGCACTTTGTACTGGAGTAGCTAAGGTTCTGCATGGTGCCTAAAAGCCTGCTTACTTGCTGAGTGTTGCATTATGGATTATTAGTAGGGGTAAGTAGGTACCTACCACTAGTAATAAGACCACAAACACAATATAAGGCCCAGTCAAGGTCTCAATAAATTATTCCCTTGCTCAACCCTTGATAGCTGGCTACAAGCAGGCAAGCTTAACATAGGAGACAGGTGTGCAAATCATGGATGCCTTTAAAATGACAGCAGGCAACACAGCAGTGCACACTGAAGTGCATCAAATCTGCTCGGCCCCTAAACCTACATGCCCTTCCACATACTAGGGGCTTACAGGTAGGTTGCCATACATTGATTACATTGTAATCAGACTTAATTACCATATACCTTTTACACAGAGAACTGGCTCTGGGTCTGGTTAGCAGAGCCCAGGACACAATCAGAGTCAGTTACCACCAGTATCAATAAAAAAATAGGGGTGCCCAGGGCAAAAAGGATGACTTTCTCACACAGCTCCCACCCAGACGAAAGGTGACAGGTAACTAAGCTACACCCTGGTAGTCTTCATCAGCTAAGTGGAAAAACCTAGACAGTCCATCTGCATTGGCATGGGCTGTCCCAGTTCTGTGTTACACTGTGACGTCCATCTCCTGTAGGGAAATGGACCACCTCAACATTTTAGAATTCTCCCCCCTCATCTGCATGAGCCATCTGAGAGGCCTTTGGTTAGTTTGAACACGGAAGTGAGTACCCAACATGTATTGCCTCAACTTCTCCATGGACCAGAAAACAGCAAAGGCTTCCCTCCTAATGGTACTCTATCTTTGTTCTCTGGGGAGAAGTCACCTGATAATGAAGGCAACTGACTGATCTAGGCCCGCCTCATTTACTTGTACTAACACTGCCCCAATCCCTTGTTCTCAAGCATCTGTCTGAACCACACATTCCTTTATGTAGTCAGGTGCCAGTAACACTGGTGCTGAACACATAGCCTCTTTCAGAATGTCAAAGACCTTCTGGCACTCTGGGGGTCTAAATGGCTTTCTTGGGCTGTTTTTTAGAAATTAGTTCAGTCAGGGGAGCCACAATGGCCTGATCATTTTCTATTGTACACAGTCAGACCAATGAATGCCCTGACCTGTGTCTGTGTTGTCGGAGCTACCAAGTCCAAAATGGTTTGAATTTTGGGCTTGAGAGGTTGCACATGGCCTCCACCTAGAAGCTGGCCCAGGTAAACTGCTGAACACTACCCTTGATAGTCAGGCCCACCTGCTGCAGGGCTTGAAGCACTCCCTTTAGGTGGCCCAGGTGATCCTCCCAGGGGGAACTCTACACAGCTATATAATCCAGATAAGCTGCTCTGTTCTGCTCCAACCCAGACAGAACCCTGTTCACCAACCTTTGGAAGCTGATGCTGTCCCTCTGGTGTGGAGAATGCTGACCTCTCCTTTGCTACTTCACTGAGGGCAATCTGCCAGTAGCCTGAGGTCAAATGAAATATACTAAGGTACTTTGCAGCCCCTAACCTATCAATGAGCTCATAATTTTCAGGAATATGGTGAGCATCAGTCTTAGTCTATGCAGAACCATAACTCCTTCTTTCCCCCTTGGGGATTAGATTTGGGTACCAGCACCATTGGGCTGGCCCAAGGACAGTAAGGTTGCTTCCTTGATACCCTTCCCCAACTCTGGGACAATCTCCACCCCCAAACCTACACTGAAAATCCCCTGGGATGCCACCAGTGGAGGACTTCATTGTGCAGACAAAATCTGCTCTTTTGTGTCCTGTCTGATTACAGTCAAAACAACTACTCATCTTTGAAGGGTTAAATAACTTTCCTGCCTTTGCAGAGTTAAAAGACTTTCTCTGATACCCCCTCTCTTTGGAGTTGGATTGGCTCTGGTCTCCACCCCCCTTGTGCAGGGATTTGTGTGTCTTTTGTCGACTCTTTAGGTGTTTTATCATCTTTCCTTGTGCTTTCCTCTGAGGGGGAACCTGTCCTCCCTTCTTCTGATCACCCCCCTGGTGTTGATTAGAAATCCTGGTTCTCAACCACTCAGCTGTCTTCCCCAGTTCCCTGGGACTAGACAGCTTAGAGTCACGACTTCCAGATGAAGTGCCTCTTTATGTTAGGTATTTCCTTTTTCGATAGTAAATAAGACAAGCTAGAGCTGAGGTTTGTTGTGTTGCATCTCCAAATTCCATGTTTTTTTCCAATGGCTCTTTGCTCTTGCATCTGGTCCTAATTTTTCCTGTTTTTTACTTCAACTTTATTTTTTACTGGCATGCTAACATCTGTCTATTTTGTACTGTATTGATATTTAACGGTTTAAGGTATATATTTCTTTCAATTCATGTTGTCTATTCACTATACACAAGATGTTCTGGACCAACCATGCTAATCTCATCCAGTGGAGATATGGCCAAAAACCTGTAAAGATGTGCCTGGTAATGAGAAGTGTATTAGTGTTAATGATTTTTTTTTGCTTTGGGGTTTTGCTCTTCTAATTCTTTCTTTGTAGCCAGTGTCATTGTTGATATAGGATTGACTTCTGCATCTTCAGGAGGCCTGTTCTTACAAAGTACTGCATTAAACATCCCGACCTGCTATGAAAAGAGATGAGAGGCTAGACTTCTCAGGAGCAAGTCATACACTTAGGAGGAATTTGCTTAAAACATGAATCACACTGTGAAATTCCGCAAAATAAAAAAAGTGACGAGTTGATTGCTTGAATTAATCTCAAAGATTGCTAATTACGTTGGGTCTCAATACAGTGCATCGTTTTTTTGCCCACCGTGCCAACTCAGTCAGGGAATTCATTTGCTGATATTGCAAAAAACAGATTAATACATAGGTACCCTTAAATATTAAGCCTAAGAATAATCCCATGAGAATATTTCCAAAGTACTTAAAGGTCCCAAAATAAACACAAAGGGGCATATTTACGTTTCCTGGCGCATCCCTGCAAATCAGCAGGGATGCGCCAGGAAACGTGCGACACGCATCTCAATCCTTGCGCCACCACGGATGCGCCGCATTTACAATGCGGCACATCATGGCGCAAGAAATGCAGATGCGTGTCGCATCTGCTGCACGTAACGTTAGCGCAGTGCTGGAGTTGTGTCGCGGGCGCGACGCAACTCCAGCACTGTGCCAACCATGCCCATGTCTAACATGGTGCGTCAAGCCTTACGCCTGCTTCAAGCAGGCGCAATGTTTTGACGCAGCGGGGTCGGAAAAGTGACTGAGTGAAATCTTGTAGGTTTCACTCAGCCACTTTTCCGAGCGTTCCCTGCGCCGGAACGCCCCCTGCGCCAGAACGCCCACATGAAACCTGACGCAGGTTTCATGTGGCGCAGGGCTTTACAACGTGACGCATCTCCCTAGATGCGTCACGTTGCTCAATACCCCGCAGCATGGCGCTGGCTTTACGCCGCCGCTGCGTCACAGAAGTGACGCAACGGCGGCGCAAAAGTGGCGCAAGGGGCTTGTAAATATGCCCCAAAGAGCCCATCTAAACAGCAGTCAATCAGTGTTAACTTAAGATGTACCCTCCATTAGTATGGTGTAAATTTGAGAAATGATTTACTCATCTCTTTTTAGGTATGACCTTTGTCACAGCCTTAACTACCTTGTCAGAGTATTATTTTCCCCCCAAAAATGATACAGAATATAAACTTAGAGAGGCTTTAATAAGGGGGCTTCATACAGTAGTCTGTTAAATTGTCACCCAAATTTTGCTTCCGCCCACCACAACACACAGCCTACAGCATGGGGCAATGGGTCAGCCCACTTTGCTTATTGGATCAATTCACTTTGGACTGACTGCTCAAAGCTTGTACACGTTGCTCACATCTGCCTAAAAAATTGTTACTTTCTCTTCAGATGCAACACTGGTGCAAACTGCCCTTTTTTAATATAAACGTTAAGTAGCCTCTGTTTGTTTACTTGCACTCCTTTTTAAATGTATTTGATAAAGTGTTTAAGTGACATTGGAACATTATAGCTGCCTTTGACTTGAGTAATTGGTTAGATGGTAATTTAATATTGCCTCCTTCACAAATAATAATAATGATAAAATGCATGGCACAGCTAAAAAACTTATAATTTACAAAACATCACTAGTAAAACACCATGAGTGAATATTTTTTAATAGCAATTTATTTTATCGCTAGCATAAGACAGACACATTTAGGTGATGGCATGTTTCCTTTTTTTCCTTTTTAGGTGTGTGTTATATGCTTGGAGCAAAATATTAACTATCACACCAGCTTGCTAGGGCAGATCTACTGGCTACTCGAAAACTTGCTTTTTAACTGCCGTACCGATTGACATCTCTCAAATGCACTGATGGTGCGTGGGGTTGGTTTGAATTAAAGAAAACTAAAAATACCTCCAGTCAAAAGCAGGTGGTAAAAGCTCCTACAAAGTGCAAGGAATGAAAGAAAATCTGTAAAACAATACAAAAAAGTGAGAACAGCACAACAATGCACAAAAACTCAATACACACACTGCTGGAGCTGAACAAATAAAATAACACTCAAACACACTTGCACGGATGGCCAGACCTACATATACAGCCATAGCCAGGTGAAGAACTCAATGGTTGATTGCAGCAGCTCACACGTCCACTTTTCAGCACACCACCAAGTATGCAGTACTGATAGGCCACTATGTCATGCTATGCCAGATCCATGTCCTGCTGCAATAAACCATGCAGCACGAGGATGGAAACCAGGCAACCAATCCATGCCCGCAAGGGGTGCAGTAGCACAGGATGAAAGCCAGGATTGACAGAGCAAGGATCACACCCCTAAAAATGATCCAGCTTGAGATCCAGAGCATATACAGGCTCAAAGTGTGCACCATACAAGACATATTTTCATAATCATGGATATCCTTATGCTAAACATCTTCTGCTATCCCCCCTTCCTGGAAATGCTGGCTGCACTAGAATTCCTTGTAGAAGGAACCACACCATAGACCGTTGAGGAGAGTGAATGGAAACCATATACAATTCCCCATGGACATCCAAATAACTAATAAAACCAAAGCAAAATTCTATGCTGCAGATGGACTTCCTGATGTCCTAATAGAAATTGACTGCACTCATACACCTGGGCCTCAAGTAGATAGACAGGTTCAAGGGTGCTGCATCTGTTGAATGGAGTGTGGACGGAGAGTACCGCGTTCTGCTATGGAAACTTGCTCTACGTTTGGTGAATTTCATTGTAAATCACTGCGCTCATTTAGGATGTAGTCTCATAAAATTCTTGTATTATACCGGAGTCTTAATTCCTGACTTAATTTATGGAACCTTTTGAGCTGTATAATTTTGACAAGGCCTTTTCTTTGGTTGAATTCTTGAGAACTCGGACGTGATTAATTCATTCGCCATTGATTCTGTTTTGATGGTTGCTTTCAAAACCTTTATGTTGTGTCCTGATAATGACCTTCTAAGTAATCAGGTTGAAACGCTGTTGACATACCCCTTGGCAACTAAAGAAGACGTTGTCACTGTGTTGTTGATCTTGTGATATATCAAATTAGCCTATTATTCCTCTGCCATTGTGTTTGGTTGTATATATCTCATGTATATTTTTTGAACACTTCTTTCTGTGGTTAAAACACAATTTCTTCTATGATTTTTTTTTCCCTGAACGACTGTAGCTATTATATTGTTTAATTGTCCTAGGTTCTGGGGAGTAGGACTGCCCCTGTTTCAGGTAATCACATCTGTAGAATGAAGCACACCATTAATGTGCAAATGCTATGTGATGCAAACCTTGGTACACAGAACTGCTGTGTTTGATGTCTTGGTTCAAACCACAATGCCATGAGCCTGAGAAGGAGCATCATTAGTCATACTACAGTGACACATCACCCTAAAATACTCTGTTGCTTGGTGAGTAGCACACAGATAAAACCTTCATCAAAATTACAATGCATCATGACTGTTGTAGTCCAACCTGAATACGCGTCAGGTGTACCATTACAGAGCTGTTAGCCCCTATGGCAGCACATACATGGATCAATATTAAGCTGTGCAACAAATTACAATGGCTACTCTTCACAATGATATGTATTCTCAGCCAAGTCAACATTTTAACAATCATATGTACTTCCTTTAGAACTATCATGTCTCTTTCCTTGGATTTCTCTGACCCCAAGACTTTTATTTAGGTCTTCCACCTCCACTTAAGAATGGTCATAATATGTTCCTCCCATGGCTTGAGGTAGACTTGTGGTTAAGAATCACCACCACTTGCAAGGATTTCCAGGTTTGAAACCTGTTTTTAACGTCCTCAACATCATGTTGATATGTTGACACAGCATTCATTGGGCCCATTATCTCTTCCACCGACATTTTCTTGTTTTTGGTGGGGTCATCAGCCTGAGATTGCACATTAGATGGGCATGGTGTTTTAACATCATCTTCACCTGGAAGTCCAGCTTAGGATTTGTAAACTTGCATTTCCTTACTCTGCTGAGGTCAATGAGTGTGGCATATTATTGAATGTGATGACTAATTGATGTCAGAGGATGACAATGGATTCAAATTGTCTCGTTTTGGGGTGTTTTAGCCACACAAAATAACTGCCTGCGTACTCCCACACAGAAAGGATGTGATGGTGTGCGCTTTGGGGTGTGCTGAGATCCTTCATATTGCTGCTCTAGCTGTCTCAGCGCTTTAGTAATTCATTTTCCCATTCCAGGATCTTCAAGTCCCTGAAAATGGGCATCTCCATGTTCCATTTAATGGAGGCTGTATTTGCCACATTTGGTAAATAGTGCATATTCACAATTTAACACAGGCGGTAAATACCAATTCTTCGGGACATCATAAAAATGTATCAGTGTTATTTAGCCCACACGTTTTATACAGAAACCCATGGAATCTAAATTCATCAAATGTGCAGGTTCGGCAGTGTTTACCACTAAACTCGTAAACACAGCCCTAGTGTTTATAAAGCCTCAATGTGGTGAAGCAGTAATTAAACTAAAAACTCATATTGTGCATAAAGACAACAGCATTTGTAATGCTCTTACCTCAAAGCTGAATATTACAGAGCACTCTTTGCAGGGTGGCGGAGAGGGGTAGGTTGTCGGAATTCTACTGTGCTGGATGCCTTTTACTTTGCAGTTAGCACAGTCTCTGCCATCACCTTAGGGGCAATTTGCTCACTCTAATAGGGTCGTATTTGAGATATTTAGCAAGTTAAGGTATACCCTACACAGTGAGGGTGACGTTTTGTGATTGGGTACTTTGTCAATTCTTACACCTACTACCCCAGTCATTTGTAGATCAGGTTTACATGGACCTGATGAATTCCCCAAATCCACAGTGTCTATCTATGTCAGGAAACATGTTGACCCGTGTTTTAATCACTTTGTGAGCTGTACTGAATCCTTGTCTCCAACACAACCACCCCTTGCTTTTATTTATAACAAGAGGACCTATGTATTAAAACTCCTGAAGGGGCTCTCTTAGTTTTTTTAAACCACGTAGTGACCAATCTACACACACTGCACCTCCACACACATTTCCTCATGGCGTCTTATTTTCAAAATACCTCTAGCAAATAGCCCCATTGAGCATTGCAGTGCCAGCCCAACAAGGAGCTGCCTCATGATGAAGCATGATACCCATCTGGTTTGTGAGTGCTCTTGCTTCTGAGCAATCTCATCCCCCCCGAACTGCTTGCCCAGCCTCTCCCGACTTACTGCTTTACTCTCCTTTTTCTTTGTGACTTTAGAGGAACTGCATACTCTATGTAAATACTTAGTAAATAACCACCTCAATTTTATTCCTATTTACATGTTTAAAATGATGTGCTGGGCTTCTAGTCGTCAAGTAATCTACATTCAACGAACAATGTACAAGGTCATTATTCAGCATCCGGGTGCCATAACAGAACATCAGCTTCCTTCCTCCTGGTGATCTTTATGTGAATCACAGTAGAGTTCAAGGTGAAGACAAATTGCATTTCCAGGCATGCATGGTGTATGCCGGACCTCTGCTGGATACTGAGCCAAATATTTCAGTTAATATTTTCCAAGGGCACAACATCAGTTTCTTATCAGCCAAATTGCACACATACTGTAAATATTATTTTCAGAACACAATCTTTAAATTAAATCAGTACATGTACAAATACTATTATAGGCTACAGACCTTGCAATATTTTCCTCCATTAGATAACATCTGTACATATTTCTGGGTCCTTTGTGTTCTAAGATTACAGTATTTTGTTTAGCTAAGTTCCACATTTTGAAAAAAATAACATTTCACTCCATGATAAATACCACGATCTCAAAGGAAATGTAACAAATTGGTAATTTGGATAATTGTACAGACTTTTTGTGCATGTAAACATTAGAAAATAAACAGATGTTGAGTAATGTGTAGCAAGATTTAACCCTTTCATGGTGAGAAGCAGCTTGGAGTTCTTATTTGTGGAGTGGAGCAGACACATCATTTTTTCACCTCTAGCATCTAAGAGATAACAGACATTCTTTAGCCACGCAGAGTGCGGCTTCTTTGACTGAGAAACAAAGAGATAATGTTCCCTTGGCCTTTCTGCTTTCTGTTTAGGGCCTCTTCTCTTAGACAATAGTAAGTCGACTGTACTTTGACAGCCCTCATTAGTTCCTTTTACGTTTTTTTGTTTTGTAAATAAGCGCATTTTCCCAGGTACTCTGTCAGCAGTGTAGGAATCTGGGTTAATCAGCTCCACAATACAGCAATCAACAGTTGAATGAAAAAAAAACTGACCTCCAACAAAAAAGCTGTGATTCTTTTTTACCATAAACCTGTCCTTTGGGCTATGAAGACCTGGACCAATGTCGCCGGCATCTGTCCCATCCCAGATTACACTGTGCAACATTTTCCCCAGACAGTTGGCAACTAGCTATTTGACCCCGCAGGGTGGATCTATTACTTAGTCATCAAACTGTTTGTTTTTACTATCATTGTTTACCATTAAGTGCTGGTATTATGCTGCAACCTCTTCATTCTTGCTGTTCCTTTAACTGTTTCATCTCCTTTTAAACCGACAAGACTCACGGAGAATGTAGAACAAAATACTGGCATTTCAGCAGAGGTCTTACACAGATTGAGAAAAATACAAAACCAGGAGTCTGTAATCACCACAAACATAATAAAGCACTAGCAGAAAAACTGGCAGCTAATGTGTAACTTTGCGTGCCCATATCTTACAAACTCGACTCCATCGCATGCCTAAGTACTGCTCTCTGAGACGAGATAAAAGCACCTTTATGGCCACTTAGGTACAATACCGAAAGGCTCCCACATAGGCTCACAGCAAACACAACACCCTGCCGACCACTCACTGTAGCTTGTTGCCCGAATTGATAATGCACTTTGGCACCCCACAACGAGGTAGGAGACATATAAATACTGCTAGTGCTACGAGAAAATTCTGTATACGGCGCTTGACAAATTGCTGCAGCATGACGCATCGTTTTTTGTTTTATCCTTTCTACATTGTGTTGTGTTGTGGGCCCTAGGCCCACATGCTAAGGAAGGACTGACGCAAACACAGTATCTGTAGTCATTCAACTGGCCTCGAGCACGTGCACCCGGGCCCTTTTATTAACAGGCTCACGTCACTCGTGACGCCTGTGAGGGATGCGTGTGGGGGTGCCAGTGTGCCCACTCCCATAGGGGAGTGGCTCTACACTCTATGCCTGTCGAGACACTAGAACGTGTCTCGCAGGACATAACATTCCTCCCAAATTTTAATAAAACAAAGGTTCCCTAGTCCAAACTGTAGGGAGAAATAACAATGAAATGTACACCACAGGGTCCATCAATTTCTCGGGTCAGGCATCCAGAAGACAGCAGACCAGGACTGGTGACTCCGACTGTAGCAGGATGATCTCGGCGGGCACTCATCATTTAACCTGGGTGATCCCGGACACGAATGCTTGCTTGGAGATGTCCGCTGCACTCTCGTAACATGCCAGTGGAAGCATGCCCTTTGGTCCCAGGTGGCTTCCTTTCGCTGACCCTGAGGATGGTATGTGGTGATTAACAACAGTTCATTCACTGGGTGCGTCAAGTTCATAGTTGGAGTCCATGGTGAAAGTTTACTGGATACTTCTGGATTGCCTGAAGTCTCTTAGGCCGTCTTGCTGTGTCCAGTGACCTGTCGGTGGGGCAATGTCTCTTCCAGCTCTCCCGCCTGGGGAGGCCCTTCGTCGGGCTTGCCACGGGACTGCAAGTAGGCTGCGATTGGGGCTGCGTGTGTGCCGGCTGGGGGCAGCTGCAAACCGCCAAGGAGCCAGTAGCCAGTCTCTCGCACAAACCTCAAGGGTGTGTGGGTCTTGGTGAGGACATGCTCTCTCTGCCGCAGTTCAGGTTCACACCAGGTCAGCGGGTAGCCTCTGAGTCTTATTGTTTGCGAGGTCGGCAACAGTGTGGGACTCCAACCATCGGTACTCGGGATGGTTTCGTGTGACGCACTTGATGAGGACTGGCATGGTGGCATGGCCAGTCGTGTGGTGAATCTGGACGATTGCTGGTGATGACTTGCCTTGATGATTGCAGGCTTTCAGTCTGGAGTCAGTCACCTGAGGCAGGGGTGTCCAGGTGCCTCCACGTTCTCTGGGAAGCACTTGCATTCGTGTACTTTGGCTTCTTGGGCTGTCGGGACTTTGATGACGGAGGGGTGATGAACACAGTGTGAAATGTGAGGCATGAGACTCGGTTCGCGCAGGCTGTGCGGCTTACCCTCGGCCTCCCGCTGTGCGGTTGCCAATTCCTTCTCGGGTTATCCCCCTCTTCCCTTGCTGTCGCTGTGTCAGGACTCACTCCTGTTGTAGCTTGGGTTTTCTTCATCGTCCGGCCCTGCCACTCACGACTTCCTCTTCTGACCTCAGCTGTCTGTCCGATTCTGGGTGTAGACCCTCTGGTTACACTTCCACCTCTCGCTGAGTGCGGTGTCATGCACATGGCACTGATGACGTCGCTGCCATCGGGCCTGAGCAACAGGTGGTGATGGTTAACTTGGAGAGGAAGTTTCTGGATGGACGTCGTAGGCACGTGACTGCCTCTTCTGAATCTTGTCTTGCACCTCTGGCATTTGCGGTCAGGAGCAGGGATGCCACTCGACTCCAACTGCCGACACTCGGGCTGGACGGTCTCACTGTGAAGCGACGGGAGCAACGCAGTTTGCGCGTGCTGCGGCTTACGTGTGGTTCTCCCTTAGTGCTGTCGCCAGGGCCGTCGGTCCGCCTTGGTGGCTGTCTGGTGTCTTTGGAGGTGTTCTTGGCTTGTGGTGCTACGAGTCCTCGTGCTTCTCCTCTCGTTGTCTTTGACGCACCTGCGTTTGTCCAGCTCTTCTGGGTGACACGATTTCCACTCTTCTTCGGGTGCAATGACATGCACCATGTTCTAACACGGCCAACGGGGCCGTTGAACTTCAATGGTCTCCGGACCACTCAGGCGAATCGTCCGTCGCTCTTCTCGGCTGCATGGTGAGCAGCCACTCATCTTGGATGCTCCTTCTTCAGGCAGCTTCTTGACGCTCCTACTCCGGGCGTTCCCTCTCCAGGGAATGGCTTCCATGGGCAGTGGTGAGCGAAGCTCCTACTCCGGGTGTTCCCTCTCCAGGGAATGTCTTCCACGGGCAGTAGAGAGCTGTGGTGGCGGCTGGCCACTTGTGGTGTGCGACTCTCCTCTCGTCAGCCTTGGGTCACTGACGACTCCTGCTTGAGGCATTGTGAGGAAGGACACTGTGCTGCGTTTGGCCCCTTCTGGGTTCCGTTGCTGCTGTGGAGATGTAGAGGATCTCCCTGCTGGTTCCAGCAGTGCTTCTTTGCTTTTAGAGAGGTCTCTTGTCCTCCTGGGTATTCGTGCTTCTGGTGGTCTGCGCAACCCCTTCTTCTTCCCTCTAGTTGCATCGCTTCGGCGCGCTTCTGACGGCGCCCTTTGTTTGCCTCATTGGACGCACTTGCTGCGCATTCTCTTCATCCTTAAAGCTGTGTGGTGGTTTGGTATTACGCTGTGTCGCTTTTGCGGGCACCTGGTGAACAACCAGGCTTGCTCTGTAACATAGTCTCTGGGAGGGTGCGCTTGCCTGGCTCCCTGCATACTTGGTCTGTTTCCCCTCATGGATTCAGCAGACTGTTACTTGGGCGTGTGCCCACCACTCTTCTCCACCTCCCTAGACTTTCTTCTGCTGCTAGGAAACTGCTTTGAGTGCAGCAGGTATCTGGTGGAGATTGGTACAGCCTCTTGCATTCACCTATGCATTGCGGTACTGCTGGGTGCTAGTTGTGTTCTCTGACTTATTTTTAACACGTGGATAACCTTCTTCCCTGGCACTTTTTGCAAGCTGCAGCAATTGGTTCCCTTTTCTGGCATGCTTGTCCATATAATTATTTCCCTTAGCCGCGGTAGCTGCTAAAACGGCCACTAGATGGCACTGCAGGGCAAACTATTGCTGTCTGCGGTCGTTTACCTTTGTTCTGGAACCACGCTCGGTTCCGTGATGCTGCCGTTTGTCCTGTACTCGCGGGCTTCGAGGGGGCAGAGGAATGGAGGGCAGGCAACTCGTGGTGGGTGCTGCCTTCTTCTTTACAGCCCCGATGCCCACCGAGCTGCAGCCACACCTGGACGTTCCTGGGCCTCAGCGCACTGCACCAGCGGTCCTCGTGGCTCCACGGTCACTCTGCATACCGCGGTAAGTTTTCTCTCTTTTTTTTTTTTATAGTCTTCTTGGGGGCCATACAGTCGCACGAAATACACCTTCAGTGTTGGAGGTCTTCAGTTTATTTGTCTGCGGCGCCAGCACCGCACACAGTCACTTAGCAGCCTCACTCACCATGCGAGCTGCGCGGGGCTTGGGCTGCCGCTGCTGGCCGGCAGTGCCACACCTCGGGATTCCGCCCACCAAGGCAGCAGTCGGAGCTGCGGATGGCGCTTCCACGGGGCTCGGTCACCCCTGTGATCACGGCCTGCAGCTAGGGCTGCCCTTCCTCATATTCAGCTCCACACCCCTTGCTTGACACGGCTCTGCTGATGTGGGGTGGGCACCCGCTCCGCTTCTCTTTGCTTGCGGGGCCTCGGCAGGTCGATGGCATGGGTCACGCCACGGCTTCACACCCTGCTTCTACTTTCGCTCCACTCGCGCGGGGTAGGGTTGGAGCTGCTAGCTGGGGACTACATAGCTTAGCTACGGGACAGGGTTCACTTTCTCCTCGGGGTTGAGATGGAGCGGGTCGCTGCTACGCTCTCTGTCCTCCACTCTCAGGCTCACCTTCCGGCTGATCATTACACCGGCACTTCAGCAGCGGGGTGGGCTCCCGCTGACCGCATGTCGTGTGGGTCACTCCTCTCGCTTCAGCCCCTCGACACCTCACATTCCGCGGGCTCACCTTCCGCCCGGCGGGCCGTGGCGACCGATGCGGGTGGGCTCCGCTCGGCACTTTCATCTGTTGGGGCTCAGCGCGGCGATGGCCTGGCACCACGCGGTCTCCGCACTCGTGTGCCAGCACGCTAGGTGCGGGTTGGGCTCCCGATCACCTCTTCACCTCGTCCAGGCCCGGGGCTCTTCAGATGCCCCCCCCCCAGGCCCTCTGGCACGTTGCGCGCCTGCTCACCGGGGGTGCCCTCGCCACGTAAGCACTCTCCCCCTTTTCTTGTGATGGCAGAGGTGCAGCGTGTGGGTGCCAGTACACCCGCAGGGTGTCCGTCGTCCGGTCCAGTCACTGCTCGCCTGGGTCACGCAGGCATTAGGGGGCCCTGAACGGGGCCCGCTCCCCTCCCCTCAGAGGATAGCCAGGCTGCTGCTCGGGGACACGCGGGGCAGACCCGCCTCGTCGCCAAATGTTGTGTTGTGGGCCCTAGGCCCACATGCTAAGGAAGGACTGACGCAAACACAGTATCTGTAGTCATTCAACTGGCCTCGAGCACGTGCACCCGGGCCCTTTTATTAACAGGCTCACGTCACTCGTGACGCCTGTGAGGGATGCGTGTGGGGGTGCCAGTGTGCCCACTCCCATAGGGGAGTGGCTCTACACTCTATGCCTGTCGAGACACTAGAACGTGTCTCGCAGGACATAACACATTGGTTATCTGTTGCCATACCTATCTTTTTCTATTGGAGTACGGATATTTATGTGCTGGTAAGCTTATCTCTATTATCTTTAATGGACAGCCTACAAGCTGTTGTCAGTGCAATTATAATGCGACTAGTGATGTGGATTTTTTTTGTACATAACTATTAAACCAACATTTTTAGGAGGAACTCAAAATGGGGATAGAGGGAACTTTTGTTCCGCAATGCACTGTGGGATGTCACAGGGTACTTGTTGTATTTGGAGTCCGTGTGCCTCATCACTGTGCTCTCTGTATGTTTTCTAAAGTTTTCTAAGGTTTGATCTCAAGCCGCTGCGGGCAGTCGCTAACTGCACTCTTCAGTGTAGCAGACCTTTAGGAGGCAAAGCACCCTGAAGTTGACCAAATCAACATGAGCCTCAAAGTATTTCCAAATTGCCTGCAGCACCCTGCCTGCAGGATGACCTATGACACTCACGGTTGTAGAACATTTAGGGGCAGATTTACAAGCCCCTTGCGCTGCCAGTACGTCACTTTTTGTGACTCACTGGCAGTGCATTTCCCTGCCCCTTATTTACGAGGACAGGAAAAGCCACCCTGCGTGGCTTTTCCTGTCCTTGTAAATATGGCCCCTTTACACACAGCACTTTGCGTGAAAGGGGCGTTCCATGGGTGTTGCTGTGGGTGTTCCCACACAACACCCATGGAACAAGACACATTTCCAGATTTACGAGGAATCGTAAACCTGGAAATGCTTCACCTTCCTGCCCATAAACAATCATAAGAGGTGACTTCCTCATTCTATGTGGGCTGCAGAATGCAGCACACATGAAAAGAGGAAAGAAAACGAGGGAAAATGAATACATTTCTCCTCGTTGCGCCTCCCTATGCCTACGCAAGGTTTACGATTTCTCATAAATCTGGAAATGTGTCCGTTTCCATGGGTGTTGCGTGGGAACACTCACTGCAACACCCATGGAACGCCCCTTTCACGCAAAGTCCTACGTGTGAAGGGGCCGTATTTGCAAGGACAGGAAAAGCCACGAAGTGTGGCTTTTCCTGTCCTTGCAAATATGGGGAAGAAAAATGCGCCGCCAGTGCGTCACAAAAAGCGACACACCAGTGGTGCAAGGGGCTTGTAAATAAGCCCCAATGTTTTAGCCATCCCCATAGAAATCCTAATCAAACCTCTCCCTATAAGTCATCAGGCTTAATATGGTAAAGGCCTGTTTTCTTGGCGTCACTGATGACAAAACTATTCTCTGCAAACGCTGTTCGACATTCTGAGGAGAAACTGTTATTGTTCTCTAATGCAGGCAAGGAATTGGGGTATTTCCTAAGCGCTGAGATTAGGGACTCCCTCACAGTTAATTTCATTGCAACATACATTCAAATTTCCTTCCACACACAAATATAGTTCCTGCTCTTCTCTCAGTACTTGGGGGCTTATTTATGAACCCCTTGTGACAGTTTTACGCCAGTGGTGCATCATTGTCTTGACTTATTGGCAGCGTACATAATGCGCCTCATTGCGCCATATTTACAAGGTGACGCATCTAGGCAGATGCGTACCCTTGTAAAGCCCTGCGCCACATTACACCTTTGTCAGGTATAATGTGTACAGGGTGGGCAAGTCTTGTAGGAGTGGCATAGTGAAATCTATCAGATTTTACTGCACCACTTCTAGGACGCCACTACGTCAAAACCTTACGCCTGCCTCACAGCAGGCATAAGGGTGACGCAGTGCTATGTGTATAGGCCTGCCTCATGTATTGCTGGAGTTGCGTTATGCTTGCAACACAACTCCAGCAATGCATGAATTTTGCACCAACAGATACGTCAGGATTCCTTACGTATCTGTCATTCCTTGTGACATGGAGTGCTGTACATTAAATACAGCGCATCCACCGTGTCGCAAGGCGGGCACAGTGAAAACTGTTGCATCTGTTTTGTCGCAGCGATGCAACAATATTCATAAATAGGCCCCTTGGTTTTCATTGACCGGCCAAGTTCTTCTTTAAGAAGTCAACAGAAAGAGTAGTTTATGAAGGTGATTATATATTACTAGAAGTCACTAAACACCAATTGAATTCAGATCATATCGATTTAATTGAAAGTTTTTTGAATGTTTAATTAAATTGATTTAAAATTAAATTTTGCATCAAACAAATTTCACACGTAGCAGAGCACCAAAGTACAGAGGTTTTAGAAATGTTAATCATCTGGTAATTGTCAACTAGTACAGCTACCTTTGCAAACAAATTTGCATTATTATTACAGATTTGTATAGGATTAAATGCAATTATAAATGGTTCTTCTCTACAAAATGCACACATTTTTATAAAAGCATCCTTTTAATTGTGTCGTGTGTATGCTACTACAATATTGTAACCAAAATATTATCTGACTTTACACTGCACCCTAAATATCCTTTACAAAAATATACCCCCATTGGATTTTATAACATACAATTTACACCTGATGAAGCAATGTTTTTATAAAGGGTATTAAGGATAGAATATTTATGTCAGATTATATTTGTTCCAATGATATTCTGCCATATACCCTTGTGTATTGTCACTGCTCAGGCCAATTCCAAATGCAAGGCAGTTAACCCCTTCGCTGCTAAGCCTTTTTTTGGCTATTTGGGGTAGTTCACACTTAGGCCCCTGTAACTTTTTGACCACATAAGGTATCCACGCCAAATTTGCGTCCTTTTCTTACAACATCATGGGGATTCTAAAGGTACCCAGGGTTTGTGGATTCCCCTGGAGGGGACCCAGAAATTAGACAAAATACAGCTAAATATATATATTTTTTGGGAAATATGGGAAAAAAGTGCTGCAAATGAAAGATTCTGGTTATTTCCCTGCAAATGGTATGAACAAAGGGTTTGTGGGGATGAAATAACCATTTTCCCAGCTTTCAGGGACTGACAGACATTTGTCAGAAAACCAACATTTTTTACACAGTTTTGGCATTCTACTGGGACATAGCCTATTTTTGCTATTTTTATGCATTCAACCTTCTTCCATTTAATGGTAGAATGGGTATGAAAGCAATAATGGATCCTGGAAAGCTATACATTTTAGAAAAGTAGACAACATTCTGAATTCAGCAAGGAGTCATTTGTGTAGATCCTTCAAGGTTTCTTTATAGAAACTAACAGTTGAAAATAGGAAAAATTGAAAATGAGTTGAAAAAAACAGCCATTTGTGCCAACGTTTTCACCTGTAACTTCTTCTAATTATGACAGATGTTTGAAAGCAATATACCGTTACATTTGCTGGATATGTCTGGTTATGGGGATATATAGGACTTGTAGGTTCACCAAGAACCCGACGAACCCAGAGCCAATAACTGAGCAGCGTCTTGCAATGGTTTTTTACTATGTACCGGGTATATAGCAATTCATTTTGGAAAATATATACAGTGAAAAATCGGGATAAAAGACACCTATGTATTTCTGAAATTGGAACAAAATATAGAGTTTAGAAACAGTAGCTATTTGCACATTTCCAAAATTGTGAGTACCTATACTAGCATGAGAATTATAGGACATTTTTCAAAGTGACTTCTTTTTTACACATTGTCTTTCATTTGGAAGGCAGAAATGCATCGAAAGTCAATAGGTAATAACAGTTGCTCTACAATTCTGTGTTACCCTAAGTCTCCTGATAAAAATGGTACCTCACATGTGTGGGTAGACCTAGTGCCCGCGACAGGAAACGGCTCTAAACGCAACATGGACACTCTTCATTTTTACAGTGAAAACTGAAACTTTTTTTGCGAAGTGCCTAGCTGTAGATTTTGAACCCTAGCTCTGCCGGCACCTAGGGAAGCCTACCAAACCTATACATTTTTGAAAACTAGACATCCAGGAGAATCCAGGATGGGGTGACTTGTCTGGCTCTCACCAGGTTCTGTTACACAGAATCCCTTGCAAACCTCAAACTTCATCAAAAAAACACATTTTCTTCACATTTCTGTGGTGGAAAGTTCTGGAATCTGCGTGGATCCACAAAATTCTACACACACCGCATTCCCCAAAGTCTTCCAAGAAAAATGGTATTTCACTTGTGTGGGTAGGCATAGTGCTCGGGACAGGAAACGGCTCAAAACGCAATGTGGACACACCACAGTTTCACAGAGAAAATGGACACTTTTTATGCAAAATGCCTAGCTGTAGATTTTGAACCCTAGCTCTGCCGGCACCTAGGGAAACCTAGCAAACCTATACATTTTTAAAATGAGACATCCAGGGGAATCCAGGATGGGGTGACTTGTCTGGGTCTCACCAGGTTCTGCTACCCAGAATTCCTTGCAAACCTCAAACTTTGTAAAAAAACCCACATTTTCCTCACATTTCTGAGGTGGAAAGTTCTGGAATCGGTGTGGAACCACAAAATCCCACCCACCTCGCATTCCCCAAAGTCTTCCGAGAAAAATGGTACCTCACTTGTGTGAGTAGGCCTAGTGCACGCGACAGGAAACGGCCCAAAACGCAACGTGGACACACCACATTTTCACAGTGACAACTGACCCTTTTTTTGCAAAGTGCATTGCTGTAGATTTTGAACGCTAGATCTGCCTGCTCCTAGAGAAACCTAGCAAACCTATACATTTTTGAAAACTAGACACCCAGGGGAATCCAGGATGGGGTGACTTGTCTGGCTTTCACCAGGTTCTGTTACCCAGAATCCCTTGCAAACCTTAAACTTTGTAAAAAAAAAAACAATTTTCCTCACATTTCTGTGGTGAAAAGTTCTGGAATCTGCGTGGATCCACAAAATTCCACACACCCTGCATTCCCCAAAGTCTTCAGAGAAACATGGTACCTCATTTGTGTGGGTAGGCCCAGTGCCCCGACAGCAAACGGCCCAAAACGCAACGTCGACACACCACATTTTCACAGAGAAAAAGGACCCTTTTTTTGCAAAGTGCCTAGCTGTAGATTTTGAACCCTAGCTCTGCCGGCACCTAGGGAAACCTAGCAAACCTATACATTTTTGAAAACTAGACACCCACGGGAGTCCAGGATGGGGTGACTTGTCTGGCTCTCTCCAGGTTCTGTTACCCAGAATCCCTTGCAAACCTCAAACTTTGTAAAAAAAAAAACATTTTCCTCACATTTCTGTGGTGGAAAGTTCTGGAATTCGTGTGGATGCACAAAATTCTCCCCACCCCGCATTCCCCAAAGTCTTCCAAGAAAAATGGTACCCCACTTGTGTGGGTAGGCCTAGTGCCCGCGACAGGATACGGCCCAAAACGCAATGTGGACACACCACATTTTCACAGTGAAAACTGACGCTTTGTTTGCAAAGTGCCTAGCTGTAGATTTTGAACCCTAGTACTGCCGGCACCTAGGGAAACCTAGCAAACCTATACATTTTTGAAAACTAGACTCCCAGGGGAATCCAGGATGGGGTGACTTGTTTGGCTCTCACCAGGTTCTGTTAGCCAGAATCCCTTGTAAACCTCAAACTTTGTCCAAAAAAAACAAATTTTCCTTACATTTCTGTGGTGGAAAGTTCAGGAATCTGCGTGGATCCACAAAATTCCACCCATGCCACATTACCCAAAGTCTTACGAGAAAAATGGTACCTCACTTGTGTGGGTAGACCTAGTGCCAGCGACAGTAAACGGCCCAAAATGCAACGTGGACACACCACATTTTCACAGTGAAAACTGACCCGTTTTTTGCACAGTGCCTAGCTGTAGATTTTGAACCCTAGCTTTACCGGCACCTAGGGAAACCTAGCAAACCTATACATTTTTGAAAACTAGACATCCAGGGGAATCCAGGCTGGGGTGACTTGTCTGGCTCTCACCAGGTTCTGTTACCCAGAATCCCTTGCAAACCTTAAACTTTGTAAAAAAAAAAAACATTTTCCTCACATTTCTGTGGTGAAAAGTTCTGGAATCTGCGTGGATCCACAAAATTCCACACACCCTGCATTCCCCAAAGTCTTCATAGAAACATGGTACCTCACTTGTGTGGGTAGGCCCAGTGCCCCGACAGCAAACGGCCCAAAACGCAACGTCGACACACCACATTTTCACAGAGAAAAAGGACCCTTTTTTTACAAAGTGCCTAGCTGTAGATTTTGAACCCTAGCTCTGCCGGCACCTAGGGAAACCTAGCAAACCTATACATTTTTGAAAACTAGACACCCAGGGGAGTCCAGGATGGGGTGACTTGTCTGGCTCTCTCCAGGTTCTGTTACCCAGAATCCCTTGCAAACCTCAAACTTTGTAAAAAAAAAATACATTTTCCTCACATTTCTGTGGTGGAAAGTTCTGGAATTCGTGTGGATGCACAAAATTCTCCCCACCCCGCATTCCCCAAAGTCTTCCGAGAAAAATGGTACCACACTTGTGTGGGTAGGCCTAGTGCCCGCGACAGGATACGGCCCAAAACGCAATGTGGACACACCACATTTTCACAGTGAAAACTGACGCTTTTTTTGCAAAGTGCCTAGCTGTAGATTTTGAACCCTAGTACTGCCGGCACCTAGGGAAACCTAGCAAACCTATACATTTTTGAAAACTAGACTCCCAGGGGAATCCAGGATGGGGTGACTTGTTTGGCTCTCACCAGGTTCTGTTAGCCAAAATCCCTTGTAAACCTCAAACTTTGTCAAAAAAAAACAAATTTTCCTTATATTTCTGTGGTGAAAAGTTCAGGAATCTGCGTGGATCCACAAAATTCCACCCATGCCACATTACCCAAAGTCTTACGAGAAAAATGGTACCTCACTTGTGTGGGTAGGCCTAGTGCCAGCGACAGGAAACGGCCCAAAATGCAACATGGACACACCACATTTTCACAGTGAAAACTGACCCGTTTTTTGCACAGTGCCTAGCTGTAGATTTTGAACCCTAGATTTACCGGCACCTAGGGAAACCTAGCAAACCTATACATTTTTGAAAACTAGACTCCCAGGGGAATCCAGGCTGGGGTGACTTGTCTGGCTCTCACCAGGTTCTGTTACCCAGAATCCCTTGCAAACCTCAAACGTTATAAAACAAAAACACATTTTTCTCACATTTCTGTGGTGGAAAGTTCTGGTATCTGCAGGGATCCACACATTTTTTACCACCCAGCGTTCCCCCAGGTCTCCCGATAAAAATTTTACCTCACTTGTGTGGGTATGTCAAGTACCCGTGACAGGCAAGGGCCCAAAACGTAATGAGGAGACATCAAAATTACCTATCACAAAACAACCTGGTTTTGCAAGGGGGGGTCACCTGGGTTTTTGGCCCTGGGCTCAGCGGCCATCTTGGGAAACTACAAAACCCACACATTTCTGAAAACTAGACACCCGGGGGAGTCCAGAGAGGTATGGCTTGCGTTGATCCCCCAATGTTTTCCTACCCAGAATCCCCGGCAAATCTCAAATTTAGCTGAAAAAAACACATTTTCCACATATTTTCACAAATGTCCTACCACACAGCGTTCCCCTCAGCCTCCCGAGTAAAATGATAGCTCCCTTGTGTGGGTGTCCAATACAGAATTGTCTAAAAACATATTTTAAAAAAATTTAGCGCTTAGAATTCTCAGTGCTATACCCTTAATCCCTATGCTTTTGGCTATTCCTAGTCACAGGACCTTGATCAGTTTACTCGGGAGTTCAAGGGGAACGCTAGGTGGTAGGAAATTTGTGCTGGCACAGTGATCCCACACAAAAATGTGTTGAAAATGTAATTGGCATGCCCATTTTGGGCAGCCCCCACCCCTACGTATATATTAAAAAAATCCCTGGGGCCTAGTGGGCTTTCTGCCCCCCTGGGGGCAGATCAGGGGCTATTGCCCCCATCTGCCTCCTGAGGGGGGGAATAAAGTCTTATGCCTTCTTTGGGGGGTGGGGGCTTTGGCATGCCCATTCTGTGCAGCCCCCACCGCTGGCCTATAAAAAAAATCCCTGGCATCTAGGGTGCTTTCTGCCCTGCCCAGGGGGGCAGATTGGGGGCTACTGCCCCCATCTGCCCAAGGCTGTCTGGAAAAGTTAATGGGGGGGAGCAAAGGCCCTTGCCCAAGGGGTCTTTCCCCCTCCCTGGTGGCTAGTGGGTGGATCCCTGCTTGGGGATCGCCCTCCTGGGGCAATCCCCAAGCAGGGATCCACTAGGGAAGAGTACCATTGGAAAGGGGAGATTCTCCCCTTTCCAGCGATACCTCTCCCAAGTGTTTCGGTGCTCGGGGCTGAGATAGCCCCACGAGCACTGAAACATTGAAACTGAAAGTAAGTTTCAGTTTTGTTTTCAATGTAATGACGACAGCTTGCCATGCGCACGATCGTCATTACACTGAAAATCAAAGGGCCTCGGGAAGTTGGGGAAGCTCTTCCCCACCTCCTGAGGCCCCCCCAAAAAATGGAAATCCCTCTGCTGTTTGCAGCAGAGGGATTTAGTGCCCCTGTCCTCATGACGGAATGGTTCCGTCATGAACACAGGAGCACTGGTGCTCATGACGGAATGGTTCCGTCATGGTTCCGTCATGAACACAGTAGCACTGGTGCTCATGACGGAACCATTCCGTCATGAGCACCGAAGGGGTTAAATATTAGTTTTAAGAAATGTTTTGAAACAGCAGTCAACCTGGGCAGTGGCATAACAATAGTTCCCACAGCCCCTGCAGTGCGGTGGGTGCCGAGCTCCAGGAGTTACGGGTGGTGGGCCATGGGCTCTTGTCTCGGTCTGGAACGTGGGGGCCCTCTCCATGTACTTTGCTGGGGGGCCCCCTCAAATTTCATGATGCCACTGAACCTGGGCATAATCATAAAATATCCTCTAAAGAGGCTTCCTCTACTTATTTTTGGCCAAGGATAATGTATAGTTTTGTCAATCTTAATAGTTGGATAGAATTTAAGCTCCAAATTCTATAAGAGCTCTTTACAAGCCAACCCCTCTCACATCAAAAATGATTGTGTCACCTCTCTTTGCCAAATAGGCCTTTGGTGTCCACCAACCTTAGGTGGGAATACTTTGATTTTGTTTAAAACACTGCCTTAGTCTTTTATGTAGAGGTTAAAAACCAGGTTTGCAAAATATCACCACTGTTTGTGTAATGTTTTCTATCTGAGTTGACAAAAACATCAAGTTTTACTCACGTCTGCGAATATAGCACAATAATGGTGCCCCACAACGTTAATGGGATTCCTTAGCCAGAGAATTTAAACCATAGTAGCCCCGGTCAACTCAGAGACTGTTACTAAGTCAATAAATGAGGCACATAGTGAGGAGCCCTTATGACATAGAGTGAGCTGAGTTAAAATGCATCAAGAACTATCAGATTATCTTCATTCCCACTATGCTGTTGGAAGTCAGTTGGAAGAAAATGGGGAAAACGTTATACTGAACCAATATTTCCAATTTTTTAAGTAGCACCTAATTTTCCCTCTATATCAAGCAGAACCGTTAAATGATTGTATGGTGGACGAGGAAAAAGAACCCTTTTTGGATATAGGAACTCTAATGTCTATCTATCTGGGATCCTGAGAGAAAAGGAGACCAAGCAAACTAGCCCAGAAGGCTGAACCATCTTTGTAAAGTGAGGGGCAGATTTATCAACAAGTTGCTTCGTCCTTGCACCATGCAAAGGGGCACAAGGGTGACGCAACTACTAAGTCAGACTTATCAAGCCATGCACGGCCATCTTGTATGGCTTGATAAATCTAAAGTAATGCAATGTAGCACAAATCACTGCATTGCATTACTCTGCCAAAGGGAGGCATTCCATGCATGGATCATGGGTGTTCCCATGCATCTAACACATGGATTTTGCAGCATTCCTAGATTTATCATTAGTGGTAGACCTGGGAATGCATCAAAATGCTATGCCTCCCCGGGTGAAGTGCAGCAAGGAGAAATATCTTTGTTTCTCCTCATTTTTTTCCTCTTTCTATGTGTGCTGCAAATGCCTCAGAAGATTGTGTATGTGAAGGAAGGTGCCTTTCCTGCACAAAAACAATCCTGTTTGCAATGCAGGCAACCTTGAACAATGATGCCTGCATTGGCGCTAGGCAGCACACTTGCACCAACGCAAAGAAAAGACAGGAATGCACCGTATCATGTTAAATACAGCACATTCCTGCCCTTTCCGTTTCATGCTGGGCTCTTCATGAAATATTGATAGATCTGGCCCTGAGTCTTGAAGTCCATGGGACTAAGGGCCCTATTCGACTTTAAAATCCTAACAATTCTTTCAGGTTTTACATTAATGCCTGTGTGAATGTTTGAATTGAAGACTGAAAAGTCTGTTCCAATGCTGTCTACTGCATACTGGAACCTATTATAATGGTGCCATTCATAAAGAGTCACTCTATTTTTAACTGTTGTCTTCCTTCATTAGTTAAGTTTTTCACTTACCTTCTGAATTTATAAACCTGATTCTCCTTCAAACGTCAAAAAGTTCTATCTACTGCTCAGATGCTAAATATATTGTAATTTTATATTTTGAATTTAGCAGCATTGTAAGACTGCACTCTAGTTCTAGATCATGTCTAACTTTATTCACCTTTTGATTTCCCTTTTAAAATTTCTCTTGACTTTTCTCAATTCCAAATGATACATCATGTGACCATTCCTCCTAACTAGAGGCCCTTGTTTCAGCTGAAAACAGGGGCAATCACTTAGGCAATAACATAGGTCTGCTACTAATCTAGATAAGGTCATCTTACAGACAAAATCCCTATTGGGTCCTTAGTCCTTCAAGGCAGATGTAGGGCCGAATTTTGAATTTGATGGTTGGAGTACAGTACGCCAGGGTGAAACAATAGCTGAGCCATCCTGATGTACTACTGTACATCAACTTTGGAGATTATTTCTGGCCCAACCGTCTTCTCTGTATATTGAAAGTAGAATGGTGGATGGCCACTGTTGATTTTGATGGCTGTCCACCAAACATTTTCAATTTTTTGGTTGTTCAGAAGTAATCTCCCAAAGTGGAAGTTTTTCAGAAAAACAAAAAAGAGTTACACCCACGCCCTGAGAGACTTTTTTAGGCCTGGGGCAAAATTTATATTACACCACCATAATTCACATAATTTTGGGAATTTTGCGTTATGCTACATACAAAAATTCACCAAATTACACCCTTACACCACTTCATGTAATTACACACAATTCTCAGAAAGAATTTACCACAAGTGGCGCAAGTCGTACTGGAACAACAAAACACAAATGGCTGTTGTTCATGGTGATTTTGTTTAAATGCATCCTCGTGCCAAAAATTGACACAGTTCATGTTGAAATACTGCGTGAAGTGACAGATTTACATTTTGCTTAATCACTTGTAATTTTGCATTATTTTGTGTGACTATACAAAAGCGAATTACATGAATTTTTCATGCACTTGTTTTCTCACAGGGTGTAGGGGGGCATTATGTTTCTTCTCTGTCCCATACCACCAGGTTTTTCCTGGCGGTGACAGACAGAAAAATAGACGTTTCACCATCTACCCTAAATAAGGTGGGTGGTGTAATTTCCTTCCTCCAACAGCACTTGCTCTGTTGGGCCATTGCAATGGAATACTTAAGGTCTGCCTGCCTCAAATGATATGGATCCACTGAGGGTTTGATGGCACAGTACTCTGTCGCATGTGCAATGGAGTACAACTATCCCAACTCTACATCGGGCCCAAAATAGTTAGTTTGTGTTGCTGATCCAGCTAATGTCTAATGTATTCTCGTACTAATTCCTTCTCTTTAATTTCATAGAGGACGTTGCAATGTCCAATGGTTGATTAACAGGCACTTTGCATTTTAATGAAATTGTACGAGAAAAGGATCACTTTCAGCACATACCAGTATTTTAAAATGTCTTGTCTCCTTAAATAATTCCACCAAGATCAGTGCTTAATTTTAAATTGCACTCCTGCTGGCTGTAGCAGGAGTGAAGCCGGCAGTGGAATCATTGGGACATTCCCTGTTTAACAACCAAACCCCTAAACCGTGTAGAGAGTTCAAAAGCTATGTCACTAGTTTTTCCTTTCTTTGTCTATTTATTGATTGCATAGATTGGTTTTCTCATCACTCCAAAACAAATTAAAAATTAAACTTGTCCAGCATGGTGAGGCATTTATACCCAGTCTCTGTGTTTGGGCTGTCAAAAACACTTTGCAGTTGTTTACTAGTGCTTTCTTTGATAAAAGAGGGATATTACAAACTAAATAACAATTGTTTGTCAAAAAAGGAAAATTAACATCTTTTACAAGCAACACAGTAAGTTAAGGCTGTCAGAACCGCTTTCAGAGGGTCACTGGGCAAGCAGGAGTTACTGGGTCCAACTGAAGTGGTTGAGCCTACTATGGATCCTGAGCAATCGGACCAAGTACCCCTTCTGCACTGCACTCTCAGTGGTAGCTGTGGATAAGCAGTCAAAGGGTCTCTCAGGAGGAAAGTGTAGATACAGGTTAGTGAACATGACTCATAACTCAAAGAGTACACAGCAAAGTCAATAAATCAATGTCCAGTCAAATACTTATTTTTATATTGAAAATAATTTTATTTCCAAATCTGTGCATTCAAAAAAGTATTATGACATTCATAAGCAATTACACAATCCCCTTGAGGTTGGGTGTTGGACCTGGCACTCTCTGCAGGGTCAGCCCCAAACCTTTTACCTTCATCCCTCCTATTTTCTGAACTTATTTATTTTGGGCTTTTAGGACTCCAGTACAAAAGGGTTTTTGCTCCCTCCCTAAAATATGGTAGAATTGACTTACACCTGATTGACATATTTAATTTACTTATACGTCCCTAGTACAGTGCTACAGCATATACCCAGGGCTGGTAAATTAAATGCTAATAGTGAGCCTGCTGCACTGATTGTGCCACACACTTAGGTAGCCCTGTAAAACATGTTGCAGGCCTGCCTGCCATTTAAGTCCACAAGCTGTTTTAAACTGCCAATTCTACTTGGCGATAAAACCCCTTTGCTTATTCTAAAACTTCATTTTTATTACATATAAGTCACACATAATGTAGGCCCTAAATTGCCCATAGTGCAACATGCATTGTAACTAAAAAGTTGGAATTGTACTTTTATGTTTTACATGTCTTGGAAGTGAAAAACTCCCAAATTTGTTTTTTTCAATACGGTAAGGCCTACCTCTCACATAGGATAAAATCAGGTTACAAGATTACAGTTATTAAGTGCTAACTTTTGATTGGAAGCAGGTAGGAAAGTCAAGTTTTGTGCCTGAGGAATTATAAATAAAATTCCTCTTTATTTTTAAAGTGGGATTTTAAGTCTCAATTCTGAAAATGCCACTTTTAGAAAGTTGGCATTTTGTTGTCCTAACCATTTGGTGCCTTCAGCCTTTTCCTGTGTCATATGACTATATGAAATTGGCAGCTGGTCTTTGTGTATTCCTCCCATACATCATCTCAATAGAGGGTCTGGGTGTTTGCAGGATGGGTCATCTCTTACTTGATATGGGGTGAAGTTGTCACCTTTCAAAGTTGCACTTCAAAGGCACTGGTTCCGATCACACACAAAGAACTTCATTCTAGCCTATTGCACCCCCAGGCAGACTGGGACCAGGGCAGGGAAGCAGGAAATTTCAGACACGTCTGTGGGTGGAAACTCTAGAATCTTCTTCCAATTCAAAGTGGGAACCAGGTATAAATATTGGACCCTCAGACCCACTCTTCAGATCTTTCTGGAGCTGTGGAATATTCAGAAAGACTGCTCTGCTGCAAGAAGGACAGTGCTACACCATATACCCAGGGCTGGTAAATTAAATTCTTATAGTGAGCTTGCTGCACTGATTGTGCCACCCACTTTGGTAGCCCTATAAAACATGTTGCAGGCCTGCCTGCCATTGAAGTCCACAAGCTGTTTTAAACTGTCAATTTGACTTGGTGATCTAACCCCTTTGCTTCTTCTAAAACTCCATTTTTATTATATATAAGTCACACATAATGTAGGCCCTAAACAACCCATAGTGCAACTTGCATTGTAATTAAAAAGTTGGAATTGTACTTTTATGTTTTACATGTCTTGGAAGTGCAAAAACTCTCAAATTACTTTTTTTCAATACCGTAAAGCCTACATCTCACATAGGGTAAAATCAGGTTACTTTATTACATTTATTAAGTGCTAACTTTTGATTGGAAGCAGGTAGGAAAGTCAATAATTCTTCTTTATTCCCTCTTCCTGGGTCATATGACTAAATGAAGTTGGCAGCTTGTTTTTTTCTATTCCTCCCATACAGCATCTCAATAGAGGGTCTAGGTGTTTGCAGGATGGGCCACCTTTTACTTGATATGGGGTGGAGTTGTCACCTATCAAAGTTGCACTTCAAAGGCACTGGTTCAGATCACACACAAAGAACTTAATTCTAGCTTATTGCGCCCCTAGGCAGACTGGAACCAGGGCAGGGCAGCAGGAAATTTCAGACACGCCTGTGGGTGGAAACTCTAGAATATTTTTCCACTTAAAAGTGGGACCCAGGTATAAATATTGGACCCTCAGACCCACTCTTCAGATATTTCTGGAACTGTGGAAGACTCAGACGAAGGACTGCTCTGCCGCAAGAAGGACTGCTTTGCTACCCTGCTGCCCGAGTGATTTGAGCTAGACCTGCACCTTGAACCCAGGACCACCAGAGTAACTCCAAGGGCTAGTTTCCTTGCCTCCTGATCAGAGCTTCATGGACAGAAAAGGCTTCAACTATCCCAAACCCTGCACCTGGACTCTGTCTACTGTGAATTCTAACCCCCCCCCAAGTGGTGCAGCTCCAGTCCTGAACACTTGGAAGTGGGACTAAAGGTGCTCTAACAGCTCAGCTGTGAACTTCACCACAACTGATGGAGCACGTCACAAACTTGATGCAGCCTCACAGCTCCTCATCAGTACTGATGCAGTGTGACATAGCCTCGACGCAAGCCCACATCACAGCATTATCAGCTCCTCATCGGAACTGAAGCAGTGCGACGCAGCATTGACGCAAGCCTGCATCACAGCCCTTACAGCTCATCAGAACGCCGGTGTCGACTTATTCTCTGACTCGGTCCTCACATGGCTCCTCAGATCTGCCACTGCACAGCGCAACACTCAGCATATTGGACTTAAGGTACAATCATCAACAGGCCTAACTTGAGAGGTCCTTTGTCCGGCCCACGATGCATCACCGTCGGCCTGACCTTGTGACTTTGACCTTGTCTACAAATAACAGTGGTTGCCACTTTTTGATGCTTAGCACTTGAATTGCACATAACCTTTAAAATTTCATGTCTCTGGTTGTACTAATTGGATTTTTGTAATTTTTGTGTCAATAATTTATTAAAATGTTTTATATTTTTCTATATTGGTTTCAGGGTTTTCATGTGTTGTGCGTTCACTTCATTGCTGTCTGTGTGCTGCCTAAATACTTTACACATTGCCTCTAAGTTAACCATGACTGCTTTTGTGCCAGGCTACCAAACGGTTAAGCACAGGTTAATTTAGTAACTTTAGTGGTTCACCCTGATGGGAATTGTGACTTTTGCCTGAGAAGGACAAGCACCCTCCTCAACCAGAAACCCAGTTTCTCACATTGGGCTCTAGTGTTTCACTGGCATGTCCCTGTCCCACCTGTTCCTTGTAATGTGGTCATGGTCATTCATCATTCCCTGTTGGCCGCATCTCACTAGTAGACCTTACTCAAGAGTCCACTCCTACACTTCGAAAGTAGTCAAAAGTGTCTGTGGTATTGCAGCACCTTTAGCAGCGAGTTCCCCTGGGCCCTGTAGGCCCTTAACAAGTCCTACCCACTCCTGCAACAAGGAAGTGTCTCAGTAGGTCCCCCAACCATGGACGCTCATAGTGTTCCAGTCCTGCTCAGTCGAATCGTTCTGCACAAATGATGCATGGCAGCAATCAGCAGATGAAGTTCTCCCTGAGCAGCAAAGTCGGCTCCAACAGCGATTGGAGGTGCTCCTGGGCCTCTGTCTGTAGGGTAAGTTCAAAGCTCCCCAACAGAGGAGGGTTGATCCTGGTGCTCCCCATCTGATCCCAATGACAAAGGAAATGTCCTCTTGGTGTTCTTCTGACTCCATGGGACAGGTAGGGGGCAGGTCTTGATGCTTGTTTCGTCCACCAGATGCAGCTTTCAGTTCTCCGGGAGGCAACTCAAACTTTTCAGGACACAGCCTTTACTACGTAGACAGAACTACGCAGTTCCATTACAACGTGGCACTACAACAAACACATCGTTACCAGGCGTCCCATTACCACGCAAGTCATTACAATGACTTGCTTTAGGGAACGCGTTGTTGGATTTTAAATCCAACACCTTCCATACTGTTTCACAGACTGGAGTTGGAACAGTAAAATATACTATTCCAAAGTCCAGCGCTTCCCTAAGGCAAGTTGTTGTAACTACTTGCATTGAAAGGGAACAAGTGGTAACGGCGTGTTCATTGTATTGATCGCGTACATACATATACACATATATAAATATATATATACATCTAACCTCAACACATCTAACCTGCACACATTGTGAATTCTTTGATGCAGAATTGGATGTTAAGACTGAAAGATTGACTACAACAATTCATAGAAAGGCTACGGCCACTAACTCTAGTCTACATGCCAACAGTGGTCACCCTGCTGTCTTAAAATGGAGCATCCCCTATAAGCAAATGTTACGAGCAAAAAAATCTGCTCTACAAATGAAGAATTTGAAGTTGGAACAACCAAAATGATTGAACAATTTATGCTAAGAGAGTACCCAATAAGTGTGCTACAAGATGCAAGGAGTATGGCCAAAATAAAACCAGAGAACAAATGTTATATCAAACAGAAAGGAAACTGACCAACAAAAAGAAGGAAGAAACAAAGAGATTATTCTTGGAGTTCAACCCAGCACAATCCTCTGTGAAAAGTATTTTGCAGAAAATCTGGCATATTTTACAAATAGACGAACATTTGAAGGGAATTTTCTGAAACGGTCTTAAAATCACATTTAAAAAGACTAGACACTTGACTGAAATCCTCATATGAAGTCACCTGTAACCCGTAAATGAAGGAATCTGGCTAACGAATAGATCAGGTGGCTTTGTAAATATACCTCATGCAAGGCATGTCAATATGGCCTAAATCAAAAATCCTACTGAACCTTTGAAGGCTGCATCATTGCCATATGAGATAGGATAACATGCAGCATGGACCATGTCATATATGTGCTAAAATGTGAATGTAACAAACTGTATGTTGGTAGAACTATTATCAGACTGGGGATCAGGGTGTTCCAGCACATGGGAGCTATAAGAAATTGAGACAGAAGTTATCCAATGGATGGCCATTTTGAGAGATATTATATTTGTTCCTTAGTAGGGTTCAAATTTTATAGATTGAAACATATTAAAAAACATCCATGAGGAAGCAACAGAGAAAGGGAATTAAGGAGGGAAGAATCCAGACTTATTGTGATGTTGGAAACAGAGGCCCCGTGGGGCCACAACACGGATGCTGAATTATATGTCCACTTGTAGATCATACTTGGATGGATACCCAAGCATCAAATGTGATTTAAAACTGTCACCCACAATTAGATAATTGAGGAATGGACACTGAACAAGTATTCTAATATAACAGGAACTGACAATTTCCTAGTATATTTTTTGTTATATTCAGACCAGTTTTTAGCTGATTGTGTATTTATGAAGTAAATCAATGAACTGTGAGGAGACTTCACTGAACTTTAACATCCCATGATGGCAGAGTATTAAATTGCACTTTGGTGAATTGAGCTGCTATTATTATCATCTATACATCATTGGTGAGCACACATTTTAGGCTTAACATAAAATCAAACAATATATACATTACCAACGTCTTACCCCCGGTAAGAAAGTGAATTAATTTATTTATCGTACCTCTATATTGATGCGCATATAGCAAAAGAAGAGATAAACAACTAGACACCAATGTTGTAGGTCAGTACTTGAGCACCCGTCACTTTATTGAATTTAATGAACCACTAGATGGGAAACAACGATTATGTGGATAATGTGCTGCTACACGTTTACCCCAATCAGGTCATGTGCAACGTTGGGATTGCACTTTAGCACAGGTCACCTTCTAATAGCATGGAAAGTGTATGGACAAATATCAATAAAGAAATTTCCCTCAATATTGAGTCCAGAGGATGGAGGGAGAAGATCCGTCAGGATGAGGATATAATATGAGGGTTGCAAAATATCCACGGATGTCAGTTTATTGAGGTTGCTGTAGAGTGTGAGTGGGCATCTGAGTATCATAGTGATCCCCAAGGGAGATACTCTGATACGTAGCACTTTAGCACATGCCACTTTATAAAATATTTAGAAGTATAGAAACAAAACTCTTTTACATGGATTATTTACATCATTCTTGAATAAGGCTCCCAGTTTTCAGTTTTTACTGAGTTTTACAGATAAATACTGACCGAAAACAATGTGTTTCCTGTCTGTATTTATTTTTAAAAGCGGAATAATACAGAAAATTGTGCTTCTTGTGAGTGACTGTCCATGCTGTTCTTCGTGAATTCCAGGCCAACAGCTGAGCAGATGGACAGCATAGGGAGGTAGACAGCAGGATGAGATTTCCTTAAATACCGGCATACTTTAACATATATCTGTATTTAATGTTAATGTTTACTTGTAGGTATAGTGGTTTGTTCTATATGGCTTGTTAATTTGCTAAAATGCAACAGGCATCAAAGTATGAGTGAATGTTTAGCAATACAATACCATGTTTATCAATTAAATAAATGTGGAAATATACCATTCTATGACACCATTTATTCTTAAAACACAAAATACATATGGATAAATACCAATAAGATGGCTAAAAAATAAATATGGATAAATACAGACAGAAATGTTAAAAAAAATACCAATAATACGGGAGCCTTGCTCTTGAACCAGCATTATAACATGGTGCGCCCCATTTCTAACTTTGTATGGGAATGAATAGAAGGGATAAGGTGACAAAAATTGAAATAAATCTTGCAACTCCTGGACCCACTTATAGGGGAGATCCTTGATCAATTGTATTGCAGCATAAGTCATTTTTATGATGGAATGTGCCCTATTATCCCTGTTAGGTAATGGAATTAATTGACTAATGAGAGTGGTGAGACTGGGAACGGTTTGAAAAATGCATAGAGGAAACTACACATAATGGTGTCTAGAAAGGTTTGTAGGCATGGATTAGGTGATTTGATGTGGTTATACTCTATGCAATAATGTAGGGGTATAATCTAATGATTCTTTGTAAAATGATGCATTAATACGATGGTTAATGATAGGGATATCATCTAAACAGTGGCGGCCCCCACATTAGGGCGAAGGAGCATAGCACCCCTCCACCATTTTACACTGAGCAAGTAACTTTGGCCAGCTGTTTTGCAATGGCCAGCCTGACTTGCGCAGTATAAACCTCTCAACCTAGCTGTCTCACAAAGCTGGGTGGAGAGCAAGCAAAGGCCTCCTGTGCCTGCTGGTGCGTCAAGGCAGCCCTCTCCAGTCAATACAGGCATTGCTCTCATGCTGCCATCCACAGCATGAGAGCAGCAGCGGGATTTGCAGAATGGGATTGCCTGAGGCTCCTTGTGGTGCCTGCTGTTGCCGCAAGAAGAAAGAAGATAGGAGAGCGAAACCTGGGTGAGTACGTTTTTTTTTTAACAATCTGTTTGCCTCCCACTGGGTTTGTCTCTCAGTCCCCCCGACGCCCCTTCAGTGTTGAGGGTCACCGTCCACCACTCCATATGAATATAAATGATGTGAATACAATATATTAATTTATGTGAACATCATATATGATGTGAAGATGTGAAAACATAGGGAACAAATGTGCATCCAGCAATGGTGGCAAAAATGAGTCACTGCTGTTGACCTAACTGTCTAGTGTTTAGCTGGGTAACAAAATGAAGAAAGGACAAAATAAAAAATAGTTAGATTCACCATGTTTATGTTATATGCCCATTAGAAGGCAGCAAGCCGAAAAGCGTCGGCCGGGGACAATATAGATATTTTTGTGCACGTATTATGGAGTTTCTTGTGCGTGTTTTTTCAAGCACTGAATACATTTAATCTCATGGAGAAAAAGGCTGTGGAGCATTTTTTGAGGAGCCTGGTGGCGCCGGATCGCAGAGTTGTGTGAAAAACAACGCATGAACGCCATATATATATATATATAGATGAAACCGTTGTTGTTGTAAGCCCACCCCAATAAAATCTTTAAGCATTGATTGCCCTACATTCGTAAATTCTTTGGAGGATTTGAGGACTATATATATATAAATATATATATATATATTCACTGAAAAAACCACAGGTTTCAGAGATGTTATAGTTAGTTGGACATTTCACTCATACAAAACCAGAGAAATTCAGCCGTTATAGTTAGCTGAGCTAACTATAACTTGCGCCCCCGCAATGCACTGCTGATGATGTCACATATTACATCACTTATGACATGGTCAGTGACATCACTGAAGACATCTCAAATGACATCACTGATGACATCACTGATGGCATCATCCACGTGATCATCTGATGCACCTCCTCACACCCTAATATAATCTGTGATACACCCACTCTAAAATACAGACTACCAATATTGAAACCATAGACAGAACAATACCAGTTTGTACATACCCGCTCAGTAATTCATACAACTACACACATATCCACTCACTAACCCATACAGTCTCTCATACACTCAGTCATTCATCAATACAGCCACTGATATATCCACTCATACACCCATATAGACACTCACACACTACCACTCACCCAAAGAGTTACTCAAACACCTAGTCAGTCACCCAAAGAATTAATTACACTGCCATTTACTCACCAATACAGTTATACACACACACCACCTTACTTATTCATACAAATAGTACCATATACATACTCTCTTCAACAATTACTGACATAAGCACACACTTATCCATGCAGCCAATATCACAATCACTCACTGTCACATATACTCACTTATATACTCCAACACTCACATATACTGCCTTTCACATATGTAGTTACTTACACATATACCACTGAGACATCCATTCACTCACCAACACATCTATATGTACACTCACTCACCCATACAGTCCCTAACACATGCACTCATATACGCATACAGCCAGTGAATCACCCACTCACACATCCGTGCAGAGAGTCACACCCCCCACCCACACAGACACTCAGGCACCCATACAGGTACTCAGACAACCAATCATTAACCCATATAGACATTGATGTAGCTACTCACCAACCCATGCAGCCACTTACACACCAACTGACAGACTGATACAGACATTCACACTGATTAACCAATCACCCATGCATTCACTAAGACACGTTTGATCACTCACTTATACAGTCAGTCACGCACCCACTAAATCATCCATTCAGACACGCATACACCCACTCATTCTTCAATACACCTTGGCGTATATATATATATATATATATATGGTCATGGCTGACATCTGTGTTTGCTGATAATAAAATTGCACTGCAGCACGAATTTGGGTCCAAGCTCGTTATTCTTGGAGAAGAAACTGCGGGTGATTGATATATATATATATATATATATATATATATATATATATATATATATATATATATATATATATAACAATCTTAAACGTTTTAAAAACACTCAGTCACTGGATGATGTCATCAGTGATGTCATTTGAGATGTCATCAGTGATGTCATCAGTGATGTCACTGACCATGTCATGAGTGATGTAATATGTGACATCATCAGCAGCGCATTGTGGGGCGCAAGTTATAGTTAGCTCAGCTAACTATAACAGCTGAATTTCTCTGGTTTTGTACCGGTGAAATGTCCAACTAACTATAACGTCCCTGAAACCTGTGGTTTTTTCAGTGAATTTCCAAGGTTTTTAAATGCTAATTTCTACCTATAACGTCCCTGAAACCTATGGTTTTTTTAGTGAATTTCTAAGGTTTTTTAAATGCTAATTACTAACTATAACGTCCCTGAAACCTATGGTTTTTCAGTGAATTCCTAAGGTTTTTTAAATGCTAATTACTAACTATAACGTCCCTGAAGCCTATGGTTTTTTCAATGAATTTCAAAGGTTTTTTAAATGCTCCTTTCTAACTATAAGAGAGTAGTCGCATTTGCAGAGTGGTGCAGAAAGGGGCCTGGGCCTCCGACCAGTGCTCAGGAATTCCGCTGCGTAGGACTTACAGGAGGTACCAAGAGGGCTACTTGGCTGCCAATGTCCCTCAGGAGTAAAGTGGACTTCATCCCCCAACCAGTACTGTGTTAGGAGGCGTGTTTGCAGAGTGGTGGAGAAAGGTGAGCGTGGCCTCCGAAGACCTCTTAGCAATCCCACTGTGTGGGACTTACTGGAGGTAACAGGAGGGGTAGTTGGCCCCCAAGGTCAACCTTGAGGGCCAACTACCCCTCCTATTACCTCCAGTAAGTTCCACACAGCAGGATTGCTAAGTTCTCATGGCAGGCCATGCCCCCTTTCCCCACCACTGTGCAAATGCACTTCCTGGCACGCTCTTGGATGGGGATTAAAGTACTCCTGGGGGTCCTTAGGGGCCAACTAGCCTACCTCATCATGATATCTCAAGTATGCCCCAGATAGTGGGATAGCTGACAGGTGGACACATGCCATGCCCCCTTTCTCCACCACTCTGCAAACGTGCCTCTTGAGGTGTTCTGATTTGGGGGATTAAGTCCCCTTGAATCCTGAGAGACCCTGGGGGCCAACTAGCCCACCAGGTACCTCCAGTAAGCCCCACAAAGCTGGATTGCTGAGAGTGGTCCGAGGCCATGCCCCCTTTTTACACCACTCTGCAAACGTACCTCCTTGTGCACTGCTGCCCGGGGGATGAAGAACACTTTAGTCCTGAGGTCCACAGGACACAAGCGGACCTCTTTGCCCCACTAGCAATGCGCCAAGAGGCGCATTTGCAGAGTGGTGTAAAAAGGGGCATGGCCTCAGACCACCTCTCAGCATTCCCAAGAGCTACCTTTTTGCCAAATTTGGTGTAATTCCGTTCAGCAGTTCGAGCTGTAGCTTTGTCTAAAGTTTTCTATGGAAATTAACATGGAGAAAACGCATTTTGGGACCTCCCTTTTTTCTTGGCCCCCACTCGACGAATCACCCCGAATCTTTCAAGACAGGAGGTGACCGGAGCGTCCCATTAATTTTGAACATTTTTTGAAGATTTGTCAAACGCCGCCAAAGATATTGGCAAAAGAAAAAATGCTTTTTGAATAGAAACAAGGTCCTAACTATAACTACCTACTGGCGATATATATATACATCCCCACCTGGTACCTCCAGCAGTGGAGGCTTGCATAGGGCATGCTGCGGGGCGGTGGGGTGGGTGGGGTAACGTTCCTACATTCCGTCGTATGTCTGAGTTTACTACCCCCCACCCTGCCCCTCCCCTGCCCCACACCCCGCAGCACGCCCTATGCGAGCCACCACTGACGTCCGGTAAGCCGCATTCAGCAGGATTTCTTTGGAGACCACACCCCCCCTTTTCTCCATCACTCTGCAAACGAATCTCCTGGTGCACTTCTGTTTGGTGAATAAAGCCCTCCTGGTACTTTCAGTAAGTCCTACACAGTGGGATTCCTGAGAGCTGGTCAGAGGCCAGCCCCTTTCTCCACCACTCTGCAAACGCCATTGCTACTTAAAAATACCATAGAAATTCATAGAAAAATCCAAAGGTGACATGGACGTTATAGTTAGGATTTACCATTTTAAAAGCCTTTAAAAAGTACTGAAAAAAACAAAGGTTGCGGGGACGTTATAGTTAGGAAATGGAATTAAAAAACCTTAAAAACGTCACTGAAAAATCCAAAGGTTACAGAGACGTTATAGTTAGGCTCAGGGTTCATTCATACGAAACCAGAGAAATTCAGCAGTTATAGTTAGCTGAGCTAACTATAACTCACACCATCGCAATGCACTGCTTATGATCTCACATATTACATCACTCATGACATGGTCAGTGACATCACTCATTACATCACTCATGACATTACTGATGACATGATCCACAAAATCACTAATGCACCCACTCACACCCTCATAGAACCTTTCATACACCCTCTCCCACTCCCACACAACCATTCACATACCCATTCACAAACCCATACCAGTACTTACACACACACTCAATGATTCATAGATCTGCAGACACATCTACTAACTCACCCATACAGCCACTAATACACCCACTCACTCACTAATACAGCCACTGACATATCCACTCATACACACATACAGCCACTCACACACTGAGTCAATCTCCAATAGAGCTACTCCCATGCCTACTCACTCACACAGTCAATCACACAACCACTTACTCACTCATAAAGTTACACACACACTTACTTACTCTTACAGATACTAACACATACTCACTCGCCTATACAGTCACTGACACAATCACATACTCACCCATACAGCCACTCTCACATTCACTCACTCACCCATGCAGTCACTCATATACCCCATTACTCACCTATACAGCCTTTCACATACCCAGTTACTTACCCATATATCGCTGACACATTCACTCACCCACACAGCCATACACATACTCACTCACCCATACAGCCCCTCACACACACAATCACTAACCCATACAGCCACTGATTCACCCACTCACCCATACAAGCATTCATACACCCTCTCACCCACCCACACAGATACTCAGACACCCATACAGGTACTCAGACAACCAATCAATCACCCATGCAGCCACTCATGTACCCATGAGCTAACTATAACTGTTGAATTTCACTGGTTTTGTATGAGTGAAACCTGAGCCTCACTTTAATGTCCCTGTAACCTTTGTTTTTTTTCAGTATATTAGATAGATAGATAGATAGATAGATGGATGGATGGATGGATGGATGGATGGATGGATGGATAGATAGATAGATAGATAGATAGATAGATAGATAGATAGATAGATAGATAGATAGATAGATAGATAGATAGATAGATAGATAGATTCTACTACTTAGGTATTGAAACTGGACACAGGCATTTTCAGTTTTAAAATTGTTTTCAAATTCATACTTATTATGCAGGAATTTAATTAGGAATCTTGAGGAAACCTGGCAATAAGCGCTTACTATGATAGTTTTACCACAGTAGGAACCGTAAATAACAAGTAGTGTTAATACACAATTGAATATTTTTCAATTTATCAGCATAAGAAGGATGAAACATTGTTCTTGCAAGGCTGAGATTCAACCTCGTGACGTGCCAAGCCACAATATAGCCAGCGGCCTAACTCATTGAGCTGTCTTGCTAGAAAACTAGTGACAAATGAACGTATTCCAAGGCCGTCCATTCCAGCCAATATAAGCTGTTCCCACTGTGCACCTCAAATCCTTGCAGCACATTTCCCTCATTCATGTTTCTACTTTCTTGTCTGCAAATCTGTTTACAATGTGTGAAATTTATAGAGTGTATTCACAGCACAGTAATACTAATATGCAGCATGGCAAATGAGGTCTGCAGTGGCGCATGTTATAAGTGCGTGCAGTCAATCACAATTACTTTTTATTAGAGGAATGCAGGCTTTCCCATGCAGTTCTATTTATAGTGCACAGAAGACACATCAGTTTGTGAGCCGATATATTTACAGCTTCTTAAGTGACTTTTCCACATCCTTTCAACTCTGGATTGTCAGCTGATTGATTTCACAGTTACAAAACAGGATGAGCGGGGCTTTCCTGGAGAAAGAATGTTAACAGAGCTTGGCAAGGCCAAAAACATTGGAATTGAACAAATAAACCTGCATTCTTGTTTAAAAAAACTAAAAAAAACTGGCGACACCATTGTTTCTGTAAGAGTGCCCGCTGAAGGTCCTTTAACATATATTAAAGTAGTGAGTTTAGGAATGTTGCTGTACGCTTTAGGGACACTTGGGCACATGTGGTACTTTAACTACTGTGGAAAGATTCCTTCCTTCCTTTGTGTGTCATTCATAAATAACATTACTTAGTTGTAGGTGGAGGTTCTTCTGCTGCTATTTAGGGAACAAAAACATATATTTGTTTGCTCATAACTTCACATGTATTATGAGTTTGTTTTATGAATTATACAGTGGACATGCTGAGCTGAAGATGGTCCCCTGAATTCGCATTTCATCCATACAGCGCTTCAGTAATTATCCTTCCCGAGAAGGTGGGAAATGGTGCCAAAGGGTGGAGAGTGGCAAACGTGGTGTTGCCTAAAAATCACTCTTTTTATGTTTCCTGTCAGCTCGGTGCTACAAATGTAGACTTAAGGCATCGCCAATAATACCCAGTATCGGAAACGTTCCGGACAGTGATTCAACTGGACTCCCAAATAAATACTGTATTCAACTGCACCGATTCTTTTCTCTAAACAAAGCCTGAGGATTAAGGAAAGTTATTGTTACAAAGACAGATTCACTGATAGCAAGACACACGGAGCCCTACTCTGGCAGCAGATTCGTCAGAGTGATTATCAGATTTATTTTAAATTCGCCTTTGAAGATGAACAAAAGCAGGTGTTTAGGGAGAAGTTGTAAAGCAAGTCTTCTGGTGAGTCTGCTTCAGAGTTTTCTAGACCAGTTCTTGAAAGCCAATGAAGACTCTAAATATGGTGGGCATCAGGCCAGAGTGGGCTCTGAAGGTAAAGTCTTTGAATGGGATGGACCTCTTGGTGTATCCGACCTCCACTCCATTGCGGTAGGCCTGAAACTATGCCTAGGTTGCTACAGCGCATAAACTGTGTTTCAATTGCGCTTTACTTTTTCCAGTCGCTTATTTCCACAAATTTCAATTAATATCTCCAGTTCCCCATATAATATTTTTATGATCTTGGTGTCTTTTTGCTCATTATTTTTTTCTCCATTTTTCTAAATTGAACTTTTATTGTTATGTTCTCTCATTAAAATTGTTGGCACTGCTTGAACTTAACACACACATACACTTCTCTAGGAATTCCATGCTGCTTGTCCTATAACTACCAGGGGCCCTATTACAGGCAGGGCGCACTTTTTCTGTCTGCGCCTCGGCGCACTTTAAAGGTGCGCCGGGTGCAAACAGGCAAAGTGCACCTTATTAGGAAGATTGCACTGCCCTCAGGGCAGACGCAAACTTGTGCTGCCCCCAAGACAGAGCCTTCAAGGGAAATACGGAGCAGCTGTTTAAAAGCTGCTCCATGTTTCTCTGTTCAGGCAACAACCCGCCTGCACTTCCAAGAGGGTAGAGAGACCACATTGTAGGCAGGTGCAGGAGTGACTGCACTAACCAAGGGGAAGTCTGGGAGGTCCATGGGACCTCCTTTCTCCCCTCCGTAGGGCTGCCTTGAGGAGGAGCACAGAAAGTGCGCCACCTTTTCGCGGTGCACTAAAAGTGCGCCTCTTGAAAGCATGTTTGCCTCTGCGCCCATGTCAGAGGCAAAGAGATTCCCTCATGTGCATGTGGCCACGCCCCAATGTAAATGAGTGAATGCCCTCTCTTAATAGCGCTGGTGCATATGCTACTTGTGCACCAGGGCTATCTGTATTACAGAGGGGCAGCACAAGCATCTACAGCCCCTTCTGTAATATCAAAGTGCCCCAGGGGCACACTTAGTGGGTACAAATGCCTGTTGCACTCCCAGGCACTTCTGCAATATGGGCCCAGGTGTTGAGCAGAGATTCTCTCAGAACTGTGTCTTGACCTAACCAGATTGTGCTTATTATGTTGATACAGGTAACCCCCCTCTCAAATTATCAACTGCATTCTTACAGAGCACAATCAGCACTATAATATGTTTTGGAATTATAGCACTGGCTGCAAGCTGTTTTTTGTCTCATCAATAATACCCATTCTGAATTAAGTGCCCCTGGAATGTAAAATGGAAGTTTCCTCATTTGCCTGGGAATGTGACAGCAAGCAAATGAGAGAATGTATGTGGATATGTAACTGGACATAATTACTGAATGTGTAGCATAACTGTTAAAAAATGAGTCATAAGTTGTGTGACCTGCACAAGTAATGGGTTTACATTTGTCCTTCAAAGGGAACCAAACACCCCATTGTAGTGATTGTTTCTCATTGGGAAGCAAAGCGGAGCAGCCCAAGGCCTACTCAAGGGAGGTGGTGTGGGCTAGTAATCACCATTCACAAATACACAGCAATACCACCCAGCAAATGATTGTCCAGTCTGTGGTTGATTTTTTGGAGAAACAAAAAGTACATTTCTTACACAAACACTATTCAATACTATGCAACAACTTACAAATATACAAAAGCTGATGAAATTACTTCTAGAGGATCTTGCATAATCACTCTTAACACTCCCAAAGAGAGGTGTAGTTCAACAAATCACATGTCAGAACATTCACTTGTATTAAAATGCAATGATGGGATATCACATTGAATGAATGCATTTAATATTGGCAATAAATCATGCATACTTTGCCTACAAATGATTGTCAGCGTCATTACTTCATTAAAACATTCACAAGGAAAAATGTCTATGCATGTCTAGGTGATTTGTGTCATCAAAATTAGCATGAAATACACACTTTCAACATAGCCCCTGAAGGCAACACAGTTATAATCCCAGCATCTATGTAATTATAGCCCTTCACCCCTAGAGGGTGTTAGCAGCATACATTTTTTTTTATCAGGAACAAAAATACTGCACTTTAAACACAGTCCCTAAAGGACATCACTTTTTTAAATGCACACATGTGTAATTACCACCTTTCATCCCTAGAGGTCATCTCTCAACATGAAAATTCATATTGAACAACTTTACGCCACAAAGATTGCAACCATAATCTTTGCCCTCAGAGGGCGCATAGTGCTGACACTGAAGAACAGAAGCTCCAGCATAGGAGGTGCTTTAAAACAGGCAAAACCCTTGAGGGGTTACCTTTCCAAAGTCCCAGACACCTTAGAATGGGGTGGTCTTTTTAACTGCTTTTTGGGCGAGGCTATGCTGCTCCTGCAGCTTCCCCACATCTTATGTACTCCTTTTGGTGACCCCGCTCTCCTGGGGCGACCACAAAGCCAAAACTAGTGATTTTACAAGTAAAACATAGACAAGGCCCGCATGGCATTATGGAGAGCCCCTCCACGCTTTGCTGTGAATTTTAGAGCAGTGGCTCTTCAGCTGCACTGGGGAGAGCTACGTCTTGCTCTTTCTTTGGTTCCATTGGGTGGTGGCAGCTTTGCACTGCGGTTTCTCTTTTCTCAAGGTGCCCCCACATGCATCTTGTATGTTGGAGAGCAGCTCGGGGAGCCCACACTGAGCGTTCTTGGTGGCTCCCCTCACAGCCAGCACCCTCGCATGCTGCCATGGGAGTCAGTACTTCCCTTTGGTCTGCTCTTGTGGGCAGATGAATGCTGTGTGGCTGGGCAATCGGGATGCATGGAGGAGCACGGCGGCGGTCCCCCTCTTCCATCTCTTCGCCATGGCCCAGGGGTTGGGTCCTGGGTCCCCTTGCAGTCTCGCAGGGTGTGCAACACCGCTCCCCAACTCCATTTCTTTGCGGGGGCCAATGATGGCATCCTGGGCCCCTTTGGAGTTTCATGGAGGGCGCAACAACACTCCCCGCTTCCATTTCTTTGCTGGGTGATGCATGATGGCACTCCTTGTCAGAGTTTCTTCTTGGGGGAAGCCCCCGGGACCTGGCCCACCATGGGGGCAAGGCTGAGAACAGCGGCAGAGCCCCACACACTTCATTGCTATGCGCCCAGAGGTCAAAGGTTGCCTAATGTTATAGGGGATAGCTTGGGTCCCGTTGGCAATTTGGCAATTTGGACGGTCTTTGGCTCATGTTGCTTCTGGTGGTGAACCCTAGCCACCTGGAGCACTTTTTTCAGGCCTCTTGCCCTAAAAGGGTGTCAAATTTGCAGGGAGCCTGTTTCACTGGCTCCGTGCACCAGCCTTTTGCTTTGTTTTCTCTGGGCCCCTTTCTCCTTGCTCAGAGTCCAGTCTTTCCCCCAACTGGTCCTCAGGGGCTATAAGAGGACCAGCTTCCCTGGTCGTGGGGTGTACCCCACTGGTTCTTGGGTCAATTAGAGTCAGAGCCCTGAGATAAGATGGCAGTCATGGGGTTCCTCCTTCCAGCCATCCATTTCAAATGCTTCCAAGTCCAGTATTTCTCAGAAAAAACACCACCAATAGAGCTCTCTCCCCTGTGCAGGACCTTTTGAGTGGGGACAGGAGTGTTCAGCAGGGCAGCGCCACTGGCCTATCCTGATGTGCCACATCACCTCTCCGCCCCGTCCCAGTCTTCTGGGATATCTCAAAATGGCATCACCCAAGAGTCACTTGCGACATGTGCTCTGGGGGTCTCAGCTTCAGCCCTCACTGACATCACTGCCAGGACCTTCACCTAGCAAACCTTCAAAGGAGCCCCCCTGGTTTGGCTCCCGAGGTCTGCACTCTGTCCTTTGTTGAGTGGCCTGGAACAGGTCCTCTTCCTGGCATAAGATGACAGTTGGCTGATTGATGCAGAGCAGTTCACCCAATCCCGCCCTCCTTCAGAGCTGACTTAACTTAAGCACTGCTAACTGCTTCCTTTGATGGGTGAGGCCTTTGTTCCTGCAGCTGGAGAGAAAAGTAATTGACCCAGCCCAGCAGGGTGACAAAAGACCTGGGCTCTGATCATGAGCTGAGTCAGAGAAATAAGACATTTCTGGATGACACATAAGCTGTACAGACTACACTACTTGGAATTTACAGAATTGTTCTTTTCATACAGGTTACAGTGTACATTGATGTGACTCAGGAGTCTGTAGACCGAAAGGAATTAGAGGTGCGCCCTAAGGCAGCCTTTCCCATAGGAGTATAATGGAAGCGTCACTACAGTGAAGACCGTAAAGCATACTGACTTTCACTAACTGGGTATATCCACATTATAAAGCTTATTCCAAGTCACTACCCAGCCTTGCATAGTCCCTTCTGTGCCAGGCTGCCTGTGCACAGTTCCTGTGTTGCTCGCGGCAGGAGTCTTTCATGCGCAGCTCTCACACATGTGCACATGTGTGTGCACACATGTCCACATCTAACCAGCCCAGTGCCCCTTACCTTGGCTGTGTCACAGCGGCCTTATCTTAAAAGGTGGACATTGGTGGTAAAGAAGTGCAGTCCATTTTACCATGAGTTTACCGTGGGTGAGTTACAGATTATGAGGCTCTCCCACAGTAGAAGGTCAAAACCCAGGTGATAAAAAAACAAAAAATCCAGGCCGATTAGATATTCAGAACCACCTTCTCGCAATAAAAAAACTGGCTGTGAATCTAGCCACCAAATCTGTGCATACCAAGATGCCCTATTGTGTCTTTTGGAGGGAGCACAAAGGTTTTGAGCAAACTGGAGGGACCTCCGTATGGTGGGTGAAATGACAGATGGCATAATTTCCGATACACTCTGGCAGCATTGTAGGGAGTAGGCTCACTGTGTCTATGCCAAAGCACCTTACCCTCTCAAGCTTTTGTTGTTGGGTGCAGAATAGACATGTTGCCTTAAAGGGCTTCCAAGAAGTGCCAAATGCACTATCTGTTCAATCTTACCATGCTGGATTGTCTGCAGCACTTGAAGAACAATTTGAGAGGTTTGAAATGTGATCTCAAAACTGTCAAGCAGCCAATGACAGTTTCTAATAGAGTGAACAAAAGGACTTCATTAACATGTTGTTATGTGCTGGATTGAGGCCCTAACATAGGTGCGCCGTTTCAGAGGCACAGATCCTTCATGCCACAAAGACAGGCAGGCCCTTTCACCTACATTAGCCCTCCCTTCACAAATAACGAGCAACAGAGGTTGTCCCTTATCTGACGTGTGCTCTGGGTGCAGAAGACGGTCCATCCTAAATACGTCATATCCATGTCCAACAGTGACTAAGCTACGTCACAACGAGTTCTTAGAAACAGACCCTTAAGCTCTTGGGATTTTCCCTAGCACAGGATTATTGATTTCTCCAAGAACTCATTAAATATGCATGAACCACTATTTCCTAAGGGTTCATTCCTGACGTCTTCCTCTGACTGCCTTTACGTCAATATTAGCATTCCAAGGCACCTATCAGGTATAAATATACGTCCCTTTGCCCAAGCAAACCAGAGGGGACCGAGACTTCCATGCCGACACTCTGACCTGAGACGCTGCAACCTGCGTCATGCCACAGCTAAAGCTGGCAGAGGTCCATCCACCCATCCTGGGGTGTCCAGCTCAACATCAGGATGAAGTCCCACCAACGTAATGGGGTTAGACTAAATCCTAGGGGGATTCTTGGCTCTCTAAGACCTACACACATGCTAGGTACACTTAGGTACATCTAGTTAGGCATCATAGGGGTATAGGCTTTATCTTAAATGCATTCTGTATTTCATGTATGTGTTCATTACTATTGCACAATGGTAAAACTGTACCATGCATTTTTATTTAACTGCACTGCTGGCCATATTTCTCTGCTACTGTCCAACAGTTGTCGCAGCACATATAACCAGTACTAGAACAAAAACTGTGCAATAAATTTTATTGTAAACACACCCGACTGTTTCTTCTATGTACTTCTCTGAGATTAGTGACTGAATGAAAAGTAGTATATTGTTTCCAGGATCCTGAGGGATCAGGGTTTTATGTTATGTGGTTGCCAGAAGCTATTCCCTTCTTGTCAAGAAGTTTCTAGTGGCCTCTGAGCTAGCTGGTACACAGTAATTAAGTTTAATATACGCGATAGGGGCATACCGACCTCAGTCCTATGCCAAGCCTATAGTGTATGTTATTCCAATGCGCAGAACCTATCAGGGAAATAGGAACTGCACTACATGACGCCCAACTTGAATTTGGCACTTATTTAACAGTAGAATCTGAGTAGTTTAGTCATGCTTATTCTCAGAGACCCCTACTCACAAAACGCCAGAGACGTCTGGAGTGGGTAGGCACAAAATTCCGCCACAGCTGAGTAGGCAAACTTCATATGTATTGGCTGTTGGTTAATCAAGCTTGAAGGAAAAAGTTCCCAAACAATTGTGCCTTTTAAAACCTTATCTTAAAACCCTTTTTTAGGACATTTTGTTTTCACAACACAATGTCTGTCGAGGCAGCTGCTCCTGTCACTGGGACACAGGTCTCAAACGACGAAGAGGAAGCAAATGCAATACATTTTGCATCCAAAATCAGGCATACACTCACACAAAAACCCCTCAGACATGGTTTAACAGACCGAGAGGGTACAGTGATATTAATAGAGGCACATGAAGATTATCAAACAGATGTGTTCTATTCTTGGGTTACATTCCTAGCAGTAAATGCAACAACTCAGACTTTTCATTCTTACATACATGAAAAAGTCCCAGCGGTCTACACTCCGTTCGAGGAGATTAAGATTACGCACACTGACCAGGACCACAATTTCTGGTTTAATGGCGCCCTACAACAAATAAATAAAACCAGGCTCGGTCCACTAGGTAGACCAGGAGCTACATGGCCGACATTAGCCGGCTACACACCACATCCTGACATTGATATAATGCCACAAGATGCACTGCTCTTACAACACAAAGAGTTGGTAAAACTCTTACAGAGCCATGACGCAACTCGTCGTGAGGACACTTGGTGTCCAGCCCACAGTAGCTACAAATAACACAGCTCCAACACAGAGCACCGCTACTAAAATCACTCCACAAACATTACACACACTAATGGGTAAACTGCCCACAAAATGTGAACAGATTCCTTTCTGGGTAGCTCAGAAAATTATCCAGTTAGAAGCAGTATTTCCAAATACCACACCATTTGAAAGCATATAATGCTAACACTCTGCTTGCCCATGGGGATCACACCACGGTTAGAGGACACACCAATTGGGGTACAGTTTTTGCTGCCATATATACCAGGACTCATGGTATTCCTTCCTTAGCGGTAATTCCAGATGTCTTACGACAGATACAGAACAAGTATGGAGCTGAACCAGCTCTGACTTTAGGTATGAAATTACTAGGTAATTACGACCAGGTATCAACAATAATACTAGCTAACATTGAAGGGGAAGCAGCTTCAGTGGCGATCCGCCAACACCTAAGAGAGGTCAGTCTTATAGACCAACCACAAGAACTTCCCAAAATAATTGAAACTGCATATGCAGAACTGGGAAGGGACAGTTTGGGTGGGAAAGCTTTTAAAACCACAGCTAAGCAGACACCTACTTCTTCTAAAAAGAAGTGGGATAATAATAAAAACAAAGGGGGATATTAGCAACAACTTGCGATAATTAACGCAAACCGCTATCGCCGCCTATCGCTGGATATTATCGCGGAGATAACACGCTATTAGCAACGTTTATCTCCAATGCGATAAAATATCCAGCGATAGCGGCGAAATGCGTGAATATCGCTGGAAATCCAGCGATATTCACGCATTAACGCCATGGTGGACTTAGCCTGACAATCCACCTCCCATTGAAGAAACAGGTAAGTCATGTTTTTAGCAGGTGTTAAATTCTAGCGATAATCGCGCTTAGCGCGACTTTTTTTTATCGATTCGCCTGCGTTGCTAATAGGGGGAAGTTGTGTTAGCGACTGTTTTCAGTCGCTTTTAGCTGGGAACGCCTACTTTGCATGTCATTAGCGATAATTATCGCTGGCATGCAAGGCAATAGGAAAACCGGCCGCTATCGCCAGAAAGCTGTCGCTAACGCCTGTTAGCGACAGCTTGCTGATAGGGCGATAAAAAAATCGCCGCTTTGGCGGCAAAAAGTGCCGCTAAAGCGGCGATAAAGCCCTTGCTAATATGCCCCAAAATTTTTCAGAAGAGATTCTCAGTCCCCAGGTAGGTCTCCTCAACAGGAGCCCTCTGCAAAGAGGTATAACCTTAGGAATAGGGATAATATTAGGAAACCTGACAGGTATCAGGATACTGATACACATTCCTCTCGACAAACAACACAGGGAGAGAAGGAAAGTAAGCACACAAAGAAGAGTGCAAGCAGTCCAGGGACTAGCACGCTCAGGACTCTTCTAAAACAGAAGACAAGCCACAATCCAAACCTCAATTTAAAAAGAAGAAAGTTGCAGGTCTCAAAGTTAGACATGCACAGAATCCTAAGGACTCAACTTCTGAACGGGGAATGGGCTCAGACAATGCTAGACAGAGCGGCAGAAGTAACAATAGCTCGCCAGAACCTGAAGGAATTTCTGGACAGCAAAATTGAATCATTACATCATGGTGGAAACACCAGACAAAAGGGTGAGCGTCCCACACAAGTTATATGAAATAGCACTCCGCATGGAGGAGGACAAACACAGGAAAGTAAAAGGTCTCTTTGCGAAGAACCTATCGTCTGGTTTTGACATACTGTTAGCAGAACAAGATTAGCCGCCAGCATTCGTCAGGGAGCGCCCAAAGGGAGAAAGTATATTTTTCCTGCATTTTCCAACCATGTTCCCGTTCACCTTAAACATACATATGCACGGGAGTGGGCAGTAGCCCAAGCTCCAGCATTGTATAAAAATCACGCTGGATGGGATGATGCCTCAACCCACCACGTGATCCCATTAATAGTTTCACCACATGCTCAAAGACAATATCGTATTAAGCAAGAAGCTAAAAACACAGGTCAGGGAGATCTTAGATCAACTTGAATACCAGGAGATCATTGAAAAATGCACTTCACAAAAGAACAATCCCTTGTTTCACTTATCAAAACATGATAATACATTTCGTCTAGTTTTAATTTACAGACACTTGAACACTTGCACAAAGACATATGCTGTCCAACATGCAGATAGTGCCGCATTAATGAATAACATTATGCGGGAAAAAATACAAAACGACACTTGTCTCAAATGGATTTTTCTGTCAAACTATAGCACCTGAAAACAGGTACCTAACAGCATTTAGTATATTAGAGTCCCAGCGACAATTTTTTGTCATCTCCCCCGTGGGTATAAGAACAGCTCAGGGGTATTTTCTGAAAGAGTTACTGAATGGCTAAAGCACTTTGATGAAGAAGCGTTGTCCTATATGGAGGATATTTATCTAACAGACGACCTATTGGGGAAACACTTGACCAGGGTGAGCACCATTATTATGGGATTCGCCTCTGGGGGCTACAAATTTAATTTTGAGAAATCAAAAATTGCCCACCTCTGTGTCCTATTTTTGGGATACTAGTTTTCAGGTGAAGGGAAAAGCTTGGCAGCTAACTTTTTAGAAAAGTGTGCGCTGCTCCGGCCTCCAAAGACATTAAAACAACTTCCAATCAGTACTGTTATTCCTAGATTTTGGCAGAACATACATTTTTGATTTCGCAGAGAGAGTAAAACCTTTCTACGACCTTTTTCAAACCTGACTTTTCAGTCAAACACTGGACACAAGAACACACCAATATTCTTTGTTCACTCCAGGAAGATATTATTGCTTCCAAACACATACACACACGTGTAAACTTGCACCACTTGGTACTCGGTATCATTTTGGGTCAATGCGGGTACACTTATTAAACCTTTAATGAAGGTGAAACTGTACCAATCGCATACAAATCTCATCTGTACACAAACACAGAAATGAGTTTTAATTTAACAGGAAAAAATTCTGACAACCATTCAAACTGCTGTAGCAAAAGAAAGAGCACTGGCTCATGGGATGATGCATTATTGTCGTCCCCCCAGTACCGGGGCTAGCATTCCTAATGCCAAAGCCTTACATCCAGAATGGATACAAAGGGCTAATTCTTTTGCTGCATCAGACTTTGAATCCAGATTTGATCCAAGTTTAAAAACACAGGCATTCCTGCAATATGAGAAAGAACATCATCTACCAAATGAAATCTTGCCTCTAGATCAGTATGAATTTTTAAAATTTACACTGATGGGTCTGCCCCACCGGCCGCCTTTTTTAAAGAACAGATGCTGGATGGCAAGTTCCGTCCTCATTGCACCAAAAAACTACCTCTAGGTAATAGCACGGCTCGGTTGGCAGCTTTAAAAGCCCTGATACTTGCACTTGTAAACACGGATCGAGAATTCCCCACACTAATTGTGTGCGATTCCTTTTACTGTGTGCAATCATACAATAAAGCATAAAACGCTTTGGGAACAAGTAGTTCAGTTTAGAAACGAACTACCTCTGCCCACTGAAATTTTGCCTCTCGATTTATACTGACAGATCAGCACAACCCGCTACAGGGAGTAAGTAAGCAAGCTTACAGTGCAGCGTGTGCAATCGTTAAAGGTCGCATGCGCGATGGTAACTTCAGACCAATGGTCACTAAAACTCAATCTCTACGAGATTGTACAGCTCAGCGAGCTGAACTACAAGCGTTCAAACTGACACTTGAAAATACAGATCGCGAATTCCCCACACTTATATTGTGCGATTCCTTTTACTGTGTTCAATCATATAATAAATATTTACACCATTGGGAACAAAATGGGTTTAAAGATGAAAAAGGTGGCATAATTAAACACAAAAATTATGGGAACAGGTAGTGGAGTTGAAAAACGACCTACCAAACAAAAGCTCATGTGATTACCACACTGAGTCATCAACGTGATGGCGTGCACGTTGTAGGGAATTCATTGGCAGTAGAAGCCACACAGGGGGCTGTTCACACAGCTTCCGTAGCTGCGCACACTCGTTCAACAACGAGAATAGACGGTTAGAATATGGTGGCAGTAATTGCTTCACGCAAAGGCAGCACAGCAGTGCCTAAGAAATTTCCACTCATATACTCCTGCAAGTTAGGTGCAAACAACATTCCATAAGCTCAGATTCCAGGAGTGAGGGATAGAGTATTTCCAAATATGGATAGTAGGCAGGAATTAATCATTTAAAGCACACAAGGGCTTGGGCTCCGCGCATTCAGGGGTAATAGCTACTATCTCTTCATTACAACAGTGCTATTGGTGGCCAGGGTTCAGAAGTCAGACTATTGACTTTGTCTTGAACTGCAACATCTGTAAACAGATGCCAGGCTCCACCATCACAAAACCCGCGCAGGTCCCACTGCTAGACAGCATCAGACTGTCCACTAGATTGTGTCGTGTAACAGGACCACTGTGGCCCCTCAAATTTTGAGGTGGCTTAAAAATATATCTTGGTGGCAGTGGATCCTTGCTCAAGTTTCCTATAGGTTTGGCCTCAGCACTCGGCTGACGCTCAAAACTGTTATAGAAAGATTTGCGAGTCCATAACAGGAGATACGCAATCAACGTTACACCCTGACTGTGGCTCCAAGCTTAGCTCTCGGGCTGACAAAGAGGCCATGGAAGGGATGGGCGTAGTATTGCGGTACTCCTCTCCAACGCCATCCTGAGGGAATTTAGGTAGAGGAGAGGAAGGACTGGGGCATAGAGCAATCCTTAACAGCTAGGGTATTAGGCGGGGCGTTAGTGAGGTCAAACACTTATATGGATTCAGGGGCAATACACACCCAGCCAAGAAGCTCTCTAGGAGGTCTGACTCCATTTACGAATGTGGGAACCTGATCATAAATGTGAAGGCACAGTGGCGGATGAAAACCATTCTGTATCTATGATCGTTTGGCTGTTTTACAGGAACTAAAGGAAACAAAGAAACAAACAAAGATTCTGTCAAAGTGAAACAGGCCGCCACTGGGAAGTCGAGGTAATCACGGCAAGACCTGTCTGAATCCCAAAAGTCGGGGATCTGGGCAGAGAGAGATAAAGATCGCGGACACAAAGGAATTTGGCCCCTCATACAGGAAAACCTGTGCCATTCCTTGAAGTGAAAGGAACAAGAACTGTACTTTTGCTGCATCTTGCCGTGAAAAGGAAAACAGATTCATTTCAAATGAAAGAATCAAACAACACTATGTGGCCAATACTGAGCAGTAGGCCTCGTGAACTCCACAGTAGTAGACGTCCCTCTCACTACTATTCAAGAAATTCGAAATGAAAAGCTCATCACGTTTGAGAAATCAAATCCATGGAGTGGGGGACTATGCAACAATGCAATGGAACTAGTTCTCCTTGAACCAACCTTTCAAATTCAAAATAAAAGTCAAGACAACACTCAAGTTGCAATTTGGCCAAAAACAAATGTGTACACCAACGTTTTTCAACAAAAGCATCAAATAATAAATGCATCAACGTCTTTTCAACAAAAACATCAAATAATAAAAGCTTCAACGTTTTTCAACAAAAGCATCAAATAATAAAAGCTTCAACGCTTTTCAGCAAAGACATCAACTATTAACTTCAACATTTCAAACGTTTTTCAACAAAAACAGCAGAAATAACTTCAACTAAACACGATGCAATTTCAACAATTGATCATACAGCTACTGGCTATTTCATTAACTCTGATACGTTTTCCATGGCTCCACGTGAACAGGAAGCGAAGCCAGCCCAAAAACAAACAACGAACATGCAAGTACAAACTTTTGAACCTTTTCTTTTTCCAAAAAGATACAGACCTGGCTTCACCATAGAACTATGGAGTATTTCTGGGTTCATCTTTTTCTGTTCTAGCTTTGCTTAGAGCTAGCTTTTAGTATGACTCTTAGTGGACACTTTTCTACAAAACAGACTCAACATAAAACTGAAGCCACGTCCATTTTCAATTCAAAAAGCGAAGAGATTTATAAATGTATTCGGCCTGAACAAGCCTTTGTATTCTAAATGATGTATTTAATCATCCGGTTTTTAATTCTGATTAATGTATTTTGAACTTTCATTCATTTTCATTCATTTTATCATTCATTCAGTGATGTCATTACCTACAGTACATTTTTCTGAAAATTGGGTTACTGATACAGTGAATAATATGCTGTCTGTTTTAGGAATAATTGCTACATTTTCAGATCATGAAATGTTAGAGATTTATTCTTATTGTGACGCTTTAAACCTGTTACCTTCATTAAGGTTATCAACTCCTACACAATTGTAATGCATCTAGAAATGTGGTTGTTTAAACACCAGTAGGAACGTTGCCAAACACCACCAAACACCATCGCACGGGGTGGAATAGTTGACATACATCAGCAGGGGCAACATTAGATGCCATTTACAAAACAACAGGACAGACCCAGTTAGGAAAGTATGGTTGGTTTGGCTTTTTGACACAAATACTTGTCACAAAAATGATTCCTGAACAACACCAAGGGACTCAGTATACATAAGCCAGACCTACGTTATGTACAGATAACATCCAGAGGTAGTGAAATCCTACAGTGTAGGGAAGTTGTGCCCTTTTTGGCTAGAAGCCCCAACACTGAAAGTAGTGAAACAAAAGTTTCCTTTGTAAAATTCAATGCTTTAGGCAATCTGAAAACCATGCTTGTGCAGCACTTTTATTTTTCATTTCACATCAGCTAAAGAAATATTTTTTCTTTTTTGCAAAATAGCACTCTTAAATACAGACTGCCCCTCTTTCCTTTTTGATAAATGTTATCTTTCACATACAAGCAGTGTGATACACCTTGGTAATACCTTGCGAACAGGAACTATGCTTCTCATGGTTTCTAATATTTAAAAGACCAGTCTGAAAAGACTGCAACTGCAACATACCTGTTCTCTGATGCCTGTTTTTTGCAGTGAAGAATGCGTGGTCATCATCTGTCTGACACTTCCAAAGGAAACGCCAGCGGCATTTACCACCAGGCTGGAACTGCTGAAGTCCCATGCTTGGCTGTGTCCCAAGCGTATTCCCATCAAACCAAAGCATTCCTTGCAAATCCAGTGGGTGCCTTTTTGCTTCCTTTAGCTAGCACCAAGGTATCGATTACAGCACCGGCTGCCTCAGAACCAGCAACTAGCAGCACTGCTCATTCTGTGCTCCCACAACGATTCTGCGAGGTATTACAAAGGTCCGTCCCCTGCAGTAACTAGCAACAGAAATGTTGTGTCTCTCAGCCACTTGTTATCTCTATTTTGCTAAAACATGTCCTGAGACACATTTTTTCTCTTATTGTTTCAACTCTCACCGAGTGCTTGGAGCTTTCCCTCTAAATTGACCTTTTTCTTTTTTTTTCTAAAGAAAGCATGGTCTTTTGAACAGCTTGTAAGAGTTTTCAATTTTACAAACAGGAACTTTTATAAGTAACTACTGACTCTAAGAGAGTATTTTTTAATGACACTATAGATTTTTCCTCTCTCCACAGAGTCTATAGTAATTTTACATATTTTAACAGCTGCTATTTTGTCAGCTCATAAACCACTCTCATGCCACTACCTGCCAATTATATGCAAATGTCTATTTTAGTCACGTAGTTTGCTTTTAATGGGTTATTCACGATTGTCCATAGATTGGAGTGGGTGTTATGTGCTGGATTGAGGCCATAACATAGGTGCGCCGTTTCACAGGCACAGATCCTTCGTGCCACAACGACAGGCAGGCCCTTTCACCTACATTAGCCCTCCCTTCACAAATAACGAGCAACAGAGGCTGTCCCTTATCTGACGTGTGCTCTGGGTGCAGAAGACGGTCCATCCTAAATACGTCATATCCATGTCCAACAGTGACTAACCTACGTCACAACGAGTTCTTAGAAACAGACCCTTAAGCTCTTGGGATTTTCCCTAGCACAGGATTATTGATTTCTCCAAGAACTCATTAAATATGTATGAACCACTATTTCCTAAGGGTTCATTCCTGACGTCTTCCTCTGACCGCCTTTACGTCAATACTAACATTCCAAGGCACCTATCAGGTATAAATATACCTCCCTTTGCCCAAGCAAACCAGAGGGGACAGAGACTTCCATGCCGACACTCTGACCTGAGACGCTGCAACCTGCGTCATGCCACAGCTCCAGCTGGCAGAGGTCCATCCACCCATCCTGGGGTGTCCAGCTCAACATCAGGATGAAGTCCCACTAAGGTAATGGGGTTAGACTAAATCCAAGGGGGATTCTTGGCTCTCTAAGACCTACACACATGCTAGGTACACTTAGGTACATCTAGTTAGGCATCATAGGGGTATAGGCTTAATCTTAAATGCATTCTGTATTTCATGTATGTGTTCATTACTATTGCACAATGGTAAAACTGTACCATGCATTTTTATTTAACTGCACTGCTGGCCATATTTCTCTGCTACTGTCCAACAGTTGTCGCAGCACATATAACCAGTACTAGAACAACAACTGTGCAATAAATTTTATTGTAAACACACCCGACTGTTTCTTCTATGTACGTCTCTGAGATCAGTGACTGAATGAAAAGTAGTATATTGTTTCCACGATCCTGAGGGATCAGGGTTTTATGTTATGTGGTTGCCAGAAGCTGTTCCCTTCTTGTTGTCAAGAAGTTTCTAGTGGCCTCTGAGCTAGCTGGTACACAGTAATTAAGTGTAATATACGTGATAGGGGCATACCGACCTCAGTCCTATGCCAAGCCTATAGTGCATGTTATTCCAATGCGCAGAACCTATCAGGGAAATAGGAACTACACTACATGACGCCCAACTTGAATTACACTGTAGTAGCTTCCAAGTCCAGGGTTTCTCAGAAAAACACCACCAAGAGAGCTCTCTCCCCTGTGCAGGACCTTTTGAGTGGGGACGGGAGTGTTCAGCAGGGCTGCGCCTCTGGCCTATCCTGATGTGCCACATCACCTCTCCGCCCCGTCCCAGTCTTCTGGGATATCTCAAAATGGCATCACCCAAGAGTCACTTGCGACATGTGCTCTGGGGGTCTCAGCTTCAGCCCTCACTGACATCACTGCCAGGACCTTCACCTAGCAAACCTTCAAAGGAGCCCCCCTGGTTTGGCTCCCGAGGTCTGCACTCCGTCCTTTGTTGAGTGGCCTGGAAGAGGTCCTCTTCCTGGCATAAGATGACAGTTGGCTGATTGATGCAGAGAAGTTCACCCAATCCCGCCCTCCTTCAGAGCTGACAACTTAAGCACTGCTAACTGCTTCCTTTGATGGGTGAGGCCTTTGTTCCTGCAGCTAGAGAGAAAAGTAATTGACCCAGCCCAGCAGGGTGACAAAAGGCCTGGGCTCTGATCATGAGCTGAGTCAGAGAAATAAGACATTTCTGGATGACCCATAAGCTGTACAGACTACACTGTTGGAATTTACAGAATTGTTCTTTTCATACAGGTTACAGTGTACATTGGTGTGACTCAGGAGCCTGTAGACCGAAAGGAATTGGAGCTGCACCCTAAGGCAGCCTTTCCCATAGGAGTATAATGGAAGCGTCACTACAGTGAAGACCGTAAAGCATACTGACTTTCACTACATGGGTATATCCACATTATAAAGCTTATTCCAAGTCACTACCCAGCCTTGCATAGGCCCTTCTGCGCCAGGCTGCCTGTGCACAGTTCCTGTGTTGCTCGCGGCAGGAGTCTTTCATGCGCAGCTCTCACACATGTGCACATGTGTGTGCACACATGTCCACATCTAACCAGCCCAGTGCCCCTTACCTTGGCTGTGTCACAGCGGCCTTATCTTAAAAGGTGGACATTGGTGGTAAAGAAGTGCAGTCCATTTTACCATGAGTTTACCGTGGGTGAGTTACAGATTATGAGGCTCTCCCACAGTAGAAGGTCAAAACGCAGGTGATCAAAGAACAAAAAATCCAGGCCAATTAGATAGTCAGAACCACCTTCTCGCAATAAAAAACTGGCTGTCAATCTAGCCACCAAATCTGTGCACACCAAGATGCCCTATTGTGTCTTTTGGAGGGAGCACAAAGGTTTTGAGCAAACTGAAGGGACCTCCGTATGGTGGGTGAAATGACAGATGGCATAATTTCCGATACACTCTGGCAGCATTGTAGGGAGTAGGCTCACTGTGTCTATGCCAAAACACCTTACCCTCTCAAGCTTTTGTTGTTGGTTGCAGAATAGACATATTGCCTTAAAGGGCTTCCAAGAAGTGCCAAATGCACTATCTGTTCAATCTTACCATGCTGGATTGTCTGCAGCACTTGAAGAACAATTTGAGAGGTTTGAAATGCGATCTCAAAACTGTCAAGCAGCCAATGACAGTTTCTAATAGAGAGAACAAAAGGACTTCATTAACATGTGTTATATTCAAGCAGGCAAGTGACTCAAGTGGTTGACATCTCCACCCAGGATAATCAAGACAGCTTCATTCTGAGCCATCTGGACTGGTGAAGGCAACAGTAGTCCAAGCAGCTCATATCACTGGGACTGTCAAGTCTGCCAACTATTAGAAAAAGTATATTTGCGTTTCAGACTAGAGCCCCAAATACCACACTATAAGCTCTCTGACAGAATTGAATGTAGTTCACAAAGTGTGGAGAAGTGTGGCTCAATGGTTAGAGCGGCAGACCCTGATGCAGAGATCTGGCCCGGGACCAGGGTTCAATTCCCGCCTCGGCGGGTCTTGGGCTCAATTTCCTCGGACCTGATAATTCTCGCCTCGGTGCCTATTCTAATCATGGGTCCCACTCTGCAACTCTGAGCAATAGCTTGCTTAATCTCCACAACGGCCCCAACAGCGCTGGGATGCCTGGCTTCACCTTGGGGGTGCCCAGGAGTGGACATTTCACAGGGAAAAGCCAGGAAGGGTTCCACAGCGGTATGCGTACAGCGCCAGGACACCCCTTTGGGGGTATAAGTGCGCTTTACAAGTACAAATTTCATTTCATATGGCTTTTGGGCCTCTTTGGCCCTTTGAGCAGTTTAGTTTTAGGTTTATTTCGAGTTCAACAATCGAATGACCTCTAAAGATCCTTCTATTGGGGTTCACTAAGCAGGTAACACGCTGTTGATTGTAACATTTGAAATCAAAAACTAAAGTTATATGAGTATTAGAAAGGAAGATTTAGGCCAGGCAAAAGGGATATTTTGAAGGATCAATTTGGAAATTTACTGCTGCCATGCTAGGCTGCAGTCTCAGGCCTAGAGTCATATTTTCACATTGACACTTTAGTGGTGGTACAATCAGTGCTGCGGTCCACTAGTGATATCTAGCTTACAGGCCTTGGGTACACAGAGTACCATATACTAGAGACTTATAGGTAAGTTAAATATGCCAATCAGGTATTAGCCAATGGCACATATACTTTAGGAGTTAGAGCACATATACTGGGTGCTGAACCCCAGTGTTTAGAGTCAGTGAAACAGCATTAAAAGCTAGCATAAAGTGGGGGCAAATAAGTGGAGGTGATCCTGCAAAAAGGGCATTTCCTCACAGCGTCTAAGTTTAGTACTGTTTGATGACCTTGCTCTGAAGTTTGCCAGATACTTGGCATGTTTAGTTTACTCTTGGTATTTTTAAATTTGTGCAGATTCATCGGTGCCACTTTTAAAAGGTGGGTCAATAAAGTGTTCATTTACTAAGAATCATTTGAAGACTCCACGTGAAATTTGACAACATTTTGCATACTTTGTCTACTGTGTCAAGTTTCATGTAGACTCATGAAGAGTAGGCCTGGGCGGTGAACTTCGCTCCGTTCGCGGAGTTTGCAGAGTTTTCTGCACTCGGCACTCCACGGAGCTCGCGGGGTGCAGAAAACTACGCTTCGCGATGTGCAGCGGGGCTTTTTACCTGCTCGCGATCTCGAACTGTAAGTTCGTGATCGCGAATGGCAAGTTCGCGAGCGCGAGCTGCTGCTCGGGTAGAATTTCTACCCGAGCGGCAGGAATAACAGCACAAACTGCAGTGTGCACTGCACTCAGCCACTCGCGGAACTTCGCAGAGTTTTTTTGTAACTTCGCGGAGTTCCGCGTAGCAAAACTCTGCGAACTACGCCCAGGCCTGATGAAGAGGGGGATAAGTTAAAAAGGGGAGGGGAAAAACAAATTCATGTGATAATACATTTAGATGTTAGTGATCTCTTCAGTGGTGTCATCAGAGATGCCATTTAATATGTCATGAGTGATGAAGTATATGAGGCCATAAGCAGTGCATGACAACAGCACATGTTATGGGTAGTTTACCCAACCATAGCTGGTGAACTTCAGTGGTTTTTTAGGTTTTGTTTTGCAACCATAATTGCACCTTTACTGAGAAATTTGAAAGTAAACTCCTTTAACCTCGTATATGACACATACTTAGAATAAATGCTGGTAAGAAATTGGGTTATTAGCTAGAAAGGATATGGTCCTTCACAAGTAATTAGTCAGCAGCCTCCCTTCTGCTGAGAACCAAGTACCAGCCTCTAGTACGTGCCTCTCTCATGATAGCAGGGAAGAGCAAGTCCAAGGCCTACTTATGGGAGATGGAGTGGTGTAGACATGCAGGTCTCAGTCACGCAACAAACAACACCTAATAAATCATTGTCCAGGCAGTGCTTTTTTTTATAAAAAAATTAAAAGTACTTTATTTGACTCACTACTAGCTACACATTAATTTAGAAATCCATACAATTTGGCAGTGAAAATGTAAATATTGACAACATCTAACACTTTCTGCTGCTGAAAAGCCTACACCCCACAACCATAATGTCCCCTTGCCTGTGCTAAACCCCCATAAGCTGGTGCTGTGTGAAAAATCAAGCTTATTGGCTGTGAAAGATGTCCCCACAACCAACTGGACAAAAATTTAATTAAACTCCAATGTACACAAAAACAAATCACTGGATGGTGCCATGTTATGTTGATATTTGCAACATTTTACTATTACTAATATAGTAAATAAAGCATTTACCATTCAATATATTGTGTGAATGATTCCTTTTTTTCTACTTTTACACAAACCGCAAAGTAGGTTTAAAGCCTCGCAACAATGGTCCCCTCATCCCATTGCCATGAAGCTAAAAGCCCCAACTCCAGAAATGCTTAATATGGTGAAAACCTCTCCCTGGATCATAAATATAACCTCACTGGGAGACATGGGGTGCCAATTCGATTTTAACATAAAGACTCCTGTGGGGGAAGATGCACTCCTGGCAGCCCCAAAACAAAGGGGAATCACTGATGCTGTTCCAGCTCATTTTGGGGTACAATGGAAATATTATGCACGTTTTTCAGGCCCTTGCAAGGGCTTCTGGAGTGCTTCCCTACAACAGCTGATTTGGCCTGCGGTGCTCTTCTGATGTTGTTGCCGGCTAAGAAAAACTGCTTTTTCTCTCAGGTGCCCCAATTTCCAAGTTGGACACATGCACTTGCCTCTGTTGGGGACTGCAAGCGAATCCCACAGCCTCTGTGGTGCCTCTCAGCTCCGTGCATTGCCACATGTAGACTATGGGTAGGAATCTCAGGCTGGCAGTTCTCCACCGGATAGACAAGGGCATGGGGACGAGGGTGAAAGAAGGACTTGGCACTGCCTCAAGGGCTCTCGCTCTCCCCTGGAACTATAAATACTGGGGTTTGCCATTCCTTATAAACAAAGGAGGAAAGAGAGTTTGTAGGGTTCCAGGTCAGAGGAGTAGGCTCCAATAGGAGCAAGTGCCCTCACACACCCCGAAAGGTGTCATGCTTCATCATTTGGGCATGCTCCTCATTGGGCCAGCGCTGCAATGCCCGACGGGCACCCACTAGGGGGCTCTTTGCCGGAGATCTTTTATTTGCCGTATGATGAGGCGTGGGTGTGTGGATAGTATTGTGTGGGTAGTATTGTGTGTGTAGTGTGGTGATAGGGGGTGAATTAAAATAGGTGAAGTGATGCTAAATCTAGTATTTTAATGGTAAAGCTCACTACTCGAATTAAAAACTCTGATGCTCAAATGGGAAACAATAGTCCTTAGGAACAGTCTGAATCATAGTTGTAACGTAAGGTCAACATGTTTCGTGCCTAAACCCGTCCTTAAGGGATCGAATGGCAATTCTTCAGGACCAAATAACCGTAACCTACACTACTTAGTAACTAGATTCAAAGGTTTGTGTTAGATGCTAAAGTAATCAGTCACACATCAGATAACATAACACAATTGTACCTTGTCTTGAAAAATGACCCTAATTAGGGCCAGATCAGATCTCAAGAGGATCAAGCAGAGTGAAACACCCATTAGGGTCTCAGACGCAAAGTGGCGCGTTCCTTAGGACCTACCCCAGCTCTGCTTCCCCTGGAAATTACAACTGGGAAGCACTGTGGTTCACCACTTTTCTTCAGTCCGTGTGGTACTGGAGGGACTGGGGACAATTGGACCTGCTGAGCATGATAGTGCTCACCCTTTGTTTCCTTTCCCTTAACTCCTTACATTGGTCCTTGGGCAATGGGGGCTACTAAGGAGTCTAATGATCAGTCAAGGGGAATGCAAATCATCCTACGCTGACCTTGGGGGCCTAGGCCATCTACAGGTGAGCTAGGACGAACGGGGATGGGAGCCTTAAATGGCACTGCCTACAAAGATCTATGAATCTCACAGGATGTCTCACAGTCTTGAAGATAGCTTACCCATGAAGAGAGCGACAAGAAAGGCTGCTCTCTATGGCCATGCTGGGCCACGTTTGGATTGTGAAAGTGCCAGGTTGCTCCTGGTGGTGCACTCGAGCTTCCAAGCAATTCCTGGACTTCTAGCTATGAAAATCTTCCAAATTTCTAGGTGCTGGTTTTCTTCACTGCTTTCCATTCGAAGAGGCAAAGCACACATTTGTGTGCATGTTTTCATCTGCAACCACTCAAGAGTCCCTTATCCCAGCTGCATAACAGTGGACCTTATCTTAAAGGGCAGGTACTGAAGCTTAGTACTCCCAATCCATTTAACACAGCTTACAGAGAGTGAAACTCAGGTAGTGAGATTCACTCACAGCAGAGGTCTATCAACAAGGTGTCTCAGGAAGCAAAAAAAATCAATGGAAACCAAACGGGTCAAAAAACCTGTCTCACAATTCTCAACCAAGCCCTACATTTTAAACCATGTCCTAAAAACTCTTTTCACCAAGAGGTTACACTTTACACTTTAACATCCCAAATTGCCTATCAAGTTCGGAGCCTGGATGCATCTTGTTTTACCCAACAGCAAGTGACCCCACTTACACTCAGTATCAATAATTTAAAATATTACTAAAGTATTTTGGAGTGGAGAGGTGTGGTGCAGCGGCCAGGGCAGCTGACTTCGGAGCACAGGGTTCACGGTTCGATCCCCGGCTCCGGCGGCAGCTCAGCTCAGCACCATGTGACTCTGGGCAATAGCTCACTTAATTTCCACTACGGCCCCCAGCGCCTTGAGACCCGTAAGGGTGAGTAGCTGCGCTATATAAAAACGGACTTACATTTTTTTTTTTTTTATATATTTAGGAGTGCAACCATTGTTATGCAATAAACACAAAAGGAACAGCGGCGGACTATATGAGTTGCACCTCAATCTTTAGACCAAACAAATGTAATGTCCTGTGCATAAATCTTCCAGCACCTGCCGCTGTTTGGTGCCACTGTCCAGCAGATCCAAGATTGCAAAATATAAGAAGGTGCACCAGTAAGAAGTCCAGTTGCAATATAGATTTCAAAATAGTTCCTTTAATGTATATCATCCATATAAAAATGGTAAGATCCAGCCAACGCGTTCCGTTCCATAAACTCCTGGAACTTCATCAGGGCTTCACACAGTATATGCAGATTATTTCTTATATACATTTCATATAGCTTATTAATCCATCCATACATTTAGAGGTAAAGAATCTTCCACACTGGGTCTTCAATGTATTTGGTGGCCTACGGCTAATACTGATAACGTTCATCAGGCCCCATATTTTGTACCCTGATAAGTACCAATATGCCGAGCGGAGCATTTCGTGGTAACTATTGTTATGCATTAATCATTAGCCTACGACCATTGTGCTCTTCAATTAGTGAAATTCCTCTTCCCATTCCAGTCTACTAATTTAGTTTAATTCTATTTTCTTTGTGCATAGAGTAAGCTACTGACTTGAACACCATGTATAAGCATCGAGTATCATCTCTTTGTGTTTGCCTCAGGTACCAAGATTTAAGAAATTGAAATCTGGTGGAGAGTCCTTTTCAGCACATGCTGCTAACTAAAAGCACAATTTGCCCATGCTCTTACGTTAACTGCAAATCATTCTGCCTTTACGTACAAGCTCAAATCATGTTAATCTAGCCTGTTATACAACATGTTCCTGTTGTGTAGGTTCAAGGCACACGCAGCCTACTTTTGAAAGCATTGAGTTCTAAAAAAGCACATCACTTGATGTGACATGATAAGACAGGATCTTATTACATTACACAGATACATGTGAAAGCAAGACAAACCTTCCCAGCAGAATCTTAATATCTCTGCAGATGATACAATTTAAGATGCCTTGGAGGCTGCCATGCCTCTTTAAAAAATCAATGCGGTTAGCAAAGTTATTCCTTCTAAAAGTAGTAAAGACCAAAAATCTAAATGGTGTCAAAAACAGTTAAGTAGCCAAAAGGTGCTAACAGTACTATTTGGAGCTATGAAGCAGAAACCAGTAATACAAGCTATTCAACTTTTTAGGTGAACAATCAAATCCCCTTATGCCAAATAATAGCATTCAAATATGCATTTATATATTTTAACACTAAAACATAAATAATCCACAGCGTTTTCCCCTGAATCATTTCCTTTCCCTTGGCAAATATTCTCCACCTTGCATTTTTTTTATATGACACAAATGGAGACTGAGTAGCCTCTTTTCTGCATTGAAAGGGAGTTAGCCTTGGATGCTGTGAAGGGTTTGAGTCTTAGTAGGGTGCGTGCAGACCACTAAACTATGCTTGAATGCCAGTGCTGCCTTGACCACACACTTACACTGACCAGACGCAAGCAGAGAGCGATAAAGCTCTGTAGACTTTTGGTGAGGTCTATCAAGCAAGAAACAAAAGTGGCTAAAATCTTGTCCATCCAACTCCAGTCTGGTGGCATGGCCTACTCTCAACAACTATTTTTCTTCACTTTATGATAGCTCTCATCCGCCCAGTAATGTAAATGCTGTATATTTCCCTTTTGCCCTAACCTTGACATAGATTTCTAAAGACCATAGTGAGGAGCTCGATCCTTCCATAACAGTGCAAGAAACATGGGTGTAATCTGCAACCTGGCGACTGGTAAGACTCCTGGGTCTGATGGAATACTGCTTGAGGTCTTCCAAATATTTGCTAATTAATCAATCCCCTGGCATATGGCACTATCAAAATCTACCTTCGAATCAGGCATCTTGTCTCCCTCTCTCCGAGAGTTTATTCCGGTCTCCATACCCAAGCCTGACTGTGATCCGTCCCTTCTGTCATCCTTTAGACCCTTACCAATCCTCAGAGTGGACTACAAAATACTGAACAAAATCCTAGCTAAAAAATATCTGCAAGTGCCTCCTGATCTCATGCATGCTGATCAGCATGGTTTTGCCCATGGACGCAACACTTCATTCAATATTTGTAGGCTGCCTCATCTCATGGACAGAGGTTCCTGTCTATTTCCTTACTCTGATTGCCTGGTGCTGGATTTGGAGAAGGTGCTTGAAACGCTCAACTGGGTCTATCTCTTTAAAGTATTGCCCATACTGAGAGCTGGCAAGAGGCTGCTCCCGTTTATGCGACTGCTCTACATGGCCCCTCTTGTCCGGGGTCCAGGTGAGCAGACTGATATTGGCACTCTTTGTAATCTGCAGAGGCACAAAACAGGGTTGCCCATTGTCCCCTCTGCTTTTCCCCCTTGCAAAGGGGCAACTAGACTTGTGGCTGTTGCACTAGATGATGGTACACATGCAGTTTTTCTGTATGCCAGTGACATGCAGATCTACCTTAAGAATGCATGCACTGGGCACAACACCATAAGTACCACCTTGCATGAACTTGGTAGAGTAGTCGGCCTACATTTCAGTTGGACTAAATTGTGTGCCTTCTGCTTCAGGTGCAAAAGAAACAATTGATGGACGGAATGCTGGACAATGCAAACATTCACCCCCAGTCACAAGGATCTGGGTTAAATCCCTCATTCTTTTGCTCACCACACCACCCCAGTTTGGACCCAGCCATATGCAAATCAGTCTTGACCCTGTTCCTTGTGGGAACAGTCCAGCCCGAACTGCCAAGCCAGGTCCTCGTTGGACCGGAAACAAGCATCCTGGGACCGGTTTCAGGGCATCACCCTTCATCAGCCAGGGTAGCTTGAATCCAGTGGTGTAGTGAGCACGGGACCCACGTCTGGGCATACCCTTCCCACTTAGGGCGACATATGCAAAAGAAACAATTGATGGACGGAATGCTGGACAATGCAAACATTCACCCCCAGTCACAAGGATCTGGGTTAAATCCATCATTCTTTTGCTCACCACACCACTCCACTCCAGTTTGGACTCAGCCATATGCAAATTAGTCTTGACCCTGTTCCTTGTGGGAACAGTCCAGCCCGAACTGCCAAGCCAGGTCCTCCCTGGACTGGAAACAAGCATCTTGGGACCGGTTTCAGGGCATCACCCTTCATCAGCCAGCCTAGCTTGCTGTTCTCGGAGAGCTATTGCTCTGTAGGTTTTAGAATCCTCCCATTATGGACTATGGAGGAACTTTGTAATTGTATTCTTCTGTTTTCATATTTTTCAAGTAGTGCAAGCCAAAGCTGTTTATGCTATCTTAAGTATCTCTGCAATGTAATTCTCTATGAATGCTTAGATTAGGGAATTACGACACAATAAGAATTTACACAGTGCATCCAAAGAATGGTCCTCTGTTTCTGACATGCAATAAAGTAAGCCCCATGTATGTCCAACGTCTGTATCAACAAAAATTGTAGGCTGACAGAAAGTTCATAGTTCACTTTAAATAACTTGGAGAGACAGGAGTAATGGGATGCCTTTGGATGTATAACTTGAGCACATGTGTGATCATTTAGTGAATAACATGGTTATCATTTCCTTTTTCTAGAAATTGTGTCAATCGAGCCATTTTTAGTTCTCATGAGCTATTATTTTAATGAACAATTCTTTCAAGCAATGTATTACAGGGATATCCACTCATAGATATTAGGTCATGATAGGACTTTCGATAAAAGAAAATAGATTGTATTTGTCTTTTGATGGACCCTGCCTCTTAACCTCCAAAGTCAGCAGGTCTCTGTTCCATATCTCATGCTGGTTAATATTGAGATTAATCTTTAATGCACTCATATTCATAATCTCACAGCACTACATGGATTTTGATTTATCAAGTCCATGCTAATCTTTGGTGACATTTCAATTTATATACGGGTCATAATTCAGTCTTTTGTGAATTGCATATTACGGTCAATCTACTTTGAATAGGCATATGTTTTATCCATATAATTTGTGAGCAAAAAATGGCATTCTGAATGAAGATGTGCTCACAATAAACATTCAGTCCTCAGCCATTTGTGCACTTGCTCAAATTAGGCATGCACTCTCAGGATCCTCGGGTCAGGAGCAGAAAACTCCCTTTGAATGCTCTGCGTAAATATTTATCCTAAGATATTGCCTTTATGGCTTTTTAAAGCCATGCCAATGAAATAAAAATCCAGCAATATTTAACATTAAAGTAAGGAATTCAGTATGTAGTTTTGAACTACTATTAACAGTTTTTCTTTAGTATTGACAAATTTCCTAAAATTAGTGTCACCGTTTTGGAAATGAACACAATATTAAAAGTCCATATATGCAAATAATGTATTAGCCATATATGTTGTAGATGTCCTAAAAATACATATTCTAATAACAGGTTTTAGATGTAACAATTTTCTTTTGGCAAGACAAATGTGACTACTAAAGTGATCATATCTTCTAAAAGGGCAACAAACAAAAGCTAGATGTTATAATGCATATGTGCAAAGACCAGCTGCATGGTAAAAAAGCAAATGACAGTGGAATCTAGAAAATAGGTATATACTATTACTCAAAAAATGAAAAATTTAGCAAAATCACAATATAAAGCCTATGATTAATTAAAAGGAAAACCACAAAACTATCGCTCACATTACAAAGAAAAAAACAAATATGGAAGAGACAATAAATAGATGCGCTCTCCAAAATGAATACATTTAGCACTAACACCAGCAAATTTAAAAATCAAATGGACATGACCTCGACATACTGACATACCTTTAAGGAGCATTACTTTGAGAATCAACAGCTTTTGAGCTATGCTACACCAAGAAATGACAAAATGTCTTTCAAGTGTCAAAATATACATTGCAGCATGAATTTTTTGAGTAACCTCAACTTTGAAGTTTGTTCTATTTTTTCAACTAGGACTCTATTATTACATTCGTATTAAATCATCATGTACCATACTCAACTGCAAGACATGATGATGAAGAGCATATAAGAACTACAATAAGATAATACAATTAAAATAAATTCATCAAATCATACACAACATTTCTTTACTGTTCCCAAATGAACAAAATAGTATTATATCTAAGAGAGGTAAACAATAATGTAATAATATACCTGTTATAATATTCATAAAGCATTATGAAAAATAGCACCATATATTTTGATTCAAAATAAATTAAAAGTTAAGAATCCACAAGCTGAGGACAGCTTTTCCCCTTCTGTCCTCACCCTAATGAAGTAGTCAAATTAAACTCTGAAACCAACAGTCATTATTTGGTACATCTCACATATTTTGGAATCAAAATGAGAACAGTACTTAAACATAAAGCGTCCTTCACTACATAAAATGCTAGCACCATACCATCTTAAATTCAGTCACAGTTTCAAAACATCCTTCTGCGTACATGCATCCACCCATCATCATATATTAACACATCCACATTAATCCATCAATCAATCTGATGTACAACTATACCTGCATACCATTATAGCTGCACAGAAACACCTATGTATAACCTCAACCCCCCAATCAGACATACACACAGTCCTAATATTCAACAATATAATTCTACATAATCGACATCAAATCCTGCAAAACCACCAAGCTATACCCCCATGCAAATTTATTTAAGCTAACACACCTACCTTTATGTTTCCAAGCACACACAATAGTGCACAATCACAGCTGCAATGAAAGAATAACCAACACAACATCATATGCCCGTCTCAGTCTGGCTTTAGGATAGGTCATCGTACCGAATCCACTCTACTCAGGGTCACTGAACTCCTTAGGCAAGAACTAGACTCTGGCGGTACGGCCGCCCTCATCCTACTGGACTTAAGTGCGGCATTCAATACGGTTTTACATTCCATCCTGTTGGACTGATTGGAGGCGTCAGGCATTATTGGCCTGACTTTGAGGTGGCTCTCTTCCTTCTTGAAAGATCATACTTTTCAGGTCTCATCAGCGAACATTACATCTAACACCCTAACACTGACCTCTGGTATTCCTCAGGGATCCATCCTGAGCCCCCTGTTCTTCAACATTTACGTTCGCCCTTTGGCGGATGTGATTGAGAAGTCTGGTCTCACCCTTTTTTCTTATGCTGATGATTCCCAGATTATTTTTTCACTATCTGATGCTCAAAATCAAGATCCATCACTACTCAGGGTAGGTTAGACAAATGTCGCCCTTTGGATGAACAGAAATGCCTTAAAGCTCAATGGCAACAAAACTGAAGTCATGGTTTTGGGAAATAACCCTGAACTCTGGGGAGTCAACCATTGGCCTATTTTATTGGGGCCGTGTTAAACTTGGCCCTTTTTGCAGGGTCATCCCAGGACTTTTTGCCTTCCTCCTGTATCTTTTCTGACCTGTTGTTGGTTGTTTTATGGCTCTGGGCCTCTTTACCACTGCTGATCAGTGCTAAACTGCATATGCTCTCCCTGTAAATTGTTGTTATGGATTAGTGATTCCATGATTGGCATATTTGATTTACTAGTCTGACCCTAGTACAGTGCACTACGTGTGCCCAGGGCCTGTAAATCAAATGCTGCTAGTGGGCTGCAGCACTGATTGTGCCACCCACAGAAGCAGCCTGTTAAATGTAACTCTGGCCTTCCATTGCAGAGCCTGTGTGCAGTCTAGGACTGCCATATCGACTTGGCAAGTGCACACACTTGCCAGGCCATAACCTTCCCTTTTCTTACATATCAGTCACCCCTAAGGTAGGTCCAAGGTACCCCTGTGGGCAGGGTGCAGTGTATGTAAAAGGTAGGACATGCCCTGGTGTGTGGGGCATGTCCTGATAGTGAATTACTGCCAATTTCGTTTTTCACTATTGCAAGGCTACCTGCTCCCATAGAACAGAATGGGGAGTTTGCTTTTAACATCTTATAAACATAACTAGCCCTGGGAACAAGGTAGGAAAATAATGTTTAGTATGCCTGAACTCAGAATGGTAAAATACATCTTTTAGTGAGAGTGATTTTTACATTCTGTGTTTGAAAATACCACTTTTAGAAAGTAGGTATTTTCTTGCTTAGCCATCCAGTATGCCTCTGCTAGGTTTGTGTATTGCATATCTGGCTTTGGAGTGTCCGGGGCTGGGGAGGAGCAGTGGCTCCAGAGAGCATGGTGAGTCAGGGCTGGGCTGAATAGGCCTGGTCTGCATTTGGAGTGGTGGGAGGAGTAGCACCTGCATCTGAATAGGGCTGTGCCTGCCTTCCACAATGATGGCTCCTCCCCCCTTTGGTGTGTCTAGAGCCAGGGCTCACACTGACAATGGAGGTTGTTGTGCACTTGCAAAGTGCCCCACAGAACTGGTTTTGGCAGGGTACAGACACTCTCTGCCTTCAGAGAACAAAGAATTTATGGGTATAAAAAGAGGGGCCCAGACCCCAGACTTTTAGATCACTTCTGGGAAATCAAGAGGAACCTTGGCCAAGGAGAAGAGCTAGAGAAGCTGAGGAGGAATACTGCCCCTGTGCTGTTTGCTGTCTGGGGTTGGCCTGCAGTGGCTACTTGCTGCCAAGGAAAGGAGAAAAGGACTTTGCTGCTTGCTTTGTCCCCTGCTTGAAGAGAAGATCTCTAAGGGCTTGAACTGAGCTTGCCCCCTGTTCTAGAGGTCTCAGGAACAGCAAAGACCTCACCATGTCTGTGAGCACTGTCTCTGATCGTCTCCGCAGAAGAAAAGGGTAACCGACTCTGTCATCGAGTCCATCGCAGGATTCCGTGTCCTTAAAGCACCGCCGAGAGCAACGCCTCGCTTCGCAACACAACCCTGGTCTCACTGGCTTTGTCAACAAGCCACTGCTTGCACCGCGTCCTGTGGGCCCGCACTCCACAACGTATCACGGCACGCTACAAAGACATCACCGACACTGTCGCTGCCCGACCCAAACATCAACCGGCTCTGTTGCCGCACCGTGACCTGCTAGCACTGCAGCGAGCACCGTCTCACCCTTCAACGCAAGCCCTGGTCTCATCGACTCCATCAACGAGCCGCTGCCTGCACCGCATCGTGAGGACACCGCCTGCAGCAATGTTTCGCTTCACAACGCAACTGCAACGTTTGCCCCGACCGACTCGCACCGACGTGTTGGTCGCAACACGAAAGGTACTGTGTCCGAGTCTGTCGACGCTTTAGCTGGCCCGTATCAACGCGGTAGGCTGGAATTGTTAGACTCTGTCATATTCAGTATCACGGTAGCCCCAGGAGGAGCTACCCAGTCGGAAAAACTGTGTTTTATTGATTTTCCTGGAATTTAAAGGTTATTTTGCACAAGTACTATTTTTCAAGAGTATTGTATGTTGGATTTTTATCGTATTTGGTCTTGTTGGATTAGATAAAGATTTACTATTTTTCTAAACTGGTGTGGTGTCCATTTGTAGTGTTTTCACGGTATTACTGTATGTGTTCACAAATGCTTTACACACTGCCTCTGAGATAAGCCTGTCTGCTCGTGCCAAGCTACCAAGGGGGTGAGAAGGGGTTATTTTAGAAGTCTATCCCCCTTACCCTGACTAGAAGCAAGGGTCCCTACTTGGACAAAGGTACCCACCTGTGCCAACTAGAGACCCCCATTTCTAACAGGCCACTTCCCACTCTGGTAAACAAGGTTAAGAATCTCGGCTTCATTATCAATAGGAACCTGTCCCTCAAGCCGCAGGTGTTCAAGCTCACAGCCTCCTGCCTCTCCGTTCTCAAATAGCTTAAGAAGATCCTTTGGCTGATTCCTCGGCAGCCCAGAGAACGGTGCTGTAGGCACTAGTAATGTCCAGATTGGACTATGGGAATGTACTGTATCTGGGCGCCGACAAATCCTTGATCCGCCGCTTGCAGATCATTCAGAACGCGGCCGCACGCCTTCTTTTTCAACTGCCCAGATATGCTTCTGTCTCTCCTCTGATCCACAAACTACATTGGCTTAAGGTCGATAAGTGTATTAAATTCAAGGCCTTATGCTACATGTTCTGAGCCAGACACGGCCTGGCCCCTTTATACATCCAAGGATTGGTGTCACCCTACGTGCCCACCTGACGGCTGAGATCATCCAACTTCTCATTGTTTACTACACCCAGGTTTCGATTGGCCCGCATGAAGGTTCACTCCTTTTCCTACCTGGGCCCGAAACTTTGGAACTCTCTTCCTGTAGCTCTCAGGAATTGTCACTCTCTACTTTCTTTTCATAAGAACCTGAAGACTCTGCTCTTCAGTTGTCATGACTGAGCTCTGCATCACTTGGTTAGCTGTTTGTGTTATCTGCGGCCTTTTTTCTGCATCTCTGCTCGCTGCCTGCCCTAGCGCCGGGAAACCCTTCTGGGTAGCAGCGCGCTTTATAAGTCATTTTAATATTAATAATAATAATAATAATAATAATATTAATAATATGCCAAAGCATAGATCTTCAAAGAGCCACACAGCCAGAATTTATAAGTGCTATACAGTGTAAGTGGAATATGTTAGTCAAACAGACATAAATACATTTAGATAATTATAAGTAAAATAAAGGACTGATTGAAACACATTGCATTGTTATCATATATCCAAACATAGTACATCATACACAATCTGCCAGCATAAACCTGCACCACTACCAGTATGTAACAATTTGACAAACAATAATGAGCCCACAACTGCTACAGGTGACACTTCACAATATTTAACACACCATTTAGCAACTTTCACATACTTATTGTTAGACCTGGCATCCTTGACGTGGTTTTACCCTACCTTTTTGCCTTCAGACCTCCTGTTTTGCTGACTTTATTTTTGCTGGCTTTAGGACTCTGCACACTTTACGGCATCCCTCCAGAAGCTCCTCCCCACTTCAAAGTCATACCTGGGTATAAATACTGGACCTTAGACACCACCACTATAGGTCACTCCTGGACCTGTGGATAATCTGTGAGAAAGAAGGACTGCTGTGCTGCTACAAGGACTGCCACTCTGCTGGACTGCTGGTCTGAAGGAACTGCTGCCCTGCTGCACTCACCTGCTGCCCTCTTGCCTGGGTGAGCATAACTGGTCATGCATCTCCTGAATCCAGAACCCAAAGTGACTCCAAGGGCTAGTAGGCTGGCCTATTGATTTGAATCCTCAGGGACATTACAGGCTCCCAACAACCTTGCATCTGCACCTGGACTTTGTCATGTGCGAGTCTACCCTACCAAATAGTGCCACCCCAGTTCTGGACCCTTGGAAGTGGGCTAAGGGTACTTTGCCAGCCTCTGTGGTACCAGCGGAACCAATACATCTCCTCAGCTACACGGCGCAACCCTATTCAGAACTGACGCATACCCGCTAATGAGTAGATTGGACCCGTCGCAAAGCCCATTTCGCCTCCGCAGCCCACGCCACCTTCGGAACTACCATTGCACAACCTATTCTCATCACAGGCCCGTACATCCCTTGCCGATGCCGGACTCTGCATTGCAGCCTCGCAGCTCTTTCGAACTGACGCCTTGCCCCGACTGTACGTGGCATCCTCGACTCTGGACTTTGCATCACAAGCCCCTTCAATGGGATCCTTGATGACTATGCAGGCCCTCACATCGCAGCCTTGCCACATCTCAGAACTGACATATCGCTTCAGCAGTGTGCTGCATCTTTGACATGGACCATCGCTATTGCCCGCAAAGCAGGATTTACAGTAATTTGTTCAGAGGGCCTAACTGGTTCCCTGAAGCTGGCCCATGCACCATTGCGGTCAACCTAAACTTGTGACTTTGTCCCGGACCGACGCAGACAGATATACGCAGTTGGCGCTTTGACAATTTGGGCACTATTTTATCCCAAATCTTTAAAAGTGGATATCTCTGGTTCTACTAATTGGATTTTGGTTGTGTTGGTCTTGTTTTATTTATTTAAAAAAGTTCTATTTTTATAACTTGGTGTGGGATACTTTTTGTGTGTTGTTTTCACTTTATTACTGGTTGAAGTGTTGCACAAATACTTGAACATAACCTCTACGTTAAGCCCGACTGCTCTGTGCAAGCTACCAGAGGGTTGAGCACAGGTTAATTTAGTGTTGGCCTCTGCTTCACCCTGACAAGGACTGTGCTTGCTGCATGACCAGGGCTCATATCTCAGTCACCAGCAACCCAATGTCTTACACTTATAAAACCATCAAGCATTATGTTTAAGTATTTGCATGTTCTTTAATACGTAATTTGTAATTTCATCTACCCAAAATGCTATGTACAAGTGTGTATCACAGCTGTCCCAATTACCTGGATTGTAGTACTGCTTCTTAAGAAGGCTGCTAAAAATGAAAAGACCCTGGTTTAGCCTAAAAATGTCTGTTACATTTCAATTAATTTAAATTTCACTTAAAATCATTAGCAATGTTATTCAATAAGTCCCTATTGACAATTGCTTTAAATTCGCATTCTCTCTAGGAAAGGTTAAAGAAATGCTTCTTGCACATGATTCTGCCTGCACGTTCAACGCATTTGTCGACGAATAGCCAAGTTACCAGTACAAGGGTGATTTGTGAGTACTTGTAATGTGTTACCTTTACAAATAGCAAAATAAACACTAAGGGGTTAATTCACAAATACATTTGTGAGTATGTGAAGTAGTACTCCAATACTATTAATTAAATACTGCTACTTCATATACAATTCGTTCAAATAAAAAGGGCTATGTCCTCTTTGCAAGTTTACTACTAGAGAGTTGGACATTTCAGATTCCATTCACAAAGACATTTGTGAGTATGTGATGTAATGAACATATAGTCCTACTTCATGTGCTCATAAATGCAGCCCCAAAATAAGTGATCCTGGCTAAAGGGGTAGCTTAATGAAGTACTGTTAGAAATGGGGTTTCTAGTTGGCTAGGTTATACACCTAAGCCAGGCAGAACCCTCCACTCTAGTCAGGGTAAGGGAGTTAAACATCTAAGATAACCCCTGCTCACCCCTTTGGTATCTTGGCAGAGCAGTCAGGCTTATCCCAGAGGCAATGTGCAAACACACACACACCAGTGACATACTAGGCACACCACAAAAAGCTTATATAAAAATATCCTTTGTATTATTCATAAAACACATTAGACCACAATCACATAAATTATTGTGTCACTAGGCACTTGACAGGACGTTACATAGATCATAAATCACTTTGCCATAGGGCAATTGTCATAACACATGTAGTGCACTGAAGCAATGCTTATAGGGTGCACACATCATAAAACATCATGCCAACATTAGGCATATCACCATCACTGTACACATGAATGCAACTTCCTGAGGTAATGTAAACCAACATACTTCATAACATCATGGCACGAACTGTAGCAGCTGGGTAAGGTATGACTTGTAAGAGTTACCAGCATATCCTCGTTACCAGGGGCAACAACACGAAAAGCGGCACCTGCGCTCCTTCTACAGGGTATACGGTGCTCCTGCCCTTGTCCTGTAGTCTACTGGGCCATCTGCCCCTCTACTACAGGGAAATATAGGGGAGAGGATGTGGTCCGTCGGCTAGACTGCCGACTTTGGTGCTAGAAACCAAGGTTCGAGCCTCGGGGTCGCATCCACATCCTGTGATTCTGGGCAAATCACTTAATCTCCCCGTGCCTACCAATATATTAAAAAAAAATATATTAATGTTTCCTTGTGCAACGTAACCGGTGCTCATGTAAAGCGCTCCAATACCTTCGGGTCGAGTTTGCGCTATATAAATCTGCAAAAAAAAATGTTTTTAAAAAAATGCTGCAATTTCCTATTCGGGGGCCTCGTACCCCAGAATGCCCCTACCAAGAACAAGGGCTTCTAAGGTATGTGTCACTGAGGCAGCTGCCCCCAATCATGCGGCGCTGCTGCTGACACCGATGTTGCGTGTTTACTGTGAGAAAAAAACTACGCTCAAGGCCACTCGGGCCCAATGTAGGGACAATCCCTCCCACGTACCGGCCAACTGCTATTGACTTCGCTGGGCTGCCGGTGACAGGGAAGAAATCCAGCAACAGTATAGACAGTGCTGACCTCGGCGGGTTCAGCGTGGATCCGGCCTTAGTGGCACCACAGTGCAGGTCCAGGGTTGCGAGAGAGCAACCTCGCTGCTTTCGGTGCTAGGCACTGTGTTCTGCTTGGTGGGGCTGAGGCTTCCCTCCTTACACACCGCAGGCTCCAGCTGGCTACTGGGCACTGCCTGGCATTCCTGCTGTGCTCAGTCATTTGAGAAGCGGCCGCACTGGGGATTTCCTCACTTGGTTGCCAGACAACCTCCCTGTGCGCCTCACTGCAGGTACCAGCAGGGAGAGAGAGAGTTCTTCTTCCCCTCATCTCTCCATTCCCGTCCCTCCAGGACCATTCAGAGAGTGCAGTGCTGCACGCACTGACGGGATGCAAAAAAAGTGCTCCTCACACGCTTTCCCCAAAACAAAGGGGAAAATCGCTGCGCTCACCAAGCGCTCCCTAGGGCCAACAAAGGCACTTCCCACACCGCTTTGGTTGCAGGGGCCAGGGGCGCGGCAGCACTCCACAAGTGCTGCAGGATAAACCAGGTGAGGAGCACTGTGCTCACCACGTGCTGTGTCAAATCCCACAGGGCAGGCTGCAAAGCCCTGGGAGATCACTGGGGGCACCGCAAAGGAAGCAAGCTCAGGCCAGCACACAGGGTCCTTGCAGGCAATGAGGCAGTCCTTTCAGCAGGCCAGCACAACAGGGCAAAGTCCTGATGACGGTTCCCTGGTAGCACAACAATCCTCTGGGGCAGTATTTAGCTCCAGCAGCATCTGGTGAGAAGTCCACACAGTGTCTCCATTCATGTTGTCCCAGCCTCTGTATTTATAGACAGAAAGTCTTTGTTCTGGGGGGCACTTCAAACACTGTATAGAAGTGTACAACACCCCCATTCACATCCCAGGCCCTGGCTCTAGACACACCACAGGGGGGCGGAGACAGCTTTGTAGAAGACAGGCACAGCCCTATTCAGGCGCAGGTGCAACTCCTCCCACCACTCTAAATGCAGACCGGGCTTATTCAGGTGCACTGGAAACTCCTCCTACTACTTACTCTAAATGCAGCCAAGGTCTATTCAGCCTAGCGCTGAGTCACCCTAGAAAGGCAGGACACACCTCAACCCCCCTTGTGACTGTCTAAAGTGAATGCACATCCCCTCTCTCCTGCTAGTCAAAACCAGACAGTGAATACACATCCAGGCAGGGCACAAAGAAATGTGGTTGAGGCTCCTCTCCGGTCCACCGCGGTCTCGTTAATAGACCGTTTGCGTGGAGAGAGGCAGCCCTGTTGGGGGATGTTTGGCCCGTTTGATGGCTGCCATTTTGGAGCGCTTGACGCTCTAGTTGTTGTACCCTCATTCTCGGACCACGCACATAAAACTTGCCATTTTACGGATGCGCAGCGGACGCGCGCAGTGGGCGCACCTAAGGCAAGCCCGTCTGCACCTGTCCGCTCCTGGACACCGCCAGTCGCCAGAGAGGCAACATTCCGGGCCCCAGAGGCTGTCCAATATGTCCCCACGTACCTACTCGAAGCCTGTACTTCAGGAGATTGGTAAAAGTATGGTATACCCTAGCTGTAGGGAGTACTTATCTCTGAGTCATGAGTTACCTTTCAGTCAGTGTTCTGGCTGCAAGGGGTTTCAAGCCCCCACTCATGTAGCCGCCCTCAACTCTCCTTCCAGCCGGTCAGGCCTTTTGGGGTGCAACAACAATGCCTCTAGGGAGAAGTCAGCGGGAAAGACTGGGATACCATGCAATTTGCAAGGTCTTTATCTCAACGCTCGATCTATCCCTAAACATGCAGCAGAAATTTGGGATCTTGTTGATTCCCTTAAACCGGATATTTGCTTCCTTACCGAAACGTGGCTGCATCAGTTTGCCACCCCCTCATTGGCGATTGCCTTTCCGGAAGACTACAGAATTTCTCGATTAGATAGAGTGGGGAAGAAGGAGGGGGGCTAGCTATTGCGACACGGCTACCTTTGAGCATTAAGCTCTTGGATTCTTTTGCCTCCCCCAGTTTGGAGCTGTTGGCATTTAAACTGGACACAGAGCATGGCCCTAGTTGGGTCGGTGCAGTGGTCTACCATCCCCCAGGGGGCAATAAAAAAGACATTTGTATCTCGCTGATGGAATCCCTGGCACCTCTCTCTTTGCAATCCCATAACATTTTGTTAATAGGAGATTTTAACCATCACTTTGATATTACCTCCAATCCAGACTCCATTGGGCTTATAGAAGCTCTAGAATCTCTGGGCCTTTCACCTAAAGTATTTAGTTCCACTCACATAGCGGGACACACATTGGATAATATCTTTACTAACACTCAGGATGTAGTAGTGGACCTTCCAATAGTCCTGACTTGGACAGACCACTCGGCGCTAAAATTTGCGCTAAACGTATCAAAGGGATCAATCAAGCCCCAAGCTGCCCTAGGTCGGCAGAGACCGTGGAGGAACGTGACCCTATCCTCTTTTATCCAGGCATTTAAACCCCCGGTGCTTCAGAATTGTGTGGACAGCGATGTGGCACTGGAATTACTAGAGGATGCCCTGATTAAAGCTCTGGATACGATCGCCCCTAGTAAAATCTGTAAAACCCGGGTAAAATCAGCTCCAGCACCCTGGTACAACGATAGTCTGAAGACAGAAAAAGCAGGTTGCAGGAAGCGGGAAAGGAAATGGAGGAAATCTAAACAGGAGGCAGACAAACTAGCATACAGAACGGCCCTTAGACAATATCTAAGGAACTGTAATGGCGCCAGAAGATCGCATCTGGGGTCCAGAATTAATGAAGCCAAGAATTCTTCCAAAGAATTGTTTAAAATCTTGAAAGACTTCACCAATCCTAGAGTGAACAACTCGCCCATCCCTCAGACGCAACAACTTTGTGATGATCTGGCCAATCATTTCAAGATAAAGATTGATAAAATCTATAGCTCCTTTAACCTACAAATGGAACTCAGTGTGGATTCATATAAGCATAATGATTCCACGTCTTGTGTCTTAGAAACATTTGAGGCCATTACGGTGGACAATGTCCACACATTTCTGGCTCATCAAAAATCTGGTTCCTCTTTAGACGTGGCTCCCCCGTTCATTATCACCACTCTGGCCGCGGCCCTAGCGGCCTCCATTGCTGAATTATGTAATCATTCTTTAATCACAGCCACCTTCCCTCAAAAATGGAAGCGGGCGCAAATCAGACCTATATTAAAAAAAGCCATGGCAGAACAGTTGGATCTACAAAATTACAGGCCGATCTCCCTTCTCCCTCTGTTTTCCAAAGTCATGGAAGCCGCAGTCAATAAGCAGCTAATCCAGTACTTAGAAGTGAATAATATGCTTGACTCTTCTCAGTCAGGCTTCTGGGCTTCGCACAGTACGGAGTCTGCACTAACAGAAGTCACTGACACAATCAAGCTGGCCTTGGATAAGGGTACTTCGACCATGCTGATACTTTTGGATCTGTCGGCCGATTTTGACACCATCTCTCATCGAATTCTGGTGGATAGATTACGAGAGATTGGTGTCAGAGGAATGGCACTCAGATGATCTGAAAGCTTCCTTGCCGATAGATCTCAACAAGTCCAACTTGAGTCGTTCACTTCTCAGATTGTGGCTGTGGACAAAGGAGTACCACAGGGCTCCATTTTAAGCCCCACGTTATTTAACATTTATGTATCTCCTCTGGCTCCCATTATTAGATCTTGTGGGTTTGACACCGTTTCGTATGCAGATGATACCCAGCTTATCCTTACCATCAATTCAGATCCTGCATCGACCAGAGAAAGATTCAAAAAGTGTATGTTAATGACGGCGACCTGGATGACTGCTAATTTCCTACAATTAAACACAGCTAAAATGGAGATTCTGTTGTTTGGGAAAGCAGAGGAGCTTTGGTCTGCGGACTGGTGGCCTTCGGACCTAGGCGACCTTCCGACTCCCAAATAATGGGTGAAAAACCTAGGCATTATGGTGGATGACAAACTTTCCATGGAGCAACACGTGAAGAACATCTCTGGCACTTGCTTCGGCCTGATGCGTATGCTCAGAAAGGTCTTTCCCTGGTTGCCGCTCTCTGCAAGAAAATCACTAATTCAGGCATTACTAGTTAGCAGGTTGGACTATGGCAACTCCCTATTGGTAGGGATTAGGGAAGATCTTCTTTCTAGACTCCAGGTCCTGCAGAATATGGCTGCACGGCTTGCCCTCAATCGTCCATCCCACTCGCCCTCAGAACCTCTTTTGTGCCAACTTCACTGGCTGCCAATTAGGAAGCGAGCAGTATTCAAACTTTTATGTCTAGTATTTAAGACTCTATAGGGGCATGGCCCGGCTTACCTTAGGAAAAAGTTAATTCCCTATAATCCTTGTCGGCAATTGAGGTCGAGTAATCGGCGGCTGTTGCCCCCAATGAGGATTAACAAGATCAGAACGGGAGGTCGCTCCTTTTTCTTATCTTCCGCCACTCCACTGGAATAGGCTCCCTGACGACATCCTTGATAGTCCCAACTTGGGGCTGTTCAAGAAGTGCCTTAAAACCTGGATGTTTAATCACTAATAAGCAGCCTCTTCTTCACTCTTCCGATATTGTGGCGCCGAGAGATCCCCGTGGGGATAATTCGTTTCGCGCCTAACAAATACAAATAATAATAAAGAATAATAGTAAGCATACAGAAGTGCCAACTTCTAAAAGTGGCATTTCTAAAATAGTAATGACAAATCCGCTTTCACCAAAAAGCAGGATTTATCACTACTATTCCAAACATCCCAAACACGGCCACGCTACCCCTCTCATATCAGAACTTTCCACTGAAGCACATATCAGGGAATCCCCAATGCAAACTTATGAAAGGGCAGCCTCACAGCAGTGAGAAACTAAATAGGCTGTGTGTCACTACCAGGACATGCCACACAGTTGAGGCATATGTCCTACCTTTTACCTACACAGCACCCTGCCCATAGGGCTAGCTAGGGCCTACTTTAGAGGTGATTTATATCTAGTAAAAAGGGAGCTTCAGACGTGGCACCACTTTACATGCCACGTCTCTGCAGCAGTAAACTGCACGCGCAGGCCCTGTGGCGGCAGAGGCCTGAGGCAGGTTTCAAAGGCTACTTTGGTGGGTGGCACAAGCAGTTCTGCAAGCCCACTTGTAGCATTTAATTTACAGGCCCTGGGTATATGGGATACCACTGTACAAGGGACTTACAGGTAATTTAAATATGCCAAACAGGTGTAGACCAATCTTACCATGTTTACAAGGGAGTGCACATGCACGTTAGCACTGATCAGCAGTGGCAAAGTGCCCAGAGTCATAAAACCAACAAAAACAGGTCAGAAAATATACAGGCGGAAGGCAAAAGGTTCTGGGATGACCCTGCAAAAAGGGCCAAGTCCAACAAGTATGAATTCTAACAAAGATGTAGTTGTTGAATTGTGCAAAACCAAGTGATCGAGGCCAAAGGCTGAGGCTGTGTTTCACCAAATGCCTTTGGTCAGTGATCTGTAACCTTCTTTGAAGATACTTAGAAGAATAATTAGCATCCTTCTCAACAAAAGACCAGTAAACCTCTAGGTGATCATGTTAGCTGTTGCTATGAAAGCCCATGTTAATCACAACGTCATCAGCAGGGCTGCCATTTTGTTAACCTAACAGTTTGTTAGTAGGAATGCAGATATGTTCACTACTCCATTTCCTAATCAGTGAACTGTGTCGCGGGCTGTGTAAATAATCACCTCACCTTGTCCCTCTTGCCTGCCAGGAGATTTCAAGATGTCAGACGAAATGGAACATTTAGAAAATCAATTGTGCTTTACATCAAATCAATGACACCCCACGAAAGAGACTTTTTGGGAAAAACGACTTCTTCTACCTTGGCATCAACATGACACTTCTATTCTATAAATGTGAAGTTCCTTCCTGTATCTTTTTTCTAAATCGAAGTACTATGGGAGTAAAGTATATTTATTTACCTTCACATGAACTAATTCCGTTTCCAGTATACCCTGCGTTGCAATGACAAGACGAGCCGCGACACTGCGCATACATATGGCACGTAGGACATGTCGTATCTGTTTTGATGTGGTCCAGCAGAGTGGACATGCACACTGAAAGAAACATTACAAATAATCTAGATTAAAAAAAGAACATTTTAAGAGTAAACTTTGTGAAAAATAATACTTTTAAAACGTATACCATGCACAAACTGCCACATTTATTTGAAAATGAAAAAAATCGTACTTTGCAAAATGGGCAAACTAATTGACACATGCATGCTTGATTACAGTTGTGTGCTGAACGGCACACTGCAAATGTAAAAGCGAGGATTTAGTTACAGATTGCACAATAAGTTTGGCTATCATTTGGTAACCCCTAATTAGAACATATTTAAAATATGCATTCTCTTTTTTACTGAGATTTCAAGTTTTTTACATTTATGTTCCAGTTTGTAAAACTGACGCTACTGATAGATAATTATTTTAAAGTTAAGTAGTTAATAACATCTTTCGTAAAATGTTTATTCGATAGCACAAACAATCCCTTTTCCAAACACCCTCTCCCTTCTCCCTCAGTTTAACATAGGTGATCTAGACCGCGTGAGAAGGAAAAGGTCACATTGCATGCGTCATTTCCCACCAATGGCCTAAACAACTGAGAGGAGCGTGTATGCAGTCACACACAGATCTCAACCTTTATGAGAAAACAGGAGAATGCCTTAGGAACTCCCGCAGGCTTTGTAAACATTATGCTTCATAACAGACAGACCATGTGTCCCTACCAAGCTACAATGCTAATATATAAGAAATTGTATTTTAAAAGAATGTATTATCTAATGAGCTGTATTATCTAATGAGGCCAAGGATGTTTCAGAGATGTGGAAAACACTCTCAAATTTTCCACAAGTCTTTTGCAGTACATCATGGTAGATGGAGTTCAATTTACTCACAATATAGTTGTTTTGCAGTTTGGTTAATTCATATTTCAAATATTTTAGCACACGCTCACCTGTCTAGTCAGCATCGGAAAAATATGTGTGTTTCTTCCAGTCATGTTGCTTTTATTTTACTTGGCCACTGAAAATGTTGAAATCAATCAATCAATCAGGCGTTTGTTAAGCGTGACTACTCACCCGTAAGGGTCTCAAGGCGCTGGGGGTAGGGGGGCGTGCAGGTTCCAGTCCATCAAGGAGGGGGTCTGTTGAAGAGCCAGGTTTTGAGGTTTCTTGCGAAGATGGGAAGCGATGTTGTCTGTCGGAGGTGGAGCGGAAGGGCGTTCCAGGCTCTGGCCGCGAGGAAGGAGAAGGAGCGGCCTCCCGATCTGGTCTTTCTGGTGCGGGGGACCACGGTGTAGGAGAGCTGGGCTGATCGTAGGGTCCTTTGGGGTGCGTGGAAATTGAGTCGGTGGTTCAGGTGTGCTGGTCCGGTGTCGTGGAGGGCCTTGTGTGCGTGGGTGAGCATCTTGAAGGTGACTCTGGCCTCGATGGTGAGCCAGTGGAGTGTGCGCAGGTGCTGGGAGATGTGGCAGTGTCTTGGCAGGTTGAGGACCAGTCTTGCGGCGGCGTTCTGGATGTTCTGTAGCTTGCAGGTGAGGTTTTTGTTTATTCCGGCGTAGAGTGCGTTGCCGTAGTCGAGTCTGCTGGTGACCAGGGCGTGAGTGACGGTCTTTCTGTGTTCGAGGGGGATCCATTTGAAGGTCTTACGTAGGAGGCGGAGGGTGTGGAAGCAGGAGGACGAGACGGAGTTCATCTGGCGGTCCATTTTGAGCTCTGAGTCCAGGATGATTCCCAGGTTGCGTGCGTGATTCGTGGGGGTGGGCGGGCTTCCGAGGGCGGGGGGCCACCAGGTGTCGTTCCAGGCGTCGGGGTTTGGGCCCATGTTGAGTACTTCTGTCTGAGGGAGGACCCCTGAGGGACTCCGCAGGTGGTTGGTGTAGGGTCCGAGAGGAAAGGGGGGAGTCTGACCCGCTGCGTTCTGCCAGAGAGGAAGGAGCGGATCCATTCGAGGGCCTTGTCCTGGATCCCTGCGTCGAGGAGTCTGCATATTAGGGTGCGGTGAGAGACTGTGTCAAATGCCGCTGAGAGGTCGAGGAGGATGAGGGCTACTGTTTCTCCTTTGTCCAGTAGGGTGCGGATGTCGTCTGTTGCGGCGAGGAGGGCGGTTTCTGTACTGTGGTTTTTTCTGAAGCCGGATTGGGAGGAGTCGAGGATGTTGTGCTCTTCGATGAATGTGGCGAGTTGGCTGTTGATGGCTTTCTCGACGACTTTCGCTGGGAACGGGAGCAGGGAGATGGGTCTGTAGTTTTTGAGGTCGGTGGGGTCCGCCGACGGTTTCTTCAGGAGGGGGTTGACCTCGGCGTGTTTCCATCCGTCGGGGAACGAGGCGGTCACCAGGGAGTGGTTGATGGTGTGGCGGAGTATGGGTGCAATGGTGTCGGCGGCTCTGTTGAAGATGTGGTGGGGGCAGGGGTTCGTGGGGGCTCCGGAGTGGATTGACTTCATTGTCTTCAGTGTGTCTTCGGTGGTGAGGGCTGTCCAGTTGTCAATCGCTGGCTTCAGGGTATCGGGGGTGGTTGACGGGGGTTCAGTGTGTTGGTTGTCTTCGTCGAAGTTGTCGTAGATGCTCTTGATTTTGTGGTGAAATAAGGTGCTGAGTTTGTCGCAGAAGTCTTGTGATGGAGGAATGTCCGTCGATTCGCTGGTGGGTTGGGCGAACTCCTTGATGATGTTGAAGAGTTCTTTGCTGTTGTGTGCGTGTGTGGAGATTCTGTCTTCAATCGCTTTTTTTCTTGTTTTTCTGATGAGTTGGTGGTGGGCGTTGGTAGCGGCTCTCAAGTTGTTGTGTGCTTCTGTGGATTTGGTGTTCCTCCATGCCTTTTCGAGGCGGCGACGACAAGTGCGTCTGGACTCTCAAAGTTCGGTGGTAAACCATCTGGCTTTCTTGGCGTGGGTGTTGTTGTTTCTCTTGAGGGGGGCTATGGTGTTGCCGCTGTCGGAGATCCATCTGTGCAGGGTTTGGGCTGCGGTGTTGGGGTCGTCGTTTCCCGCGATGGTTGGGGTGAAGTTGCTGAGTGAGGAGGTGAGCTGATCGTCGGTGATTCTGGGCCAGTTTCTTCATGGGAGCAGGTGCTGGTGTCTGTGGATGGTGGGTGTTCTGAAGGTGAAGTGGACGCATCGGTGGTCAGTACACGGGAGTTCGGTGGTGTGGCTGAAGGTGATGGAGTTTCCTGTTGTGAAGAGGGGGTCGAGGGTGTGTTCTGCTGAGTGCTTTGGTTCGGTCACGATTTGGCGGAGTCCAATGTTGTGGAGGTTGTCCAGGAGGGATGTGGTGTTGGGGTCCAGTTGGTTGTCGAGGTGGAAGTTGAGGTCTCCCAGCAGGGTGTAGTTGGTAGATGTGATGGCATGTGGGGAGATGATGTCGGTGATGGAGTTAGTGAACGGTCCGCGTGGTTAAGGGGGTTGGTAGATGAGGGTTCCTCGGAGGGTGGTGGTAGGGCTGGTCAGTATCTTGAAGTGAAGGTGTTCCATCAGGTCTGTGGTTTCGTCGGGGAGTGTGCTCAGGCGGAGGGTGGATTTGTGGACGATGGCGATTCCTCCTCCCAGGCCGATGGGGCGGGCCTTCCTGGAGATCTTGAATCCTTGGGGAATGGCGATGGCGATGTCAGGCCCCGAGGTGGTGTTGGTCCAGGTTTCGGTGAAGAACGCTACGTCTGGGGTGGTGCTGTCGAGGAGGTCCCAGATTTCGGTGGCATGTTTGTGGAGGGATCGGACGTTGAGGAGGATGCATTGCAAGGTCTTCGGTACGGGTGTGTTCTTGCGGTCGGGTTGTGCTGGGTCCGTGTTCCTAGCGGTGCTGTAGGTTTGTCGGCAGCGGTGCTAGCTGAAGGGTCCGTGGGTGTCGGCTGGTGAGGCTAGCATGCAGTTGTTGTTGCGGCCTGGGTTGAGTGTGTGGAGTGCTGCTGGGACGTAGCGTTGGCAGTGCGGAGGTCCAGGGTTCCTGGCGCTGGTCACGGTCGGGTCGCGGACGGGCGCAGACGGGCTTGCCCTTGGCGCGCCTTTGGTGTGCCAGCGGTGCGGCCGCACAGCGGCCGCCATTAAGTAGGGGTCGGGGAGGGCTGGACAGCTACAAGGCGGGAGCGGGGAGGGGAGCTAGATTGGGCCGGTCGCGCTGGTCATGCTGGGGGGAGGGGCCGCGGGGGCAGCAGCGGCAGGGAAAGCGGGCAGGAAAGGAGGGAAAAGGAGGAGTAAAGGATAAAGGAAATAGAGCAGAAAGGAGCAGAAATGCAGAAAAGAGCAGAAAGGAGAAGAAAAAGAGGGTAGAAAAACGAGTGAAAAAACGAGTGAAAAACTGGGGATGAGGCACAGGGAAACCTGCGGTGGAGGAGGGCCTCGAGCACCAAACACTCGAGAGTGCAGGGGCAGGCCTCACTTAATGGTGGAGCTGCAAGGGAGGGGGAGCAATTCCACTGACAATGGGTCAGTGGTCTTGAAATGCGAGTAGAACTACACGATTGACCACCATCTCCCATAACAGATTTGGGAAGACTGGGCAACATTTTGAGAGTGTGAACCAAACCTGTTCATAAGTCAATGATGTGGTCTGAAGGCTAAGTTGTCAGTCCTGGAGCCAGGCTACCTGAGTTCTAGCCCTAGCGTCCATATTTAAACTATATATGTGTACCTGAGGCAATTGCTATCCTTTTGTGTATCAGAGACAACCTCACTGAAAAGTGTGGCCATTGCTTGAGCTGCACGTGCTGCTGCTTGCCTTTCAGAGGTGACGCTTTGAGATTACATATCAACTGTGTTGCAATCTCTGCAGTGGGCACTTCCAATAATATAGCTGTTCTCACTTCTGCATGAGGAATTGGCTCTAAACACATGCCTGGATGCATCACCCTATAGAAATGAGAAAACTGCGTGTGTGCGTGCAACATTACAGAAGAATGCACTGAGCCTTCTTGAATGACCATAGCTGTGGACAGTGTTGACACTTTGCTCGCATCACCCGGAGGTGCCCTGAAGAGGTTATGTGAGAGTCACAACGCTGCAACCCCACAACTCGCACATGAAGTATTTCGTCCTCTTACGAAGGAAAATGGGGAGTACACAAATACACACATCGTCATTGGGGCAGGGTTTCACAAAAATGATACCCACATGATTGCTTAGTAGTACCAAGCCCTTGATGTGGGCAGACGGTCCACACAAAGGAGGGGATAGTTTTTGGATTGCATCCTCCTTCCTCAGAACATTCTCGAATCCCCCGCAAAGGATCATAGTGCAAGTGTGTATGTGAAGCATCTGTTGCATTCGGATGTATGTACATGCTGGGACAGTCTGCCATTTCTAAACCTGGACCAAATTCAATAATCTATGAGGCTTTGACCACTCAGAAACAGATATATCATATCTACATATAACTTATATATCAAGCACTACATAAAAATACATTTATTTGGAAAACAAACACTTATTTACAGAATGCAGTTTTGCGAATTGTGATCTCGGCCCACATTCTTTCACTATCTCTGCGTTGCTCGCTCTACTGCACCTTAAGATGCCAAAGAACGGGTACAGTAAATACAAATTGCTTGTGCTGAATAACACGGCGAAAACATGTTAGATGAAAGCAGATATTGTGAAATGTACACATTTAATATTTGATTTTATTTGAGACAGCTGACAAATGAGATGAAGGATATATAATCTTACTAGTGAGGAAACATTTTTTGTTATCCACTGCAATTACATGCAATGCAAACACAGTCATCTGTTTAGTCACAAATGCTTTGTTCACACAACAGCATTTTATGTAAAGGCATCCTCCATTCTAATTTCACTAACTGTTACACACATTCCACACATGCATTACTCATGATATGGTCTTTAAACTGATGAAAAAAACACACGATAACTTACCTAACAGAATTAAAAGTTTCATTTGAAGGTTTTCATCTATTGCCTGTCCCCGCGCTGCTGATGTCCGAGCTCGAGCCGCGCTTCTCTTCTCAGTGACGCACTACAGTGCGTTTCCTTTGGAGATTTTCCTGTCTCGGTGTGAGCCCATAGCTTCCATTTCCTACCCTTTCATCAAATCGAACAAAAAGTCTGGCTGCAAAACGGTATGTTCTCGGTGTGGTGAACAATAAAATCTACACTTGACGTTTGTCTCGTTTAATGTGGAACAACGTAAGTTTGCTCACAGTTTGGCCATCGCATATTCTCCAGACACACACCGACAACTTTGAGACTCTGGCTGTGACTGAAAACTTGTTTTCAGGACTAACTGCACAGGATACCATCAATCATGACGGTTTCCTGGTCACTCCTTGTCCCTGCTTTTCCTGACATAGTGTGCTGTGTCTTACTCACAGTCGATTATTGTGTCTGTATATAAAAAAACCTTTCAGAGACGCTATCAACATCTACGCAAATTAAAATATGTACAATACACGCTTCGTGTATAATATGTCTTCCTTTTTTTGCCCACAATGTGGGCCAATGTGTATCTTGTACATTTCAGCAACGCATTTAATTTACATGTTGCGTGTTTGTTTGCACCTTTTTTCTTCCTGCCATTAAATAAAATATTTATATTTCCCTACAGACTCGCTGGTGATGTCAATTTCCTTTTAGCCCGTCAGAGCTATTGTGCCACCCGTGTACCAGAGTGTGTGAAAGGGAGTTAACATATTTCATTGGTTGAATAGGGTATATTTGTTATGTTGTTATGGTGAAGTAATTTTTGTGGTTTTTTAAAGTATGAGAGTAGCTTTTTGGCTTTCCCCCAGTCTTTGAAGAATACACTGAAACCAACAACTAATGCAGTTATTGTGATATTGAGCGCATTAAGTTATTTTTTGGCACAAGTGTTGCACAATTTGTTCATCCATATGTGATAGTTAAATAATCTCAAGGGGAGACACATAGTGAAAAAACTCATCCAGCAGGTCCATAACTTTTCGGAATAGTACACCGTTTCAGGGGCATTGCTGGACTACCCAAAAATACCCTCATTCTACATTCAGCCTTCAAAATACGAAATACTATAGCTAGCAAATATAAAAAGAAAAAAGCAATTACCTTCTGCAAACATATTCAACGCTTGTCAATGCAAAGTTCCAGTGTGCACCTCCGCCTCCTTTATCCTTTGTGTGTTTTGTTGCTTCCCTTAGGAACCCGTTGCATTTCTTGAAGATCTCACAGAATAACATTCTATACACCTTTACTCCAAAGACCACAATGATGATACGTAATTGTGTTCAACATTGTGGGGATACTTACTCCTTCTAATCATATAGGGGCATATTTATGAAGCTTTCATGCAGTGGAGTGCAGCAAGCCACCTTTGTGCGCTGCACTGCATGAAAGGGAAAGGGCAGGAATGCGCCCTATTTAACACAACACAACTCATTCCTGTCCTTTCTTGCACTGGCTCCCTTTTGGCTGCCTAGCGCCAATGCAGGCACCCTTGGGTGCCTGCATTGTAGACAGGATTGTTTTCGTGCCGCAAAGGACACCTTCCTGCAAAAAAACAATCCTGAGTTTTTTCCTCTTTCTATTTTTTACTGCAGAATGGAGCACACATCGAAAGAGGAAGTAAAGAGGAGAAATAAAGATATTTTCCTTGTTACACCAATCCTGGGGAGGCATAGCATTTTTACGCATTCCCAGGTTGACTAATGTTGGTAAATCTGGGAATGTGCTAATATCCATGGGTGGATGCGTGGGAACACCCACGCTTCTCCCATTAAACTCCTTCCCAGGCCAGAGTAATGCAACACAACGATTTGCTCTGCATTGCTCTGGATTTATCAAGACATGCAGGGCCACTCAATGTGGCCTTGCGTGTCTTGATAAATCAGACTTACGTTTTGCGTCGCCCTTGTGTCCCCTTGCATGGCGCAAGGGTGACCAAAACCTCCAGAAATTGTTTCTTGTTTTCTTGCATTATTAATGCTGTTTGTGCTGCCTCTCTGCACGTTGTTTTTTTGGTGACCAAAACCTTCATGATTATGCCCCATAGAATTTTGAAAGATCGCAAAAAGGTCACTTAGGCAATAATCCTTTGTTGGCTTTGGTTAGATCCAAAAAGTGGAGTTTGGAAAGTTATTGGAACAGCTTGCTGTATCATGGATGGCTGTGTAATGTGTGAAGTTTTCTTCATACATTACTTAGGGTGCTTAGGGAGGAGCATACCACCATGGGTAATATTGATTTCTCTTTGTATGTTCCTCCAACTACCACAACACTCAGCAGGGTCACCGTTGCACCAATCACTTTTACTTTAACTAGCAGGACCTTTCAGGATGCTAGACCTATTACCTCTGTCTTCCATTCCCTGGGCATCCCTGAAATGACAATCTCAAACTATGATTCACTGCCCTTATTGACTGATGTGATGACAAACCTTGAAACTAATCAAAATGCTAACAGGTACCCCATAAGACCAAGGATCCTTGCTAGTGAACAGTTGTCCATGCTGCGATTACTTGTACACTTAGTCAAGGAATAGAGTGGTGGTAAGTGCCTCCTGAACCTCGGGGCACTTGAGAGTGAATGTGTTTGGTTTTCAGCCACCCCGTTCAGCATCCTCACACCCCTGAGGTGCTGGCATAGAACATGGCTGATGACCATGTCAGAAAGCTAAAGTAAAAATAAAAAAATAAAGTTCACAAAAGCATGTAAAGATATAGCATGCGGTCCAGTGCCACTTTGTAGCTACTGTACCCGCAAATTAAAAAATGTAAAAAATGCAAGTCTGTATGGGGATGAGCGGGAATAGTGTGGCGGGATTGATGGGCACTGGAGAGCAATGGATGAGTGTGGGTGCAGATGCCAGTGCATTTGTGTCTGGGGGGGGCAGTAGGGAAGCCACTTTATTGTGCATGTGTGAGAATGACACAATACTTTTAGGATGTTTCATCTGCAAAATGCTGATGTCTAATATCAATTTTGGTGTGCAGGTTTGTTAGTCAGTGCCCAAAGCCAGCTAAATTACAGTAGGTATTGGCTGAAAGGGTCTGTCCAAATCCCTCTCCTTTATACATACTTCTTTATGTATGTGTGTGGAATGTGTTATGTGTGTGATAGAGAAGAAGAAATTAGATTAAATAAATGCCATAATTTATACTAGACATTATCACGAAAATGCTTAATAGACTGAAACGTAGGAAAATGTGCCTTTTCTTAAAAGTACAAAATTAACGTGTAACAGGATTTCTTTTCACAGAAGGCTCTCATTTCTATTGTAATTACACTACAAGGCCAGACTAGGCCCCTTCCATCTCCTACCTTTCACTTGAATTTTTCTTTAATCAAAAAATGCTTTTAGGAAATGCTGAACTATGCAGTATTTGATAAATGATTCACACTTGACATGCTTAAACCTGTCATCTTTGTAGAATGTGCTGACTTATAAAATATATTTCTTCTTTTCCTAAGCTACTTGTTCTCTTCGTATTAGTTAAGTTCTAGCTGCCACATATTCACAATGCTGACTATTGTATTAAAACAATAATGCTTGAATAAAGACGTGAATCTCATAACTTAAAATTGTAGGTTACAAATACAATGCTTCTGCCTTTAAAATATTTCATTGTTACACAGAGGAATACTGAATAGCTAATAGTTTAGACTACAGGGTTCTCATGGGAACTCAGAGCGAAGCTAACACACATGAATAGTTAGCAACTAAGTTGACACTTGTAGATAGCACCTTAACAACTTTGTACGTTTACCATGGGAATGAAGGAAGAAGTAGCAGACCATCGAATGATACTTCCTCATTGTCTTAAGATGAACTAACACCAGCATGGATTGTTACATATGATTTTGTGTTTTATAATACACATGTTCCTAGTTAGAATTAAGTCAGTGCTGTCCAGACTGGTCCAGGCCATTCTTCTGCGACCATTCTTTTTTTTCCCTTAGCACTTTTTGCCCAATTTGCTGTGAGCCACTGCTGATGGTGATTTCTGTCACCTACTACTACTTTGTGGGTGTCTACTTTCTTTATTGGTTATGGCTACTGCTGTGACTATTTTCTTAGCTTAACTTTTAGCAGTTGTTACTGAGTAAGACCTCCGACCCTCGGTCTAGGTCCACTCTCTCCCCGCTGCTCCGCTGTGCCATCTCTTGCCTCCAGACTCCGACCTCCTCCTTGGGAGGTTCGAGGCTGCTGCCCGCTCCAACTGGGACCAGACTGCCTCCAACCACCGTAACCTTTCTCAGCCGTTTTTTTTCCTTAATTTTTTCCCTGTTGTGCCACTGTTATTGTGCCCATCAGTGTCTTGCTCTAATTCCACCACTGTTTTTATTTTCTCGTGCCTGCCTGTTCCTTTTGCCTTTTGCCGCTTCTGCCCCTGCGGCCCTTCCCCCTGGAATTCCCCCCTGGAATTTCCCCCCGGAATTCCCCCCCGGAATTCCCCTGCTCCCGCCTCCCAGCCTCTCCTCCCTCCCACCTCCCCTACTTAATGGCGGCCGCACGCAGCGGGCGCGCTGCCGGCATGCTGAAGGCGCACCAAAGGCAAGCCCATCTGCGCCCGTCCACGAGCCGACCACGGCCAGCGCCAGGAACCCTGGACCTCCCACTACCCATCGCTACGACACCACCACCCTCCTCGCACTCAACCCTGGAAGACTTAGAGAATGCCAACAGGCCTCGCCGAACACGACCCACGGCCAGTTCTCCTGCCTCCACTGCCGCCAGACCCTCACCGCCACCCCGGCCTCCAACACCGCCGACGCCAGCACCGGCGACACCCTAAAATGCATCCTTGTCAACGTACGCTCCGTACACAAACACGCCATGGAAATCTGGAACCTACTCGACTCTCTTTCGCCCGACATCGCCTTCTTCACAGAGACCTGGACCAACGCATCCTCCGCCCCGACATCAGCACCGCCATCCCAGACGGATACAAGATCCAGAGGAAAGACCGCCCCAACCACCCAGGAGGGGGCCTCGCCATCGCCCACAAGAGCACCCTCCGCCTCACCACCTCCAGCGAAACCTTCCCCTCCGCCGAACACCTGCACTTCCAGATCCAGACCACCCCCAAAGCCACACTCCCAGGAACCCTCGTCTACAGACCCCCGGCCCCCGAACACCCTTCGCCACCACCATCACCGACTTCATCGCACCCCACGCCATCGCCTCAACAAACTACATACTCATTGGAGACCTGAACTTCCACCTCGACAACCCCAGCGAGCCCAACTCCACTATCCTTCGTGACAACCTCGCCAGCATCGGACTTAAACAACTCGTCAACACACCGACCCACAGAGCAGGACACACCCTCGACCCCATCTTCGCGGCAGGAAACAGCGTCCATTTCAGCCACACAACGCAGCCGCCATGGACCGACCACCACTGCGTACACTTCGCCATCAACAAACCCAAGGCACCCAAACCAGCCCCATGCCCACCACGAAGGAACTGGAGCAAGGTTACCGATGAGCAACTTAACTCCACCCTCACCCGAGACAACCACACCTGGGCACCCGACGCAAACGGCGCAAACGACGCAGCCAGAGAACTCCACACCTGGATCTCCAACTGCGCAGATGAGCTCGCCCCGCTACGCAACCCCGACAGACAACGCCCCAGGAAAGCTGCCTGGTTCACAACCGCCCTCCAAGAAGCCAGACGCACCTGCAGACGCCTGGAGAAGAACTGGAGAAACACCAAGACAACCGAAAACCACACCACCTACAAGGACGCCATGACGGACTACCACAACCAGATCAGAGCCACCAAGAGGAACTTCATCCACAACAAAATCCTGGCCAACTCCACCAACTCCAAGGAACTTTACAGTGTCATTCAAGAATTCACCAACGCACGCAGCGAAGCCACAGACATCACCCCATCGCAAGACCTCTGCGACAAGCTTGGAACCTATTTCCACCTCAAGATCAAAAACCTCTACGACAACTTCATCGACCATCCACCAGGCGCCACAGACGGCCCCCGCCCCCCAGAAACACCAGCCAGCCCACCATCTCCAACTGGACACCGATCACGGCTGAAGACACCGCCTCGACCATGAAAAGCATCCACTCGGGGGCACCCACCGACCCCTGCCCCCCTCACATCTACCACAGAGCCGTGGCCGCCATCGCACCCGAACTACAACGCACCATCAACACCACCTTCAAAACAGGCACCTTCCCAGACGACTGGAAGCGCGCAGAAGTCAGACCCCTGCTCAAGAAGCCCACAGCTGACCCCACCGACCTCTCGGCCCATCTCGCTCCTCCCCTTCGCAGCCAAAGTTGCAGAGAAAACAGTCAACAGGAAACTGACACGATTGATTGAAGAGAACGCCGTCCTCGACCCGTCCCAATCCGGATTCCGAAGCAACCACAGCACAGAGACCGCCCTACTCGCCGCCACAGATGACATCCGCACCCTCCTGGACCAAGGCCACTCTGCAGCCCTCATCCTACTCGACCTATCAGCGGCCTTCGACACCGTCTCCCATCGCACACTAGTCGCCAGACTACACGACGCAGGCATACAAGGAACAGCCCTGGACTGGATCCGATCATTCCTCACCGGAAGAAGCCAAAGGATCAGACTCCCACCCTTCCTCTCCGACCCCACGAAAATCACCTGTGGAGTCCCACAGGGTTCATCACTGAGCCCCACCCTCTTCAACATTTACATGGCCCCCCTCACAGCCATCGTCCGACAACACAGCCTCAACATCGTATCCTACGTCGACGACACCCAGCTCATCCTCTCCCTCACCAAAGACCCCACCACTGCCAAACTCAACTTCCAGAAAGGAATGCAAGACGTCGCAGTCTGGATGACCAACAGCTGCCTGAAGCTTAACGCCGAGAAGACAGAAGTCCTTGTCCTCGGTACCATCCCTTCTGCATGGGACAGCACCTGGTGGCCGACTGCCCTCGGAAGCCCACCTACCCCCTCAGACCACACCAAGAACCTCGGCATCGTACTCGACTCATCACTCACCATGAACCGACAGGTCAACTCCGTCACCTCCAGCTGCTTCAACACCCTTCGCATCCTCCGCAAGACCTTCTAGTGGATCCCCCCTGAGTCAAGGAAGACAGTCACCCACGCACTCATCACCAGCAGACTGGACTATGGAAACGCACTCTACGCTGGCATCAACAAGTCCCTACTCTGCAAGCTCCAGACAGTTCAGAACACCGCCGCCAGACTCGTCCTCGGCATCCCCCGACATGAACACATCAGCCAACACCTACGAAGTCTCCACAGGCTCCCCGTGGAGAAAAGAGTCACTTTCAAAATCCTCACTCACGCCTACAAATGCCTACACAACAACGGACCCAAATACCTAAACGACAGAATCAACTTCCACGTACCCAAAAGAAACCTCCCATCTTCCAACCTCGCACTGGCCAAAACCCCGCGCATCCACAGAGCCAGAGCAGGCGGAAGATCCTTCTCTCACATTGCAGCCAAGACCTGGAACGCGCTACCGGCAGACATCAGACGCGCCCTCTCCCTGAACACCTTCAGGAAGACCCTCAAGACCTGGCTCTTCGGCTAAACAGATCTGCGGACCCCCCCTCAGCGCCTTGAGACCCTCACGGGTGAGTAGCGTGCTTACAATTCCCTGATTGATTGATTGATTGATTACTGCAACTGCTTGTTGACACTGTTTAGGTTCACTGACAGAATATCGACCTCAAAAATATAGATGAAAAAATATCGAGGTAAAAATATAGAATGCAAAAATATCGTCTTCTTATTCTTAAACAGGTAAGTACAAAAATATAGTTGTACAAAAAATCGATTTTTATATATATAAAATAAAACAATAAATATATTAAAATAAAATTAATTAAAGAAAATAAATTAGATTTAATATACATTTTAACAAATACAACAAATAAACTTAATAAAAAAAGTTAAACACATACATAATAATGAATATACATATTTACTTTAAAACAATAAACTATTAATTTTAATTTATTTTATAATTTTAAAATTATATAAAAATTTACAAATAAATACATATTTATATATCCAAGAACATAAAATCTAATAAAAAAAACATCCTATTGTAAATTAAAACATTAAACTATTTAAAAATGTTTAAATTTATCACTACAGTCTGTGCAACAGTAGGGGTAAAATTACTATTCCCACTCCAGTGAGTGCAACAGTAGGGAAAGTGTTGGATAGCAGAGGGTTAATTTACTATTTCCACTCCAGTCAGTTCAACAGTAGAGAAAGTGTTGGATAGCGGAGGGATAAAAATTACTATACCCACTCCAGTGAGTGTAACAGTAGGGAAAGTGTTGGATTGCGGAGGATTAAAATGTACTATTCCCACTCCAGTCAGTGCAAGAGTAGGGAAAGTGTTGGATATCGAAGGGGTAAAAATTACTATTTCGACTCCAGTGAGTGCAACAGTAGGGAAAGTGTTGGATAGCGGAGGGAAAAAATTTACTATTCCCACTCCAGTGAGTGCAACAGTAGGGAAAGTGTTGGATGGCGAAGGGGCAAAAATTACTACTCCCACTCCAGTGAGTGCACAATGGGGAAAGTGTTGGATAGCAGAGAGGTAAAAATTACTATTCCCACTCCAGTGAGTGTAACAGTAGGGAAAGTGTTGGATAGTGGCGGGGTAAAAATTACTATTCCCACTCCAATGAGTTCAACAGTAGGGAAAGTGTTGGATAGCGGAGGGGTAAAAATTACTATTCCCACTCCAGTGAGTGCAACAGTAGGGAAAGTGTTGGATAGCGGAGGAATAAAGTTTACTATTCGCACTCCAGTGAGTGCAACAATAGGAAACGTGTTGGATAGCAGAGGGGTAAAAATTACTATTCCCACTCCAATAAGTTTAACAGTAGGGAAAGTGTCGGATTGCGGAGGTGTAACAATTAATATTCCCACTACAGTCAAAATTAAAAACAAACAAAATATTACCAACAACAAAAAATATTTAAAAAACAAAATAATTAAAAAAATATATAAATATGTTAAAATTGTAAATGCAAATATATTTATTAAAAATTTGAAAAATAAAAACATTTTATAATGTTAAATACATATGACAAATACCAACAAATATTATATTATATTAAATAAACCAAAAAATAATTTTCAAACAAATAAATATTTTTAATTAGAAAATATTTAAAACAAAAACATTAATTATTACATACATTTAGTTTTTTTATTTCTTAACCTATAACACCACACAATTCACAACCCACATCTAAATTTAAAAGAAATGTACTCCCATGATTAACCTAATTAATTACCAATTAAAGAAATATTTTTAATTAAAAAACAAATTCAAACTCATAAAAATTAATTAACTTCCCACACTTTACCCCTATAATCCCCACAACCCACAGCTAAAATTAAACTGTAAAAAAATTAATTACAAAATGAAAACTTATTTTCAATTAAAAAACTAATAGTATTTAACAACTAATTATAAAGTAAGTAAAATTCATTTACTTCCCACCCTTTACCCCTAAAAAGTAAAACCCACACACAAAAAAATAAACTATTACCCTAATTAAATATCAATTAATTAAATAAGATTAATTATCTACTAATTATTAATTAATTAAACATACATTATTTCCAAACCTTTACCCCTATAAACCCCACAACCCGCACCTAAAATTAATTACACAATTACCATAATTAATTGCCAATTAATGAATTAATGTTAATTAACAACTATTTATTAATTAATTAAAAATAAATTACTTCCCACCCTTTATCCCTATAAACCCCACAACCTGCACCTAAAATTAATTACACAATTACAATAATTAACTGTCAATTAATGAATTAATGTTAATAAACAACTAATTATTAATTAATTAAAAATAAATTGCTTCCCACCCTTTACCCCTATAAACCCCACAACCACACCTAAAATGTACCAAAACAAATTAAAAACACAATTAACATTAAAAAAACTCAATTAATTAAATATTAATAAATAAAAAATATTCTTTATAAAATCTAAATTCAATAAATATGAATAAATAAAAAATATTAATTAATTTATTATAATTAAATTACTTCCACCTTATTCCCTATAAACCCGCAACCTGCTACAGAACTAAAAAATACAAAAGTTAATTAAAATCAAATTAATAACTGCTAAAAATTTGGAACATATATTAAAAAACATGAACAATACATACAAAAAAATACAACACATACATTTACAATATATACTAAAATACAGAACACTAATTTAAAAATCGATATTTTGAACACCTATATTTTTGCGAACGATATTAATAACTTCTATATTTTTAAAATCGATATTACTTACCTTCAAATCGATATTCTTGACAACGATATTCTTGCACTCGATATTTCCATTCCACGACATTTTGAACTCGATATTATGGTAGGCCGAATCTTTTACCCTCGATATTCTGTCTCATTACCGTTTTGAGAGAAGAGACTCGGTTGAGTTTCTGGAACTGCTCTTCATGAGGAGTTCAACTTCAATCCAATTCAATTTCAATGCTCCTTTAAAACTTGCTCTTTTCCAAAAAGACTCTTTAAGGGTTCTGGTAGGTTAGGATCCGCTTAGAGTAGAGTAGGGATAAAAATTCCTTTATGGAACAAGCTGTAATTTACTTGATTGACTCTAACCATGGTTTTCTTGATATTTTCGTAAACAGATTTATCTGATTTACTAATTTGAATAGAGACCAAAAGTATCTACTAAATTCTGATAGAGAAATAAAGGTTTTCAAACTAATCCAAAACTCTCTTCATTGACTGAACAAAATCACTAAATTGATTATGTTTATTGGGATGTTTTCGATTGATGCACCATTCTAAAATGGTGGCATAATCCATTGCAGAGTAGAAGATTTTGGGGCAGAGCTGGAGACCCCTTTTTATAAGTTACGGGTTGAACTGATTAAATTAAACGTTTCCGCACAGCAGTTTCTGGTAGCAGAAATATGGTTCACACCCTGAAGGGAGCTATAAAATAATTCCCAAGTAAGAATAAAACTCCATATTCCTGAATTCAGTGCCAAGAACTTGAAGATCTGACAAGGCAGTACTAAGAAGGTTGTTGTGGTTTGAAGGTGTGAGTAGTAATAGGGCAATGTGTTGTTTATGGTAGTTGTGTTTTGGTTTAGACAGTGGGATTGTGAGAATGAATGAGTGAGTGAAAATAAGTATTAAGAAGCCGTTGAAGAAAAGAAATTGAAGTATTCATGCTCAAGGTAAAGCAAAAGATCCTGATATATATATACATAAATACATACATAAATTGAGTTGAAGACTTGTTTGCAGGATAAGGTGTAGTGTGTGAGGTACCATCACCTATACCATTGACAAAGAGAAATTAAGCATTGTTGTAATTGATTAATATTGATCAGTGTTAGTGGAACCTAGTTGCACAAATGGGTGAAGCTGTATTGATTTGGGTGACTTCACGCTGGTCGAGATTTCACTTGTGGTTGTGGAAAACACTCTTGAGTGATTGTAACACTGTTATTTCTTTAGTAGAAGCAAACAAGAAGGAGTTTAAAGTTTATTGTTGAAGTTGTGTGAATGCGAGAGAAATTGTAAAGGAGGGCGAACTGCGGCAAGGAGTGCGATCATACGTCATATTGTTTTGCGCTGAGATTTGTCGGTTGATGTGCTTTTGCGCTGAGATTTGTTGGTGACGTCAGGTTGTCACGCTGGGATTTGATTACAAGAAAGTGAATAGCGTATTTGGATTTGACAACAGAAATTGTGAAACTAGTCATCTTAATTGGATTGGTTTAAAGAAATTTGATGTAAATGGAACAAAACAAAACCATTTGATTGAAATTTGCCTTGTCTCTGCATTACATTGCAAAAATGAAATATTTTAAACAATTTAAGAGTTTAGTAAGAGGGCATGGTACTATCCTCCTGCTGCTTCAACACCCTCTGCATCCTCCGCAAGACCTTCAAATGGATCCCCCCGGAGTCAAGGAAGACAGTCACCCATGCACTCATCACCAGCAGACTGGACTATGGTAACGCACTATAGCCAGCATAAACAAAACCCTACTCCGAAAACTCCAGATGATACAGAATACCGCCTCCCGACTCATCCTCTGCATCACCGGCACGAACACATCAGCCAACACCTACGAAGGCTCCACTGGCTCCCTGTGGGGAAAAGAGGCACCTTCAAAATCCTCACCCACGCCTACAAATGCTTACACAACACCGGACCCAAATACCTCAACGACAGAATCAACTTCCACGTACCCAAAAGAAACCTCCGATCTTCCAACCTCGCATTGGCCGAAACCCCGCGCATCCGCAGAGCCAGATCAGGTGGAAGATCCTTCTCCCACATTGCAGCCAAAACCTGGAACGAGCTCCTGGCAGACATCAGACTCGCCCCCACCCTGAACACCTTCAGGAAGGCTCTCAAGACCTGGCTCTTTGGTTAACGGATCTGCGACCGCCCCCCCCCCCAGCGCCTTGAGACCCTCACAGGTGAGTAGCACGCTTAAGAACCCCTGATTGATTGATTCCAGTATGGAATTGAAGAGGCACCTCCAGAAGGTACTCCTGCACATTTTATGACAACTGAGCAGTGGTTACATACTTGAGTAACATCAAAAGGAAACACCTAACACCTGACTGCAGAAGTGTGCTATAAAGCACAATATATAAAAAACAAACACTGGCAAAGCCAGTAGGACTGGCTCTTTTTAAGTTTTTTTTGTATTATGTGGTCACGCTGGTAATTGGAGTGGATGGATGCAAAGACAAATACATGAGTACACAGGTGGCTAAATGTCATTCGATGGATGTTCCTGTAGATCTGAATGTGCTTTAAAAATCTTTTCCCCTGTTATTCACAATTCCCCCCCAAAAATCCCCATCTGAATGTAATTCGTATGCAGTAAAACATCCAGAATCCCTTAATGTAGTATACGAATGTTAATTGTACATACGCAAAAATGGCAGCAAAGATCATTTACAGTGCTTCAAATGGCAAGCGCATGCCCTAAAGCACTATGTAGCAAATGAGATAGTCACATGGATGGTGAGGACAAGTGGGTTAAATTGATAGCTTGAAGGTTGATGGAAGTAAAGAGGTATATTTTAGATATCTTTCCAGGACCCCCTTCTAGTATTATTAGAATGGTAAGTTGCAGAGCTTTGAATGGCAGAAGTGCTGTTGTGTAGTTCCTATAAATCTATTTAGGATCTGCACGTTTAGACAACATAAACTAAGGAATTGGTGTTGAGACTGATTTCAGACACCCCCAAAGGATATGTTAGCCTTTAGACCAGCTAGCTCACAGTGCCACAATAAGCCCCCTACCCTTACCAAGGAGCGAATAGTTTATGGAAACCATCGAACATGACAACCCTTGATCCTTTGGGGATCATAGAAACAATACAGCACTTTTCGCTCAGTCAAACATGCTCACTTAGTCTCAGAGAGATATACAGAATAAGCAATAGAAACGTTTTCAATAAGCATTTATTGAACCAGCGTCATTCTAGTCTAAAACATGTTTGCTGCGACAATCGCTAGACAGAAACAGATGTATAAGATTACAAGCACCAACAGAGTGAATAAAGGGTAGAATTCTACCATGGTGCTAAAACAGTGAATATATGGAGGCATAGAGACATGGCGGCAATCAAGCGTACTCCTGCGCTGCAAACCCTATCTAAGTGTTCCTAAGTGTACCTAGCATGTATGTGGGTGTAAAGCCAAGAATCCCCTAGGAAAGAGCCAACCCCATTACCTGATGGGTGAAAATGAAGGACCCCGTCTTGGTCTCGAGTAGGACACTCCACAAGGGATGTCAGACCACTGCGTGTTGTAGCTTCTGCAGGCAGGGACCCCAGCATCTTGTGTCAGTGTGGAAGCTTCTCCTTCTCGATCTAGTGTTGGTATGGGTCTTTTATACCATAAAGATAGCCTTGGGATTCCTTACACAATCGATATGTTGTGAGTATGATTATGCAAATGATCCTAGAACAATACCTGCAATTATGCTAAGCAGTTCTTTCGCCCCAGGATGAAGATGACCATGCCTATTAAACAGAGTATGTTCATTCTGTTACGTGCGTCATATGCAGGGACTTTTCTAAGAATCCTCATGCATAATAAATTAGGCTAGTTTCAAGGAAACCGATCAACATTTATTCAGCACATAACTTGGTAAAAGGTCAATGCTTAGAACCGCTATGCAGAGCAAGGTAGGACAAATATAGGTAAAAGGTCATGTAGCTACCTAGGCCTAGTTTGGGGTACATTTGGGTTCATACCAGTGCCTTGTGCGAAATGCTATGTTAAAAATACAGTACTGGAAGGGAGCTGGGCATGGGTACTTCTGTCACAGTTTCATTCTAGTTTGACGAATGTTGAGTGACTGCATCTTGTGCATTAAGTTGAAGGCAGACATGGGGTGAGGAACTATTAGAAATGGGGTTTCTGATTGGCTAGTGTTTGCACCTAAGCCAGGCAGAACCCACCACTCTAGTCAGGGTAAAGGAGTTACACACCCAAGATAACCCCTGCTCACCCTCTTGGTAGCTCGGCAGAGCAGTCAGGCTTATCCCAGAGGCAATGTATAAAGCATTTGTACAACACACACACACACACACACACACCAGCAGCAAACTAGGCACACCACAAAGAGAGACTCCACACATATAAAAATATCCTTTGTATTATACATAAAACACATTAGACCACAATGACATAAATCATGGTGCCACTAAGCGCTTGTCATAAAAATGCATATAAGGCACGTAGACCAAAAATTGCATAAATCACTGAGCCACTAGGCACTTATGATAAGAACACTTAGCTCATAAATCACTTAGTAGTTTAGTTCATACCATCACCTGAGTGCACTAAGGTAACCCTTGTAACTTGCACTGATAATTCACATCATAAACATAACATAAACATAGGTCACAGATCCCTTTGTATCATATGTAAAGCACATTAGACCACAGATCACATAACCCAATATGCACCTTGCCATAAGGCAATGGTCATAAACATAAAAGTGAACTCAGGTAAATACTTGCCCTAAAAACGTTGTCAATCGATTATGGCGGTGTACCTCGCAGCCCCTTTGTATGCCCAGCAGACACAGTACTTCTGCGCTTCTCTTAGAAGTTGCACGGTACTGCCACAAACAGCCTGAGCAGGATCGGAACCTCTGTTGAGGGTCGCCACCTGTCCTGCTCTCTGAGGCAATTTCTCATGTGCCGCCAAAGATATGTAGTGCAATAACTACCCGCAATCGTGCGAGCTGCTGCTTTATGCAGAAGGGACTGGAAGTATGGGGCAACTGTGGGGAGACCTCACCCGGTCCTTCCCCGGCGATTACGGCCTCCAGGCAGCTGCCTGCATTCATGCGGTGCAGCTGTAAGCCAAGCCCTTACTTTGGTTCCTGGGTGGTTGCAGGGTGGCAGCTCTCTCCTCTTCGGAGAGCGTCCCCGCCTCTCCTGGGCAGTTGTCCCTCACTGCGGAGGTGCAGCATCTTGGTGGGGCCTCAGGGAACCACAGTCCTTTGGCCTGAATACCGGCCACCCCTGGTGACACCAGAGGGGTCACCTTCTCCTCCAAAAGGCATTGTGAAGGGTTTGCCGGGCCCCACCCACAGCAGGGTGACAGTGGAGCTCCTCTGCTTCTTTGTGGCCAATGCTTTGAATGAGGGAGGGTGCCACGGGTCAGCCCCTCTCCCCTCTCCCCTACGACTGCGCACGTCACGGCTCCTCTTCCTAACAAAGGGGGGGCACAGAATGAGCCCACACCTCTCCTTGACCCTCAGCAACCAGGCAAGCACTTTGTATGCACAGATTTACACCAAAGGGGAGAGGCACAGCACTCCACGCGCTGGGAGGCAGACAACTCCCCAAAGCACTCTAATCTTATGGAAAAAAGCGCTCATCACATGCTTCCTTTTCCAGATGATGACTACAGCACTCACCACGCGCTGTTTGGCAATTTGGTGAAAGAACAGTCCAGTACTTTCTCTTTTCCAGGCAGGAGCAACCACTGCAGGTCGTCCTACCCCACGCAAGTCAGTGGCAGCGCTCCTCACACAGCTCTTCAGCTCTTCCACCAGGCAGGTTACTTTTAATTCCCCACAAGGATCTTTCCTGAAGTCTTTTGTATCCCTGAGACTTCCAACAGGGTCTTGGAGATTCTTCACAAGCAGGATACCACAGCAGGGCAAAAAGGCTCGCCCCTTTTCCTCCACCACAGACAGAAGCAGCAACTGCAGGCCAACCCACGGCAGCACTCCTGACATAGTCCTTCTTGGCAGGGTAATCTTGTTCCTTCAAGTAATCTAAAGTCCTGGGGTTTTAGGTCTAATACTTATACCCCATTTTGTTATTGTTCTCTTTGGTGCAAGGGTCTCTGAACCCAGTTCAAACCTGTCCTGTCATCTCTGGTGCAGCATGACCTCAGGGGGCAGAGACAGCATTGTGAAAAGAAAGGAGACACAGCCTATTCAGGTGCAAGCAAAACTCCTCCCACCACTCTAAATGCAGACCAGGTCTATTCAGCCCAGGGATGAGCCACCCAGGCAAGGCAGGACACACCTCGACCACCCCAATGACTGTCTGGAGTGAATGCACATCCCCAGCTTCTGTCACTCCAATACCAAATGCTGAATACACAAACAGCAGAGGCACACAGAATGGTAAAGTAAGAAAATTCTCACTTTCTAAAAGAGGCATTTTCAAATACAGAATTTAAAAAAAATCCTTTACCAAAAGGTGCATTAATAAATTCTGAGTTCAGAGAGCCTAAACTCCATTTCTCTATCTTGTCCCTATGGAAAGTTATGCTTGTAACATGTTACAAAGGAACTCCCATGTTAGCCTATCGGACAGATAACCTTTCAATAGTGAAAACAAAATACACAGTATTTCACTATCAGGACATGTCTCACACACACAAGTACATGTCCTACCTTTGACATACACTGCACACTGCTCATGGGGGTAGCTTGGGCCTACCATAGGGGTCCCTTCCATGTAAGAAAAGGGAAGGTTGGGGCATGGCAAGTAGGTTCACTTGCCAGGACAACATGACAGTTAAAACTGCGGGCACAGATGCTGCAGTGGTAGGTCTAAGACACAGTTACAGGGCTACTCATGTGGGTGGCACAACCAGTGCTGCAAGCCCACTAGTAGCATTTGATTTACAGGCCCTGGCACACACCATGCACTTTACTAGGGACTTACCAGTAAATCAAATATGCCAACCATGGATGACCAATCATATCATATTTGATACAGAGAGCATATGCACTTTAGCACTGGTCTGCAGTGGTCAAGTGCCCGGAATCCTATAGCTAACGAAAACAGGGTCAGAAAAATAGGAGGCAAAGGGCAAAATGTTTGGGTAGAACCCTGCGAAAAGGGCCAATTCCAACAGTAGCTGGGTCTGACGGTGCCTAGGTGAACATTTCAGATAGTTCTTTATGCCTCAGTTTTGCCATTTTGAAGCACTGTAAATCACAGCTTTTACATGCAGACAAGAAGGGTAGAAGTACTGCAGGAAGCACTATGTAAAATATGTTGAAGAAAGGAATGTGGCTATAGGTGCCTTGTTGATTTGAGCATGGGTTAGAAGGTTTTGAATGTTTACTGAGGTCCGGGGGAAAGCAGGCTCTTATGTGTGAACTGCTGCCTAGTAGATGCATTTGACTGTGAAGTGTGCAGGATTGTTCAGCTCAGTCTTTATGAGGCCTTTGAGAGACTGTAAGGCCATCACCCAAAAAGGAATATGGGAGACTATAAGGCTATCACCCAGAAAGGACTTTGGGAGACTGTAAGGCTATCACCCAGAAAGGTTGACTCAGGCTTCTGTACTTCTCTAAACTAAGGGGCACATTACGATGACGGGCGGACAAAGTCCACCCGCCACCGTAGCGGTGAATGGGACCGTCCGCCATAGGAGCGGCGGTCCCACCGCGAGTATTAGGATGCCACTGCCATGGTGGCATCCCGTATTCCCAACATTGTGGCGGGCGGTGTTCACAGTACCGCCCGCCACAATGCTGGGAATGCACGTCGTGCATTGGCATGCACAAGGTGACAGGCACCGCGCGGTGCCTGCCACCTTGTCCATGCCAATGCAGAGGGTACCATAGGTACCCACCATGTGCACCCCCACCCCCCAACACTCTGGGGCCCGCAGCGGGCCCCCATGCGGAGACCGTATGCCTTTCCATGGCGGCGTTGCCGCCATGGAAAGGCTGCTCTCCGCAACCATCCTAAAATGGATGGCGGTGTCTTGCAGACACCGCCACCATATTAGTGCCCTTTTCCACCCGGTCACCTGTGTGACCGGCGGAAAACCGGCGGACGGTCTTTCCGTCCGCCGTGCTCCCCCCGCCATTGTAATGTGGAATGGGGAAATGGCATGCAGGCGGAGGGGAATGGCGGGCGGATCGCCACCGCCATATGGGCGGTGGCGATCCGCCCGTCATCGTAATGACCCCCTAAGTAAACTGTATTGTTTAGTTTAAAAAATTACAGCAATCATTTACAGCCTTTACAACATCAGCAGCGAAGGCTGAAAAGGTATATAAATCAGAGTTGGTGGGGTTGAAATTAATTGCGGACTAGCTTGGCAAGCCAGAGCGGATGGGCACAGGTGTATATTTCAGTGCTTTGAGTCAAAGGTATGTACGAATTGTATAATACAGCAGGTTTTTACAGTGCTTAGAAAGGCAGATGTCTGGCATGTACCCTATGTATATGTGTTGATGGAAGGGAGGTGGTTAATAGTGTCCAGAGGTGATTTGGGCCTGCTGGAGTAGAGAGCCATGGTGAACAAGCAGGGTGAAAGTTGGCAGAGGGGCTGGGCTAAAGTAGGGTTTGCGCTGCTGGCCTTCGATGGGCATTGGATCCATGCTCCAGGTACCATATCTTGCTGAAGAAGGGTTTGTTGGACATTGGCTAGAGTTGATGCTATCACTGAGATTTGGCTAGATGTGCATGAGTTTGCCTATAGATAAACCCCAGTGTGTACAAGGATGTAGGCCTGTGTTTGATGGTGTTCAGCTTAGGCACTTTCAGTCTGGTGAAATCTTCCATGAAAAAAGATGTTGGTGACATAAAGTGCGTTACATTATTTAAAAATACACAGCAGTTTATTTACAATGCCCAAAATGTCAGAAGTACTCCTGAGGCACTTCGTAAAATGTAAGTTCACATGCGAGAAGAGTGTACATGGGATCCGCATGTCTGTGAGTCTCACCGTGCTTGGCAGATGTGAGCCCTGATTTGTGTAAAATCTCAGTTGGCACAGGGAATGTGTGGGGACAAAGTGGTCTGATGGCAAATGGTGAATTATTTCAAATAGTGCTTAATGCCTCATTTCATTTGCTGTAAACTCTGTTTAATGCAATTGTTATTTGAAGCACTTAAAATGGCAAAAGTGAGACAAGAAACACTATGTAAAATATATGTTGATGGATGGGACGATCTTGTCCTGTGGTTGGGCTGTTGATTTGTGCTGCCTGGGTACACTCACAACAAGCTTTACCTGGTAGGGAAAAGCTGTTAACCTTGCAGGTTGCCAAGTGGTGGATACATTTACTTGCAAAATGTGCCAATGTTAGCATGTGAGTGGGGCTTTTGGGATTAGAGGTTTTCACCCCAGCAAGGTCAACTCATACTTTCATGCTTTCAGGGTATATAAAATAATTGAACTAAGCACCATCATTTAGAAAACAATACTTATTTACAGCACTTAAGGCCTGATGAACAAAGACATTTTGCAGTCGAAAAGCTAAATCACTGGGTTTGTGGGTGCAAAATGGCTTATTTTTAATGTACTATATCCATTTTTCAATTCGGTAACAGGTTAATATGTAGCAAAATGGATTTAGAGAGGCACAATGAATCAATGTTTTAAAGGGGAGTATTCAGGGCATTCCTTCCAAATACCAATTTGTTATGGAATGTATTGATGATTTTCAACTGAAATCCAGTCTCAAAACATTGAAAAGTTACTGACTTTCTTGTTGAGTTGGTATCACACTTACAAAAGTGGAAAGGGTCAAAAAAAAAAAAAGGAAAAGAGAATTTAAAAAACAAAAGTTTACTTTATTTACAGGCAATAACAGACAAGGTGATCTTCTGACCCCAGCAGGCTAACTCCAGCAGGCCACTATTCCTGAGATGGCATTTAATAATAATGAGTCACAAGTTGCAACCTACCTCATGAATATTGCTGATGAAGGTCAGATTGTGACCCTTTAAGATCTAGAAATTTGTGAAGTGACCTAGTAGTACATAGATCAATTTTCACAAAATTATTTTTTGTTCACAAAATGTCAATGCACGATTTGTGACCACCTTTTACAAACAGAAATGTCATACATCAGCCCCTTAGAACAAAAAATGTGTGGCATGAAGCGCAATGTAAAATATAATGTGGCTAGGAGGAGAGAGTTGACAAGGGATTCAATTGTTAGACTGGACTGATGATATGTAAGATGGTACTTGATGTTCCACTTCTGCAGTTTTTAGCACTGTACATTACATCTGTTATTTACATAGCTTACAAGGGCTCAAGTGTTACAAGGGAGACTATTCCAAATTACATTGATTGAAGGCGGTGACCAAGAAGTTGTGTAGGTGAATCAAGAGACAGAATGGTTCAAGCGTCAATAAATCATTTTGAGAACATGGAGAGTGGGTGGCGCACATGGAGGAGGAGGCTGGAATCAGTATGGTGTGTACAGTGTTTCAGACAGTCTGGCCACACGTGACAGGTTTGCCAGCTATGCTTGTCTGACTGCACGCATGATCTGTTTCACGGCCAGCACTATCGGTCTGGTCCCCAGCACGCACGATCAGTGCTTTGCTCGCAGCATGCACTCTGTATCCACACAGACATCTGGGAATCCCATTTAATTTGGAACAGCACGGCGTCCACAGAATTCCTTACAATGAAACCATTTTAAAATGTACAATTACAAGAGCAACATATAAGGAGGTTACGAAATAAACGCCCCAAGAATGGCCCACTTTTTAAGAGATGCAAGCGTGCTGAGCATAGATGGATAGCGGAGCCTCCAAGAGTCATACTCAAACACACGTGCACATTAAAAACTGTAACCTAAATTCGGACCCTGCCCCGTGTACTGAAACGAAGGGGGAGCATGAAAGGGATAAGGTGAGTAGAAAGTTGCGAGGTGAAGAGCTGCATTTACGCAAGTATATGTAAGAGGTCGGTCTTTATAAGTAGTTCACCTGCTAACAGCCAAAGCCACCACTGCAGCCGCCCGCAGGCTCGTCTGTTGTGGCACAATGTATGAATAGCATACAAGGACGAAGAGGCTGGAAGAGCGTTTGTGTCGGGAAAGATATACCATTGCTACCTTATCGAGTCCGAAGGCTGTTTGCAAGTGCACGCATCACACGGTAAAGGGGAAACAAGTGCTCGGCAACATCACAGCTTCATCTTCCTCTCCTGCAGCCTGTACGGTTACGTACATGTTGCGTATGCCAACACTCTTCTTCAGTGTGCCCTGGCTGCAGCGCAGGAAATGAGGGGAATCTCATCAGATCCCAATTCCGACAGCTATGCCTGAGCCGGATCTGGGATCTGCCTGACCTCCCTGATGTATGACGAATTTGTCCTGATGTAATTTTCTAACAGCTAGACACATTTTAACAGTGCCGGCATGTTGTCTGCTTTCTGCTTGGAGAAGCAACTTGCAGGTGGCAAAGGGTCTTTCTTAATTAAATGTCCAGCTGGGCCCAAAACAAAGTCCTTCAGCCCTTCTTTTGTTCAATTGTCATCATGTCTCTGAGCTATCTGGAGCCTAGCACCGAGATGCCAATGAAATGAAGGAAGCAAAGGCACACAGCTCATCATTGCACAAGCACTTTAGAAAAATTATGATCTGGAGGCAGTTTTTTAATGTTTTACAACCCCCCATGTAAGAGATATGTATGTACTGGAAGACACTTGATGTATATCTGTGCATGAACAATTTCACAAAGAACAATTTAGATGGCTCCCACCAATTTATTTTTTAATTTATTCTTTTATATCACTACTTATCCCAATGAAGGGTGTCAAAGCGCTTTGCATCACACAGACAATAAATTATACAAGCATGCAAATCAATGTACATGAAATGTTACATAAGACAATGGGGGTTATAAGGTGTAGGAGTCATATATTATCCATACTTGTAGACATTATATGTTAAGAGTGCATGTTCAGGAGAAAACAAAGTCAGGATTTAAAACATAACACAGTGAATGGGGTTGTCTGTACTTTATTACTACACAAAGGAACCTTTCTTGGCAAACTTTGAAAAACAAATTGATAAAAAAAACAATAAGGATCTAAACCCATGACTTGCAGTTTGCATCCAGCTCCTTGATGCTAGTTCGCAGCTCACTGTGCTACACTAGAAGGATTGCAACTTATGAACTGGGATGATCAAAAGTATCCCAGTGTCAAAAGCAGTAGCCCACTTACCTATCTACATAAAATTCGAATCTGTGATCTGCATGTTACATGATATGCTTTTGCAGCAGGCACATTAACCCTCTATCCTCCTTATGAGTCAAAACTGTGTCTAGACAAACAGATCTCTCCAGCAAGTCCATTAACAACAACATTATTATTATCCTCTTAAATTTGCTAGGCACACAAAGATCTCAGCACCATATGCCTTAACACATAACATTTTCCCAAAACGCTGGAATCTTTGTGACCAATTAAATAATCCAGAGCAGATTTCATGTTACATTTTATCCTTGTTGCAATTTTTTTCTTTGCAGCAGATTTTGACAAAATAATTGAATAATTTGACCAGTAAGACACTGCTTTTCATGAGTCTGCCTCTCATGACTTCACCTCTTTTCCTCTTTGCCACAATTTGACCCCCAATTTATGCGTTCCCAGAGAAATTATTTTCCAACTCCAGCACTGCCAGGGTGTTTCAGCAAGAGACCTAGGGGCATATTATCAAGGGCGTTATCACCGCTTTAGCGGCACTTTTTGCCGCTAAAGCGGCAATAATTTTATCGCCCTATCAGCAAGCTGTCGCTAACAGGTGTTAGCGACAGCTTTCAGGAGTTAGCGGCCGGTTTTACCATCGCCTTGCATGCCAGCGATAATTATCGCTAATGACATGCAAGGTAGGCGTTCTCACTAAAAGCGACTGAAAACAGTCGCTAACACAACTAACCCCTATTAACAAGGCAGGCGAAGCGATAAAATAAATCGCGCTAAGCGCGTTTATCGCTAGATTTTAACACCTGCTACTGAGGATGACTTACTTGTTTAAAGTATAGGAGGTGGATTGTCAGGCTGAATCCATCCTTGCGATAATGCGAGAATATCGCTGCTTTTCCAGCGATATTCTCACATTTTGCCACTATCGCTGGAAATGTTATCGTTATGGAGATAAACCTTGTTAATAGGGTGTTATCTCAGCGATATTTTCCAGCGATAGGCGGCGTTAAAAAAATTTGCGCTAGGCGCGGTTAGCGATAAATATCGCTATTCCTTGATAATATGCCCCTTAGTTCTATGAAAGCAAGTGCTCTGTTGCTTGTTGCAGTACATACCTCTCTGCTGTTTTTAGGCAAGCACGCTCTACTCAGTGTTTCGAGGTATCTGGGTGTGATGCTGTGTGATATGAACAGCCCTGTGGAGGAAGGGGGCAAGGCTGGGACAATATGACATTTCCATCAGGTACTCATGAATGGAAAGAGTGGCCTGGCGATAGAAGAGGGGAGCATTAGGGGCACTGTGTATACTCTGTTGGGTGCCCATGATTTGAAAGAGGCCTAGCAGAGGAAGGGATAGAAATGTCAAATGTATTACACCTCTGCCCAACATTCCGGATAGGATAGTGGCCCAGAGGGAGCAATGGGAGGCACCAATGGGCAGAAGATGAAAGGTGTGACTTACAGGGGACATCAAAGAGCAACAGATGGCACTATTTTAGGATGTTCTAAATAGTGCTGCCATGGACTATTACCAGCGCTGATTGACAGGCCTCTTAGTCAATGCCTGAAGCCTGCTGAACCACAGTAGTCAGTGATTGAAAGGGGCTGTCCAAAAGCTCCTTCTGTGTTTATAAGTGTATGTGGCATATGCAGGTGCCCGATGGAGTAAGGGCCATGGAGGTGTGGGTAGACAGCGGAGATAGAGTAGTCTCACCCTTCTACATAGTGAAGGTCTGTCCGAATGGGAATGAGGCTGGCAGACCTTCCAGTTGTTGGAAAGGGTACTTTGTCTCTGTTGCGACAAGTACGCTGACCCTCAGCTCATAAATCAGGTATAATGTCATCTGGTGGTATATGTTAAAGTATTGGTAACAATTCATCTAGCAGACAGCTGGGCTTGTCAGTCAGGCTTAAAATGCCTTTTCAATGGAATTGGATCCTGTGCTTAATTTGAGCCGGTGGTTGCCAGTGGGGCAAACTGGCACTCATTATTTGGGATCGCCACTTTTTCCTCATCAGGTATCGACTAATACCAAGAGATGGAAAAACACACAAAGTGGAAAGAAGGAGGAAGATAAAGACGGAAAAAAACATCGCCAAGGGAGAAAGCAGGAATCCACAAGAGTGAGATGAAGTGGCAGGGTGTATCTGGTACTAGATTAAGGCATAATGTAGTGGATTCAAGACTACGCAGTCTTAGTACTTGGTGCCCCGACATTTGATTGAACCGGCTGTGGGCTTCATTGCAGAGCTTTGGCCACTGGCACTCATCCTTCTACAAATTCAGCACTGATTTGATCCTATTTAAAAACGAAGGTTGGAGTTGAAGAGAAAATAACCAAAATGATCACCTGAAAAAGGTGTTTGAGAACAAAAATGCAAGCACACTGTTAAATTCAAACAGAAAATAAATGGAGTTCAGACATTTTTTTCTTGCTGGCAAAACTCCAGAATAAAGAATGGCAAACAGAAACATTCATTGATACGTTTTTAAAGAGGAAACATATTTTTTAGTCAGTGTCTGCTTTTCAGATCTCAGCGATTTGATCATATAATCCAACTTCAGATTGTGGCTTTTACGTGCCTCATGTGTAGAGGGGCACACAGTCCTACATGATTTTGCTCAATGAAACTGTCTTCAAAATCTTTAAATAAAAGTCTGATTCATTGGGGAATCTATTGTTTAGAAAATTCAAACGTGCAAAAATAAGTGCTGCAAGCACAATGCCAAACCCACAGGCAAAAATAATCCAGGGAGTTTGATTATCGGAGTTATATACGTATCTAATATATATTTTCCACCGGAATGTATGTTCTCTTTCTCATGGTTCAGTCGGTGCCGCTTCTCTGTGATACTGGGTTCTGGAAAGGAAAGTCCACAAAGGTCCCTTACACACTGAGGTGCAACTCTTAACGCCTGGGCGACATATTGTTTCCACTGCTTTAGGGGGCTTTAGTTAGACCGATAATTTAATTGGATGGGACAGGTCGGAAAAAAGCACCATATTTTTTTCATGTGATCTGTATTGCTAACACTTTAGATTTTTGGTAAAATCCACATGATGAAGACAATGGATCACAAGTTATGAGTTATATTCCACATGAAGGTGTCAGCCAATAGAGCATACAGCTGTCGGATAGTGCCATATTATCCAATACCAGGATCACCACAGACTACTCTTATGTTATTTCAGTGTTACTTATGTGTTATTTAAGTAAAGTCAGCGGTGGCCGGCACAGATAAGTGCGGTGAGGCGGGGAGCGGCGGGGGGACAAGTCGGCAGACGACGGAATAGGTATTATTTATTTATTTAATTATACCTATTCTATCGTCTTTTGACTTCTCCCCTCCCAACCCGCCCGACCACCGCCCACCGTACTTATCTGTGCTGGCTGCCGCTGAGTAAAATTCATACTAGGGGGGGTCAATTGGGTTTTTATATATATAGATCCTACTTTCCTACATATATATATATATATATATATATATATATATATATAGACTAGTCAATAACAGCTTAGCACCAGGCAAAAGTGGAGGTAACCATAAAAGCAGATCCTACTTTCCTACATATATATATGAACGTATGTTTGCCTGACAGCTTCAGCATTGTACCAGCAGTAGCTCTGAAAGAATCTATCTACAGTTGAAGGGCCAACAATCAACTTGACAAAGGTAGTGTGGGAGATATGGTGGAAGTAATTGAATCATCTCTCCAACTGATTGAGAATGAAAAGTTAGAAAAGGGAGACATTCTGGCATGGCCTGCCTACCATGCTTTCCATCAGACAGAGCCATCTTTGAATGAAGAGCCTCCTCTTTCACAGCTTCTGCTTCTCTTCTGTGAGAAGACAGCTTCAGCGGCCATGATCAAGCATGGCATGGATGTTGTTCTTCAGTCAACAGAGTGCCTCAATCCCATGCAGATCTCAGAAGTTGCAATGGATGCTCCTCCGTTTGTGGTGGCAAAGTACATACAGTGGAAATGGCCTAAGGCGCACGGAGAAGACATGTTTGTGGTGATGTTTGGTGGCCTCCACATAAAGTGAGCTGCATGAAAAACCATTGGCATCTACCTGGAAGGCTCTGGGTGGACAAACGCTTTGACACAAGCAGGACTTGCCTCGTCAGGAACAGCTGATTCTTTTTTCAGTTGCTCACATATCAACAGGTTGAGACATGTAGGCAAAGTATATGCCGTTGTTCTGAAGACACTTCAGAGAGATGCATTTCTTACATCACAGTCCCCAGACACTGAGGAATGAGAAGAAGCATGGAGACAGGAAATGGTCAGAAAGAACCCAACATTCTAGGACTGGGGTACCATGTTTAGGCTTGAACTCCTGAGTTTCCTTCTTGTCAGAGCTCATCGAGAAGCTGACTTTGTTTTGTATATAGAGTCACTGAAACCCCTGGTCCCATGGTTCTTCACCTTGGACCATCAGAATTATGCCTGTTGGATCCCTATCAATACATTTTCGACATGGAGAGCCTGTCACCATCCATCTTGGGAGAATTTGTGAAATGTGGCCACTGGGTTGTTCATAAGACAACAAACAAGTTCTCAGCCATGCCTATTGATCAAGCTCATGAGCAGAACAATGAGCTTGTCAAGGGTTCTGGTGGGGCAGTTGGACTCACTGAAAATCCATCTGCATTCAGAAAGTGGATGTTAGCAGGCCCTGAAAAAGCATGGTTGCTCACAGAATTTGAAAACTGTTGCAGTCTGGAAAATTAAAACTTTCTAAATGTAACTGAAGAACTGCTGACTTTGGATTCTCATGATGTCCTCAACCAGTTTGTAATTAATACAATGCGTATGATCGAAGAGGTTGGCGAACAACAGTGCAAGAACTACTGTAAGTCAGTCCTCATTGACTATGAAAGGTCTATTCATTACCCAATTAAGAAGAACTGCCTCCAACTGTTCAAGTCTCCTGCTCTGAAAATCAGCAGCAAACAAGCATACAAGATTGCAAGTTTGAAGACAGATGTCAACCTTTTCTTGAGACTGTACATCGTCGCACAACACCAGGAGTACAATGTAAATACTTTCTTCAGCCATGAAAGCCACCAATTTCCACCAACACTGTCTGATACAGGAAAGCTTAGTTTTGAGAAGAAGTCTGACCTCATGACATGTTTGTTAAAGGAATCAGAGAAAGAAGCACCAAACCTACTTGGATTCTATGACATTGAGGATGCAACTGTGTTGTTGGCCAACTTGGAAGAACTGGATGAAGAAGAGCCATCAACAGAGGTCAACGTTTGGGACCTTGCTCCTGAGCTGGTGTCTTTGGAAGAAACAGCTGAGACAGATGTGCCAACTTCCTTTGATGTGAAGGTGTTCGATGGTGCTGCTGTGGTGCACCTCCTCTCGCCAACTGCACATGTCAGGACTGTTGTAGACTATGCCATTGATGTTTTCATACCTTACTATAGTGCATCAGCTTGATAGCTTGAGAAGGGTGTACATTGTCTGGGACAGGTTGTCAAAGGCAGCATCAAATACTCTATCAGAGAGGACATTCAGAATTACATCTTCTGAATTCTTAAATGCTTCACCGTAATCTTGTGCCAGAAAACAAGCCAACTGGAGTCAGTGAATGAAGCCCACAGAGAAATGTTTTGTCAGCAGAACAAGAGAATGGAAGCCATCCCACCAACACAGTCTGCTCTTCTTGAACATACAAAGTGTGCTGTTTACCAAGCAGGGATCTGGTCCACATGTGACGTACCTCAGCAGGAGCTGCCCACACTGGAGGGATGCGGCTGGAAAATGGACAGAGACAGTCGGTGCTGGACCCCATTGTGGACAGCACTACCAGTGGCATCTAAGTCATGTTGTGTAGTTGTCAATTGTGGCTGCAAAGCTGCAGCTGGTTGCAAAGGTAAGTGTGATTACAAGAAGGCGCTGTAACCTGAACTGAACTCTGCAAGTGCAATTGCATCAGAAACTTTGCTCACAAAATGGATTTTTTTTAGGAAGGTTTGTTAAACACTGAACATATCTGCAGATTTCAAAGTGCAGTTTTTACTTTTGATTTTTTTTAAAGTTCATTTAACACAGTAGAAATCTGCAATTAAAGAGGTCTTGATTTACTTTTTTTTCATGTCCTCTTGTAAAGTCCATAAAGGAAGTATTTATGCTTACCCTGTTCCTTGGTGCCTGTTGCACAGCCCGATTTCTGAAAAATGTTACGTGACAGGATCCATAAGCAATGATTACTTGAATCCTACCAAAAACTATTAGCATACAACCAAAAACAATTCCACACGCAGTTTGGTGCTTTTGTTCAACCTGTCCCCTTGATCTTGCTAAGGGACCTCACTAGTAGTGGAAGGTGATTGTTATCAGAAAAAGCATAATTACTGTCTGCTATGACACCATGATTCGATGCCGGCTTTCGCTGTACTTTGCTATGAAGCAGTGAATGCTATGGAAGCAGGATCCATTTTGGTGGAAATTATTAATTTGCTGGGAAGTTCAAATAATTTCCTTAATTCCCTTAGTGTCCTTTTCCTGCAAATTGCCACATTGCATAGGAAAAAGCCACAAAAGGTAATCTTGTAGGAAAAAAAATCTATACATTTTTGCAACTGTGTACAGTAAAGCTCCTCAAATGATGAACTTCCTGGGAAATATTCAGCTTACATTTTCCAACATGGATGTGTTAGGTCATCTTGAAAATGATCTTGCTATGTTTTGAAAATTACATTCTGATTCAGTAAATAAAGCTTACCTCGGGCAAATGATAAATTGCAACATTTTGAGTCCTTTGGGAAAAGAAAAATTGAGAAATTTGCAACATCTGCTAGTAAAACTTTACCCACCCCTAGTTTAGACTAGGCTGTTGTCAGTGGAACATTATATGATAGCATACTGTATCTCTAATTGTTATGTAATGTACTGAATGCAACAGTATTTGTTTCGCTTTGGTGTAATGATTGCTTTAGGTTTTATTGGGTGGCTTGAGATCCATGTACTTATGTTTATTGCTATAGTATGTGAGATGATGCTTTGTTGTAGATAAATTGTTTACATGAGTATATTGTGTTTGCATATTCTTTTGTGGTTTACTGTAAAATAAATTAAACAAAATAATTATATAAATCAATCAGTAAAATTGTGGTGATAGCATAAGCACTGTACAACAATATTATGAAACCAGGCAGCAAATTGTGTGCATTAGCTGCCATCATGCACTTAGCACTGCTAGGTGATACCACGACTGGAGAGAAAGCTTAATGCCCCAGGCTGATTCGAGGTAAAGCCATCAGGAAACCAGCTTTAAGAAGTACTGCAGGGGCTGGTCACCATGTTCCCTAGTGACCGTTACCCTTTGTGGAGCCTTCATCTCTGTGAGCCCCTGCAACCTAAACACATAAGAACAACATGCACCAGGTAAGAGGCACCTATGACATAGCCCATCATGGTAGTGAATGTCTAAACTCCATGGACATGAGGTGGTGCATAACCAGTATGTCATACAATGCATGGTGGCCCATCACCTGGACGTGCCCCCTACAAAATAACCAGCACTGTATCTAAGTGACAGTTCCCACCGGACGACTTGCTCCTGCATGTCACCTATATCAGGGCTCCACTTTTCCCTATCCCAGCTCCTTTGTCCATGGTTAGGAAAATTACTGCTTGGATTCTTGAAAATCTTATTGCAAAACGAATATAGTCGTCACATTTCTTGATCAGAGATAAGGTGTTAGGAGAAAACTCCATCCCATCATCATCGTAACAAAATACTTCTTCATCTGTATAATAAGGTTCTGTGGTGTTGACCTCCCCTTCCCTCAGATGGACGATGACAGGACATCAACAGTTCACATGCTGAATTTCTGAGCTGAAGGATGAACCAGGAAACAAGCATTTGAGATACACGCGGACAACTTTTACCACAGAATCTCTGACTTAAGCAACATGATCTTGTGATATCCATAAGGAACTAATTTGCCATCACAAATAATTCAAAGTGAGAGTTCACCTTATTGTTGTGTGTTACCACTCCCTCCACTGTTAGTATGGCAGAAGAGAGCAAAAAGTCAGAGGAAAGGAAAGTGTACAAAAAGGTACATCGAACAATGAAGCATGACACCTAGCTGGCTGGGTGTGTGAGGGCCTTAGTTCCGAAAGGAGGAATTCCCCTGCCTCCTTATTCACTTTCCTTGGAGGTCACTGTACCCCTAAGGTAAATTGTTAACCCCTTATCTCTCTGTACTTGCCCTCTGTGTGACCCACCTAGGAACTGCCTACCCTTTCAGCTTCTGTTCACATCGAACAATGAACCATGTAAATAAGAGCAAGTTAGAGCTAAAGCACGTGCAAACCCAAGTGCAGTAGTCAGCAGTGCTTTCTGTACCTGACCAAAATATGGATTTTTTTAGATTTCTTGCCACTCAGTTCTTAAAGCAATCAGTATCTCCAGGGATAGCTAGTCAGGGATAAGTAGGTCACCAGTAGCCGTAACCGCTATGTGGCAGATATGATGCTCCATTAGGACTTCTTACTGGTTTTTTGTTTAATTAATAATTTCTTCTTGAGACACCCCCATAGTAGGAACCATCATTCAGTTTATTGCTACCAAAATCCAATAGGCGGGATATATTTAGTCTCTCCCTGCTCACGTTCAGTGTTGGAAATTGTAATCTTTGTATTGTCAAGGTACTGTCAGAACAGAGCACTATCAGTAGTTCTTATAGCTCAGATCCTTACAGAAATAGGGCCTATATTTATTAGCCCCTGTGGAACAGAATCGATTGAGGCACAAAGACCTAGTAGAGCTAGTTGGGTGACAACAAAGCTCTTTTGAGGGTTAGCAACATTTATCCTTTCGTGAACTTGAACAGTGTAACACAGCCACTTAGAATAATTGTGGGAAGGTTTATTGTTGTCTGGTACCCCATCACTCTCTTTTTCCCTTGCCTTCCAAGTTTTGCTATATTTATGCAGGGTTAGATTTTGGGCCACAAAGCTATTGTAGCTAATACCTTTTAAAATGTTTTAATTCATACTGGCCTAGTTTCAGGCAAGTTATTCTCATATTTTTGAGTTTTTATTAGCAATCTTCACTTCTGAAGAGAAGTCAAGCTATGCAGCTTAATGACCCTCCAGCACATCACATCTGATGGAGTGAATTTCCTCATTTCGTAAATTAAACACATTTAACTGAAAAGTGTACATTTTAATGCTGAATAACACATGCACAGTAAATGCAAAGATTTGTAGTAGGTAATCATATTTGGGCATTACAGGCAGACACATGAATTAACATATTGTATTGACTTAAATGAGCCTAATTGATTATGTCAATTTAAATGTCGACTTTACACACTAGGCTTAAGAGGCCTGTTTTTGCATTCAAACTGTTGTTCTGAACAAGATGTTTTCTTTTTTCACTGTAGATGCTGTAATTTTCCAGAAGCCTTCTGTCAGCTAGTGAATAGGCATTTATATGTATTAGACAACTGAGAGTGAGGTTCTTACCAGGAGGAGAGGCGATGGCAGGAAACATGACTTGTGGGAAGAACTGTTTGAACCACAAGATCTGATCAAAGTAACAAACCAAGGACATACTTGCATAGCCCATGGGGAGATGTGAGAAATTGGGGAGCTTTCCTGCTCCCACAGTTTGCTGGACACTGATTGGTTTTTCGGGAGTGGGGAACGAGAACATGGTTGCCATGAATATTTTGGTTGAATTATATTAACATGTTCCTTAGATTAGAGAGCTTTCCCTTCTCTCACAGAGATTCACAAAGAACTTGCTGCAGAACTTTGGAGGCAGATCTTAGAGATGCCTGATTTGAACTGAGAATATCCTTTTCAGACTCTGCTAATCTTCACTGCTTGAGTGCTCAGTCTTCATGCCTAGGCATTCTCATTTACACATCAGTGCCCTTCATTTGGTTTTTGAAACTGACACCTTACCTTGCTTATTGAAGATAATTCCTCTTTTATGCCCAAAATTGAATTAATTTATATTAGGGATTTTCCTTTATGGAACACACTTGCTGTATATAATCTATTCTTTTTGTAATTATTACCAATGTGTTATTTTACCTTGAAATATAAACTTATTTATTTGAATCTGTAATAATGATTGCTAAACCTTTAAATACTTTCTGAACTAATGATTGATTTGAAATAATCTGTTAATAAACCTTTTTAAAGTCACTCTAAATCTCTTTGTCGATTCTTATGAAGCTCCAATCTGACTTCACTGTAAATGGTAATTGATGTAATTGATAGCTCCTTAACATCTCTCCTTGTCGACTAACAAAGGTCCATACAACAAATGCTGGTGGTTATTTAATGATTATACTAGCCATTTGAGATTCAAAAATCCCCGCTCTGGCAGATCCATGGTAGGTAAAGGAAAACAATCAGACATGCTAATCTGGTCCATGGCGTGCTATAATCCACAGGGCCCAATTCCCAAAGGTTTTACTGTGAATCAGTGTAACTCTTACAGTAGTCTTGGCTTACTCATGATTTCAAGAAATAAGACAGGAGTATTCCTGCCTTGTTTCTGGCTTACTCTGGGGCTTCATGAGTAAGCTGGGAGTTGTACAAGAGCTGATGTTTCAGAATATCATATGCATATATATATTCTGAGATAATATTGTGTCTTAAATATTGTCTACAAAAGTATCATTTCATTGGGTGTTGATATTACTGTCAGCAATATTTTGGACACAGTAATAAAATTAGGCAATAGTACGATAATAAGAGTCTTGTACCATACCCTACAAGACTAAGGGGCCGATTCCGATCTCGGCCGGTAGGGCTCCGAATCGGATTCGGCTTTACCGGATCCGATTCGGAGCCCTGTTTCCCGACCGAACCGTACGCGGGTCCGGCCGAGCGAGTACGATGCGAAATCGCCGACCGACTCGTCCGGGCGTCCCGACCGCTCCAACCGACTCGCTCCCGGCTCGAACCGCTCCGACCGACTCGCTCGGACTCGACTCGCACCGCGCAATGGAGACGTTTCCCGGCCGGGTAAGTACGATGCGCGCCGCGAGCAGTCCGACCGAGCCACGCACTCCGGCTCGTAAGAGCTGTCGGAGCCGTACTTTGGGGGTCCGTGTCGGACCCCCTGTACGCGTAGCCGCGCGAGTCGCACACAGGGGGACCCATGGGTCCCCCTACCTGTGCGTGTACGGCGCGAATCGCCTCGCCGCGTACCCGCTGTAGGGGCGCCCTTGTCCGACTCGCACCCATTGAGTCAATGGGAGCCCGCGTACGCGTTGTACGACCGGCTCCCATTGACATCAATGGGAGTCCGACCGACTCGAGTCCGATAACATACGGACGCATCGTACTCGTTCGGTCGGACTGCACGGGTCCGATTCGGTCGGAAATCTCTCCGGGTCCGGCTCGGTCGGAGAAATTTCCGGCCCGAATCGGAATCGACCCCTAAGTCACTATAAAATCATTGTGAATCTGGCCCAGAGGTAAAGCATGTTTGTTTATGTGGTATTTTTATAGTGCATGCATAGCCAAAACCAAGCAGAGCGCTGTACAGATTCAAAGACAAGCATAAAGTCAATGAGTGTCTTGAGAGGTAGCTGTCTTGTGAATGACTAAAGCATTGTGATGTTGTGATCTTTAAAGAGATGCATCGTCAACTCTTTAGTAAATCAGAGCAGTGTTGGGGCGGTTCTGATGAATACAGAGATGTTGTTGTAGATCGCGGGTGAATATGTGGAAAAGGCCTGCTGCCTTGTTTTTCCTTTTTTACACTTCTTAGACTGCTGTCTCATGGAGTCCTGTCTGCAGGTTTGCAGAGAAACATGAAAGCAGGGCGGCTCTGCCTGAAGAGCTGAGGAGCGTCACCCCGCCTGCTGCATAAGCAGCAGGCAAACACAAATAAATAAAATGGCATGACAATGCCATTTTAATTATTTGGCACCACACCGGCTCACGCTGTGTACAGCGTGAGAGTAGGGGCAGGCCAGAATCCTGCAAATTCAGGATGACTGCACTGGTCTACAGTTTGAATGTCGGATTGGCCTGCCATCTTGCAAACACCAGCCCGACATGCGGACTGTGGACCCAGCAATCCAAAGGCTGTGAAACTTCAAAATGAGTGCTGGGTTGGCATAAGAGCAGCTCCAGAAATGTTTGGATCAGCTTCCACTAAGAAACTCCCACTTCGTATTTATGGTGAGTTGTGTGCCATCAATCCTCACCATAATTTATTAATGCTAGCTGCCACTGGATGAGAGACTGTGAACTTGTCTGCAAGACAGATGAGTGTGCTGGCCATGATGTCTTCATAAATGATGCAACTCGTTTTGAAGATGGTGCAGGTCAGAAAGTGGAGCCAATGGAGTTCCATCAGAATGGGAGTGTTCATAATTTTTTGCGCCCTGGATGTGATGTGCTGCGATTTTAGACTGCCCTTAAGGGGAGCCAGTATGGACTCTGGAAGACCATGGAGCAGGGCGTTAGCACCATTCAGATAAGAGTATGAGGGCTTGAATAGCAGTTTTGAAGCTGCATTCTCTAAGAAAATGTTTCACCTTCTGTAGAAGAGAGACCTGGTACCAGGCCATCTTAGACGTTCCTTCAGCATGAGGTTGGTGTCCAGGGTGAATTCAAGAGACTTGTTATTCAATGACATTTGGAGTTCAAAGCCCTCAGCAGTTCATGAAAAAAACTAAATTATTCAACATTGATTTGTGATACATTTTCCAAGTCAGTAGGACACTTGATTCAAGAAAACAATTGCTTTGATGATTTTAGAGACAGATAATTCTGTTAGTTTTGCCATTTAATAGTCAAAAAAGAATTTTGCAGTAAATGCTCTAGCAAATGCTTCATTCTCTCTATTCCAATTTGTTCTTGTTGTACTGTGGGGATGTTATTTAACTGTCTATTTACTACTTTTCTTGTGCTGAAAATGCACATTGGGTTTCTTTGGTAAGCCTTTCACTTAAATGCTTTGAACCATTGCTACTTTATCACACAGTTTTGTCTATTTCTTTCAGCTGAAAGTCCAAGAGACAGTTCTCCGTGTAATCACTATTTTTGCTAAACAATAATGTACAGAAACTGGTGACTGAGGGGCATATTATCAAGCCCATTTTCGCCGCTTTATCGGCCGAAAAGCGGCGAATTTTACTCCGCACAATTATCAAGGACACGCTAACGCGTGTTTCCTTGAGTAAGCAGCCCAATTAACTCCACTTTGCATGTCAGCGAAGAATATCGCTAATGACATGCAAAGTGGGCGTTCCCTTCCATTCCTCCCTGGAAATCCGCGCTGACATGGCAGCGCACTATTACCAAGCCTCGAGCAAACCCGCGATGCGATAGAATTAACCGCGCTAACCGCGGTTATCGCGGGTTTGCAACGCCTGGTTTGAATCCGACTTAGCCATACTTGATATGGCAGGTGGATCGTACGGCTGAGACCCTGGGGCATATTATCAAGGAAACACGATAAATATCGCGTTTCCCGCTTTGCGCGATTCTGTTTCACGCCGCTATCGCAGGATTTAATCGCCGTGGAGATATGCGTTGATAATAACGCGATATCTCGGCGATTAAATCCTGCGATATGCGGCGTTAAACAGAATCGCGCAAAGCGGGAAATGCGATATTTATCGTGTTTCCTTGATAATATGCCCCTGAGTTCTTTCGCTGCTAATGTCAAAGTGTTCTCTTCACGTTTAAGCAAAGTCAAATCTGTGGAGGTCGTTTCAGAAGTACAGAAAAAAAATATTAAAACCAGCCTCCCGCCACGAACAAAAACATCATAATAGCACCAGGGCATTTAAAATTGGCGAAGTGGTTTCATGCCACCTCTAAATGTTTCCTCGCTTTAACCTAGCACGATGGCATTTGAGAAACACCATATGATTACAAAGCGAAAGCTGTCACATAAATGGATATTTTCCTTGCACGACATGACAAGAAACTGGGATACATCTTGTACAGTTCTCTGTTTCTATTAAGCTCTGGAGAATGCCACTAGCTGGATTAATTTTCTGCCTGTGTTATCACAGAATGCTGTCCTACCAGTTATCATTGAATTGAAAGCATAATGCATTCTGGTCCCGATATAAAACATCACTTGTTTGAGATTGGCTGTAATGAGAGATGAAACTGGCACTAAATGAATCCACTCCTATCACAATCTTAAAATTGTAATTTCCTTGGCTCACTTTCATGGCTGCACGTTATTGTACAATATTATAAAGTCCATTAAAGTCGAAGTTTTCCAGAAACAATCTTTAAGTAATACTTTGAACATTCTGTAAGGTATTTAGCTTTGTAAACTAGTACAATGTTATGTATGATGGCGCAGTTTAGGAGCACATCTATTTTGCTGGACTATTACATCAGTCTAAACTCTGCTCTGGATCACTGTGTTTTAGCGCATTCAGTGCAAACAACTAAACAGAAACTTAATTATTTTCACAATGACAATTATTTGACGTGAGTTAAGTGAGTGAAAATTACTTCAGAGCACCATGTATTCTCAAGTGTGCATCTTCATGTAATAAGAATATGCTATCGCTCATCTACAATTCCCATATGTTTCTTAACATGTCATTATTTGAAAACACTTGCGGTATCTAAAGATTCTGAGCCAGCTTTTCATCCTAAAATCTGTAGTACCACTTATTCCTTTCCCTTCACATCCACTTGGACATCAATGTAAAATTAGATTTAAGCATATATTACATATGTAGAATGACATTCTCAATAGTTTTCAAAGGCTGGTAGGATGCTAAGGTTGACGTTTGCGCCTTCTTGGGTGCATTACTTGAACCTGCATCAAGGAATAGTAGCAGTGAGGGGACGGTACTCTAACCCCCATTTGGCATCATAGGGAAGTGCTGGCAGCTTTCACATAGCTAAAGGCCTGGTGTGGTGAGGTAGGCCCTGGCAGACCCCTGGGGAGCACTTGATTAGCCGGCATAATCTGCAGTGAATTAAGAGACATCAAGGGGTGGCCCTAGGATCATACCCCCCTGCCCTGCTAGAGCAATCTTTTTAACCCAGTGGGATGTGCTGGGGCAGTATGCCTTTATCCCACTGTAGTGTTGTGTAAATAAAGAATGACAGAACTCTTTTGGTTCCCAATGGACTCCGTAGACCAGTGACGTAGGCGTTGGAGGGTAATGAAGTGAATGCAGGCTTAGAACATGGAGTTCTTGCTTAAACACCGTAGAATAAAGACGTGTGTAACTACTCTCCATGTGTGGCATAGTCATAGGCGAGTGCCGGGCTGGGTAGGATGCTGCAACTGGCGCAGAGTAGGGGATAAGGAACCCATAGGCTGACAGTGCTCTCCCAGAGAGATTGCTGTGGTCCAGCAAACTGCTCCTGCGTACCACATGTGCCACAGTCAAAGTGCAGAATTGACACTGGCACCTGTTTGGTATCAGCGTAGTCCCAGCCTGTGCAAAACTTTCAAGGATAAGGAAAGCTTCATTGAAAATCTACACTTCGGTGGCCGAGAATCAAATGAGAAGGCCGCAAACAGAGGTACCATGCTGCTCCGCAAATTAATGCTATACATGATTATGGAGCGGTAAGGCCAAAGGCGGATGCAATCAGGTTTTGAAAGACAGGTTATAGGGATAATCCAGTGTGAGTTGAGCTATAATCTGATGTGCTCTGAAGCGAAGATTAACCAGGTGTTTACAAAGAGAAATTTAGGCACAAAGTCAATTGATTATCATAACGTTATCTGCTCATCAAATTCAAATACAGAAAAGATTTGTCTACTTAACAAAGCAACTCTAGAGAGTCACCACACCATGGCCTGCTGTTAAGTGGCCCCAGAGGCCAGAAGGGGTGGTGCTTGCGGAGCTCTCCATAAACGAATAGGCCCACCATCAAAGCTGCTATGTGAGTGCTCAGACCAACTCCACAGATCTCCATCAAAATAAAGAGTCCCAATGGAAAGCAAGGGCGAGTCAAAGTTCCTGAAACTGTCACAGTTAACCCTGAAGCCAGCATGTTGCAAAGCTCTAGAAATGGTTTGCATGAGTTAGCTCCCCAAGAAGCGTTAGAGAGACCACTGCTGTCCACCAATGGTTATATTGCTGTGACTTTCTTAAAATTGCCATCACAATTTGAAACTGCCACAAAACACAATATTGGCAATAGATGAACTGCCTGGATAGAGAATTTTGAGGATTTCCCTAAAGCAATAGATGAGATAGATGACAACAAGATTATCAAGTATCTGAGGAACATGGCTGGTGAAGGTGTAAAAGAAGCCATAAACAAGATACCACACAATGATGAAGACAATCAAATCAAAGAAGCCTTGAATGTTACTTGCAATCTAGTGCCAAATGTGGATTACAAACGATACATCTTCAGTCAAGAACACCAGAGAGTAGGGGAAACCATTGATGAATTTGTTGAGAGACTCGATCTCCTCATAAAGAACTGTAAGTTCAATTAATTTAATGATGAGAAAGCTACCCACCTCAGAATTATAGCTACCCACCTCAGAATTATAGATGGATGTCTGTCAGATTCCTTTTGTCGATGAATGCTGAAGGAAATTCTGAGCTTAGAGCAAGACGTCATTGCTGCCCGAGCTGAGGAGTGTGCTAATTGACAAGTGGATGACATGGAGGCCGGAGGTTCCTAGAGTGCATCAGTCATGAATGTGAAAAGTAGGTCATAGCCTAAAGCTGAGGAATGCAAAGTGATTTCTCCACAGAAAAAGAAAATGTGTTTCAGATGTACATTGTTGTTTCCACATGACAGTAGATGTTCTGCCATTCAACAGATTTGCAACGACAGTGGCAAAGCAAACCATCTTGTGATGGAGTGTAAGCCGAAATGAAAAGTGAGTGCATCACAGTGTGAAGACAAAATGGCCGACCAAGCGCTGCATCAACAACATTCGATGCGCTCCCACAACGCCCAGAGGTCACTTCACCTGAGGCAAAATGACACCAGACAAACTTCATTGTTTCCTAAATCATCGTCAAAGAGTTCCTCAGGGTCGGTTTCCCGGAAAAGTGACAATTATAAATGTGCAAAGTCGATTTTTACTTCAGAGAGGCATGCTCATGTAGGACTAGTCGCGTGTGAGAAACACCACAGGCTAAAGACAAATCGTCATTAAAAAGCACCAAAGAATTACAAAAAATGTCTGACGATTACCCTGAAGATAAATGGGTGATCAATACCTTTTATTATTGATAGTGGTGCATCAATAAACATCATGCCTGAGGAGAAATAATGTGAATTGTCTCCATAAGCACAACTTATGCGGTCAAAAACTAAGGAATATACATGGGCTGCATCAACACTTTTAAAAAGTCAAGGTTCCTTTGTAGCCATGATGAAACACAAGAAAACTGTGGTATGAGCACCTATTCATGTACTTCCCAGCACAGCTTCAAGTGCTTATTTTCTCAGTTTCGGCACCGCTGCTGAAATGGGAATGATATCAGTGACCTACAGTATGAGTGCTCATCATGAAGTAGTAAGTCAATCTCCTCCATTATTTCATGGGTTAGGGAAGCTTAAGACAATTAAAGTACAGTTACATATAATTGAGGATGTTCGTCCTGTTGCCTAAAGACACAGGCAAATTGCATTTGAAATTGAAATGTTGAAAGAGAACTTAATCTATTGCTCAAACACAATATCATTGAACACTCGTAGTAGTGCCTAAAAGAGACATTGAAGAAGTGGTGTGCCTTTGCGTTGACATGCGTCATGCCAACAAAGAAATTGAGAGAGAATGACATCCAGGTCCGCTCATTGCTCTTATGATAACTCACTTGATTGAATCAAAGTTTTTCTCTCAACAAGACTTAAACAAAGGCTATCATCAGTTGGAAATTGAAGAAAATTGCAGGTAAATAACAACCTTTTCTACACATATTGGTCTGTTTTGCTATAAGCAACTGAGTTTTGGTGTAACCTCTGCTGCAGGACTTTTCCAAGATGTAATTCGACGAATCATACAACCTGTTGTGAATGCCTTCAACTATAGTGATGACATATTTTTTTTCTGAGCTACTCAGAAAGAGCATGACTAAGTTCTTATTCAGGTATGTTGTTTGCTGAATGATAAAGGGTTAAGTTTGAATGCTGACAAATGTGAATTTCAGAAGACCAGCTAATGTGCGAACACTATCTACTGCTAATCCCCTACAGGACATTTCCATGCTACGTTCATTTCTTGGGATGCCCAGTTACTGTTCTAGATACATACTAGACTTTGCCACACTCAGTGCACCATTACGAGAACTGACAAAAAAGAATGTCATGTTTCATTGGTCATGCGAGGAGAGTTTCAAGAGAATCAAGCAAGTCATCGAGAATGCCACTTTAGTGGCCAACTTTGATCCCACGCTTCATACCGAGGTTGTAGTCGATGCTAGCCCTGTTGGGCTAGGCACAATCCTTGCACAGCACATTGGACATCCAAATGCTCAGAGTAAAAGCTTGTCACAAACTGAACGTGCCTATTCACAACCTGAAAAAGAAAGCCTGGCAGTGGTGTGGGCTTGTGAATATTTCTATGTGTTCTTATATAGGAAACCTTTCACAGTAGTGACCGATCATCAAGCACTATTGACAATATTTGGCAATCCAAAAGCCAAGATTGCTCCTTGTATTAATCGTTGAGGTTTGAGATTGCAAGAATACAATGACACCATTAGTCACCATCCAGGGAAAGATCAAAATCCTGCTGATTATTTTTCAAGAGTGCCCATGCAATGCTCTGGTAACCCATCTAAGACAGTTGAAGCCTACATAAATGTCATTGTAAAATCAAACACACCAGCTGCCATGTCATTAGAACAAGTTGTCACTGCCACAAGCCAAGACAGTGACATGCTGAAGTTGAAAGACATTATTTTTCACCATTCATGGAACCAGCACTCCCAACCTCTCACTAGTGACAGTGTATATTTAAAATTCTGAAATGTCAGAGATGAACTGTCTGTTACTCAGGAAGGCCTCATCTTGCAAGGATTACATATTGTCATTCTGGAGAGTCCACAACAACAAATAATTGAAGTGGCCCATGAGGGACTTCGATGAATAGTTGCCACAAAGAGAGCTCTTCGAGACAGAGTCTGGTTTCCTCATCTCGATGAAAGGGTTGAAAGAGAGTTAAAGTCAGTCTCATTTATGGAACTGTCTCTCATCTCACATTACTAGAGTCATGCATATTTGGGGGTGTTTGCTTATGACTCAGATAAAACACAATTTTGTTTCCCTTTCCAGGGAGCTTGCTGACCAGTACGATCAACGTTTGAGTGACTTTCCATGCCACCTACTGGTTATATAAAAAACATCTCTTTCACTGGTTCACAGCAGTCCAAGTGGATTTTGCACGTCACTTTCTTCAAAAACTTTGGTCCTGATGAAAGCCGCTACATCCCTACGGGGAGTGTTAGGCAGAAACATGTCGACCACTTTAACTCTTGGACAGATTGAATTTCCTTCTGTCTAAGTTTTACCTTTTAATCCTGGCCTATGAATGCCATATTAAAATTGTTCAGCATATCATAGAGTTAGTTTTAGTCACTCACACATCAGTTTCACCTACCTCTCTCCATACTCTGTTCATCAAGAGGTTTAGTATACCTCATTATCTCCATTAAAACATCCCTGAGCTCCTCCCTCTCAGAGAGGGGGTTGTAAAAAGGGATACTCCAGCACCGCAACAACCAACTAGACCCACGGGCCTATTATTGTGTTTTCTGCCCTGGGATCTCCCACACAGGATCAGCTCAAGATGATTTTGACCAGCATAGAAGTCACCAGGACTACCCTGCATGGAACAATTGATATGGTGACTGTAGACTTGGGTCTGCTTTGGGAAGATCAACATAAACTGGCATTAATGGAACTCAAATAGAAACCTCCCTACAGGATCTTCAGCTGAAAACCTTGGAAGTACAAAAGCATGTTAGTAAGCTTAGCAATTGGATCTGTTATCTCGAAGTGAGAACCAAAAATGTCAAAGGACGTACTAGGTGTAAAAACATTTGTATCATTGGTTTTCCTAGAGAGATTGAAGGTCCCAGCACTTTGCAATATATAGAATTCTGTCTGGCTGCCTCAACGATGTCTGAGAGCCCTTATTTGCAATGGAAAGAGCAAACCAGGTTCCTGCATGCTGTCCCCTCCAGGGCATTCCTCGATGCCAACTGTCACCTAGATCCTGAACTATTGGGAAAGAGACAGCATCTTTCAGACCTCCAGTTGTCTGGGCACTATTACTTGGAGGGAAATAAGACAATGCTTTTTCCTGACTACATGCTGGTGTGCATCGATGCCCTCTTTCATGTGAGTGAAATGAAAGCTCAGGAACCTCTGATGGATGAAGCAATACTGATCCACTATGCAATAAAAAAACATGGTCATCCTAATGACAGCACTCCAGGCTAAGATTTGCATCTACATCTTTGCAGGCCCCAAAGGACAGGCTGTCCATAATTGCAGCAGCAACATTGCATCACTACCCAGAGTCTGTTAACACATTGTCTGGGAATGAGACAAAGGATTCGGAAAACATTTCAGCACAATCACACAACAGTACCTTTGAGTTCCATTCAGTCTCGATGCCGCAGACAGCAGAAGACCAACATTGAATAGGCAATTTTAGACTGGAGAGGGGCCTCTCCTTTGTTTATGGGGCCTGATTTAGATCTTGACGGAAGGGTTGCTCCATCACAATGACAACGGAAATCCCCTCCGCCGAAATATAAATCCCATAGGATATACTTGGATTTATATTTTGGCAGACGGGATATCAGTCACCGTTGTGATGGAGTAACCTGTCTGCCAAGATCTAAATCAGGCCCATGGTCACTTAAATGACAGCACCCTGGTATTACTAAACTGCACGTTTTTACCATTAAGTTCCTGGCTCATGGCTGCATACATTTACACAAGTCTGTGCCTAAAAAACATTTGCTGAGTTTTAAACACCCCCTTCCTTTACGAAATGTAACATGTCAGGAAGGAGTGTAGTTGCTTTCTATGTTTGTTTATTCTTTGTGCAGTTCATTGTTCTGTTACTGTCCTGGAGGTAAGGAGTTTGGGTTTTTGTTGAGTGTAGGTTGGAAGACATCATGATCAATTCTTGAAGATGCACCATGCCTTGAAGGCAAAAGAGAATTACAACACAAAGATGGAGGCACCCCCCCTCTTAAATAATACATTACATATCCATTTTTGGCATAACTCCCCTGGATACTAAGGGGGGTTTCAACTGTATGCTTGATGCAGGCTTAGATAGCCCACATCTGCCTGTTTTAAAAGCTCCTCCCTCACATAACACTGAAAGGTTATCACAGTGGTTGGAACATTAATTGAGTGACACCTGGTGGGCCAGGACCCTGGATTCAGAGATTACTTATTTTATTCATCACTACCGAAACAATACATCAGGTTAGACTGTGCACTCTGTGCAGCCTCCCTACAGACTTCTGTTATCCACTCCTATTATTTGGGTAAATCAATATCTAACCACAATCCATCAGAAATAGAGATTAGATGGATCAGGATACACACTTCAATACCAACCAGGTGACTACAGTCTACAGTGTTAGGGGACTGAATTTCAGATGCACAGTGGGTGAAGAAGTTGAGTTATTTATTGAGAACCAAGGGTCAACCTCCTTTTCATTGGTGGAGTGGGAGGCCTTTCCTGGCAGTGAATAGGAGGAGATGTATTCTGGAAATAGATGATAGAGCAAGGGTTATGGGTTCTGGAAGGCTCCCTGATGAATTTAATGAGGAATGCTGTAATTGATGCTGCACATAACAACGCTCTCAAACAGAACACCGTAAAGTATGCATCCATGACAGAAAGGAAAAAGTGTATCAATTACTTGACCTATGCATCTAGAGTACAGGTGTTGTGGGATACGTCAGGCAGGTTGCTAGAGTAGATTACTCGAAACCAAGCAAGAGAGTATTCCTAAAATGGCATAAAAAAGGAAAATCCAAACACCACAGTGTACTCTCACAGGGAGATAAATGTGGCTTCTATGAATGCTACGAAGGAATCTATAGAAGTGTGGAGTCTTTCTCAATGACACATGAGAGGATTTTTTTAAAGAGACTTCCCCAATTACTGAAACTCAGAATAAAGGAACACTGCACGAGCTGGCAATCAGGAAGATGCCTAGCTTGGATGGGCTCTCACTAAGTACATGTCTTTCCTTTTAAATACAGTGCACCCTGCTCATGGGGCTACCTTGGGCCTACCTTAGGGGTACCTTGCATGTAATAAAAGGGAAGGTTTGGGCCTGGCAAGTGGGTAAACTTGCCAGGTCGAACTGGCAGTTTAAAACTGCACACACATACACTGAAGTGGCAGGCCTCAGACATGTTTGCAGGGCCACTAATGTGGGTGGAACAATCAGTGCTACAGGCCCACTAGTAGCATTTGATTTACAGGCCCTTGGCACACTTGGTGCACTGTACTAGGGACTTAGTAGTAAATCAAATACGCCAATCATGGAGAAACCAAATCCCATTACATTACCTCCTGGTCATAGACCTGCTCTCTCCCCCAGCAGCTCCGCTGTTGTGCTGCTGCCACTGACCCCATTCACCCCTGAGCTGGTAGGTGTTTGAGGCCCTCCTCCACCCACAGGCTCCTGCCTGCGTCTCATCCCTGGTGGTCCAGTGGGAGAGTCTTGCACTTCTGCTGGTCCGCTGCTGTCTGTCTCTGAGTTTGTGCCTTTTTTTCTGTCTCAATCTGTCTTTGTTAGTGTCTGGTTATTGTGCCTTTGTGTCTTGTTATTGTGCCTTTTTATCTGTTTTTCTGTCTTCCTGTTGTTTTTGGCCTGTTTGTGTCCTCCGTGCCTGTTTCCTTCCTGCCGCTGCTGCCCCCGCTGCCTCTCCCCTCTGCTGGTTCTTGCTCCCGCCTCACAGCTTCGCTTCCCTCCCCCTTCCCTATTTAATGGTGGCCATTGCACGGGGCTGCGCATCAGACGTGCACAGCAGGCGCGCTGCTGGCACGCCAAAGGCAGGCCCGTCTGCGCCCATCCACGACCTGACTGCGACCAACGCCAGAGACCCTGGTTCTCTGACCGCCCTCCACTATGACGCCACTGCCCTACTTGCACTCAACCGCAGAAGGAACATCAACAGTCAGCTGTCAGCGCTGGCCACCACCCACTGCCACTTCTCCTGCCGACACTGCCGACAGACCTTCACCACCCTCCACACCGCCACGGCTGATGCCCCCACGCCGGACCCCAGCAGCCCCGAAGCCCTGAGATGCATCCTCTCAACGTGCGCTCCATGCACAGACAAACAGTAGAAATCTGGGACCGCCTCAACACCCTCTCGCCAGACGTCACCTTCTTCACGGAAACATGGACCAACCCCACCTCCACCCCTGACATCGCCACCACCATCCCCGACGGATACAAGATCCAGAGGAAGGACCGCTCAAACCGTCCAGGGGGAGGATTTGCCGTCGCACTCAAGAGCGCCCTCCAACTCACCACCTCCAGCACGAGCGACTCCCCGTCCACCACTGAACACCTCCGCTTCCAGATCCAGACTAGCCCCAAAACAACCTTACGAGGCACCCTCGCTCACAGACCTCCCAGACCTCGAACCGCATTCACCACTACCATCGCTGACCTCATCGCGCCCCACGCCATTGCCTCCATGGACTACATACTCATCGGAGACCTCAACTTCCACCTCAACAACCTCAGCGACCCCAACTCCGCCACCCTCCTGGACAATCTCACCAACCTCGGACTGCAACAACTCATCTCCACCCTTACCCACAAGGCAGGACACACCCTCAACCCCATCTTCGCAGGAGGCAACAATGTCCACTTCAGCCACACCACACAACCCATCTGAATGGACCACCACTGAGTTCACTTCCACGTCGAAAAACCCACCGCACCCAAACCAGCACCCCGCCCACCATGAAGGAACTGGAACAAGATCACAGAGGAACACCTCAACTCCACCCTCAATCGCGAGTCCCCCCCACCATGACCGACGCCAACTCCGCAACCAAATAATTTCACAGATGGATCACCAACTGCGCAGACGAGCTTGCCCCCCTCCGCAACCCCGACAGAGAGCGACCTAGAAAGGCCTCCTGGTTCACCACCGACCTTCAAGAAGCCAGATACACCTGCAGACGCCTTGAGAAGAACTGGAGAAACAGCAAAACTTCGGAAGACCACTCCACTTACAAGAACGCCATGACAGAATACCACCAACTCATCAGATCTACAAAGAGGACTTTCATCTGTAACAAAATGCACACCAACACCAGCAATGCCAAAGAACTCTTCAACTTCATCCAGGATTTCACCAAGCCACCCAGCAAAGCCACGGACGTCACACCCTCCCAGAACCTCTGCAACAAACTCAGCTCCTACTTCCACCAGAAAATAAGATCCCCCTACGACAACTTTGACAAACAGACGCAGGACACCGACCCCACTCCGCCCCACCAACTAAATTCAGCCTACCATCTCCTCCTGCACTCCATTCACCACTGAAGACACCGCATCGACCATGAAAGGCATCCACTCAGGAGCCCCCACTGACCCCTGCCCTCCGCACTTCTTCCACAGAGCTGCCACCGCCATCACACCGGAGCTATGACGCACCATCGATGCCTCCCTCAAAACCGGCATTTTCCCCGACAACTGGAAGCATGCGGAAGTCAAGCCCCTCCTCAAGAAGCCCTCAGCTGACCCAATGGACCTCAAGAACTACGACCCATCTCTCTCCTCCCCTTCAATACCAAAGTCACCGAAAAGATCGTCACCTCCCAAATAACGAAATTCATAGAATAGAGCTCCATCCTTGACCCCTCCCAATCCGGAGTCCGCAGCAACCACAGCACTGAGACCGCCCTACTCGCCGCCACAAACGACATCTGGACGCTCCTCGACCAAGGACACACCGCGGCCCTGATCCTGATCGACCTCTCTGCAGCCTTTGACACTGTCTCCCACCACACTCTCACCGCCAGTCTCCACGACGCCGGCATACAGGGGACCGCCCGACTGGCTCCGGTCCTTCCTCAACGGCAGAACCCAAAGAATCAGACTTCCTCCCTTTCTCTCCGAACCCACAGGGATCGGCTGCGGAGTACCCCAAGGATCATCGCTCAGCCCCATGCTTTTCAACATCTGCATGGGCCCCCCCGCTGCCATCGTCAGTCAGCATGGACTCAGCATATTATCCTACGCCGACGACACCCAGCTCATCCTCTCCCTCACCAAGGACCCCCCCACCACCAGGCTCAGCTTCCAGGAAGGAATGAAGTATGTCGCAACCTGGATGAGCAGCAGCTGCCTAAAGCTCAACTCAGAGAAGACAGAAGTCCTCGGACCCTCACCCTCTGCATGGGATAGCACCTGGTGGCCCACTGCCCTCAGCAGCCCTTCCACTCCCACAGACCACGCCTGGAACCTTGGCATAATACTCAACTCCTCCCTCTCCAAGACCCGACAGATCAACGCCGTCGCCTCCAACTGTTTCAACACCCTCTGCGTCCTTTGCAAGGTCTTCAAATGGATCCCCCCCGAATCAAGAACACCCACGCTCTCATAACCAGCAGACTGGACTACGGAAAAGCCCTCTACGCCGGGATCAAAAAATCTCTACTCCGCAAACTCCAGACTATACAGAACACTGCAGCCAGACTTGCCCTCGGCGTCCCCCAACATGAACACATCACCCCACAACTGTGAGACCTACACTGGCTCCCCATCGAGAAAAGAGTTGCCTTCATGATTCTCACCCATGCCTACAAATGCCTCCACAACATCAGTCCCCAATATCTCAATGAAAGAATCACTTTCCACATACCCAAGGGAAACCTCCGATCCGCCGACCTCGCCCTCGCTGAAACCCCGCGCATCCCCAGAGCCAGAACAGGTGGAAGAGCCTTCTCTTACGTCGCAGCAAAGACCTGGAACGAGCTCCCCATCAACATCAGACATGCACCCACTCTGCACATCTTCAGGAAGACCCTCAAGACCTGGCTCTTCGAATGACCGGAGCTGCTCGCTCCCCCCCAGCGCCTTGAGACCCTCACGGGTGAGTAGCGCCCTTCACAATTCCCTGATTGAGACAAGGAGCACTTACACTTCAGCACTGGTCAGCAGTGGTAAAGTGCCCAGAGTCCTAAAGCCTGCAAAAACTAATTCCAGCACACAGTCAGAAACAGGAGGTCAGAAGCAAAAAGACAAGGGAAACCATGCCAAAAGATGCCAGGTCAAATAATAAACAACATCACTCCCTTCTTTAGTTATAAGAACATTTCGCTGGCACTGAGAGGTCACCACATGTCGGAATTGCACACATTTTACTCAAGAATCGCAATGCTTCAATAAAAATAGAAACGTCATGTTGGGTATTTCTTGTGTATCTCTTTCGGTATGCATGAGTGACCAAACAAAAAGGTTCTAGATCGGTCACCATGATTTCCTTGGAGAGTCAGGGCTGTCATGTCTGAGTTTCATATTCCACCTGTTATCTTTCCTGGTTAGGGGTGCAGATGTTGCACTGTGAGCTAGCTGGATTAAGGCCAACATATCCTGATTGTGTGCGGTCTTGCACAGTTTGTTTTCCAACAAACGGACAGTTTTTATTGAGAAAGTATAAGCTGTACGACACTACATCCATGACCAAAGTCCCTGCCCCCTACAGACTGGCGGGGCCTTAGCGGTCTTCCGACTGCCCTATTCCAACTAGGGCGGTTGGGCCACTCTGTGACCACCGCAACAGCCTGTGATCAGAGATCCCTGGCGGTGGCGTGATGGTCTTGAGGACGCAATATGCTTGGCGGGACTTCCATGGTCGCGCCAAGCATATTAGGAGTTTTCTCTCCGCTATGGTTTTCATGGCGGTTCCACCTCCATGAAAACCATGGCAGAGAGGAAACAAAGGGGGCTGTTGCCTCTGTGCCTGGGAATGCATGCAAGGGGGCACAAGTTGTGCCCCCCTGTGTGAATGCACCCCAGTACCTGCACGGCATGGAATGCAGCAGTCCATGCCATGCAGGTACTGATTTTGACGTTCCCATTGCGGTGCCTATTTCATAGGCACCGCCATAGGAACACCAAAGAACTGCCCACCGGACAGGGGGAAAACTCCTTATCTGGTGGGCAGTTCAACCATGGGTTTGGCGGTGCGGGAGCGGGCGGTCCTGCTTCCGCACCTCCAAACTCGTAATCAGGTCCTTTGTCGTCTTCCGCTTTTAGGATCAATGGTGATTTCTGAAGACTCCATGAAAAAAATCCTGTACACTGATTTTCTTTAAAAATTCTGCCAGTTCGCATCTTAATTTTAATTTGAAAGTTCGATTAGTGCGGTCATATTCTAAACATTTATTCAGAACATTTATTTGTTTGTTATTTGATTGAATGTCAAGTGTCAAGTGGAGGGAAATTCACAGCTAAATCAACATATTGCTGGTCCCTGCTTGGCTCTCTCATTTTGCTTCTGGTGACTATCCCTCCACTGTCTTCCCAATGGACTTTTCGATCTCCTCTTCTTCCTCTCCAACAACCTCTTCTGAAAAAAAGGCAATTGCTTGTATCTGAAGGCCTCGTGGAGGGGGTGCATCATATGGATTGGGCCAATAATACATTGGGGGTGGTATTTGTTAGCCTTACTTAGCTAGTAGGTATAGCACCACTACTAGGTGCTATGTCTACTGGCTAAATAAGCTTGCATGCTTTATATCTTTCCCACTAAAGTTTATGGACTTGTAGGGATAGGACTGAATATGGACAAAGATTACAGGTTTATTATTGGTCCTGTTACGGTTGCCCAGGAACCTCATGCCAAGGACTAGAGCTTAAAGGCTGTCAATGGTTTGCAAAATGTCAAAAGTGTCAAAATGGTGGTAGAAAAGGACCCTAAGATGCATTAGGGCATACTAGCCCATCTTTAGAACAGCACATGAATACAATCTAGCTTATTCCCTGGTAAAGCCTGAAGTTCCTTCTCGTGAAATTATGTAATCTTGCAAGAACTGACGGACATCTTGGGCACATCTGGCTATAAAAGCCACACCAGCCAATGACCCATTGCCTGGTATTTATATATTCACCTGAAGGAGAGTCAGCACATTCAGCTCTCCAGGAAACCGGCATCCAACGCATCTTGGGGCCCGGTGATGACTTCCACTTCACAGTCCTCTTTATGGGAACCTGGTTCTCTGTTGCATCACTGAAAGATAAAAAAAAAGAGAAGGAAAGCCAACTACTGGATAAAGAGAAAGAACAAAAGAATAAAAGTAATACACACGCGTTGGGGAGAGGAGTTGGCCTAACGGCTAGGGCGGTTGACCTCGAAGCTGGGGAACTGGGTTTGAGTATCGGCAAGGATGCTGAACATCCTGTGATTCTGGGCAAATCACTTAATCTCCCCGTGCCTAACAAAAATGAATGTGTCCTCATGTAACGCAACTGGTGCTCATGTAAAGCGCTCTGATACCCGATACCCTTTGGTCAAGTTCGCGCTATATAAAACTCTGTAAAAAACAAAAAATAAAACATGCGTGCAGAGCTAAACAAAGAAGGAGTTCTTATTGTCCTTTGGTGTAGATCCAAGGGAGGACCCCTTCCTTCAGTAAACTGAGCAAGTCCTAGATGTGAGCTTCAGATTTACCAACAATCATGGTAGGGTATCTTGTGAAAATACATTCTATGAGAAGCAGGGCATGAGGGGGGCTTAAGGGTCAGTGCATTAGGAGTACTTAAACACAATTGTGTTTAAACTAACCAACATTTTGTAGGAACTTCAAAACAGAGACAAGAGAACAAGTGTGCATGTTTTTGTCTGTGTGTATGTGAAAATCAAAGGTGAAATCCAACAGACACCTCACCATACCCAATTCAAAGAACTTGTAGACAATTATTTGCTACATAATACATTTTTAGTGGGGTACAACACTCCAAACACCTCCCTGAGACTACACCACTGCCTACACCCTTCCACCGCACCTCCTAGAAAGAATTTATGTTGGAAAGAGGAAATGGGGCTGTAAGCTGTGGCTGACTAATATTTGGTACAGGGAAGTAGTGTATAGGGCTTGAAAAGGATTAAAGTGCATATTGATCTTGTCTTTCCAGTCACACAGCAATCACCACAGAAACTGATAGTGAGTGACTGAATCACACCTAGTGATGGAGAAACTCCTCATGGAACCCAACTCGATTGTGGAAGATACATTAAGAAGGTGACATTCTCAATTCAATTCAATTTAGTCTTTATTTCGATCATTCTGATCATAAAAGACACACAGAATATTTACAATGACATAAATAATCTTAGGTAAAAACATAATTTCTAAAATAGTAAGACATAATACATCATAACAGTTGGTAATAACAGAGAAGTATAATAACATGATAAAACAATCGATTAAAAGAGCACATGATTCAATATAAGAATTATATCTTCATAGTATGCTGTACTTGCACCAAGAGTAATTTGACATTTCATTTCATTCGTGCATCGTACTTAAAGAAGCCCAATACAGACTACAAAATACAGGTAAATATCAAGGCATCATACAATGGATTAGAACTAATCAATAGCAGCTGTTACTTTTAAAAAATTGGACCGTATTCTCCAAAACCAGCGTAAAAATGTTGCTAGGGCTATCACAATGGGCTCTTGTGTGCTGGTCTTCAATAGTCTTAGAGCAGTAGCACACGACCTAGTACCCAAGTTAGAGCAAATTGGTTTTAGCCATTTGCTCCGTGGAGAGTTATAGGCCGGGCATACAAATAGGATATGTGGTAACGTTTCATCCTGGCCCTGACAAAATACACATTTACTATCTGAGATCTTTTTCCATTTGGCAGTAAAGGATTTAATTGGTAGAGTGCCCACTCGAAACTGGTAAAAAAGTTTCCTATCGCCAGGCTTAGTAATAAAGTCCCAAAAGTTTTCAAACATAGGCTCTGGCTTGTGTTCCCAAAAAGTACTGGTCAGCAAATGGCTTCTAGTGGTTCGCATATTATTTTCTTTAATCATGGTCCAATAGGCCTCTTTAAAAGCTTTTTTGGAGGGAAACGTGTTACCAGCCGGATCTTCCCATGGGAGGTGACATTCTATCTCTCTCTCTCTCTCTCTCTCTCTCTCTCTCTCTCTCTCTCTCTCTCTCTCTCTCTCTCTCTCTCTCTCTCTCTCTCTCTCTCTCTCTCTCTCTGTCCCATTCCCCTTTCCCTTGTGGGGTTGTCTTGAATTTCAAATGTCTTTAGGTAACAGAACTGAGGCAGTCTTGTGGAGGAGTTGGGAACCATCTGGCCTACCTCGTCTCCACAGGATTGCAGGCCTAAGTAAGGATAGTTTCCAGTGCCTTAACAGTTTAAAAGCTAAGGACCACTAGAGGCCAAGGAATAGGCTAAAACATGTCAACCATCATGAAGATACATGGACAATAATACAGGGACACTAAAAATGAAGAGAAACCGTGGTGGCCATTGGGTATTCTTATGTACATATTAAAATAAACCCAGTTAGGATATTATCCAAAGTATTCCCTCTAATGGGATTACGCCAATCAGGATTTATTGGGACCAGGATAAGACTCAAGGAAGAAACATGCAACCACTAATTCAGAGGGTGAAGGTCTTAGATAACAAGAACGCTTTCCACATGCGGGTACCATTTCCCCAACATTTGGATTCCTTCTCGGTTACAGGATACTTGTTGTGCATTTGATGTATTAAAGGAAGTAGTAACTTTGATCCTGACCTTCACCCACTCTACCCTCTCTCTCAAATCCGGGCTTGAAGAGTAGCTACCAACATCGCCAAAATGAGTCAGTTTTCAAGGTGACAACTTTATGTCTTCACATTGCATTTTAGGCCTATCATATCAAGGTTGATAGGCTCAGTCACAAATGTGTGGTAAAGTTAATTTGGGAGAAGATTGGGAATGCTGGACGTTAGTAATTTGTAGATCGGTGCTGATTCTGTAACTTTCCCTCTCAGAAATGTGAGGAAAAATGTGATTATAGGCACTATTTGAGGTTGGCAGGTCATTTGTGTAAGAAGACATAGTGGGACCGACACATTGCACACCACACTGCACTCTCCTGATGTCTAGTTTTCAAAACTGCCTGGGTTTAGTAGGTTTTCCTTGGTGGGGGCTGAGGTTAGGCCCTAGTACCACAGCCCCTCACATTGGTAAAATAGGTGAATTTTCAAGTCAAACATTTTGATATCTCCATGATGCATTATAGGGTCTTTTCTCTCATGGGTGATAATCCCAGCCACACCAGTGGGCAACCGGTTTTATCTGGTATGCTGGAATACAGAGAAGCAGAATATGTATTATTATCAATTGAATTTCTTTTTTTCAGTTTTTGGCTTTGGAATGTAAGCCAGTGTGCAAAATGCCCTCTAAGCACATAATAGTATGGTTAACCCTAAAGATAGAGTTGTACAAAATACCACCATTCCTAAACATACACTAAGGACTTGTGTTTAACTTGTGTGACTCAAGTCATTGCAAGGCAATACAAGTCCTTAACTGGGGTTTACAAAGCCACGCAAAGGGCAATTTGTGCTGTCTTGCGTGACTTTGTAATGAAATGTAACACAACACAGCAGCTTGCTCTGCCTTGCAATACATTTCATTATGGTAGGCATTCCATGGGTGGATCATGGGCATTCCCAACCATACAACCAAAGACAAAATCCCAGGTTTTCAAACACTGGTAAACTTGGGATTGAGCCAAAATGGTGTGCCTACCGCAGAGAGGCTTTACAAGGAGAAATATCTTTATTTCTCCTTGTTATTTCCCTTTTCCACATTTGCTGCATTCTGCAGCACACATAGGAAGAGGAAATTGCCTCTAAATATTGTTTTTGGTTCAGGAATGTATCCCTTTCAGCAAAAAACAACCCTGTCCGTAAAAGAGGCACCCTTGTGCTATGATGCAAGGATGCCTGCGTTGGTGCTAGGCAGCACACAGAGCAAGGAGAGAGCAGAAATTATGCATATCTTTGTAAATAGTGAGCATGTCTGCTCTCTCCCTTTCATGCAATGCAGAGCAGCAAGTTCCCTTGCTGAGCTGTTTTGCGTGAAATAATAGTATGCCCCTCAGCATCTTTGGCACATTTAAAAAATGCATAGGTTCCCTTTATACCCATTTTTCTTTCATTTGATTTTACCAAGCATGAATTGCGTCATGCTTGTTACCCAATGAAATACAATAAGTGTTGGCTAAGTTGTTGGCTCTGGGTGTAGCCTGTTTTTAGATATTTTTAGAAAAAGACATACACTTTCTTGCACAGCACTTTTTCCCATTTTTCCAAAACCATACAATGTGTTGATATAGTTTGGCTATTTTCTTGGGGGCACATGCATCAAGCTAGGCAATTGCGATTCCTTAATAGCTATTATTAAGGAATTGCTATTAAGGAATCGCAATTCCTTATGCATGTAGAAATCGCTTAATGAATAGCGATTCCTAATCATTCCTTAATTGCTACTCGCAAATTGCGAGTCGCAATTAAGGAATACTACCCATTCATTCCTATGGGCCAGGAGGCCCATAGGAATGAATGGGAAGATATTCACTATTAGCGATTCGCTATTAAAGAATGGCTAATAGTGGGAGCTATTTCAAGGGTGCCAGGGTGTCAAAAGGACACCCTGTTGCACCCTGAAATCTGCATATGAGTACATCTTGCACACACACATGCCCCAAGGGCATGTGTGTGTGTAAATGGAAGTTTGAAAAATGAACTTTAGTGCATTTTTCACAGTTTTTGCAAATTACCATGCAGTTTAACTTCATGGTAATTTGCTCCCCTATTAGCGAAATCGCAAATTTTTAACCTTGATGCATTGCATTTAAGGAATCTCAATTTGTGATTCCTTAAATCCAATTGCAATTTAAGGAATAGCAATTTTGCGATTCCTTAAATTGCATTTCTGCATTTGGGATGATGCATCCCAAATGCAGAAATACTGGTCGCAAACGGGCAGATTCTCAGAATCTGCCCGTTTGCAACTCAATATTTCGGTTGATGCATGTGCCAGTTGGTTCCTTAGAGGAATCCACAACCCATGGGTATCTTTAGAATCCCCAACATGTGGGAAAAAGAGCGTAAATTTTGCCTGAATATCTTATGGGTAAAAACGTTATGGAGTTTTAAGTAAGAAGAGCTCCAAATATCAAAACAGTGCTCAGCACTGCTGCAGGAAAATTATCAAAAGCTAAACACTTTCTTCTTCGTTAAGTTTCTCCATCTAACTCCCACTCAAAGATTTGTCTTTTAAAAAACACTAGGGGCATATCATCAAGCCCCGCAGATAAAATTATCGCCGCTTTAGCGTCCGTTTTCTGACGGAAAGCGGCGATAATTTTATCTCCTAATAAGCAAGGTCACGCTATCGCGTGAATCCTTGCATTATCGCCTTTCCTCCAACGCCCATCTTTGCATCTCTAATGAGATGCAAAGTGGAGCGTTCGTGCTAAAATAACTGGAGAAATGTCGCTAACCGACATTTCTCCAATTATCAAGCTGCACGCAAACAAGCAGAGCGATAAGAAAAGTAGCGATAACCACAGTTATCGCTACTTTCCTTACGCCTGCTTCAAGACTGACTTAGCCATGATATCCTATGTAAGGTGGATATCATGGCTAAGTATGTCTTGCTATCGCCAAACCTTGTGCCATTATCGCTGTATTTCCAGCGATAATCGCACAATTGGCAGCTTGCGCTCTGAATCTTATCGCTTTGGAGATAAGCGTTGCTGATAGCACGCTATCTCCGTGATAAAATTCAGAGTTGGCCGGCGATAATTATCCTCGCACTAAGAGCGCTGAGCGATAATTATCACATGGCCTTGATGATATGCCCCATTAGTTCCTCCAATATCAAAACAAGAAAAAGCATTCAAACACTGAAAATGTCTCAAACGTACAATATGCAAGTCCTAGGTGAAGAAAAGGAGGGCCCCATATTGTGCAGCATATTTGGAAGCATATCCGGGCACACAAAATGTATAAGGACATATGATAAATCCAAGCAAGAGACACCCATTTGCAAACTGACAGTGATAAGAGTCACACTCTCAAATTCTTTGCATCATTTACTTACACAGTAGGATTGACAGAGACTCCATTTGACATAGATAATGAACACAAGTCTTCAAAACAAGAAAGCATATTCACATAAACACGAGAGATGTTTTTTCTATAGTTCGCCCCACATATGTATGTCTTTACCTCTACCCAGCTCATCCTCTCCCTCACGAAGGACCCCGAAACCACCAGACTCAGCTTCCAGGAAGGAATGAAAGCCGTCGCAGCTTGGATGAGCAGAAGCTGTCTGAAGCTCAACTCTGAGAAGACAGAAGTCCTCGTCCTTGGACCCACCCCCTCAGCTTGGGACAACACCTGGTGGCCCACTGCCCTCGGCAACCCCTCCACCCCCTCGGACCACACCCGGAACCTAGGCATCATACTTGATTCCTCCCTCACCATGACTCGCCAGGTCAACACCGTCGCCTCCACCTGCTTCAACACCCTCCACATCCTTTGCAGGACCTTCAAATGCATCCCCCCCGAATCAAGGAAGACTGTCACCCACGCACTCATAACAAGCAGACTGGACTTCGGAAATGCCCTCTATGCTGGAATCAACAAAGCCCTGCTACGCAAACTCCAGACCATCCAGAACACCGTGGCCAGACTCGTCCTCGGCATCCCACGACATGAGCACATCACCCAAAACCTACGAGACCTCCACTGGCTCCCTGTCGAGAAGAGAGTAACCTTCAAGCTACTCACCCATGTCTACAAATCCCTCTATAACACCAGACCCAAATACCTCAACGAAAGAGTCTCCTCCCGTGTACTCAAATGAAACCTCCGCTCCACCGACCTCGCCCTAGCAGAAACCCCGCGCATCCGCAGAACCAGAGCGGGTGGAGGATCCTTCTCCTACATCGCAGCCAAGGCCTGGAACGAGCTCCAAGTCAACATCAGACGCTCCCCTACTCTGCACACCTTCAGGAAGTGCCTCAAGACCTGGCTTTTTGGCTGACTCGGAGCTGCCCCGCCCCCAGCACCTTGAGACCCTCTCGAGTGAGTAGCGCATTTTAAAATCCCCTGATTGATTGACTGATTGATTGTATGCCTTTGCAACGTGGTTTCTACTACAAACCAACCAGTACAATGCACGTCTTTACCACACAATCCACTATCACAAACATATATAGGGGTATAATAAAAGTATCTTTTCTACGCATACCATTACCGTGCATACCATTACAACGCTTCATTTAAATATATATAAATCTGTAGTTTAATTACATAAAAAAATGTATACAATTTATTTTATAACTGAAAAGTATGAAATGAGGCAGCACAGTAGAATTTCTCAAAACATATTTTACATTTAAACATTAACATTAAATCGTGTCGCAATACACCTACAACTTTAATAAATGCATTTCCAATTATCCCGTTTCTACAGTAGTCCTGCCTTTATTTTAACCGTATCTGAGCAGCTTGTCTTTAATTAAATTGGCTGTCTTTCTATGTGAGGAAGGTGAAATAACAATATTTCTCAGCAAACGAGATAAATATACATTCTGTCAGATTTAAATCCAAGTTAAAAAATGCATTCCAATGCATGCTTTATTTTGAATTATGGAATTCCATTCAAAAAGGTAATTATTCAGCCATCCACCATTTTGTGCTCCGTGGTACACTGACTTTGCTCGTGACCACACTCTTGAAAGAGATGAGGAGACCAACAACATTTTGCTCTTCACAGGCTGCCATCTATCTGTACGAGTAGGTACAACGTTTACAAGCACCTTCAGTATTAACCAGCTGAGTCCCATTAACATATTTTAATGTAATTTTAAAAGTCACAGATTAATTCCAGATTATCTCCACACTTTATTTCAGATACAATAACTGGAGTTCTAATATTATAAGTCAATATAAAAAAATATAGAGAATTTTAGTCTAGAATTCATCAGGACTTATAAATAATTGTATTTATTCATAAAAGATAACTTTGTTGGATATGGTTTTTAGTATATGACTATTCTACCTCTGCCGGGTACTTACCTCAGGAAAGGTGCTGTAAAGTGGTTGGGTGGCAAAATTACAATTCTAACTCTGACGGGCACTTACCTCAGGGAGGGTGTGGGATGTGGCTGGGGGAAAAATTACTATCCTAACTCCACTGAATACTTACCTCAGGGAAGTTGCTGGACACTGGCTGGGGGCAAAATCACTATTCTAACTCTGCTGGGTACTTACTTTAGTGTAGGTGGTGGACAGTGGCTAGGGGGAGAAATCAGTAAAGTTACATACTTTTTTATCTATTCCACAGACCTTATATTCTCTTCAAAGAATTTGAAAAACTACAAAGAAATCAGGTAAAAAACTCCAAAACACACCTAGTGCATAAAAAGACAATAACACTTTCAGGTAAATAATGTTTTAAAAAACTAAGAATAACCCAATGTAACAATTTTCTTTCTACAGGCAACAAAGAATAATACTAAAATATCTCTTGTTATTTACAGTAGTAATAACAATGTATTTTTACCATCAATAAACAGTTTCAAATAACCATTCAAAACCACTTTTCCCTTGCAGGATTTTGCTCACAATAAAAAAAACTCTAGCATTTCAATTCACAAAAAATACTATTTTGTTTTAAAATATTTTACAGATCATGCAACAAAACAAGTTGTCCACCAAGCCATCTGCCAGATAACCCAAACAGCAATACATCACATTGCCAGAAACCAGAGTTCTAAATATTTAAAACCCTCTCAGGTAAAAAAAACATTTTAAAACAGATAATTTTTTAACTCTAAGCATCCTTTCCACTGGTAGACAGTGTAACGTGATTTTCACAGAAGTTCAAGCAGAATAAAACATGTATTTTTCCAAAGGCAAAAGTGTCTCAACAAAACATATAAAACGTATTCTCCTTTACAGATGCATTTTAAACAAAACATAGTTAAACACATTATTTCAACATAACATTAAATAAACATTTATTTTCTCTTGTTTTTCTACACATAACCCTAAAACATCTTCAAACAAACAAGCATGCTATGTACTGTCCCGGAGAGGCAATAGGTTACTCAAGTATGCTGGCTACCTTTATTGTAAGGAGAGGTTAACTGAGCCCAGGAGTAAATGGAGGTGCGTAGAGTGTTTTTCATCCTATCCCAAAGGCAGAGCTGTTTCTTTTGGTGATACTGTAGAAAGGACCACAGAGCAGAACCACTTTACCTCTGCAATAGAGATTGAAGTGTGTGAGAATGTACACAAATCAAAATCCTTGCACGCACCTCCAATGACCCCCGTGGCTCAGTTTTGATGGAGGTATCCCAAAACCTTCCCATTCATGTATCTAGTAGAATGCCCAAAATAACCAGTCTGAGGAAAATGGTACATAGGCAAAAACAGGCAAGTAATCCCCAACATGTAACCCCTCCAACCTATTCTGAGAATAACATTCCCCCTGCACTAAGTTTCTTTCACTAGTGAACCTTTCCTTTTGAATGACCACGAAAACCCTACTAATGTTTAGCACAGCCCAAAACCTGGTAACCCTTGAGAATAGTGAAAATTTGGATGATGGATCGGACTTTTAAGTCCACACCCCATCCATTCACCCAAATATACACTATTAATGCTAACATAAATGACACAACGTTTCTTTTAGCTTACAGCTTACTCCCTGACAAGCAATTCTCAACCTAAACTGAAACCAAAACAATGAATAAAAGTCTTAGGAAAGTAATAATTGATTTTGAACTAATAATGATTAATACTATTAACAAAATGTACCCTGACAATCAAATTCAAGGATGTTTTTTTCACTTTTCCCATGGATATTGGTGAAAAATTAAAAAATACATTCTTAGTTGAGGATTACACATCAAACAGTAAACTGCAGTCTGAGTTAAAAAAACTAACAGTGTTGTGCTTTGTACCACCTGGGTGTAGATGAGTTCTATGCATTAAATACTGAATCTGGCTAGTTTACCAAAAATGAGGGAAAGTTGGCCCCACTGCTAAATTACTTTGAAAACACATGGATTGGCCATCTAAGCAGGTCAGAAGCCAAGGTTTCCCATTGACTGGTGGAACTGTTACTCAACCTGCTTAGAGGGTGGTACAAAGACAAACAATTCCATAGAGGGATGGCACAATTCCTTCAACAAATATATTGGCAGACCTCACCCAAACCTTTACCATTTCTTGGGAAATTTTGAAGAAATAACAACATTTCCAAGAAGTGAGAATACAACAATCATTGTCAGGTGTCCTGAACCCTTTTATTTCCTAAAAAAGTAAAGAGTTGTCTGAGAGACTATTGGCTAGAAAACATAAATTTTCATAAATGGGGCTTCAGACTACCTGGACATTTCTGTGTAGATCCTACACTTCTAACACACACTAACAACCTGTGAAATTACTTTCCTGTCTTGCCTACACATTCAAATCAAATTGGCATTTTTTAAATTATGTTTTTGTAAATTAAAGTACTTTTGTAGTTTCTATCTGTAGTTGTCTTCTCTCTTCGACTCTTGAGGCCCGTTTATGAAGTCGGGCAGATCGCCATGACTGACGGGATCCGTTCAACATCTGAGTCTCTGGTCTGACCGCTGCATAATGATGCCATCGGTGGGAGTGCAGCAGGGACATATCGACGCAACCGACAGGCTCGAGGAGCCTGTTGGAGCATAATCCCTCCAATGGAAGCGATGCCTGCGGAGGCACCGCTATAGGGATTACGATGCCACTCTTCCCTCTGCCTTTACAGCCATGTAAAGGCAGATGGAATGGGACTTAAGGGGCCCCTAGCAGGGCCCCCGCCCCCCATGGGCCTCTGCGATGCCCCCAAACATCCATGCACCGAGTGCCAGGCACCACATGGTACCTGGCACACTGTGCATGGATGTTTGAGGACTGCCCTTTTCCACTGGGGCTTGTGGGCCACAGCACAAGCCACAATGGAAAAGAGCAGTTTTTCGACCGCCTGCTTGGCGATCACTTTGTAATTGGGCAGGTGGAACCGCCGAGATATAGTCGGTCGGACACCTGCACAAGGTGATGGCGGTCCGACCACCATTGTAATGAGGGCCTAGTTGACTTTTTCAAAACTCCTGTCACCAAGAGGCTTCAGTACTCCAATAATCCAAACAGGGAAACCAACATCCAAAGAAAAGAGCAGCCCCCAAAAAATCCCTTTCCGAAAAACAATTCATCTTGGACAGTAAAAAAATTAAATCCATTCTCCAAAATTAAATTCCATGAAAAAAATCAAGTAATAATTCATCCACATTGAAAAACAGCAGTCCCAAAAGTCTAAATCCCAAAGGAAAAAAATGTTTTAAAAAATTCACAAAAAAAGAAAATCTAACCATCCAAATTGGAATCCCGTGAATAAAATCCAATAGTAATCCACTCATGAATCCCAAGTTTCTCCAGCAACAATGTGGTCTCTGCCTGGAAAAATCATCAAATTGTAAAAAAAAAAAAACATGATGCCAACATTTTAAAATGCTGCTTTTTTAAAAATAGGTTAAAAAAGTAATAATCATTGGTTTTTTTAAAAACGTTTTTTAAACCTAGTTTGGAAAAGAAACAACCATCCCGGCACGGGCATATGAATGCAACCTGCATGGAAATGTAAAAGTGGTAAAAATAGCAAAAACATACATTTGAATACTGTCTACCATCTAACTATCTCGCCCCTCTTTTTATATGAAGGTTAGCCACCTATATGTTAAAAAAAAGTAAAGTAAAGTGTTCTTACTTGACCGCAGCTCTTCCTTGCTTCTGATCTTGACTGCGACACTATGCCGACATAGACACAACTGCGAATGTCAAGCCTGAAAGTAAAAAGCTAAAAAGAACAATTTTGTCCACTGAAACCAATTGAAAACCGTGGGAAAATACATAAAAAAATTCTAAAAAAAATATGTTTTTCATTGTTAATAAAATATTTTATATTTTTGTGAAATAATTTAATATTTTTACTATTTAACAAAACAAATCATATTTCCAAACTATTTAATAATACATATTTTAAACAAAATATATGGTGTGATTTATTGTCTCTTATATTATAATTATTAAATGTGTTTTTTATGTCTAAAAATATATTTATTTGGTTCTTTGTTTTTAAAATATTTTTGGAAATTTACAGATTAGCAGCACCATGTTTTAATAGATTTCAAAATATTAAAATTGCTTTTGTTACTGCACTCAAGTATGAATTAATGTCAATATTAAATATCATATATTTAAATCTTTAAATATCAATTTGCAAGTAATAAAATGAATACCTGAGTGTTAATACACTTTCCCACCCAATACCCCTATGTCTCCTGCATCCCATCCCTAAAGGTGTGTGTTATAGTAGTTAAAATATTTGAACTAATGAATTTGAATGTTAAATACCATATACTTAAACTTTATATATTAAATCTCTGGTATTAACTTTAATACCTGAGTAGTATTACACTTTCCCACTTAGTACCCCTTGCATACTGTCCTACAGGTGTGTGTTACAGTAATTAAACTATATATATTTAAATCTCCAAATATTAATTCTCAGGTTTTAAAATTAATATCTGAGCATTATTACACTTCCCCACCCAATACCCCTTTATCCCATTCATCCCGTCCATTAAGGTGTGTGCTACAGTAATTAACGGGGTCATTATGATGGGGGGTGGACCGCCACCGACAGGCCATTGACAGTGGTCCACCCGACATACAGGGCATCAGTCCAACTGCCAGATTACAATACCGGCGGTTGGAGCGCAGAGGTCAGAGGTAGGGTAGCCGCTTCCGACAGGATCCAAGATCCCGTCTGAGCGGCAGTTGGACACCTATCCCTACAATGGAGGTGGTTCCTGCGCAGGCACTGCCATAGGGATTAAGATGTCCCTTTCCAACTGCCTTTTCATGGCAGTCCCACCGCCTTGAAAAAGGAGACGGAAATGGACTTTGGGGGCCCTAAGCAGGGCACCCATCCCCGTGGGCCACTGCTAAGTGGCCTGGGGAGCACATGTAGTGCCCCCCCCACACATCCATGCACTGTGTGCCAGGCGCCACATGGCGACTGGCACACGGTGCATGGATGTGCACAAAGTGCCTTTTTCTACTGCGGCTTGTGCTGCTGCCCTTTTCCTCGGCCGCAGCAAAAGCCGCAGTAGAAAAAGGCACGTTAGGACCACCTGCATGCAAGTAGTATCCTAATGGGGCGGGTAGGACTGCCGACTCAATTGTCGGATAGTCTCCTGCCTGAAACGATGGTGATCAGAGGTCAGCGGTCTGACCGACCACCATCATAATAAGGCCCTTAAATATTTTGAATACTTAAAGTAAGAATTAAATGCTATATATTTAAATCTTTTCTTATTAATTCTCAGGTATTAGAATGAATACCTAAGTATTAATACACTTCCCCACCCAATACCCCTATATCCCCTGCATCCCATCCCTAAAGGTGTGTGTTACAGTAAATAAAATATTTAACATAATTAATGAAAAAATGAAATACCATATATTTATTTTGTCAAGATTAAGTCTCAGGTATTTAAATTAATACCTGAGTACTAATACACGTCTCCACTATTTCCTTTGGATCCTGTGTCTAAAGGTGTGTGTTAAAGTATTTAATTTGTTTAAATTATTATATTATTTTTATTTAATTAAAAAGAATTATAACTACACCTTACCATTAAAATTAATTTATAAAATACATATTAAAATTGTATAAATTACTTTACCTACATATATACTTACCTCCATACTTACCTAATACCTAAAATATTAATTTGTGTTAAAGGCAGGCGTAGTAAGTGTAGAAACCTATAATGCATGGTATTGCCATGCATGGTACTGATATTTGTGGCAAAGACTTATGCATGGTAGTGATATGTGTGGAAAAGAGTTATGCGTGGTAAAAGGGGTCGATTCCGATTCGGGCCGGAAAAAGCACCGACAGACTCGGATCCGGAAAAAATACCGACCGACACGTACCCGTGGCGCCCGACACGCCAAGTACGATGCAAGGCGCGAAAAATCCAACCGACACGTACCGAAACCAAGTCGACCGACCGAGCCGCACGGAAAACAGCAATCCGGCCGGAAAAACACGCGAATCCAACCGACCGACACGCACCCGGAACAAATCCGACCGAAACGTACACGCTAACTCCAAACCGCAAAGTACGATGCAAGGCGCGAAAACCACGAGCGAGTCGGACGGAGGACAAGCCGTACGACCGACACGCTTACAAAACCGAGCCGAAGCAACACAATACACCGTGACCGACGCGTACGCAGGATAGAAAACTGCACAAACACAGCGTGAACGAAACGGAGAACACCGTACGAGACCAATGCAGGGTCCGACTCGGTCACAAGAACGTTTCCAACATACACAAACAGCACAAAGGAAAAATCACCCAAAAAAGGCCAAACAAGCAATTACCAAGCCAATAAATACTGGGGGGTGGGGACAGAGAACAAAGACACACCCACAACTCCACCTATATAAAGGACACAAATCACTACCATGAGCCTTTGCAAATGCCATTCCACTGCCAGCACCCAAGAGAAAGCAACGACACACCCACAGCTCATCCCTCACACAAGCCACACACCATCAGCACACCAACAAATACCTACCTCACATACACCCAGCAAAACACACACTCACACACCCTCACCTGCACACCAACACACACATCACTCACCATCACCACCCATCACCATGCCCCCCAAGAAGAATCACAAGTTCCTAGATTGTGAATTGGAAGTCCTGGTAGACGAGATCCTCAGGGTAGAGCCACAGCTGTTTGGCACATTGGTCCAACAGACCCCATGTCGCAGAAAACCAAGATGTGGGAGAGGATCATCAACAGGGTGAACGCCCAATCACCATGTCGGCGCACAAAGACCGACATCCAGAACAGGTGGTATGACGTGCGCAGGAGGGTACGGAAACTGCTGAAGCAAGACTACATCAACAGCCAACACACCGGCAGTGGCCCTCCTGCCAAGCCAATATACCTCAGGCCCTGGGAGGAGAAGGTGCGAGCCATCCTTCCGCCAGTGAGCATATATGGACTAGAGGACATCCCAGAGCCTGGTGAGTACACAACAAATGTACACAATATACTGCCACAAAACACACACACATCACTGTCAAGGGAGAGTCAAACCATGCACTCATAGCAATCACACAGCAACCAGAACAGAATCATCCCAAAATGTGTATGTCAGTCAGAGAAACACAACACATGCCATCAAAAAGTCACATCCAACTGTGCCAACACATGTACAAACACAACCACAACTACAGCTAGGCAGTGGCACAAATTGAACTAACAAACACATCCACACATGTAGCCACCACAACAACACCAACACACAGTGAAGACCACTCAAAGGAAGGAATTCTGTGTATGCTGGCCAAGTCAGTGTAGCCAATAGCATCATGGGAGTCGCAGTCACACATATTGCCCCCCACAACTGTCCCATCAACACCACCATGAACCATGCGCACATCACAGGGAGTGGAGAAGGACTCACAAGATGGCTGACACTGGCAACTGCTGTGGGGAGCACAAGGCCCTGCTGCCAACTGTGCACCAACAAACAGCAGGACACCACTGACTGACATCCTGAGAGACAACTTCCACTCCCTGCAATGCAAGCACGTTCCATGGTGGGATATCTGGCTAGCTGGGTGGGAAGGGGGACTTGCAGCACTGACCATAGTCACAAGCACCTCCCCTCACACCCCCCAACACAAACTCCACAGTACCCACCTGGTAGAATGCAATGCCCTCCATCCTAACACAAGATCCCACAAAGCACCACCACCCTGGGTTATGTTGTGTGAAGCACAGGGACACTCTTGGGACTCTTAGCCAAACAACTGCCAGGACAACACTCCCAGCCATCCTGTCAGCACAGCCAGCCCACCCCACAGGGAAGCAGAGTCAAAAGGAAGGAAGCATGGGCATGCTGGGAAGGGGGGTGGAGGCAATAGCATGATGGGAGTCGTGGTCACAGTTGACCAAACGAATCTGAAAGTACCCTGTGAAGGACAGAAATTACACACAGTCAAAAGCAATGGAGTACAGGACAGAACAGCAAAACTCATGCACAATACATGTTACAAGATACCCACCCAGAACCAAGTTAGCATGTCAACACTGTTGGGGAGTACAGCCCACCTGTCACCACACATCGCAACACACATCCAGTCAAGTAGCCCATGGACACACTCCAACAGCACCAGAGCACCACCCACACATCATGCCAACTCACATCATTGACATGACACCTCAGGATACTCACATTCAGCTAAAGAAGTTGGTGATGAGCTGTGTGCGGACATCACCATCACCATCATCATCATCATCATCGTCACTGGCATCGTGGTCCAGGCCAGGATCCTCCACAGGTGGCGGATGTTGGTCATTGTCATCCTGGATGAGAGGCAACTCCTTCCGCACTGCCAGGTTGTGGAGCATGCAGCAGACGATGATAATCTTGCACACTTTCGCAGGGGCATATGGGAGGGACCCTCCGGTCTTGTCCAGGCAGCGGAAGCGGCTCTTCAGGAGACCAAAGGTCCGCTCAATCACTCTCCTGGTCCGACCATGTGCCTCATTGTAGCGCATCTGGGCAGGTGTCACAGGGTTCCTGAGGGGTGTCAGCAACCACGGCATGTTGGGGTATCCCGAGTCACCTATGGACAGACAAGTGCACATTAGCTGACTTGGAAAAGTGGGCGGAATACTACAGATCAGATCACACACAATGGCACAAAGTCAGTACACACCGACAAGCCAGGCACGCTGGTTCTGCATCTGTGCCATCATCCTGGGGATGCGACTACTCCTCATCACAAAGGCATCGTGTGCTGAACCAGGGAAACGGGCACACACGTGTGTGATGGTCATGTCTGCAAGACACACCACCAGTGCATTGACCGAGTGGTAGTGCTTGCGGTTCCTGTAGACCTGCTCCTGGGCCTGTGGTGGTACCAAAGCCACATGTGTCCCATCAATGGAGCCAATGACATGCGGCATCCTCCCCAGGGCATAAAAGTCACTCTTCACGTCAGTGAGTCGTCGCAGTCTAGGGAAATAGATGTACCGGTTCAGGAAGAGCAACATTGCCGCCAAAACATCGTGGAGCACACGGCTGAACATGGTCTGTGACATCCCACCAGCAGTCGCCACAGTATGTTGGAAGGTACCAGTGGCAAAGAAGTGTAGGGCTGCCATCACCTTCACCTTGGGGGTCAGCGCTGTAGGATACGGCCGGCCAGGCTGCAAATGTGGGGACAACTGCACTGCCAAATCCTCAATCAGCTGCCTGGTGAAGCGGTACCGTCGGATGCTGTCCCGTTCCACCATCGTTGCCAGGTCTGGGAATGGCCGATGGACAGCAGGAGCCCTGCAGTGCAGAGGAGAAGTAAGCAAGATTGTCAGTCACCCCACATATGCGGCATTGAACACACTCAAGATCCCAACATACATCATTATGAGGCACAACTACATGAAGTGTGCAGTACCGGAAGGACATGTATGGTACATACATGGCCAACATCTGTCAACACGGTCCTACAGGTGGCATCAATTTGTCCCAGGTTGGCCCATTGGATATCATGAGGCCGTGTCACAGTTCCCATCTCCTGCTGCCGTGTCACAATAACCCCCCACAGTGACATGTGAGGACAGATGTGCCCCAGGCACCACAGCTCAACGACAGGTACATTCCCAGGGACCCTGTAATGCCACATGGACACTGGCATTACATGGAGTATCATGTATACACCACAGCAAAACAACCTTGACCCCCACAGGTAGTGGCCCCACTTGCCACGGCAGGACAGACATGGACGTCTGTGACACACACGCACAACATCAGAGTCCATGCACACACAACGTGGATGTGGAGACTGTCTCCCATTGTGCACATGAAATCAGAGACATTGTAAACACTACATGCACAAAGACTGTGGAGGACCATCACTATTGTGCCACTGGGACACCCTGGCTCAAACATACCGTCCCACATGGGACTCACGGGGTATGTGACATGACATACACATACACCACTGTGAAATGTGACCATGGCACATGCACAGATATGAACAGTTGCACATCACAGTGGTCACGTACACGTAACACCCAGGATCCTGTCCCCATGAACACGTGCACAGCCTGGGGGTGACTGCCCACAGGTAACACCCACAGGACAACATGTACACCAACATACACACAATAGGAAATGCAGCCTTACATGCCTTATGATAAGGTTTGGACAGGCTGTCGTGATGTAGGTGTGCCCCTCACTCCCTGGGAGCTATCTGTGGCTGGCATATGTCCATCTGAGACAGGCATGCTGACATATGCCAGTCACATGTACAGTGATGCGTTGAACAGCAATGGACCGATCGGTGCCTCCGGCCAGCCCATTGCTTTCAATGTGTGCGGGTACGCGTTGTACCCCTGTGCGCGTTGAACTGCAATGGACCGATCGGTGCCTCCGGCCGGCCCATTACTTTCAATGTGTGCGGGTACGTGTTGTACCCCTGTGCGCGTTGAACTGCAATGGACCGATCGGTGCCTCCGGCCGGCCCATTGCTTTCAATGTGTGCGGGTACGCGTTGTACCCCTGTGCGCGTTGAACTGCAATGGACCGATCGGTGCCTCCGGCCGGCCCATTGCTTTCAATGTGTGCGGGTACGCGTTGTACCCCTGTGCGCGTTGTACCGCAATGGACCGATCGGTGCGCACCCATTGACAATGGGCTTGCCTGGCAACGGACGCGTTTTCGAATTTCGAACGAGTCGGTTGCTGGAAAATCAGTTGGTCACCCACAACAATGTTGCAAAATCATGTATGTCATGAAGTTGAAGATTTGAAGGATGCTGTGGGCGTGTTTTGGTGCTGCTATTCCATGGATTGGCCAGATTCAGAAGATGCAAACGACTTGGACCTATCACTTTGGACACAAGGGACAGTATCTGCCTCTCCAGCACATATATATTGCTGGCTGTTCCCCTGATAGCCCACTTGCCTGCACTACATGCTCCAAGACGACATCTGCCACTGCACTGCTGCTGTCTCTGCCCCTCTGGACCCTGCAATGGCACGTACTGTGGAGAGAGCCCCAGCCTTGAGCCTTGAAGAGAACCAGGCCCTGCTGGACAGCCTACTTCCACAGTACAGCAAGCTGTATGGGACACAAGGGGAGCAGGTGAGTGTTCTGTGCACTGCCTTTCTGAATGTGCATTTTGTCTGACTAGCAAGGCTGAGAGTCTGCACGCCACTGGCTAGCAGGCTCACTGAGTAGTTGTCACCCCCATAGTGTGTAGTGACTTGCACTGGACAGGTATGGTGCAGTGACAGTGCATTTGAACATGGTTTTACTTCCCATGCAATGATACCATGTAGTGACGTCTGGCAAACTGTCCATGGTCAGCTTTGCACTGCCTGTGTACATCATGTGCCCCTGTGATTGAGACATGTATATACGACTGTGTCATGCACGGATATGTTGCATGTGTGGTAATGGCCTTTTCACTTTGTCATCCTGACAGGTTAATGCCCATCGGAAGCAGGAACTCTGGAAGGACATCGTCCGGGCTGTCCGGTCCGTGGGGGTCTACAAGCGCCGGATCCGCAACTGCCAGAAGAGGTGGCAGGACCTTCGGGGCTGGACCCGGAGGATTGCACGGGTCCAGCTGAAGCTGTCGCCTCCTCGCAGGAGGGGCGGAACACGGACCCTGACCCCCACATGCTCCAGATCCTGGCGGTGGTCTTTCCAGACCTGGATGGGCAGCTGAAGGCCAGACAGCAGCAAGGAGGGGGTGAGTCAAAGACTGCACTGTGAACTCTGTATTACATGCTTTGTGCCCTCCTCTGGCCTGGTTCAACTGCCACAGTGCAGCAGTCATGTTGTCCAGGAGCCATGTCCCTCTATTGTGCACTGCCCACTGCTCATCTGATACCCAGGTGTGGCCCTTACAGTCAGGGAATTGTGTCACTTGGGACTGTGTCCTTGCAGTTTGCTTCACTAAAGGTGGGGGACAGCATCTGTTTCCCTGACTCTGTTGTGGGCATCATGGGTGGGTCCATTGTTCACACAACGCCTGGTTTTGGACATGTGATCTGCGTGTTTCTTTGATATGGAGTCCACTTGCTGAGCTGAGCCACCACATGTGCCTGGGGTATGTGGCACACGCCCATGCAGCGGGTGGGAACAATGTTTGTGCCCCAGGAGTGTGCAGATTACGTGTGTCACACATACATAGCCAGCTATCCACTGTCCAGGGCACATCCCTCATTCATGTGGAGCAGGACAGTCATGCCTACTCCAGGCCATGCAATGCATTCTGTACTCCCACTCCCGTGTATCAGCTGACACATTGTGCACAGTGATTTGACCCCTCCGGTGTCTGCCTCTGTGTCAGTGTGCTGTGGATTAGTTGCCAGGACTGCTGTGGTGTTTCTTGGTAGGGGCTCAGCATGCCCCTGGAGATGTGACCATAGGAGACGATACTTGTGTGTCACATAGGTGTTTGATCAGCTGCCCGTGCAGACTGGGGTATGCGAATGTGATGTTCAGGCAGCTGTTCCCCATTCACAGCAAATTGTGAGGGGTTCAGGTTCAGAGGGTAGTGTCACAGGTCTCCCATATGTCCAATAGGTGTGACCTGGACAGATGAGGGTTGAGATGATGTGTTGTGTGGGGGATGTACATGTGCACTTGTGCAGCTCCAGGACTTGCATTCCCCATGACCTACTATTGTGACACAGTGCATAGTGTTGTTGTCTGGCTGCCAAGTCATACATCACTGAGACAGTGATGTATGACTTAACAGTCATGCCTCTGCCATGGCATGTGTCAACTTATTGGTGGTCCTGCAGGGGAGTGACATGTGCTACATGCACACCATAGTGGCACTGGCTATCAGGACATGGGTGCATCATGGTGTCTGTCGCTGGTATGCATCACATGCATTTCCTATTTGACTCTGGGCATCCCTTTCATCCGGAAACCTGTACTGACTCAGTGGCAAGAGCTGTGATGTGTCCACACCGTGTCCTCTGCACTGTCCAACTACTGTGTACTTGGTGCATGTGTCCACACTGGGGTGTTGCAATCCAACAGACACCAGACAGATGGGTGCAAGGCCATGTGGGATGTGAGTGCCATGCTTGGCATCAGACTGACAATTGGCTTCTCCTGTTCAGTTAGGGCACTTTTAGCAATGTACAACTAATGATGCCAGGGCTTGCTCTGTGATGTGCTGTGCTCACAGTGGTGTGTGCGTTTGGTGCAGGTGACTGATGTCTGTCTGTTTCCCCATTGTTTGCAGATACATCCACGGCCACGGAAGGGGACAGCTCCACGGACCAGGAGGAGCCAGAGAGCCAGACTGGGTCAGCAGCCGAGGAGTGGTCGGAGGGACCCAGTGGCACGGAGGGCGAGGGGAGCCACACCGAGGAGTCCTCAGCACCATCCACCTCAGCTGAGGACCAGAGCAACTCGGAGGATGACTCCCTTGTGGAGGCGGGTGTCAGCAGCCACAACACCCCAGCTAGTGTTGCTGTCCCCGCCACCACCAGCACCACCACCGCCCTCCCATCGGCTCCCATTCCCCAGGTCCGTGGAGGCTCCCATGTTCGGGAGCGTGTCTCCTTTGGCCCAGGCACCGCACCCCCTGCCCCTGTGTCCCCTGCTGCCCTGAGTGAGGAGTCTGTGTACCTCCTTCGCCAGCTCCATGTAGGGCAGACAGCCATGCTGAGTGTCCTCCATGCGCACACCGCACTGTTGACTCAGCTGGTGTCGTTCATGGAGGGCATCTCATCGGGCATGTCTGACCTACAGAGGGGCAACAGGTCCATGGACTCCTCCCTGACGGCAGCAGTGTCCCTCCTCAGACAGTCCCTCACCCCTCCTGCCTCTGCTCCATCCACACTCCCCAGCACCTTGCCTGTCCCAAGCACACACACACCGGCACAGGCACACACCAGCACACACACATCCAGCACACAGACACACACGCCACAAACTAAACGCACACGCACGCACAGTCAGGGGACTGAAACCAGACTCACAGGAGATGGGGCCCTGGTACACACACACGCATCCACGGGCACTGCGCAGTCCTCAGTTGCCTCTCCCTCCAAAGCACCCTCCCTTGCCTCACCTGCAACCCCAAAGACCCAGCGCCTCTTCCTCAGTGACCTCGGCCTCTTCCCCTCCGATCCAGCTGCCCCAGCATCCAGGGGGAAGAGGAAGCCCCCCACATGGAGCAGAGTGCCCCTCGCCCCCGGACACCCTCCCCCAGGCACAGACAGACTGAGGCCCCCACCCGCAAGTCCCCCAGAGTGGTAAGAGCAAGACCCCGCCGCCGCCCTGCAGCTCAAGCACCAGGTCACCTTCCTCCATCCCTCAGGCCCCCACTCCACAGGTGCCCCCGCCACACCCTGCCCCAGGTTCCCCCACCCACAGATATACCATCCCCAAGAGGCTCCGGCCTTCTCCCCCTGCCACTTGCTCTCCCGGCACCACACCCCCCGCTGCGCTTGTCTGTGCCACTGATGTGGTGAGGTGGTGCCCACCTTGCCTGTTCCCCATTCTCCTCCCCTGGTGGTAGGCACTGCAGTGGAGTCCACTACCACCCTGTCTGACTTGGGCACTGCAGTGGCGGACCTGTCCACTCCATCTGCAGGGTCCACTGCAGTCGTGCCGGCACCCACAACATCTGAGCCATGCCCCCCAGTTGTGCCTGCACACACCATGTCAGACACCTCCACTGCATTTGTCAGTGGCTCTCCAGCACCCACCACCCCTTCCCTGCTTCCTCCTGGTGAGCCCTGATCCTGTCCCTGCGGTGCCTGGCCTACCCCCCGGTTGCCCCTCCTAGTGGATTGTCCCTGGTTTTGTGCAGGCATGTGTAGGGTGGCATCTGCCACTGTCACCCACTTGTGACTTTGTTGATGGACTGGCCATTGGCCTTTGTTTATGTTCTACCAGACTTCTACTTTTAATGCCACATATGCTGAATAAAGCAACTTTCTGTTCTCTAGTGCTTTTGCTTCTGATGTACATGATGTTGATGATGCTAAGAATGCCCTTGCTGCAGTGATGGTGATATTTGGTCTCATGATAATGAAGTGTTACTGTGCAGGAACCCATGTGGTCCAGGGGTTATGTGTCCTATCCTGTGGTGTATCCATGTCATCCAAAGCAGCATCTGAGGGTGTCATGTGTTCAGTATTTGGCAATGAGATTTCCTACTTAGATTGGCAACTTCACATCTGTGGCTTCCACCCCTGCACATCTGTTGTGCCTGCCATTGTTCTATTCGTCTACTTCCCTGACCGTGTGGCCATCTCCAGTGAACATGCAGGTTTGGGCATCAATGGGGAAGGACTCATCTGTGTTGTCAGTGCAACATTGCTATACAAGTGTGTTGGATCTGTGCTGATGATTCCGTTGGCACTTCCATGACCAGGCTGATGGGACGGGAGCCCTCATTTGTTGCTAATTGTTGATTGTGTGTCCCATTGCTGCCATGGTATGGTATCTGTTCGCCTCACATCTGCAGTCTCCACAGGGTATCTGCATGTGTGTGCCCATTGGTGCAAATATGTGGGTCTGCATTCGGATGGTCACTTCTGTCATTGTGTCATTGATGATTGTTGACGGTGTCAGCCCCCATAGGTGTTGTTTGTCTGCACATGGCCAAAGTTATGTCTTATTTGCACTGCAGGATTTGGCTCCCCCAATTTATGTTGCAATGGGACACATACACTACTTTGCCACTGATGTGTTTGTTGTTCTGTGACCAGGAATCATCCATGCAGTTTGGCAGTTGCACCTCTTACTTTGTCAACACTTGCCTTTTGGTCACTGTGATGATGGGGGTTTGGACCCCATTGCCACAATGTTCAAAATGTGCTTCAGCTATGGACCCCACACTTACATTTTGGTCACTGTGATGATGGGGGTTTGGTCCCCATTGCCACAATGTTCAAAATGTGCTTCAGCTATGGACCCCACACTTACATTTTGGTCACTGTGATGATGGGGGTTTGGACCCCATTGCCATAATGTTCAAAATGTGCTTCAGCTATGGACCCCACACTTACATTTTGGTCACTGTGATGATGGGGGTTTTGTCCCCATTGCCACAATGTTCAAAATGTGCTTCAGCTATGGACCCCACACTTACATTTTGGTCACTGTGATGATGGGGGTTTGGTCCCCATTGCCACAATGTTCAAAATGTGCTTCAGCTATGGACCCCACACTTACATTTTGGTCACTGTGATGATGGGGGTTTGGACCCCATTGCCACAATGTTCAAAATGTGCTTCAGCTATGGACCCCACACTTACATTTTGGTCACTGTGATGATGGGGGTTTGGTCCCCATTGCCACAATGTTCAAAATGTGCTTCAGCTATGGACCCCACACTTACATTTTGGTCACTGTGATGATGGGGGTTTGGTCCCCATTGCCACAATGTTCAAAATGTGCTTCAGCTATGGACCCCACACTTACATTTTGGTCACTGTGATGATGGGGGTTTGGTCCCCATTGCCACAATGTTCAAAATGTGCTTCAGCTATGGACCCCACACTTACATTTTGGTCACTGTGATGATGGGGGTTTGGACCCCATTGCCACAATGGTCATGGCCTGCTTGCATTGTGGGTGCCACACACATATGTGTGTGGCACATGTGCTAGGGGGTCACATTGTAAGTTCAAAGTCATGTTCGGTGTTGTAGGCATTTGACACAGTCTACACACGCTTGTCATGGTGTTGGGGGATGTCTCCTTCTTGCATTCCCTAGGTTGTGGTGTGCTGGTTGTGTCATGCATTGTCCATCCTATGAGTGGGGGTGGTAGTAGTGGTAGGCATCCTGCCCCCCCTGGCTAAGGGTGGTAGTAGTGGTAGGCATCCTGCCCCCCGGGGTGAGGGTGGTGGTAGTGGTAGGCATCCTGCCCCCCCTGGGTGAGGGTGGTAGTAGTGGTAGGCATCCTGCCCCCCCTGGCTAAGGGTGGTGGTAGGCATCCAGCCCCCCCTGGGTGAGGGTGGTTGTGGTGGTAGGCATCATGCCACCTCTGGGTGAGGGTGGTAGTGGTGGTAGGCATCATGCCACCCCTGGGTAGGGGTGGTGGTGCGCATTCAGGCCCCTGTGTACATATGTGGCATTGGTGATGGGCATCCCGCCCCTATGGTGCTGCTGTTGCTGGTGTACGTATATTCAGCACCCCCGTGTGTGTGTGTGATGTGTCGTGTACGTGTTGTATGTGTTTTGTGGTTGGTGTCTGGCTTACCTTCTGCGCCGTACGCGTCCGTGCCTGTTCCGGTAGTAAATGTAGAATATTGGTATGATCGGGACGAAGGGATTCATGGTTGGTTCGTGTCGTTCGTCCTTCTCGTTGCTTCGCGTCGTCCTCGTCGCTTCGCCTCGTCCTCGTCGCTTCGCGTCGTCCTCGTCGCTGCCGTGTTCGTCTCGTAGCCGTGGATCGTGTTGTGGCGCGAATCGGAGCTTATGTGCGCCTCTCCCGGATGCTTTGACGTGCCGTGCGTAGCGACGGGTTCGGCGCGTACGGAAAGCGCATCGTACTTGTCCGGCCGGACGGGGCTGCATTTTTCCTTCCGTGCGACTCGATTCGGCGTTTCCGGATTCGCCTCGGTCGGAGAACAGGACCTGGTTTGGGTGAGTACGGCTCGGCCGGATTTTTTGCTGTTGTGCGCATCGTACTTGCTCGTTCGGTGTGCTGTACGGATCGGTCGGGAAACAGGCTTTCACATGGCTTTTTTCCCGACCGAATGGTATTGGGTGCACCTCCGACCGAGATCGGAATCGGCCCCTTTGTGATAAAGGTGTTGCGTGGTAAAGACTGTGTTGTAATGTATGTTCCCCTCCCATACACATAAGCCGAAAGCAATACATGCAGAGTTGTGCTACTGGGCACACTCATATACACCATTAGCATATTGCCACTTGCTACTAAACAAATAAATATAAAAAATGAGAAACATTCAGAGACGCCCATGCACAGTCTGCCATTCAGACTCAGAGACACTAGAAACTGTTAGATGCAGCAACATACACAATAACACACTTATGCACACTATTACCAAAGTGGTGCCAATTTACTCATTGAGACATTCGAAGTTACAGATATAGGGGCATGCATTCCCAAAATTCTACTCGGACATAGACAACTGGAAGCACTGGGTTTTTGAAAGAGGCTTAAAGCATACTTTCCCACCCGGGAACGAGTCGGTCGGAGCGGTTGGGATGCCCGAACGAGTCGGACGGCGATTTCGCATCGTACTCGCTCATCCGGACGCGCGTACGGATCGGTCGGGAAATAGGGCTCCGAATCGGATCCGGTTAAGCCGAATCCGATTCGGAGCCCTAGCGGCCGAGATCGGAATCGGCCCCTAAGAGGGAAAGTCTTTAACATGCTTAAGCACACTATTACTCAATCATACACACTTAAAAGCTTATAATGCTGAGACATACATATGGGCGCAGTAAGGGACACATTTTGTGCAATACCAACAGAAATTCAGAATATTTTAATCACAGAGACATTGTCAGAAACACAACCAGTTACATGCATGTGCATATAGTTACTCACATATACACACCTTGGGCCTTATTACAAGTTTGGCGATGCGGGAGCGTACCCCATGCTGGCGTCCTGCTCCCGCACCGCCAAATCCGTCGTCAGATTACAAGTGTTTCTCTTGTCTGGCTGACTTTTTCTGGCGGTCCCACGAAAATGGACACCGCAATGGGAACGTCAAAAAAAGTTCCTGCACTGCGTGGACTGTAAAGTCCATGCCGCGCAGCAACTGGGATGCATGCACACAGGGGGGCACTTTTTGTGCCCCCCTGCATGCACCCCATGGCATTGAGGCAACAGGTTTCCTCTCCGCCACGGTTTTCATGGAGGAGGAACTACCATGAAAACCGTGGGGTGGGGGGGTGCCGCTACTGGTCGAACAGCCAGGTCTTGAGTAGCTTCCTGAAGGTCAGCAGGTCATGGGTCTGTCGTAGGCTGAGTGGAAGGGTGTTCCAGGTCTTGGCGGCGAGGTGGGAGAAGGATCTGCTGCCGGTGGTTGTTCTTCGAATGCGAGGGACGGTGGCGAGGGAGAGGTCGGCGGAGCGGAGCTGGCGGTTGGGGACGTAGAAGAAGAGTCGTCTATTGAGGTAGGCTGGGCCGGTCTTGTGGAGTGCCTTGTGTGCGTGGATCAGGAGTTTGAAGGAGATTCTCCTGTCGACGGGGAGCCAGTGCAGGTTCCTCAGGTGGGGGGTGATGTGGCTGTGGCGTGGTACGTCGAGGATCAGGCGTGCGGAGGCGTTTTGTATGCGTTGCAGTCGCTTGATGAGCTTGGCCGGGGCACCCTTAAGATTACATGGTATCCTTATGTGGGGACGAGGTATCCTTAGCATCACAGGGACCAATGAACTGTTCGCCTGACGCAGTAATGTGAGCAACAGCAATGATCGTGTCTCATCGCCTCCTTCCATCCCTTTCTTGTCTCATCAGTTCCTTCATTCATACTCATGGCACACACAGGCACCCTATTACCTAAATATCATGGACTCACACAAAAAGTCTCATAATCAAATAGAAATGCTCAGAGGACAAGTCTTGTGTATGCTTAGGCACACCTTTAAACACTCACACACTTAAAAGGTCATTGTGCTGTGACAAACTCAGGGACATACTACGGGACAAAGCAAACACAAGGAGATGATGGACGGAGCGCTGAAACTTTTCAGACACTCACCCTGAGTCACATATCTGGGTTGAATCCATCATCGTTCTTTAGATCACTTCGCCAACCCAGTTCAGACACAGCTATATGCAAATCAGTCTTGACCCTGTGCCTCATGGGAACAGTCCAGCCCGAACTGCCAAGCCATGTCTTCCCTGGACCGGAAACAAGCATCCTGGGACCGGTTTCGGGCTAACAGCCCTCATCAGCCAGGCTAGCTTGAATCCAGTGGCAAAGTGAGCAAGGGACCCACGTCTGGGCATACACTGCCAACATATTACGGGACACCTTCCACAACATCAACAGGAAAAACTCAAACTTACTTAATCATAAAGGCGCCGTCAGAAACATACACACAGTTAGAAGCAGTGGCGCAACAAGTGGGACCAAAGGTATCTTTTCCTCACCCTTTTTTAGGTTACATGATGTTCTTAGTGGGTGAAGAATGTGCTCCTAACAGCCCTAAATTCAGGGGTGTCTTAATCTGTAGAATTAAAGACAGCCACTGCCCGCGCTTTTCTTTTTACTAGGTTATATATCTCTCTCCTCTCATCAGTTCTATCACTTACTCCATTCTAACTACTTCAACACTATCTGCTCTCCATCACTAATTCATGTTTATCTAATTACTCCCTATCGACATTTTTCTTCTCTTTGCTCTCATTTACTTTGGCCTCCTTTTTCATTCCAACTTACCTTCTTTCCCTCATCTTCACCATCTTTCCTCTCACGTGTACTTAAATACTACACTAGCCATTTATCATGCATAGTTTCACATGCATCATGTCTTCCGCTCTGTCTCTACACCTGTCGTCTTTCACCATCCTTCTATTGTCTTCTTAATTATTATTTGAGCACTTCATTAGTTTCTTATTAACGACCTCGTTTGGATGTTCTGCCCTTTCTCTCTCACTGTTATATCTTTCCAAGCTATTACGGAATTTTTCTTCTTCTCTTTAGTGTCTTCATCATTTCTTCCTCATTCTTCTCACTCTTTTACGTTGATGTCCTTTCACCCTCTCCTTCATAGCTCCCTTTCTTTTTACTCTAGTAAACATTAAATACAAGACAGCCTACAGGCTAAGCAGGTGGTATGTCAAATAAATAGCAACTTGTTCTCGACGGGTTGGACCCACAACTTCTCAGAATCCGGAGCCAGTGTTCCTGCTGCACTACTTTTGGGTACGCCCCCTGTTTTAAGGTATATGGATGCAGCCATATAGGGAGAGACACTGACCGGTAGACTACTTTGAAAGTTGCACTAATTGCAACGCATGCTCTAAGAAGCATTGAAGCAAATTCTCAGATCCAGTAACATAGATATATTTGCTCATTGCAACTCATTTTCTTAATTGCTCCCAAACTGAAATGAATGTTGAATTATTAAGAGACAATCAAGATACCTTTTTCCAGAATTCTGCAGATTATCACATACACTCTTACATGCACAGTCTGTCTTGGTAGGATCATGATTCAAATGGTTCACAATCCTTTTAAGTTGAATGAAATACTACAACAAAGTATTTTCGTTATCTTTGAACATGTCCGAAGTATCTTTAGAACCAGTAGTTTCTCTCTGTGATTGTACACTGGTATCATTAGCATTTCATTAGTCACGATATAATATGTTAATCCAGTACAGTAAACAAAAAAGGAGGACAATGTCCGAAAATATTCATTGCAATTATTGACATTGATTTAGAATGAAAAAACCCTAAGTTATTATTTTGTAAAAGCTTACCTTAACAAAATGAAGAAAAGAAAGAACGAGCACACTATTAATCCTGTCGAGATCATTTGCAAGGCAGATTGAAATATGCCATCCAAAAATAAAAAGGAGGGAACAGCGTCTACAAAGATAGGAAAATGAAGATAACAGTCAGATGAACAAAGATGAGCATTGCAGAATAGAGCAAGCCAAGAAAAAAATAAATACGTACACACTATCATGCGATAAGAAAAAAACAGAGACAATGAAGCACAATAGCATGCTGAACGAACATAGAAAAGTAAAATACGAACGAATGCTACAAGGTAGAAAATAGGAAGGGCAAAAAGCAGAATAGAATTCAAAACGCAAAGGTCAAGTGGTTTAATACAAGAGCAATGGAACATCTTTTATAGAAAGGAGACGAAGCATAATGAAAAAGGAAAACAACTGAAGTTGAAACGGCATATACAGCGTATAATAGATCAGGCATTCAGGATAAAAAGAACGTTGTTCATCATGGTAAGCAGCAGAATGAAATCTTCGTATAAAGTCATCAAAGCTTCATTCAAAGAATAGAAAGAGCTGAAAAATAGAAGAAGAAAGCAGAGGGGCATATTCTCAAGGAGCCATCGCCGATTTATCGGCACTTTAGCGCCGCAAAGTGGCAATAGACTTATCACCCTATTCATAAGCTGGTGCAAAATGCCGACACCGGCAGTTTTCCTGCGATAGCTGCCGCAAAACACATCGCCACGGATGAGAGCGACAACTAACGCTAATGATATGCAGAGTAGGCGTTCCCGTTCAAAAACACACGAAAACACCACTTTGCGATATTCTCAACAACCAGCCAGATCAGCGATGCGATCCGAAAACAGGCGATAAGGCGCGTAGCAGCAGGGATTCAACACCTGCTTTTTACTGGTGTTAAGCAGGACGACAACCTGCAGTATGAAAGGGAGCCCAGCCTAGAGCCACATCTGAAGACCAACAGATGCCATGGAGACAATGATCATGCAGCCTGGAGACCCAAGAGGGCCACAACACCCACCGCAACCACCCCCCGGACCCTCCCCCCAGGGCATGAAGTCCAGTAGTCAACGGTAGTGGAAAAACAGAACTTTATTACAAATACATAAACAACAAGAAATAAAGCTCAGCCAACACGTTCCATTCCCAACGGGGAACTTCACCAGGGCAGCGTGTGGATCCAATAAACTGCAAATGCTGCAGGAACTCCCCAATACCATTCCATATCCCGAAATCAGTAGTCAGAAACCTGTTGGAGAAATGGTGACAATGGTCAAGCGTCCTCATTGTCACAAACGTAATCTGGTACAGTGTATTGCACTTGTACAAACCGGAATGCATGCAGGTATGATGAATCCAGTCCAAATATACTGTAACAGAAGTCCGTGTGCTCGTAACCTCCGCAGGAAAGAAAAGGAAGGTTACGACCACACAAACATCTGTTACGGTCTCATTATGCAGGATTCATCATACCTGTAAACAACACGGTTTGTATCTTCTTGATACCCCTGCACCTTCACTTTCCCCACGCTGTGCATGAACAGCTGGAGACCATGCAAGGGAATTACACCATAGCTGCCTTACCGCACGTGTTTGTGGCAATTGACTGTACACATGTACCACTTGTGCCCCCTGCCGACCCTGCACACAATTACCGCTACAGAAAGCCCACGCATTCCATCAATGTGCAGGCAATAGTGGACCACCGGGGACAGTTCACCAATTTCATCGCCAACTTCACAGGCAGTGTGCATGATACATACATCTTCCGACAGTCCATCACCAACCAGCGCTTCCAGGATGGCACCTATGGCAATGCATTGCTCATTGGTAAGTACTAACTGAACACACCACACACCTCAACTCCACAATCACACAACTCACAACTGTGGGAGAGCACACGTAACAAAATCACATACAACATGCCAACCAACATACCCAACTACCGGACACGACAACATAAGTAACCGTGGTAACAGGGGCCAGACATGTAGACAAACCATCCACAAAGGCAGAGCCCCTCTGCCACACAATTGCAGAATGTGGGGAGAGGTGGGAACCAAGAATGTGCGAAGGAGGCAAGTGACCCAGCAATAAGAAAGGACACAATGCCAAGTGTGGCGGAGATGTGCTGGACAGACTGCAGTATGCAGAGCACAGACATGTCCATGTGGACATCTACTGCTGGTGTTTGCAGTGTAGTGGACAGTGGATGCAAACAGGTTACCCCAGGCAGTGTGGAAGACCTTGGACATGTAGCCATGTGGTCCCCCCCCTGTAGCCTGAGCGGAGCAGCCTTGGCTGGCGTATGTCGCGAATGAATAGCTCGGGGCCCTGGGCGTGGTCCAGTTCTGGGATGGCCACCGCAGTAACTACTGCGTGTGTCTGCCATATCGTGACCATAGGCCTACACACACATGCCCGACCACATTCAACGGCCTTATTCACACTGGAGACGAGGTGACTATGTCCCAAGCCAACCCGCGCACATCTCGTCAGCGCATGTAGGGTCGTGTCTGGCGGCGCCCCCCATCCAGCCACGAGGCCGCCGCCATGACCGGTGGTGCCTGCGCGATCCTGTGCACCTGCTGCACCCCAGCCCTGGTCCCCAGACCAGTCCGCCGCCCAGCGATGACTGCCCGCCCCAGCGCACCCAGGTCTCAATGCTCACCTGCCGCCACCGGCGTGTCTCCAAGAGGGCCCTCCACGTGCCGGTGCAACCTCCTCAGCCGATCGCTGGATTCCGTGCCACAGGCCCCCAGCGCACCCTGTGGCACCGCACTGCGGAGTCATGTGTGTGCTGACTGCTGCCTGCGTGTACACTGCGGTCCAGCAGGGCTCACAATTCAAATCGAGTCTTGATTTGCTGGACTCCGTATCGAGGCCAACGCATCATCGCAGGCTGCACACCCGCTCAGCTCTTCAGGTGGGCCTAACTCTGTGCACCGCAAGTCATCGACACGTGGCGGTCGGCCCGTGCTGGACGCAGGCCATCGGGTGCCACTAACTTAGTGCAACGCAAGTCATCGCCACGTGGCGGTAGGCCTGTGCCGGATGCAGGCCATCGAGTGCCAGTAACTCTGTGCAACGCAAGTCACGGACCCTTTATGATTGAGTTCCGTGGATGCGGACGCCATCATGTCACCTCCGGCAGTGGGGGATGTGCTGTGGTGGGCCCCTTTTATTGGCAGGGTCACATGTCCCATGATGCCTGTGCTGGATGGGTGTGGTGTGGGTGTAAACCAGCCCTCAGGGAGTGGCTGTGGCATGCTGACAACTAGACCAGTGACCAGCAGATCACTACAAGGAAGACCTGGGACATGTAGCTGTGTCGTCACCCCCTGTGAGCGTAAGCGGAGTGGGCTGGGCTGGCTTATGCCAGTCCAGCGTAGGGGTGTGAACAATGAGCCCGGGGCTCTGGGCGTGTTTCAGTTCTGGCCTGGACAAGGAAGTAACCAATGCGTGTGTCTCCGTTTTAGTGTCTGTGCCACCCGGACCGCAATCGGCAATGTTGCACCCTGTGACCCAAGCCCCACAACATGTGCAAAATGGACGTGAGGAGGAATCAGTGACCCTACATTCATCCATTCTGTCATACTTGAAGGATCATAGACATGACACATCTGTGTGAATTTGAATGTTTCATTCACATTCAGTGGAGTGTTGCAGCTGGAGCAGTACAGGGCCATGCACACCCCACTTGACATTGTTGCCCCGTGTAGGACCAGCCAGAGTCCATTAGGGAAGGACAAATTCATCGGAAGAGGAAGAGTTCAGTCCGCAGTCTGATTGCTGTGTCATTGGTAACCAAACAGAATATGGCTGTCCATGTCGAGGTCCAAGGTGAGTGCCGCAGAGTGTATCGGGGGACAGTGGAAGGTGATGATGCAAAGGGCCGAACCAAGCTGAAACAGGCCATATGGCGGAGATGAATGCTACTGCTTCCTCATTACCACAACAGTAGTCTCATCCACATCATCGTCCTCTGATGTGTGATGTGCCTCACCTGTGGGTGGTGGTGTTTCGGCTGCAGCACTGTGTGGCACTGACACATCAGGGGCCGGAGGTGTATTGTCGGCCGCACTGTGTGGCAGTGACACATCAGGTGCCGGAGGTGGAATGTCTGCCACACTGTGGGGCACTGACACATCAGGGGGCGGAGATGTGGATGGTGTAGGAGCAGCAGTATTCATCTGTGCCAGGCCTTGTGGCAGCAATGCCATGATGAGGATCTGCAGGGCATGGTAGATCCCAGCAACATCTCGCTGATTTGCAGCCGTGGCAGCCATCCTTTCCGCTTCTATCCATGTCCTCCATGAGCCTCCGCATGTGTTCCAACTCCCGGCTGAGATCGCTGGAGCCACTCTGACTAGACAGGTGTTCTTGTCTCCTAGTCATGACTCCAGCGATGTCAGCCATGGCTCGTTGGAGACCATGGAGCGGACTGTGGGTGTCCGTTAGGGATTGTAAGTGGTCCCTGATGGGACGTAGACACCCATGGATGGCATCTAGTTTGGCTGCCATGAGTTCGAACCCCACCCGCACCTGCTCAGCCATCTCCTTCTGGCCCTTCAACACACGGCGTTGAAATGCCATGTGTTGGTCGTGGGGATCCTGGGAGACAGCCGGGGTGGTGGGTGCTTCCTGCTGTGTGGTCTGTGCAGGGGGTGGGGTCTCCTCGATGCAGCTGGGCTGCCCTGCTCCTGTGGGTGGGGTGCAAAAGCTGTCCTTGAGCTCTTGGAGGGTGTCGGTGTCGAAGGTGGGGAGGTCCTCCTCGTCATCAGTGAGGAGGTGTTCAGTCTGCTCTGCAGGAGGTGATGATTCTCCCTCTGCAATGTAAAGGGGAGATGCAGTTTAACAGTGTGTTCCATGTATGTTCACGCATTGGCCAAGTTTCCAAACAGACTGCATGTCAATGTACATTGTGACTGTTTAGGAGGAGCTGCCTATTTGAAGCGGGACAGTGGACATTTGTGCACCATCAGGGATGTGGGGTTGTACTTGTCCATTATCATGTCACAGTTTCCTGCTATGCCAAATGTGATTGGCCAGTTTCTACACACAAGCGCAGCAGTTGTGTCCTCTGTTCTGTAGTGAAAGTGTTGCAGTTTGTACCACATTGTTGTCAATGTTGATGTGCTCTGATTCTTGTGTGTGTGCTGCATTGTGGGAGAGTCGCTCCTGCAGCTCAGACTTTGCTTGGCCTTCTCCCTTTCAGGCAGTGTGCCTTTGACTTCTGTGCTTATGCAGTGCTGAGATGTTGCATACTTGGGTAAATTGGGCTCTTGGTTGGAGTTGGGACTCTTGGGCATGGTTTGTCCGCAGATGTCTTGTTGCCGTCAGGGGTTGTTTGTGCACGTTGATGTGTCAGTGTGTGACCTGCTCCTTTCCAGATGTGGACCACACTCAGCCACCTCGGTGTCGTGGCGTGCAACATATCATGATGAGTGGCTTGCAGACATGCTCATCTTCATGCAGTGTCACTTGCATTGTTAGTGGGGCTCACGGATCCGCAGCTTTGCTGGGTTCAGCACATGTGCATGGGTTTGTTGTGAGATTGGTGATGTGTGGGGAAGGCCCCCTCTGGGCACATTGTGGACGGGGGACTACTTGCTGTTTCTATGTGTGCTGCAGTATGGCAAGGAGATCAGGGACATGATCCAGAGTCATTGTGGCTGTGCAGTGTGCTATACTTCATTGTGCATGTGTGCCATTGTGCCCATCTCCCCCTTCCCCCCAGTCCCTGGTGGTTACTCACTCTGTTGCTGTAGTGTCAGGTCATGTTGAGCAGTGTCCGGTCCCCCGACTCCTGCCACCGTCTCCACACTGATGACTGTGGACACCATTTCCTCCATCTCATTCAGCTCCTCCTGTGGTGCAGGACTCCCACCCCCAGTCTGCATTGCTGCTTTGCGGTTGTTTGCGAGTTTCAGCTTGGTTTTGCGCTTCACATCATTCCAGCACCTCTTGACCTCGTCCATTGTCCTCGTCAGCACTCCGACTGCATTCACCTTGTCCACGATGGACTGCCATATTCCATTTTCTGTTGCCAATGACACAGTGGAGGTGATGAACAGTTGTTGATGGTGCTCTATCACCTCCGTAATCAGGATCCTGTTTTCCTGCGGACTGAATCGCGTCTTCCTCTTCTTCTTCTCCTTGCCCTTCCCTGACCCCGAGGTCCCAGGCTGGTCCTCCGTGGGGCTTGTGGGGTTCGGGTTGTCCTCTGCACTTGCTTCTGCTACCTCCATTGTGCTTCGCAGTTGTTATGGTTTTTTATTGGTTTTTTTGCAGCTTTTATGGTGATTTTACCCGCATGACGTGGGAATTGCAAGCCTGGCGCTGCTTGTCGCTGATTTTTCTATCGCGGTTGGGCCCATCTCAACTTTTTTCACGTTCGGGTTTCCTTTTTTATCGCCGTTGCGGTAGTTGTATCGCGGACATTTGAGACGTTATCGGGAAACTATTGCATGTTACCGCCGTGTTGAGAATACGACGTTGACATAGAGTTATTTTCCCGCGCTAGACGGCGATATGAAAAATTGTGTTAGCCTATTTTGGCGATGTTTATCGCACCTTCTTGAGAATATCCCCCAGAGTCTTTTGTAGGCATATGGAAACCTACGTCCAACACTAAAGTTTACTTTGCAGAAGAGACTTATAGAGACTGTGGTACTCTGAAGTATGACATGGATACAGGCAGAAGAGGTTATCCTTTAAAAATGGAGTGGCAGTTGACAAGGAGTCGTGAGGCCCAAAGAAAGAGAATGGAAGGTCTGCCACATATGGCTCCAAGATTGCCACACAAACCAGTCTGTTAATGAAAACGTTATGTTCTATGGAATGTGGGATTTAGGTGTTTGCAAAAGAATGTTTCTGAAAGAATCCACAATGAGTAAATGAAAAAAGTTACCTTTTGCAGAAAGTTGACAACAATAAACACCACACACTAAGTAAATTACAGAGATACTGTAGAAATCGACTTACTGGTTGGGGCACCAACCACAATTCTTGTCAGGGTGAAACACAAGCAAACCCCAAATTAATCTGCGCTTAACCCTCTGGAAGCTTGGCACAAAACCAGTCAGGCTCAACTTAGAAGCAATGTGTAAAGTACTAACTGTGGGTATCTGGCTGCACCAGACAGGGACAAAGTCACAAGTTCAGGCTGACCGTAATGTAGGGAGGGCCGGATGCAGGTATCAAGTTAGGCCTCCTGAACAAAGTACCGTAAATCCTGTTTTCCGGAGCATTGCAAGAACCCATATCGAGGATAGGTCATGCATCGGCGGTTCTGAGGTAGCTGCAGTGCTGTGATGGGAGGTCCTCCATCTGGGATGGGTTGTGTAGCAGCAGTTCTGATACGGCTGTGAGGAGATGCACCGTGCAGCATCGGTTCTGCTCACAGGACCACAGTTCAGCTAGCAGAGCACCTTCAGGCCCAAGGGTCCTGGGCTGGAGTGGAGTGGGGTAGGACTCACAGCAGACACAGTCCAGGTGCTGGGGTCAAATAATGTGATTGAGTTTTTTTCTGTCCCAGAGGCTCTGATCAGTAGTCCAGCCAACCTGCCTTTGGAGTCACTCTGGCAGTCTTGGGGTCAAAGAGGTCCAGTCCTCTTCACTCAGGCAGCAGGGCAGCAGGGTAAAAGTCCTTCTTGCAGAGCAGTACAGCAGTCCTTCTGTGCCTTCCATAGGTCCAGAGTTGTACTGAAGTGTTGGGTAGTGGGTCCCTTATTTAAACAAGGTGCCCACTTTGAATTAGGAAAAGTGCCTATTCCACCCCGAGAAGTGCTTGGAATTTCCTGCCTCTTCGTCCTGGCTCAGCTACCATGGGGTCACAAAAGACTAGTGCAAACGCTTTGTGAGTGTGCTCAGGCAGAAACTTTGTGATGTGTAAGTGTGGTAGGTGACAGCTCCTCCCCCTCATCAAATTAGAGTTGGCCCAGCCTGCCAACACCTATTCCCCCTTTGTCTCACTGTCTTGGAGCAATACACCGCGAATGCTTAGTCGCTCAAGACTGGGTCGAAGAAGAAAGATTTGGCCGACCGTTAACTACCTTTCCAGTGTGTATGTCAGCCATTGGCCAAAACTGGGGAGGCAAAATAAGGCCCCTATGGTGTTCTGCACCAGAGGAAGTCCTCTACTTTATTTTAAACTCGGGCTGCTCTGGAAGAGCTTACCGAGCAGCCTGTTTGTTTTCCTTTGCTGCAATGATGATCAGCGCACAAGGCATGTGAACGTCAGTACAGCAAAGTGAAAATAAAACGAGCCAATGGGCTCCGCTTACTTTCGCTGTCTTGGTGCTTGGGGCATATCTCAGCTGCCTGAGTACTGCTTACTTTGGGAGAGGTATCGTTGGAAAGGGTAGAATCTCTCCTTTCCAATTATTTCTCTGCCTAGTGGATCTCTACTTGGCGGTCGCCATCGGAGAGTGATTCCAAGCAGGAATCCATCTACTAGGCCCCAGGGACATGAGCGAGTGGCTCCTTAGGTAAGGGCATGTATTCCCCCCTTACCCACCAATAATTTCAGTCTTTTTGCTCCCCTGGTGTGTATGGGGTGATTACCCCCAATCTCGCCCCGGGAGGGACAAAAAGCCCACTAGATACCAGGGAAGAACAGAAAAAATAAAATTTAGGGGTGGGGCTGCCCAACATGAGCATGGTGATGTCCCCATCCCAACAATTGCAGAATCAGACTTTTTGCCCCCCCCCGGGGGGTGAGGGGGTGATTACCTCTAATCTGCCCCCTGAGGAGGCAGAAAGCCCATTAAACACCTGGGAGATTTAGAAAAAATATGTACAGGGGTGGGGGCTTCCCTCCCTGGGCATGGCCATGCCTCACCTCAAATAAAGGAGCAACAGTTTTTATGGCCCATTTGATGGCCAGTTGGGGGCGATTACCCACAATCTGCCCCCCCAGGGGTCAGACAACCTAATAGACACAAGAAAAAAAATAAAAGCAAGTTTAAGGGTGGGGGCTGGCCACCATGGGAATGGCAATGCCCCACCCCAACAAAAGCAGCATCAGTCTTTCTGCCCCTGGAGGGGCAAAGGGAGGGGTGATTACTAATAATTTGCCCCTCCAGGGAGGCAGAAAGCCCAACAGACACACAGGACATTCCGAAAATATGTACAGGGGTGGGGGCTGCCCACCATGGGCATGGCCATGCCCTCACCTAAAAAAAAGGAGCAACAGTCTTTCTAGACCCCTAGGGGCTGGTTGCGGGTGATTACCTCCAATCTGCCCCCCCAGGGGCGTAGAAAGCTCACTAGACATCAGGAAAAAATAAATAAAAGAAAATGTTGGGGTGGGAACTACCCACCATGCCCCTACCCCAAAAACTGCGGCATCAGTCTTTCTGCCCCCCCCTGGGGGGTGGCTAGGGTGATTACCCCCAATCTGCCCTCCCCCGGATGGACACAAAGGCCACTAGACACCAGGGAAGGTTTGCAAAAAAACAAATTACAGAGGTGGGGGCTGCCCACCATGGACATTGCCATGCCCCCTCCATAAAATGTGGGAGGCAGTCTTTCTGCCCCCGTGGGTTGGATGGGAGCAATTATCCCCATTTTGACCCCAGGGCCGAAAAGCCCACTAGACACCAGGGACTGTATTTATGCAGTGTTTTGGAGGGGAGTGCCACCCTTCCCCGGGCATGGGCCCATGCTCTCCCCACCCTATGGCCCAATAGGCTCTCTGTTCCCACCAAGGGGTAGATGGGGTATTCACCCCAAATCTTCTTCCCCAAGGGGGAGAAAGCCCACTAAACACCAGGGACTTCAAAACAGAGCCAAAACAGACAAAAGGAGGGGGTGGCCTACCCTTGCATTAAGTCATACCCCACCCCAAAAGGGGCAGGTGGGAGGTTTGTACCAATTCGAGAGGTTCCACCTATATCCGTCCCCCGGGGAGGGAAGAAAGTCCATCTGACACCAGGAATTTTTAATTTAGGCCAAAAGAAAGTGGTGTAGATGTTGCATTCTGGTTTGTCATATTTGCTGTTGGGGTTGAAGCCCTCACAAGGGCTCAATGGCATACCTTGTGAGGAGACTCCCATTGACCTCAGTTTGACCCGTTTCTGTCATGAACACTAGGACCAGTCAAACAAGTGGTGCAATATTTTTATCGACACAAGTGAGGTAACGCTAGGTGGTAGGAATTTTGTGGATTCCTGTGGATTCTGGCAGTTTCCATCACAGAAATGTAAGGAAAAGGTGTGATTTCAAGCAAAGTTTGAGGTTTGAAGGCTATTGTGGGTAGAAACCCTCATAGGATCCACGCAAGACACACTATTCTTGACTGATATTCTAGTTTTCATTAATGTCTGTGGTTCATAGGTTTGCATGGGTCGTGCTACAACATGGCTCCACATATCAAAGCTACCCCTATTGCTATTCTTACTGGGGGACATGTAGGAACTCAATGTATTAGGAAATGTGTGACTAACCGCAGATCCCAGAAACTTCCATCACAGAAATGTGAGGAAAATATGTGTTTTTACCAAAGTTTGATGTTTGCAAGGGCTTCTGGATAAAATTACCTAGTGAGAGGCACACTAGTCACATACCCCTGGACTTCCCTTGCTGTCTAGTTTTCAAAAATTTGCAAGTTTGCTAGGTTCCCCTACCTGTTGGCTGAGATATGCCCCAACATCCACAGCTATACACTTTGCAAAAAAAGAGACAGTTTTGAGTGGAATATTGTGATGTGATCATACAGAGCTTTTTGGGCCATTTCCTGTCGCAAGCACGAGGACCACCCACACAAGTGAGGAACCATTTTTATTGGGAGACTTGTGGGAATGCCAAACCTGAAAATTTTAGACCAATATCCTTGCCTCCGTTTTTTGCCAAATTGGCTGAAAAACATGTCAATCGACAATCCGGTTTTCGTCCCCTATACAACACCAAATCGGCTCTTCTGTTTGCCTCTGAGTCCTTTAGACTCATGGCTGATGAGGGTAAGACTGCTGCACTAGTTTTATTAGACTTGAGTGCGGCTTTCGACACTGTGACTCACGGCCTTTTTACATGAACGGTTGTGGAGTCTTGGTGTCGGAGGGTCAGCCTTAAGATGGTTGGCCAATGTCCTCCAAAATTGCACCCTTCAGGCATTTCTCCACCCTTTTGTCTCAGAAATTTTCTACCAGCAAGGGGTGCCACAGGGTTTGTCACTTAGCCTGACAATGTTTAATCTATGATATGGCTCCAGCTGATGACATAGACCAATTTTATTTTGCCTAATCTATAGGAAATTGTCTAATGTATCCCCCCCTTCCATGTTGCTAAGGTCTGCACCTGAAAATGTGATCACGGATACAGAATATTTGAGTCATGTATGATTTGCTATGTTTCTGATATCATTCCAGCCTATGATTGGAAAAATGGAATAAAGATGTTATAAGACAAGACCCTTGTGTGTATGTGTTGGTGTGACATGGTTGTGATCCTGAGCTAAACATTGTGTACCTGCAACATATCCATGCTTACACAAGTAACTTGGCATTGTAAAGTTCACACGTCAGTACATATATGCATTGCTAGATGTGAGATTTACTACAACAGAGAATGAGTTTGTGACTTGTGTATTTATTAAAGTGGTAAAAGTGAAGAGATACATTGTGCAAAAACAAACATAACAAAAACAGTGAAGTAGTCAGTCATGGTGAATGAAACCATAGTTTTAGACGCCAATTGTTTGAAGTCTGAAATCCAAAATACTACTCACATCAGAAAGGGAAAAGGGGGACGCGCTCACCTCTATTCAAGCCAGGCCGTGAGGGGAACGGCATCTCCCCTTTTCTCCTCACTCTTCGCCAGCCGTGAGGGGAACGGCTCTCCGACCTAAAATCGCCAACGTCCCGCCGTGAGGGGAACGGCCCAGGGACTCCAAAGCCCAGCAGGCAGTGCTGGACGCCAGCTAACGACGTCATCGTGGCGCCCGGAGGCGCGAGAAAAGGTGAGCCAGCCTTCCGCAGCGCCAGGAAGAGGCAGGGCTGGGCCACCTCCCTTAGCTGCAGCACCACCCTGTGAGAAGTTGGCCTGGCATATGCTGTCCACTAATTATAGTGGGCACCTTGCACCAGTCCAAATCGACTCTTATGGTAGGTAGGTTAAAGACAACCTTATTGAAAGCTATCCTAGTGGTAGCTGTGGAGAGCAGCCTTCAGGCTAAGTCTTGAAGGAATGTAAAGCAGCTTGTTTTACCAGTCTATAATCTCTTGAGTGACCAAATGAAAGAGCACCACACCAGGTATATATTCAAAATATATGTATTTATTACTAAACACACCCCTCTAGTCTCTTTATGAGGCTAGAGTTCGAAGTACATAGGTTATAAGATCTTAAATCACAGTAATAGCACAAATACACGTTTGGGCCCTAGGGGCGTACCAAACCATATACCAATAAAGTGGTATGCGAACCACGACTGAACTAGACACTAGGCCTAGAGCCTCTAGAAGTGCTTGGACCACAAGGAACCACCCAAGGTAGTGACACAGGGGACCCACGGGAGACGCGTGCAGTGTAAATACACAACCGCGATACGCCGTTAACTTCTATGGAGAAAGTCGGGATCGGGAAAATAGAGGAAAGGGACACTTAAAAGAGGACTAGGACAAAACCCTTTGAGATCTAGGACTTTGAAGAGTCTCTACCCACGGGAGCACCGGAGTACTCGTGTTACCTCACCCAGGGAAGCCGGGTGCATAGGTGCCTTTCGGGGTCGGGTTTCGTCGTCGGTTCTTATGGCGATCTGCTGCAAAGTGCTGCTGGCGACCAGGAGAAAAGTGTCCGGGTGGATCCAAGAGTGGATCGGAGTTCTGAAGAACCTGAAAGCAGAGGGGACAGAGTCTGGGTCACTAGCCAGTGACCAGGGAGGCGATGGACAGATGCCCACCGATGTCGAGTGCTTCAGGTGCGTTGACGGTCGTCTCGTTTCTGCAGCCACGAGGTCCAGGAGGCGTTGTCGGCGACCAGGAGCAGGATTCGGGCTGGTACACGATGTCTGTCGAGTGCTGCGGTGTCGGCGACCAGATTGGACCCAACAAGCCTTGGCAACGGCAAGTCTCGATGTAGCTGAAGATCGTCGATGGTGCAGACCAGCAAGGTCTGGGGAACTCACCCAGCAAGGGTAAGTGAGGGCAGGCCTGGAGCAACCAGACTGCCAAGTAAAGAAAAGATTGGCCTTCGGTAAGGGCTACTAGCCAACGGGCTAGCGACCGCGAAGGAGCCTCGTGACGCCGCACGTGGAGCTGGCTTACAGGACACTCGTGGAGTGGGGGCCAGTGATCTTCAGTGCAGGTGGTGCTGGAGGCTAGGGCTACTCGGAGCCCAAAGCACGACTTCTTGGGAGACCCAGAAGATGGTGCACTTGCAAGTGTGCTCGGTGTCCAGGGGTCACGGTCTCACGTTACCCACGATAGCCACGGGCCTCAGCTTTGCTGGGGACTCAGGGTAGCCTCGGGGAAGTCTGAGAATCCACCTCTGGTGATGCGATGACTTCGGCGTCCGACGGGAGCTTCAGTGATGCGAACCGGACAGATGCTTCTTTGGTGCCTGCCAAGCAGGGGAGTCACTCCTTGACCCCAAGGGAGATTCTTCAGTCCTCTAATCGTGAGTAGAGCGTCGAAGGTCCAGGATTCTGTTTCAGAGTTTCGTCCAGGTATAATCTAAAGTCCTAAGGACTGGGTTCCTACCTTTATTCCAAAAATAGGGGATGGACTACTCTGTGGCCCCACCTATGGGTGGGTCAGGGCAGAGGGGTGGCTACACCCCTTTCCCTTTGTCCAGTTCGCGCCAAAGCAGGGGCTGCAAGCCCCTGATCCGGTTTGAACTGGGGTATGCACAGGGACACCAAATGTGCCCCCAGTGCAGGACTTCAAAGCACCCGAAAGTGCTCCCGCCCAGCCCCAATACACATTGTCCTGTCTGGGGAGGTGGTCACACCTCCCTGGGACAGGAAACCTATTGTCCAGGCCTCCCCTGCCGGAGTTTCGTCCAGCAGCAGGAGGCCAGACTCGTGTCTGTGGCAGCAGCATCCATTTTGTGATGCCAGGGCTCTGGAAAGAAGTTACCGGACTCGTCAGAGTTAACATGCCTTTCCCTCTAGAAGGGTGGAATGCTACCCCCGCCGCCAGAATTGGCGGGGGGGTAGTATTCCAAGATGTTTGACACCAAACACGACATGTTTCGGTGCAGCCATTCCATAGTTAGCATTTTACCGCGAGGATATAATGCGTTTAAGAGTATATGGTCAGGCTGCACTACAAACAGCATCAGAGATGGTCTCCGAGCGCTGCAGAGGGGCCCTGCTCATGCAGGGGCACCCTCTCACATAGGAACCATGCACTCTGCCTTCAGGATTGATAAGGCCTGCCTTAGGAGTGACTTATAGGTTTATATGTGTGTATGCATTTAGTGATATAGGTAACCTATACCACAGCAAGGGGTGCATGCACCACCTTACCCAGGCTGCAGTAGCAGACCTGTGGTGTCAGTTTGGATGGCCTACCAGGGGTGGCATAATATATGCTGCAGCCCCTGGCAGGCCTCTGAGGTACCTATGCCCTTGGTACATAGTATACCATATACTAGGGACTTACAAGGGCACTCCAGATCCCAATCAGAGATGTGCCTAAGGCACATGGAGACCCTTTTAAAGAGGAAACAGCTAGGCTGGGGTTCTGAATAGCAGGGCCCCAGCCAGACTAATGTCGAAAACCAGTGAAGTATCAGCAAAAAGTGGGGGTACCCCTGTGAAGCAGATCCTACTCTCCTACACAACCCCCCCCAAACGTAGGGACATTAAACTAACCTTGCCCAGTTAAGTCTTCATGTTCTAAGTGGAAATACCTAGAGAGTCCATCTGCATTCGCATGGTTACTCCCAGGCCTATGTTCCACTGTAAAGTCCATCCCCTGTAGGGAAATGGACCACCTAAGCAGTTTGGGGTTTTCACCCTTCATTTGTTTTAGCCATAAGAGGGGCTTATGGTCTGTCTGAACCAGGAAGTGTGTACCAAACAAGTATGGCCTCAACTTCTTCAGAGCCCAGACCACAGCAAAGGCCTCCTCTCTATGGCTGACCAACGTTTCTCTCTAGGGGTCAGCCTTCTGCTAATAAAAGCTACTGGCTGATCCTGACCTTCTTCATTCAATTGTGACAGTACAGCCCCTACCCCCAATTCAGATGCATCAGTTTGAACAATGAACTTCTTGGAGTAATCAGGACTCTGCAGAATTGGAGCAGTGCACATGGCCTGCTTGAGGTCATCAAATGCCTTTTGACAGCTAACTGTCCACTGAACCTTTTTGGGCATTTTCTTAGAAGTTAAGTCATTCAAGGGTGTCACTATTGATCCATACCCCTTGACAAATCTCCTATAGTACCCAGTCAGGCCTAAGAAGGCTCTCACCTGAGTCTGGGTAGTGGGAGCAGTCCAGTCCATGATGGTCTGGATCTTGCTCTGCAAAGGTTGAACCTGGCCTCCACCCACAAGGTGGCCCAGGTACACAACCTGACTCTGCCCTATCTGGCACTTAGTGGCCTTGATAGTCAGGCCTGCCTTTTGCAGGGCCTGTAAAACATTCCTGAGGTGGACCAGGTGATCCTCCCAGGTGGAGCTAAAGACAGCAATATCATCTAGATAAGCTGCACTATAGGCCTCCAGTCCTGTGAGAACTGTGTTCACCAACCTCTGGAAAGTGGCAGGTGCATTTTTCAGACCAAAGGGCATCACCACAAATTGATAATGCCCACTAGGGGTTGAAAATGCTGTTTTGGGCTTTGCAGCATCAGCTAGTCTGATCTGCCAGTAGCCAGCTGTTAGGTCAAATGTGCTGAGATATTTGGCAGAGGCCAAAGTATCTATGAGCTCATCTGCCCTGGGTATTGGATGGGCATCAGTCCTAGTGACTGCATTGAGGCCCCTGTAGTCTACACAAAACCTCATCTCTCTTTTCCCACCACTGGTGTGAGGTTTAGGTACTAGGACTACTGGACTAGCCCAAGGGCTATCTGAGGGCTCAATCACTCCCAATTCCAACATCTTCTGGACTTCAGTCCTGATACAGTCCCTGACATGGTCAGGTTGCCTATAAATCTTGTTTTTAATAGGCAGACTGTCCCCAGTGTCCACTTCATGAGTGCACCAGGTGGTCTGACTGGGTGTCAGAGAAAACATATGTCTAAACTGATTGAGGACTTGCCTGCAATCAGTTTGTTGCTGGGTAGTGAGGCTGCCTGCCAAGGCTACACCATCAACTGACCCATCGTCAGGGTTCTGTGAGAGCAGGTCAGGGAGTGGGTCACTCTCTTCCTCCTGCCCTTCATCAGTAGCCATGAGCAAGCCCATGTCTGCCCTGTCCACATATGGCTTAAGTCTGTTGACATGGAGAACCCTGTGGGGACTCCTGGGTGTTCCCAGGTCTACTAAGTAAGTGACCTCACCCTTCTGCTCAACAATAGTGTGGGGTCCACTCCATTTGTCTTGGAGAGCTGCTGGGGCCACTGGCTCCAACACCCACACCTTCTGTCCTGGCTGGTAAACAGTTAGGACAGCCTTTTGGTCATGCCAGGCCTTTTGAAGTTCCTGGCTAGCCTCAAGGTTTTTGGTTGCCTTTTTCATGTACTCAGCCATCCTGGAGCGGAGACCAAGTACATAGTCCACTATATCTTGCTTTGGGGGCTTGAGAGGTAACTCCCATCCTTCCTTCACCAAGCACAGTGGACCCCTCACAGGGTGGCCAAACAGAAGTTCAAAAGGGCTGTAACCAACCCCCTTCTGAGGCACCTCCCTATATGCGAATAAAAGGCAGGGCAAGAGTATGTCCCATCTACGCCTAAGCTTTTCTGGGAGCCCTTTAATCATGCCCTTCAAGGTTTTGTTGAATCTCTCAACTAAACCATTGCATTGTGGGTGATAGGGTGTGGTGAACTTATAAGTAACTCCACACTCCTTCCACATTGCCTTTAAGTACCCAGACATGAAGTTTGCACCCCTGTCTGATACCACCTCCTTAGGAAAGCCCACTCTTGAGAAAATTCCCAGGAGGGCCCTTGCCACCACAGGTGCTGTAGTGGTCCTAAGGGGTATAGCCTCTGGATACCTGGTGGCATGATCCACTACCACCAGTATAAATCTGTGCCCAGATGCTGTTTGGGGATCCATGGGACCAACAATGTCAATCCCTACCCTCTCAAAGGGCACCCCCACCACAGGTAGTGGTATCAGGGGGCCTTTGTAGTGCCACCTGCTTTGCCACTGGCTTGGCAGGTTACACAGGAGCGACAAAACTCCTTACTGTCTTCAGACATGTGGGGCCAGTGAAAGTGAGGGACAATTCTGTCCCAAGTCTTGTTCTGGCCCAGGTGTCCTGCTAAGGGAATATCATGGGCTAGGGTCAATAGGAAGCCCCTGAACTTCAAAGGTATTACCAACCTCCTGGTAGCACCAGGCTTGGGGTCTCTACTCTCTGAGTACAGGAGTCCATCATCCCAATACACTGTATGGGGACCACTAGCTTTCCCAGCAGCCTCAGCAGCAGCTTGCTGTCTGAGGGGTTCAAGGGAGGGGCAGCTCTGCTGCTCCTGGCTCAGATCTGCCCTAGAAGGTCCCCCTGTCCCCAAGAACTCAACCTGGTCAGGCTCAAGTTCCTCTGGGACAGTTCCTTCTTCAGGGCTGAGATCATCCCCCTCAAGGGACTGATCTTCCTCCTGAGCCAAGGGGGAAGGCACTGCCTTAACCCTACTACTCCTCCTCTTGGAAGGCACTTGGTCCATTCTTTCAGAATCCAAGGCCTGTTCAGTTTTAGACAGTTTAGCTTGTGACCTGGTCACAGCAAACACATCTGCAGGGATCCCCAGCATTTCTGCATGGGTCCTGAGCTCCACTTCTGCCCAAGCAGAAGTCTCTAAGTCATTGCCAAGCAAGCATTCGACTGGTAGGTTTGCACTCACCACAACCTTCTTAAGGCCAGTTACCCCTCCCCAGGAGAAGTTAACAACTGCCAGAGTATGGTCTGTTCTGACATTGCTAGCATTGGTCACTTGGTACATTTCACCAAGTATAACTTGCCCAGGTAGCACAAGGTCTTGTGTCACCATTGTGACACTTGCCCCTGTGTCCCTAAATGCCAAAGCCTCTCGTCCATTGATTAAAGGCTGTTGTCTGTACTTGCCCAGATTACTGGGACTCACAGTGGAGGTCACATCCATGCCTCCATCACAGACTAACACAGCCTGAGTCAGCTCCCTGACTAAGTCAGAGCCCAACTCAGTTCCCAGGGTGAACCCTACTAAACCCTTGGCTGGAGCACTTCCACCAACTGTACTAGGGGGAACAGGTGCCTTAGGGGCATTGGTGGAGGCTGGACTGGAGTCTTTGGACTTGGTGCAATCACTGGTCCAGTGGGTCTTTTGCTTACAGACCTTGCACCATGGTTTTCTTTGGCCTTTACCCTTGGTAGACTGGGAATCCCCACCAGAAGAAGATTTTTGGGGGCCTGATGAAGACTTTTGATCTTTACCCTTCTCCCCACCCTTGTCAGAGTTCTTAGCATCTTGCTTCTTGGTTTCCCCACCTTGGTTCTGTACCTTCTGCTTCACCCTGGTTCTGACCCATTTGTCTGCCTTCTTTCCCAATTCTTGGGGAGAGGTCAGATCAGAGTCAACCAGGTACTGATGCAACAGCTGGTTTTGACAGTTATTAAGAATCTGCTCCCTCATTATCAGATTATACAATCCTGAGAAGTCACACACCTTACTGCCCATCAACCAGCCTTCCAGAGCCTTGGCAGAACAATCCACATAGTCTACCCAGTCTTGAGTCTGTGCTTTTTGGGTGTCTCTGAACTTCAACCTGTACTGTTCAGTGGTTAGGCCAAACCCATCAATAAGAGCACTCTTCAAGACCTTGTAATTGTCAGCATCCTCCTCTCTAACAGTGAGGAGCTTGTCTCTACCTTTGTCAGCAAAGGAGAGCCACAAGATTGCTGCCCACTGCTCCTGAGGGACCTTCTGTACTTTACAGGCCCTCTCTAAAGCAGTTATCCATTTGTGGATATCATCCCCACTCTGGTAGGGAGGGACAATCTTGCTCAGGTTCCTATGGTCATAGGACCTTTCCCTATCTCTAGGGATATGGCTGCCACCATGGGACTCTAGTCCCAACTTTCTTCTCTCTTTAAGGAGATCTAGGGATTCTCTATCTAAAGCCAATTGCTTCTTCCTGATCTCCAGTTGAGTTTCCTCATACTGGACCAGTCTCTTTCTTCTCTCATGAGAGGATTCCCTCCTGTGAGAAGAAACAGAGCTCCCTATTGAGGTGCCAGAGTGGTTAGACTCCTGAGAAGGAGACCTAGACTTTCTGAGCACACTCATAATCCTTCCTGGGGGGACAAAGGTGTGGTTCTCCAGATCCTCATCTTCATCTTCCCCAGAAGGGATTGGGTTTTCCAGGTCAGGGTCATTGTCACCCTCCTGGTCAGTTTCAGAGGGGGGCTGGGGGTAGTAGTACCCCTGGCCCCTTCCTCATCTGCTGGCCCACCCTCTGCTCCTACCCCTTCAGTCTCTGAGGACTTACTAAGATCATAAGCCACCAACATCTCCTGGAGGTGTTGGGTGGTGGGACTTTGGCCTGTCCTTAATTTCCTCACGTTACACAAAGCTCTCAGTTCCAAGAATGGGAGTGTGTCATACTTGGAGGGGGAAGCTCCATGGCTTCCTGCAGGGTATCTCTAGATCCTGCTTTTAAAGACATTACTAGTGTGGTGTGGTGTATGCACTACCTACTCTAGTGTGGCCTACTAAACTCTCTTGAGTTGTAGAAAGGGTTGTGCTATCCCTTAACACACAACTCTAAGTTCAGTAGAACTTACTGATATTCTAAGCTTAAATTATATGTACCTTAGGTACCTTTAGTGGTTTTCAGTTGATCAATTCAATTGAGATTATCTGGTAAAACAATAGCAAGCTGGAATCCCACACGCTGCACACCAATGTGAGAAGTTGGCCTGGCATATGCTGTCCACTAATTATAGTGGGCACCTTGCACCAGTCCAAATCGACTCTTATGGTAGGTAGGTTAAAGACAACCTTATTGAAAGCTATCCTAGTGGTAGCTGTGGAGAGCAGCCTTCAGGCTAAGTCTTGAAGGAATGTAAAGCAGCTTGTTTTACCAGTCTATAATCTCTTGAGTGACCAAATGAAAGAGCACCACACCAGGTATATATTCAAAATATATGTATTTATTACTAAACACACCCCTCTAGTCTCTTTATGAGGCTAGAGTTCGAAGTACATAGGTTATAAGATCTTAAATCACAGTAATAGCACAAATACACGTTTGGGCCCTAGGGGCGTACCAAACCATATACCAATAAAGTGGTATGCGAACCACGACTGAACTAGACACTAGGCCTAGAGCCTCTAGAAGTGCTTGGACCACAAGGAACCACCCAAGGTAGTGACACAGGGGACCCACGGGAGACGCGTGCAGTGTAAATACACAACCGCGATACGCCGTTAACTTCTATGGAGAAAGTCGGGATCGGGAAAATAGAGGAAAGGGACACTTAAAAGAGGACTAGGACAAAACCCTTTGAGATCTAGGACTTTGAAGAGTCTCTACCCACGGGAGCACCGGAGTACTCGTGTTACCTCACCCAGGGAAGCCGGGTGCATAGGTGCCTTTCGGGGTCGGGTTTCGTCGTCGGTTCTTATGGCGATCTGCTGCAAAGTGCTGCTGGCGACCAGGAGAAAAGTGTCCGGGTGGATCCAAGAGTGGATCGGAGTTCTGAAGAACCTGAAAGCAGAGGGGACAGAGTCTGGGTCACTAGCCAGTGACCAGGGAGGCGATGGACAGATGCCCACCGATGTCGAGTGCTTCAGGTGCGTTGACGGTCGTCTCGTTTCTGCAGCCACGAGGTCCAGGAGGCGTTGTCGGCGACCAGGAGCAGGATTCGGGCTGGTACACGATGTCTGTCGAGTGCTGCGGTGTCGGCGACCAGATTGGACCCAACAAGCCTTGGCAACGGCAAGTCTCGATGTAGCTGAAGATCGTCGATGGTGCAGACCAGCAAGGTCTGGGGAACTCACCCAGCAAGGGTAAGTGAGGGCAGGCCTGGAGCAACCAGACTGCCAAGTAAAGAAAAGATTGGCCTTCGGTAAGGGCTACTAGCCAACGGGCTAGCGACCGCGAAGGAGCCTCGTGACGCCGCACGTGGAGCTGGCTTACAGGACACTCGTGGAGTGGGGGCCAGTGATCTTCAGTGCAGGTGGTGCTGGAGGCTAGGGCTACTCGGAGCCCAAAGCACGACTTCTTGGGAGACCCAGAAGATGGTGCACTTGCAAGTGTGCTCGGTGTCCAGGGGTCACGGTCTCACGTTACCCACGATAGCCACGGGCCTCAGCTTTGCTGGGGACTCAGGGTAGCCTCGGGGAAGTCTGAGAATCCACCTCTGGTGATGCGATGACTTCGGCGTCCGACGGGAGCTTCAGTGATGCGAACCGGACAGATGCTTCTTTGGTGCCTGCCAAGCAGGGGAGTCACTCCTTGACCCCAAGGGAGATTCTTCAGTCCTCTAATCGTGAGTAGAGCGTCGAAGGTCCAGGATTCTGTTTCAGAGTTTCGTCCAGGTATAATCTAAAGTCCTAAGGACTGGGTTCCTACCTTTATTCCAAAAATAGGGGATGGACTACTCTGTGGCCCCACCTATGGGTGGGTCAGGGCAGAGGGGTGGCTACACCCCTTTCCCTTTGTCCAGTTCGCGCCAAAGCAGGGGCTGCAAGCCCCTGATCCGGTTTGAACTGGGGTATGCACAGGGACACCAAATGTGCCCCCAGTGCAGGACTTCAAAGCACCCGAAAGTGCTCCCGCCCAGCCCCAATACACATTGTCCTGTCTGGGGAGGTGGTCACACCTCCCTGGGACAGGAAACCTATTGTCCAGGCCTCCCCTGCCGGAGTTTCGTCCAGCAGCAGGAGGCCAGACTCGTGTCTGTGGCAGCAGCATCCATTTTGTGATGCCAGGGCTCTGGAAAGAAGTTACCGGACTCGTCAGAGTTAACATGCCTTTCCCTCTAGAAGGGTGGAATGCTACCCCCGCCGCCAGAATTGGCGGGGGGTAGTATTCCAAGATGTTTGACACCAAACACGACATGTTTCGGTGCAGCCATTCCATAGTTAGCATTTTACCGCGAGGATATAATGCGTTTAAGAGTATATGGTCAGGCTGCACTACAAACAGCATCAGAGATGGTCTCCGAACGCTGCAGAGGGGCCCTGCTCATGCAGGGGCACCCTCTCACATAGGAACCATGCACTCTGCCTTCAGGATTGATAAGGCCTGCCTTAGGAGTGACTTATAGGTTTATATGTGTGTATGCATTTAGTGATATAGGTAACCTATACCACAGCAAGGGGTGCATGCACCACCTTACCCAGGCTGCAGTAGCAGACCTGTGGTGTCAGTTTGGATGGCCTACCAGGGGTGGCATAATATATGCTGCAGCCCCTGGCAGGCCTCTGAGGTACCTATGCCCTTGGTACATAGTATACCATATACTAGGGACTTACAAGGGCACTCCAGATCCCAATCAGAGATGTGCCTAAGGCACATGGAGACCCTTTTAAAGAGGAAACAGCTAGGCTGGGGTTCTGAATAGCAGGGCCCCAGCCAGACTAATGTCGAAAACCAGTGAAGTATCAGCAAAAAGTGGGGGTACCCCTGTGAAGCAGATCCTACTCTCCTACACACCCGCACCTGCACCACCAGCGGGTAAGGCTTCTACTTTACAAGGGGTGCTGCTCATTGAAGCACCCACCCAGCCTCTGTACGGGTGAACTGTTGTCTTTACATGTTTCCCGCTTCTTGGGTATTGGAGTCTAAGCGAATTGCAGTCTACACTAAATCTCCAAACAAGCACTGTACCAGAGGGGGCCCAGCATCTTCCATTTGACTTACTTAAACTATATCCGCACATAAAACTAAAAATCGAGGAACTCAAACTGCGGATGCTGGCTCATGCATGTGGAGTATATGAGCAAGCAAGGACAAGTTTGGTTGTTGTGTTAATCTGTGGTGAACTAGGAGACAGGCGCCACCTGTTTCCCCTTGTTGTACCCAGCCATCCCTAGACCCAACAGAGGATAGTATCCACTACTTGCTTGGTGTAGGGTGTTGAGAACTAGTGCGGTGGGAGTGGGGTGTAAGCACAGCACCAGGATACACAATGGGGAAAAGGGCAGGGCCCACCAGAGCCAAAACTACAAACACTTCGTCGTTGCCCCCAACCTCCATAGATAAAATGTTGCAGAGGGCCATAGGGGTGGTTGACACCGAAATATACCACTAAGTCTGAGCGCTCGTCTCAATAGCGACATGCTGCCGACTGCGCATGCGCACCTTCAGACACACTTGAAGCCAGTACGCACATGCAGAGAGAGCAACTACTCTAACCCACACATGCGCATACGCTTCAGCCCTGCACAGCCCGGCTCCAACGCTCTCACTGGCACGTACTCCATGGTTCCAACACCTTTATTTACCAAGCCCACCCCGGCCCCCATTCTCATCCGGGACATCGAGAGACCACAATAGGTTGTTAGCGGGTTCGCTCTGATACCAAGTAAGGTTGCGCCATGGGCCACATTCGCAAACATTCTGTGAGCTTTCATTATTCTTATAACTCACATGCTTTCTTTCCCCTACCAGAGTCGTTTATAGGAGCGAACTCCTCCCGAGCCCCGATCAGCCACACACTCCCAACTATAGTGTAATTATAAGTGCTGCTTCCTGTTTTCTGTGTTTTCTGTGTTTTGTTTTTAATTAATCGACGCGCCACAAACAGCGGCATTCTGCCGTTTTTTTACGTGTGCGCCCACTATTCTGTTCTATCTACCAATACTGTGGCTTGGCAAGCACCTAGTCACGCTATAATAATACATAACGCGGTGATCACGGCCCTATACTGCCACTAGACTGCCGCTCAGAAGCACCATAGCTTCATAGCAATGCTAAGACTGTTAAGCATTACAGCTGCTGCACGAATTTTGCATGCAGCACGTTTACCATACAGGCATGTATTCTATTACAGATACCATCACCAGGCAGGTCCATTTGGAGGACCATAGCACCTAAGATTGCATTTTATGTTGCTTATTTGTCCGTCATAATCATGTATGCATGCATGTTTTGTGCTTTATTATCCACAGGTTCTTCTTCATATACGTGTCCGTAAGTACGTAGACACGCAGTCCACACACCTTAGCGCGTGTGTAGGTACTATTTAACTTTTTTGCACTTTCCATGTGGCAACACATTTTTTGCCACTCACGTTATTTCCACGGTCCTGAAGAAAGCCCCTCTTACTTCCTCGTGCGGGCTGAAACATGTAGACCCATCACATAGCCAACTACAAGATAATTATTTCTTTTTAGTTGCATCACACATATTTTTAACGATATCCTGAGCCGCCAGTAATAAATATAAAGAGGCAAGGATTCTCAGAGATATTTTTATTCACATCACACCTTTGCACTACACCAGCTCCGCTGTAATCAGGCGTCGTAGCACAACCGGGGGCATTCGGCCACCCGGTTGGGACCTAATGATGAAGCATGACACCAACCAGGTTGGTGTGTGAGGGGTCTTTTAACAAGCCCAGTGGGTTCTAACACTGCCTATCAGAGATGGTGCCTCACATAGACAGGGTTCGTCCATAGTTGTTTAATACCGAAATAGAGTTAACACAAAGGCGGTTATCATACACCCCTGAGTTATTTCCCCCACTGGATGGTGCGACCACTCTGCCAAGCTTACTTCAGATACAGCTTAATGCCCACTCCCCATCACCTCCTCCAGATGCCCCTCACAAGAAAGCTGTGCGCAAATGTAGAAATAACACTAGTATCCCCAAGATAGGAAAGCGCAAACAAGCATCCGAGGCTGGCGCTAAGAAAAAGAAATTCTGTGAGGGCACTCCAGCTAGCCAGGAGGGAGGGGAAGAGCAGGACCGACTTGAAAGCAGAGTACGATCTGACGGTACGGACAAGACATACCCGTGCTGGGCAGTAAATTTAATGACAGATCTACAGAACAATCTGAGGGCCTTTATTGCAGAACAACTGGCACCCCTTGTAAGCCGTTTGGATAAACTGGAGAACGTGCTGACTTTAGTGGAAGCTAGAATAACTGAGCCACAATCTAATCCCATAACTAATTGGAGAAAAGGGTTGGACATAGGCTGCCAGGTGAACACCGTGGGTATCACAACACTCTTTAGGCCGGAGACACACGTTGAAGAGGGCCCCACTACCAGCGACAAAACAAGGGTACAGAGTGAGTGTATGCGACAGAGGGGCAGAAGTGGTAGTCATAAGAGTAGCGCCGAAATTAGCTCAGCACCGAGTTGGCCCTGGGCTAAACCCAGTCCACATGACCAAGCCTTGAGGAGCATAGAGAGTAGGCGACCTGTAAATCATCACAATGAAGGGGGACAAGCAAGTTTATGTACAAATCTGCCCAATATAAATCTCCCCCCTGCCTGTTCCCCGTACATCGCTATAATGACTGGAGTCCCACCACTCAAACCTAATGTAAAGGAAAGCCACCTTGAGCTAAGAAATAAATGCCTGTTCTGGCTTGTGAAATACAAACACTTTGACTATGCCAGAGCAGGGGAAATTATATTGGTTCGAAGAGTGGGGTGGGTGGGTAGCCATCGGAAAAGCAAACCGGGTGAGTGTGTAGTCATTAATTTTAAAAATCCGACTACAGTCTCTAACTTACTCATTTCCACTTCCAACTGTCATACCTCCCCAACAGGAATGAGTCTGCACCCTTTGGACTTTTTCTATCCTTTACAGCATATAATGCACAGAGGTGGTGCAGCACCTCTAATCGTAACCAAGGAGCAGGGGCCTGTATATAAAGGGAGTCGGGTTGTTCAGAACAGTCCCCACCTGTATAATATCCCGGTGAATTACAGGTATGACACGCTGGAGGAGGTAGATTGACTGGGAGAGGGGTCTTTAAAGGGTAAGATTACGTATGGGGAAGGGCATACTCGCAAGGGCCTTGAGTGGGGTTACCATCAAACAACTGTGGGCGGTGGAATAGGCTCTTCCCATTGGAGCGATCACCTGGGAGCAAGGACACAGAGAAGTTGGGACCGTGATGTTGTAGCTCCTATCGCGGTGGGGGATACTAATAAAGATGCCAAAACCAGCGGGGCAATAGTTAGATATAGCATGGCGCACCCAGGCGAAGCTCCCTCCCCCTGTGTAGCAGACCCCAAGGTAGTGGGAAGGGATTCAGGGGGTGGCATTGGACCGAGGATTTTATCATGGATGTGGCCGGCCTTAAAAACAAATTGCCATGTCAAGATTGGGGCGATTTTATCGAAAAATACGATATTTGTATTTTTCAGGAGACATGGGCAGGGGAAGATTTCCATCGGATGGGATACGCCTCCTTTAACATCTTGGCCACAATGGGTGGAAGGGGGAGACCCTCTGGTGGCCTAACCATCTGGGTGGGTACTCACTTAGGCTGCAGAGCTGCGCAGTTGATAACATCTTCAAATGATATCCAGTGTGTTCTTCTTACATTTCCCACGAAGGCCAAAATTTCCCTAATCAATGTGTATTCCCGCCCCGTTAAAAACGGCCAAGAGTCTGCCACCATTGACCACCTGGGACTCTTTATTCCAACTCTGGACCCGGGGGTAGGAGTGATCATAGGGGGGGATTTCAATTGTCAATTTGAACCCCTCACTGATTCAACTTACTCTGTCCCTACGGAAGAAGACCTTTACTGGTCCATACCCGACCCTCAGATTACCCCCATTAAAGTGTGGTCCCCCTTGGTATTGCAGCTTAATTCACTCATTCTGGCTCAGGGATTGACAACTATGACACTCCTAGTCCAGTTTGGGAGTTCGATCATGAGGGGGCCCCGGAGATTACTAGGATGAAAGTGGAATTAGCCATTAACAAGCTTCAACGTAACAAAGCCCCAGGTCTAGATAAGTTACCGGGGGACCTCTTCCGGGGAGAACCCAAAATTTGGACTCCATATTTATGTGCTCTATTTAATTCAATCTTGAAGGGCATGGACCCCCTGATACCTGGGCCGGGGCTGAAATAGTCCCTATATTGAAAAAGGGCTGCCCCCTTATACCCTCTAATTACAGACCGATCAGTTTAATTGACATCACACAAAAACTGTTCGGCCGGGTACTCTTGGACCGCCTACAGGGATGGATGGAAGAAGAGCACATCCTAAGTCCCTATCAGGCTGGTTTTAGAGCCAACATGTCAACCGTGGACCAGATATTTCGATTACAACTATTATACTGGAAAACGGTGACTGTTGAGGGGGGCAGTCTTTATTTAATATTCGTTGACTTAAAGTCGGCTTTCGCCCTTGTTCTCCGGACAAAATTATGGAAAGTGCTCAGCGACCTCGGATCCCACCATATCTTCTTAATGTCATAGTGAGGCTCCACTCACAAAATTTTGCCCAGGTACGATGTGGAAAATATGGAGAACTTACTGCACGTTTCCCAGTTCATAAGGGGGTACGGCAGGGATGTGTCCTAGCCCCTACCCTATTCTGTCTTTTTATTAATGGACTTATTGACCACCTCCGACAAATCAAGGACAATGATGCCCCCAAGTTAGCCTCTGGCAGGGTCCCAGCACTAATGTTCGCTGATGATACCCTGTTACTTTCAAAAACTTCAATGGGTATCCAGCGCGTTCTTGATGGCTTCACCAATTTTTGTAAAGCGCGTGGGTTGGAAATCAACTTGGAAAAAACTAAATATATGGTTTTTAACCCACCCAATTCGACCCGCCCAAATCCCTCATTACACGAGATACCTCTAGAGAGAGTGAAGATCTTTGAGTATTTGGGTGAGACCCTGTCAGAGAAGTTTGAATGGGGGCCGCAGGTGGCCAAAGCGAAACTTAGGCTAATCCAGACAGTGGGAGGTATGATGAAACTACATAGATCCTCGACCTATAAACCAGCGGCCCCTGTGGTGGAAATCTACAAAGTACAAGCAAGGAGCGCCACCTTATATGGGGCGGAGCTCTGGGGGCACACTGTTGTTACTAATTTGAAGATGGTCGAGAATAATTTTATGAGGCAGCTAATAGGCCTACCCTGTAGTACCCCCCTTATTGCCCTCAGGATGGACTTGGGTATTAGGCCCATAGATGAAGAAATTGCCCTGAGACCCATTACATACTGGAGACGACTATGGGTGACTCCGGAATTGTCAGTCTTGAGGACGAGTTGAAAGAGCTTTAATCTAACTGTGCTACCCATAAAATTCCGTGGCTCTGCCACATAAGGGATTCCGCCCTCAAGCTAGGTAGAGTGGACCTGTGGAGGACTCCTGAGGTAGTGTGCGTCAGGGTCTCCAGGCTGGAGTTAGTTAACCACTACAGAAAGACCAACCTGTTGGCTATACACGAAAGTTCCTCTCGTGGTCGCCTAACCTCAGAGTTCCTGCAAATTAAAGATCTATACAGCAAGGAACATTTCCTGGACTTTATCTACCCCCCCATGTCTAGAAAATTGTATATGCAATTGCGAATAGGGACTTTACCATTACAAGCATACACTAGCAAATGGGGTAAAGAGTACTCGGTGAATGTCCTGCTTGCAAGTACAAAGAAGAGACTGACCTACATGTAGTGCTATTTTGTCCAGCTTACTTGCCAGCGCGCAAGTATTGTTTAGTCCAAGTATGCAAGAATTTAGGTTTTGTCCGCTGTGTAGAAGCGTTCAGAGTCCTAAAGTATGACACCCATCCACCAATTGTTTTCGCTGTATCGCGTTTTTTAAACTCCATGTGGCACACTCGGCGGGCCTTTTTAAAGTAGCCTCCACCTGGGGAATCAGTGTGTTCGACTTATACAGACAGAGAAAATGTGTAGTTGAGCCTAGGGGATTATTATTTCTGTTTATATATATTTTTTTTTAATCTTGTAAATAATCCTTTTTTTTAAGATCGCAGCTTAGTATGCGAGGGTTGTTTTTATTGTGTTTTTAAGGTCTGAAAAATATCTTGCACAATTTTATACCCCTAGCGAGATCTGCATTTATTGTTGTGCAAGTTGACACCTCTGTGTAAAAAAGATAGTTATGAGCTGTTGAATTTTTTATCTCATGTGTTATGTTTTATTGTAAACGGTGCTTTTATGGCCCATGAGGCCGAAATAAAGTTAATGAATGGAAAATGGAAAAGTGTCCATAAATAGTCCACAGAGTGAATGTGTTACACACACTGGAGGAAATTAAGGTTGAGGTTTTTTGCTGCCGATGGTGGGCGTCTTGCCATCTGCACCTCCTGGAATTTTGCATGGATGTCCGAGCTTGCGACCACCGGGTGGATCTAATGATGTAGAGACAGGTGTGTCTGCAGAGGTGTCTTCCTCTGACAGGGACTCCCTTTCTGTGGCTGCCGCAGATGACCCAGATGTAGTTGGACCACAGAAAGAGGTAGATGGTGGTGGGAAAGCCCTACAGAGAGTTGTGTTGATGTCCTGTAGCACCCCAATGAGCTGGCCCATGTTGATGTTGTGGGTAGCCAGCTCCTGGTGTATGTCCCTCTGCAGCTGCTTCATCTCCCAGATTTCCATCAATACCTGTCCCATCTCATCTTGAGAGTCCTGATAGGCTCCCAAGACTTGGTCGATGGTGACCTGGGTGTGAGTGGCCCCATTGACCTCACTCAGCGGGCCCACAGTACTCTTCCCATGACCCCTAGCCCCATGGGCCTGTGTCCTTGGCCCAGAGTGACCTCTCCCTCTGGTTCCTGGTTCCTCTGTGACTGGCTAGTGATTCTCACCGCAGAATCCAGGAATGGGGGCACAAGATCGTAGTGACTGTGCTAGGTACACAGGTTGAGGGATCAGGGGTTGGCCGAGGTGTAGCAGCTGGGGTAGGAGGTGTTCATGTGTCTATCTGACCAGACTGACCAGATGTGCCAGGACCATCATCCACGTCCACATGTCCAGGAGTGTTGTTATCAATGAGGGCTTCATCCGGGGCTGGAGTGGAAGTCTGTTCGCTGGCCAAGCTCTGTCCAGATGCTGTACTGGATCGACTGGTTGTGAAATAGAGAACATTGTTACTGGTAGAAATGTGGTATCTACATCCAAATGTTTTGTATCACAGTAAGTAAAGACCTAGGAAAACAAAATAGGTAGAGATTACTATTGTGATATATTTCAGTGGTATTGAACTTGTTAACACGACATTTGGAGAGATTCAATATATGTACTAGAATTGAGCAGCTTATTAGATTTGCTGATATGTTGCATTTTGGATTAAGGAATGAACATGACACTTCCCAAACATTTAAGGCAAAACAATGGAGAAGTAACATGTGTATTTGACCATTTCAAGGCCTAGGTGTGTACAAAACAGGCGAACGTACAATGTGGTTTTATATTTAGCATTAGTCATCATATGAGTAGTGCAGAATCAATGGGTCACCTGCCACTTCTAATCAGCTGAGTTACCTTCATGCCTTACAAATATTTGCGCTACACTCTTGGTATGGCGTCACTCATGCCATCATTAGTTTCTGTTGAAGAGACCAGGACAACATCAAGCTAAGTAGGCAGAAATGTCTCTGAGTAGAGCATTGTATGTAGATTGCTCAGTCCATGAGAAATGAACATCAGTTGTTGCATGTCAGACAAGTGAGCATGGGCAAAATCACTATTTCGACTTGTTTTCTGTTACAGAAACAGGGCTTCATGGTAGTTGTAGTCATTTCAATCTCTATTTCCCAACACTTGACAAATGGTTAACTCCATGAGAAGTGAACACCAGTTGTAACATGTCAGACAAGTGAGAATGGGCAAAATCATTATTACATCTTGTTTCTGTTACACAAACAGGGCCTCATTGTAGTAGTAGGCATTTCAATCTCTACTTGCCAACACTTGCAAAATGGTTAGTGTAACATACCTGTTGTCAAAATGCAGTTGGGCTGGACCATACATTTACATATTGACAAATGTCATAGGTCCTGGGATGATGATTTAATAGTAATACACTTACAGACACCATTCTAACATGTGGCATGTAATGGAGATTGATACATGTGATATTATATTCAACAATACACATTGACACTGACAATCAAACATCTCTGATACTTTGAGTATTGCATGCTAGAAAAGTAGATAGACAGCACAATAGCAAAAGCTGAGATGAGATAGTGAGGTTTAACTTACCAGACTCCATTCTCCCGGCTATTCCGATCAAGCCCTCATAATGCAGGATGGCCATGACCTTCTTCTCCCAGGGAAACAGTAGTAATGGGGCGCTGGGAGGACCACTGCCAGTCTTGTGGGCCTCCATGTGTTGCTTGGAGGCCAGGAAATGCACCTTCCCCCTCAGGTCGTTCAACCTCTTCTTTATTTCCTCCTTTGTGCTCAGGTTGGTACCTACAGCATTCACTCTGTCAACTATCCTGTCCCACATTTTCCTTTTCCTACTAAGAGGAGTATATTGGACTTGGGCGCCAAACAATTGTGGCTCTACTCTTATACTTTATCCACCATGACTGATAACTCAGCCTCTGAAAAACGTGGATATGTTTGGCGTAACATAACTCTAAATTAAAGTGAGTGTCAATGACAAAAAACACCAAGGGATATTAGAAAAAAATGCAACAAAAGTGTGTGAGGAGTGTTAATTGGGATATGGAAAAAGGGCTGCCTTATCTCAACAAAAAAGTGTGGGCTCTGTCTTGCTATGCTGCAGCGGAGAGGCAAAGGATCATGGTATGGGGTGTGTTTTATAGTGGGATTTGCAGGTGTGTCCACTGGGCCAATGGATATCAGCTGTGTTGTTTTTGTATCCATTCAATGGGCACTGTTCTGGTGCTTTGCTGAGAGTGTATTGCAACGGCCTACCGCTGTCAAGGAACTGCCGCAAGGGGACCACCAGTACAACTGTGTTTTTGTAATTGGCTCGGTGGGAAGCCATGGCCGTGACGGCAACAGAGTACGCATCGCCAACATTACAGTCTGCCCCGCCACTGGAGGGAACCACTCCATCGACGGCGGTTCAGGCTGCATGCATGGTAATACGGTGGGTGGAAGACCATCGGCTCAGCGGTCTACTTGGGATCGCTGTAGTGGCGGTGTGGTGGTGAGACCGCCAAACTCATATTCAGACCCGTAGATCTTGCATGTTGTCTGCAGTCAGCAGAGAAGAACATAATGAAACAGGGCAAATACAATGATTACATGGTAAAAGGCAAGAACATATTTATGAAATTCCATCCAGTATATGCAGTCAATTCAAGCAATAGGTGATGAGATGCATCAGATGAGGCAAGTGTGAACTTGAAAATGTTTTGGGAAATGCCTTGATGCAAGGTTTTCCCATTCCAGTCATGTTTTGTGGGATGACATACTGATCGTCTCACTGAAAATTCAGGGAAAAGACTATTGAGCAAGTCAATTACATTCCAATATGTTGCCCTCAGATAGACTGTTAGTCCAATGTTGAATGTGGGACTATAATTTAGAAACATTTCTGCTAGTGAATTGATGCAGCAAATATGCAACAAGGAAGACATCAAAAACAAGTTTAAGTAACATTTTTGGGACTCACTGTGTAACCAAAGAATACAAGTATCACTACATCGGAATGTGAAATGAATGTTTCGAAACTTCAAGGTGCTAACATGGTTTCTGACCTTAAGTTGTGCAGCGTACGCCTGTGATGATTTACATCAGTTGTTGTTAACCTGTGGTACTCGGACCTGTGGGGGGTATGTGGCGCCTATTCTGGGGGTCGATGGCTGTTTATAAAATGAGATAATATTAGCAAATTGATAAAACACATACCTTAAAAGAAAGCAAAATTGTAAGATTTTAAATGTTTTGTATATGTTCAGAAATTTGAATTTGGAAGCTAAAAATTAAGTTGGTAATATCATCATGATTTGTGAGAGCAGTGTAAGTACATCACACAGAGTATTGGTGGCCTCAAGTGAAGCAGCAATGTTATGCATGGACAAAAAGAGAGCACACTTTAGGAGTAAAAAAAGACAAAGTAATGCCAGAGTCTAACATAGCGCTTTGTATTTTGGAAATAAAACTAGATTTTAAAAAGCTCCAATTTTCTATTAAAAGTTTGATTTCCGTGTATTTTGTGTTTATAAATTACACCATTTCCTTTGCAAGTGCAATGTTGATGCATACAAGTTTTTGTACAGTGTTTTGAGGTTCAAATCATAGAAATTGCTTAGGTGGGGGCCCCTGGCATCTAATAGTGATTTACTGGGAATTCATGAAAGTCGAAAGGTGAAGAACGGCTGATCTACATGATTTTCTCAGAGAGGCCAATGCAAACATTCCTGGAGTAGAAATGAAAACAATAGGTGAGTTATGTTCAATTGGCCCTGCAAACTTAATGAAAGTATCGTGTCCAAGCAATGTCGCAATTTCAGTGCAATACAAAATCCACCATTAGGAGAGGTCCCATGGTATTTATAGCGAAAAGAATATCATGCCAATAGAGCAACACTGCATTCGTTCCCTGATTAAAATCCTTATTGGGAGCTCCATTGAGCTACTGGATGGATTTCTCTATTTCAGTGTTTCTCCTGCTCCATAGCAATCAATGATCCTCATTGACGGTGGGAAGCACACTCACTGTACCTGAGTGACAGACTACTGGGTAGTCAATACTGTGGTCAAAACCTTTAACTTTACTAAACAATGTATTGGCAGCAGAGACAGCAACTAAAGGGGTAATATCTCTGCATAACCTATTTTTGAAGCAATTTAGGGGTAAGCAAGGGTGACCTTGGACTTGGACCAAAACCACTTAAAATAGGACTGAACCATCACAGGGGCCACTCTATCCTCTAAGGTTTTTTTTCAGAACTTTCCTGAACAGAAGGTTCTGAAATGTTGCGCTAATTTGAGGGCTGAGAACATTCCATACTTTCCCTCTATTTTAGTCTTTTACTCTTTTAAATGGGCATTCATGGATCAGATGAGCTGAGGCGGACCACATGTTCCTGGATGGTACATAGTGTCAAGCTAGTTTCTGGAGTTTTTTTTAACTTTATGCATGATGTAGAGAGTTCTGAAATTGAACCAGGATTCCAACTGACACCAGTGAAGAGCTTTCAGGGCTGGCTTATCAAAGTCACTTCAACATAAACATAGACACATTTCATTTTGCACCTTTTGCAGCCTGACATTGAGTTGTTGTGGGAAATAGTGGTCTATGTTGCAGTATTTCAAGTGTGTGTTAACAAGAGCACCTTAGGTTTATATAATGACTAGTCTGGAGAATTGGAAGAACGTTCCATATGAAAGACATTTGAAATTTAGTTCCCTGGACGACTGTGTTGATTTGCTTAGCAAAACTGAAGTCTGAATTGAAGACTATTCCCTGTTTACCTGCTGTTAGGGCATGGGAGATGACCCCCAAATTGGAAGGCCAATGGCAAGTGATTCTGAGCCAACCCCTTCTTTAAACATTCAGTTGTTGTTCCATTAAATAGATTAAGCTTTCCTTCATCCAGAAATTGATCTAAGCTAGACACTCTGCTCTGCTACCATGTTTCACTGTGCTGTTTTCATGCTGAAGGTAGAATTGGGTATCATTCACTTACATATGGAATTGCACTTTTGGTGAATCTAGCAGATGAGCCAGGGAACGTGTGTAGATATTTAAGAATAAAGTAGTAGGGTAGAACATTGGGTGACCCCACATTGCAATTTGAGAGAAGAAGAGACCGTTGACAGGCTGGATCTAGTTTTGAAATAGTGACCGAAAACATGTAACAGCCATGGCTGATATGCCTACTCATTCATTAATCCTACTCAGCTGGTAGGTATGGTCCACCACAAGTAGGCTGCTCAGAAGTCATGGAGAATAGGCATCAGTTTCTGTCCCTCCTCATGGGTGATGCGGAGATCTTCTGGTGTGTTTGCCAGTGCTGTCTTTGTGCCTGTTCATTGTTTGAATCCAGAATAGTGGTTATTTCTGAGGAGTTTCTGCTCCACATATTCTTCCAATTGCCTTTTGTTCTCTCAGTCTGAGATTTTACTGTGATTAGGCTTGTCATTGGTTGATTGTTGCAGAACACTTGAAGGTCTGTTATGGGTTTCTTTAGAAGAAGCGTGATGATAGTTTACATTAATGAATGATTAATTCTACCACTTAAAAATGAGCATTAATTTAAAAATTGTCTGCATGGGCTGGGATCATTTTTTTATTTGAAAGGTTTGGGCATGGTTGCACAGGCAGGTCGGAGGTTTGGATTTTCATGGCTACTTTGTCACTTCCCCTTTGGTGGGAGAAAGAAGAATGATGTTTTGGAGAAATGAGGAATTAGGTGCAAGGCAGTAACCAGAATATTAAAATACCTCACACATGAACCATACCACTAACCACACCAAACACAAAAAACAAGTAAACCTATTGCATTCACCCGTTCATCCTCCTTCTGTCCATCTTTCTCCTTTCTACATAGCCATCCCTTCTCTTTTCCACCCACACATCAACAATCCATCTGCTCACCCTTTCATATATACATACTTCGTTTCATGCAATTACCCATCAATATCTCCATGCATCCATCCTTTTACCCATCCATCCATTCAGTCCTTCACCTATTGATCCTTTCAATGTTCCATTTACCCTTTCATCATTACATCCATTCATTCTCTCACTCTTCCTTTCAGTTTTCCTTGCAACCTTTCACCTTTTCTTCCTTGCTCTTTTCACATTCCTTCCTTTCTCCTCCTGTTCTACCCATCTACCCATCTTCTGTCTCTCAAGTTTATGTTTTCTTTCATTTCTCTTTTGCTTGCTTTTTGTATTTGTCGCTTTCTTTGAAAATTACATTATTATCATCATTTCCTCACTTGTCTTCCTCCATTTCCTTTTGACTGCACATGTTAGTCCACCTCCCACACCCCTAGATCATTATATTCCCTAGCAAGTATTGTGTATGAGCACTTAAGGTCTGATTAAGACTTTGGCGGTGTCAGAGAGGGCGGCAGGCCACCGCCCGCACCACCAAGTCAGCTGCCTGCCAAATTTAGAGTTTTCTTCTGGTCTGGCAGGTGGTTCTTTGGCATTCCCATGGCGGTGCGTTTGAAAAAGGCACCGCAATAGGAACGCCAAGCCAAAGCAATTTCCTGCACGCATGGACTGTTTAGACCATGTCTTGCAGGAACTGGGAATGCATGCACACAGGTGGGCGCACCATGTGCCCCCCTGCATGCATCTCAGTGTATAGGGGCAACAGGGGGCCCTGTAGGGCCCCCTTTGTTTCCCCACTGCCAGCCTCTTCATGGTGGGCTCACCGCCATTCAAAATGATGGTGGTGGGAAAATACAGAAAATGCTTGGTGGTGCCGCAGAGGCACTGACAAGCATATTGCAGCCCAGACCGCTGCTCCACCTCCAGGGAACGCGGTTCCCTGACGGTTGCGATGGTTCCGAAAATGGTCCGACAGCCGTACTTGTAATACGGCAGTCGGACCACTTGTGTGGAGGTCCCTGACCGCCACCGCACCTCCACCATGGGTTCAGCGGTCCGATTGACCGCCAAACTCGTAATCAGGCCCTAAGTCTGCAGACCTGCAGACAGAAGAGGCCCATACACAAGCAATCAGCATTTTAGTGGGACCCAGTTCCCCAGCCCATGGGGCCTGTGGCAGTCCCTGCTCAAGCTGCTTAGGTGGGGGGTTTACTACGCCACTGATTAGGGGATTGATCTGATTTCTCTGTAGTATTGCTAAAGATGGAAAATTGGATATCAGAGATCTTAGTCTCAAAGAAGTTGAACAAGTCTTCACAGTGATGCTGAAAAATGCAGAGAATATTTTCCGCACTTTATGATGAAATTTTCATTTGTTCATGTTAGAAATGGGGGTCTCTAGTTGGCAGAGGTTGGTACCTTTGTCCAAATAGGGACGCTTGCTTCTAGTCAGGGTAAGGGAGTTATGTCCTTAGACAACCCCTGCTCCCCCCTTGGTAGCTTGGCACGAGCAGACAGGCTTATCTCAGAGGCAGTGTAAAGCATTTGTGCACACATACACAGTGAAAACACTACAAATGGACACCACACCAGTTTAGAAAAATACGTAATCTTTATCCAAACCAAACAAGACCAAAATGACAAAAATCCAACATCCAGTTATCCAAATATGACTTCTAGAATTTAAAAACAGTTCTGTCCATAGTAAACTATGGATGTAACACTTTCAACACAAAGTACCTTGGATGCGTCAAAATCATAAGCAAAAACAGCTGCAGGGAAGGTAATGCGTCAGTTCCTTACACGCAGGGAAGGTGATGCTTCGGTTCCCTGCTCTAGGGGAAGTGATGCATCGGTTCCTTACTGCCACACAGGGAAGATGATGGGTTGGTTCCTTACTGGAGAGGAGGTGATGCTTTGGTTTCTCAGTCTGTGGGGAGGTGATGCATCGGTTTCTTACTGCGGCCCCAGCATTGTGGTAGATTTGGCGCCCAGGTGTGATGCGTTGTGCACCAGAGGTGAGGCGTCACTTTGCAAGGCTTCGCGTCGTCCGGCGTCGGTGCTGGGGACTGTGAGGCTACGCGTTGCCTGGTGGGACTCGGCGGGGCTTTGCGTTGCCCAGGGTCGGTTCCAAGAGACTTTCAACTGTTTGGCCAGACTCGGCGAGGCTTTGTGAACCCTTTGAAAGGCTGCTTGTGTGGGTGGCACAATCAGTCCTACAGACCCACTAGCAATATTTGACTTACAGGCCCTGGGCACACACAGTGCACTGTACTAGGGACCAGGGATGAAACTAGACCCGAACTTCGGGGGGGGAGTGACACTCCCAGCAAGGGCTGGCCATAGCACCGGTCGCACACGGTGCAACATTTTGTTTTGGCACCGCCTCCCCCATTACCCCCTTTTCCATGAATTCCCTCAGTACCACTCACCAACAATGCACCTCATCTCTCTATAGCACCTTTCTGACAAAGATTTCATTTTTTTTAAAGCGCTACTCATGGAACACTCACACTCATTTCTGTGATCTGCATGGTACACGTTCTTTGTAGCAGGCACATTTATCCTATGCACTGTGTGGGTGGCAGGAGTGCCCATGTGAGTGCATGGTGAGCGATGCAACAGTGTGAGAGTAGGGTAAGAGGAGTGACTGCAGGGTGAGTGAGGTGACCATATGGTGCGGATGTAAGTGCAGAGTGGGATGAAAGCATGGTTAGTGATGGGCTTGTTTGAGTGAGATTGCAGATGAGCAGTGAGGGGGACAGGTGGGTGAAGTGTCACCTGAGTGAGGGTGAGTAGTGTGTTCGTGTGTCTAGAGGGTGAGGTACAGGGTGAACAGCGCAAGTGCATTGTGAGTGCAGAGTGATCGCTGTGAGTGCAGGGTGAGCGGGTGAATGGTGTGAGTGCATGGTAATCAGTGTGAGTGCATTGTGATCGCTGTGAGTGCAGGGTGAGCGTGAAAGTGAAGGGTGAGAATGAGGAGTGAGTTGTCTGAATGCAGGGTGCATTCCTAGATACTTGAAGTAACTCAGCATGCTATTGATGGCGGCATAATGTTTCAGATATAAGTTAAACTATTGCTATTATGCAGGGCTTTAAGTGGGATGAAAAAACTGGGGAGTGTAGGAAGCTGGGTTTCTGTTGCAGTAACCCCCCTACTTTTCGGTAGATTTCTAATGCATTTTGACCTGATGTGCCCTGGGTCCCTGAAAATCAGGTTCCCAGGGCCCGTGTTCTTTCCCAAAACTGTACCTTTGTACCCCCAATTGGCACCTCTCTGGCCACATGGTTGTCCCTTGTAAAAGGTACTATGGGGTACCAAGGGCACTGTGACCAGGGAAGGCCTCTAAGGGCTGCAGCACATATTGTGTCACCGTTAGAGGTCCTGTACCTTAACACACACACACTGCCATTGCAGGCTGCGTGTTTTGGTGCAGAGGAAAGTGAAGAGTCGTCATGGCACACATTCCTGTGTGCCATGTCTGCAACCCACTGCCTATGGTATAGGTAAGACACCCCTCTAGCTGGGTGCACAATACCACTGGTGAGGGTACAGTTGCATGAGCACTGTACCCCTACAGTGTCTAAGACCATTTTTAGACCTTGTAAGTGCAGTAAAGCCATAAAGAGTATATGGTCTGGGAGTTTGTCATTACGAACTCCACAGCACCTTAATGGCATTACTGAATTCTGGTAGCAAACTTCTCAGCATAATAAACCCACACTGGTGCCAGTGTGGGATTTATTATACAATGCACTTATAGGGCATCTTAGAGATGCACTCTGAAAAACGACCAGCCTTTAGTGGGTTTCCTGACTGGTACACACCAGCCTGCCACCATGAGACATTTTTCTGGACCCCTGGGGTGGAAGCCTTTGCTCCCTGAGCCCAGAAACAAAGCCTTTTCTGGGCAGGAGTGGTCACACCTCCCCCCAGGCCAGGAAGAGCCATCTGTGGCAGAGGAGCTTCAAAGGCCTTGCTGCCTATGTAATGTGACCCCCAGCCTCTGCTGCTATCAGGAGCAGGACCCCTTCCTGTCTCTCCTCCTTTTCAGCAGGAAACATTTGCACAGCCCAGAAGGCGTGCCCACCTCTGCCAATCCCACCCCTCAGGTGGGGGAGGCGAGGTGAAGGCCATTCTTCAGTGCGCGCCATCTTGCAGATGGCAGGCAATCTCCAATCAGGATTAGGGTTTGTGCCCACTCCCCCATGTGGGGTGAACACACCAAGGGTGTAGTCACCCTAAGGTCAGTAGCCCATTGGCTACTGACCTCGAGACCCCTAAAATGTCCCCTAAATTCAGTATTTAGGGGGCAGCCCTGAACCAAGAAGATAGATTCCCGCAACCTAAGAAGAAGGATGAAAGAAGACACCAAGCAGAGGAGACTGCAGAGAAGAACTGACTTGGCCCCAGCCCTACAAGCCATCTGCATTTTCCAGAGATCCTGCACCAAAAGTCGCCTTGTCCTACAGCCAGCGACCTCCAGAACCCCTGGGAGGACTGACTGCCTTCCACAAAGACCAGATCTCCTGTGAACAGCAGCTCTGTTCAAAAGAAACAGGACAAAGAAACCTGACGCCTGCAACCACCACTGCACCCAACGCCTACGGCCCGAATCTTGGTGGCTCACCGGTCCAAGCGAGGTCCCAGCGCTCCAGAGTCTGAGTCCACTGTGGGTTGACCCCTCCAGGACTCCCTGACATCCCCTGCAGCCTCTGCACGGAGACCACCCCAACCGAGAGTGGCCTTGTAAGGTGAAATCTGACCTCACAAGAAACCCCTGCATCCAGCCGCCCTGTACCCTGGAGAGGAGAACCTGAGGTGCACCTATGTCCCCAAGCCCCCCAAATTAACTGCCCAGCTATTGGTTCCCCCCGGAAGTCTTCCTGGACCGAGCCTCCAGCCAAAAACCAAAACCGGCAATCCCCATTGAAAACAACAGAGCACCCCACACCAAAACAGCACCCTGCACCCGGCCGCCCCTGTGCCACTGTGGGTATATCTTGTATGCTAACTCGGACCCCCCTTTGCCCTGAGCCTAACACCAGGAGCTCTGCTCCCACAAACTTGTGGCCTCGCTTGTGAGCAGCCACCAACCGGAGGCCCCGTACCCCCCATTGGATAACATTAGGCCTCAACACTCTGCACCAGGCCGCCCTTGTGCCGCTGAGGGTGTTCTGAGAGAGCATCCTTGATCCTGGGGGAACCATGGTTCTAACCCCAGAATACCAATTCCCACAAACCAGTACTTACCTGCAAACCGATAACTTTATTTCCTCCCATAGGATTGCATTGACTGCTTTTCCTTGAAAATTCTTCTAAATGTGGAGTTGGTTTGTATGAAACATTGAAAAATGCATATGTGTAAAAACTGAATTACTTACCTTTTGTCTAAGAAATGTCTCAGTGTGATATCAAGGCACATCACACTAATTAGCAAAAGTAACTGAAAAAGTAATCTAAAAAGTAACGTGCACAGTAATCTGTAAAGTAACTGAAAAGTAATTTCAAAGATTTACTTACCTGTAAATCAGCCAACTGCATTTGAACCTGCATTCAACTGTAAATCACTGCATAAGATTTTGCAAAGTATTATTTAACTTACCTGCACCAGGTCTGGCTTGGTTTTAGAAATACAATACCTAAATAATATTTTTATACAAACAAATTGGTCTGAGTTCAGTCTTTGAGTGTGTGACATCATTTTTTTGCCTGAGTGTGTACAATAAATGCTTAACACTACCCTCTGAAAAAGCCTTACTGCTCGCCGACACTACCACAAATAGAGAGTAAGGTGCTATCTACTTTTACCTCTGCCCAACTTTGGGGTTCCACTGGACTCGGTGCACACTATACCTCATTTTGGTATAGTATATACAGAGCCAGCTTCCGACAGGGGGTCTCTTAAAGGGGCGATATAATTAAGGGCATGGCTTAAAACATTTATGCTAAAAATCTGTGCTCAGCATAATGTGCCACCCGACTGTTATTTCGCTGCTTCTCTTATTGCCTCCACATAAGTAACATTACACCTGCAACAAGCCAGGACTATTGGCTTTGTCAAAGGTTGTTAGTTGCATAAGATAAATATACTACATGCATACATACAACTATGGCTTCGTTGCATATAATATTGAAAATGCTTTAAATCTTGTGCAAGAGGTTGTGGCGTAATGGCTAGAGCTGCCAACTTTAGAGCTGAGGAAGCAGGTTTGAGTCTCACCCTGTGTTTCTGGGCAAATCACTTAATCGTCCGTGCCTACCAAAAAATAAATGAAGATGCCCCTGTTAGTGCTCATGTAAAGCACTTCAAGTTTAGCAATACAGAACTGCAAAAAAATTAAAGTTACATCGAAACAGTGAACTGCTGCAGAGTTAAGATTTTTTTTTCCAGTCTGAGTGTGAGAGTGAAAATGGAGAGCCCGATAGGAACCCGTCTCGGCGCCTGCTTTTACGAACTGCTGGTGCTGAGACCCGGCAGGACCCAGCCCACTTAAAGCCCTGCTATTATGGCATTAATCAGGGATTGAGGGTTAGGAAATAATGTGCTGATCCTGCAACAAACTTCCAGTCTTATAATTAGGGTTGCCAGCTTATTATTTTGATGTCCCAGATGGTACAAAAATAAGCAGTCACCTAAAGCCATATTTTTAGCACTTACCTGGGCATACTTTGAACAGCAAATATAAAGAGAAAGAACTTTTAATTGTGTGCTAGGGCTGCTTGAATGATCCATGACTAGTAGATAAAGGGAACAAAGACAGAGAAGTCACATTACAAATGAATACATACTTTTTTATTTATAACCCTATTTAGTGTCAAGACGAGGTTTTTGCAGGCTCTTTAAACAACACGTGGCTGGCATTTTTCTTTTGGCAACCCTACTTTATATTCCTTTTCATGAAATGCATTCTCACACTACGGCAGTAAATATAAAATACAATGTAAGGAATAGGCAGAGTGGAGGGCCAGGGGGTACTGGAACCAGAAAAAAAATTGAGCCTTGGTAACCAGTTTACAAAGGTATGTAAATATGCAATTGGTCTTTAAAGACCTGTGAAAAACTCGGGGGTGCTGGAGATAAGACTCCAGACACTGCCCAGCCGAGCCCACAGCTGCAGCAGCCGAAGTTGAGACACACGACGGGGGGGGGGGGGGCTGAAGCCCATTCAGCCCAATGGGCGTTGCGCGCCTGCTAGGGACTTAGTAGTAAGTCAAATAAGCCAATCATGGAAACACCAGTCCATAATAACAATTTATACAGAGAGCATATGCACTTTTGGACTGGTTAGCAGTGGTAAAGTGCCCAGAGTCCTAAAACTAACAAAAACAGGGTAAAAAATAAGAGGCCCAAAAGCAAAAAGTCTGGGGATAAACCCACTGAAAAAGCCAGGTCTAACAGTTGGGTCAGGGAACATTTTGGTTAGTTTATTCCGTTGTCGTATACCCTTCTCTCAATTCTGTGAATCATCTCCTCTGCCTCTGAGAGTGAGGTGCTCCATTTCTGCTTCAAGCTCTGTCATTTCCTTTTGATTTGTTGTTTCATTTAGTCTTCTACCTTTGCATCCTACACGGGTAGGGCGCATGATTTTCTAGAGTGATTAATATTTTATGAAAGGTATTTAGAAGGGTGCAAGTTCGAAGCAGGAAGGTCGTCTCGTTGCTACTGCTTTGTGGAGATCAAATACCACTTCTATCTTATTGTTGTTGAGCAGTCTACTTTAGATAGGAGTCATCTCGGCTTTGTGGTGAGGGAGAGGCCGATACTTGAGGCTGGTGAACAGGAGGGCGATTAAGAAATTATTCATCCATAATTAAGATAGTACATTTAATGATTCAATCCCAATGTTGTGTGAAGACAAGGTCCAGGCTAGCGGCATCCATAGAGCCTTGTATGGCCTAAATGAAACCCAAGGCTGTCTTGATCAGTTTTAAGGCTGGTTCTTTATCTGAATTGTTGGCCCACCCAGTAAAATCTATTGTTATTATGATTTCTAAGCAGTGTTTACAACAAGAATAAGAAGTTGTGTCTCAGACGTTACTAGATGAGAGCTGTGATGAATGGACACATGGGGACGGTAGCACAGTGTGTAACATAACATTCAAAGAAGGAGAGATTCGGGTCGTGGGCTACCGTACACACATGGACATCACCACCTTTGTTTTTAGCAATTGTTGCATGTATGTAGCAGAGTCTCGCTATACTCAGTTTGAACGTCATAGTCTTAAATGACCAAATGGAGGGCGCGCGTGAGAGCTCATGGAACGCACACAAGTGTAGGGTTGCCAATGCTTGGCTATAGATGATTCTTGCTTGATGATTCCTGATTCTCACATGCACTGTGGGATTTGCAGGACAGCAACGGTATTACTCCACATTGACATCTGGTCGGTTTTAAAGTACTTTTGTGCACTGCAGCCGGCCTCTTTGTTATAACACTACGGGGCAGATTTACAAGCCCCCTGCGCCACCAGTACGTCACTTTTCGTGACGTACTGGTGGCGCAGGGGGCTCCTCGATATTTACAAGGAGAGGAAAAGCCACCATGCGTGACTTTTCCTCTCCTTGTAAATACCGTCCCTTCACACGCAGCACTTTGCGGTGAAGGGGCGTTCCATGGGTGTTGCTGTGGGTGTTCCCACGCAACACCCATGGAACAAGACACATCTCCAGAATTACGAGAAATCGTAACTCTGGAGATGCGTTTAAGCTACGCCACCCTAGAGGTGGCGTAGCGAGGCGCACCGAGGAGAAATGTTTTCATTTCTCCTCGTTTTCCTCTTTCAATGCGTGCTGCATTCTGCAGCACGCATTGAAAGAGGAAAAGCCTGTACTGATTGTTTTTGTGCAGAAAGGTGCCCCTTCCTGGACAAAAACAATCTCCCCATGGCGCAGGCATCCTTGCACCATGGTGCAAGGGTGCCTGCGCCGGCGCTTGGCAGCTGTTTGTGCGCCAGCGCAGGGAGAGCACAGGAATGCGACATATTCTTGTAAATATGTCGCATTCCTGTGCTCTGAAAGTGCCGCAGCGTGGCGCAGCCAAAGGGCTTGCAGCGCCACGCTGCGGCACTTTCTTGTAGATCTGCCCCTACGAGTTTTCATACTTTCCCAGATACGTCAAGGAGTTGTAAAACGATCATATGATTCCACTGAGGTGCATTGTGTTGAAGAGTGGAAAGCAGAGGAAGTGTGAGGAGTCTGTTGTTCAGAACCCTTCAGGGTGCTTTGTGAAGGTGGAATGTACTTATCGAAGTTGCAGATCGCATAGTTGGCTACAATGCCAAGTAATTGTATGTGGGAATGCTTTTCATGAGTAAGCCGCTTAAAATGCAGTTTTTTTCAAACTCTATCAGTTTGCATACAATACATATGAATACATATATCGCTTATAGAATTATCTCTGCATTTATGACTTCAGTTATTGTGTACTAGTTTTGCATTTCATCAATGAGATAATAATGGGGCTATATTTAGGCTGCTTTTTAAAGGAGTGACATTGGTGCTATGTACTCCACTGAGAGCATGTATAAATCTACAGATAAATAGAAAATGACACCAGAAATTGTAGAAGGGGTTATTACCAAGATTTGCATATTTTTTCTGTGAAGACTTGTCTTCTTTGGTGCGGGACAGACCCGTTGTTTTAGGCGCCTCTCAGATGCTTTAAGTCTGTACATCTAACCAGGCTGCACAGACGTGGATATGGAAGAGATTCTAATGCTGCAAACATAAGGTCAATAAGTTATTTTGACATTGTCAAAGGTGGAAATATTGCAAACATAAGGTGAAAAGGTATTTTGACGCTGTCAAAGGTGGATATTATCACATACTGGTCTGGTAAAGCTTCCAGGGGATATATTTTGCATTTTTGCTATCATCAGTGCACAGAGAGTAAAGATTTTCTCTAAAAGAGAAGGAAAGCATATTTTCCCTGACTCCAAATGTTGCTAATGTGCACATTCAGGAGCAACAAGAAACTGTAGCTCCTATAGATGGTATGACGTCTGGGGCAATAGGTTACTAAGTCTGAAAAGTCATAGATAGAGCAGTAAACCAATTATCACCGCTGAGATTATAATAGAAAATCATCATGCAGATCACCATGTCATCATGGGAAATTTAAAAAAAATTATATATATATATATATATATATATATATATTTCTATTTCTGCAGCCACTGTAGAATATTTCGCATATGAAGAATTCTAGCAAAGCTGCCGACCCACCACTTCTGCCTTTGAAATGTTGTAGCTATCATTTCAGAGGGTGATAGACGCACAATGCTGTTACTGAAGGAGTAAATAATAATGTCCATTTATATGCGGAGATTGTAGCCAGGTAATTGGTGCAGGCCAGGGAAAAGCTAGATGTACTGATTACCGGTGCAGGCCCACAAGCTATATCAGCAGCTAATCAAAGAACTACGTAATAAATGTACTTAGATCAGTTACCCTAGCTCCAAAATCAAGAATGATAAAAATCACAGCTTGCTCAACAGCAACACTCACTGGGGCATATTTACAAGCCCGTTGCGCCACTTTTGCGCCGCCGTTGCGTCACGCAAGTGACGCAGCGGCGACGCAAACCATGCGCCGCGTTGCGCTATATTTACAACGTAACGCATCTAGGGAGATGCGTCACGTAGTAAACCCCTGCGCCACATGAAACCTGCGTCAGGTTTCATGTGGGCGTACCGGCGCAGGGGGCGTTCGGCGCAGGTACGCGCTCGGAAAAGTGACGTAGTGAAATCTACAAGATTTTACGCAGTCACTTTTCCGACGCTAGTGCGCCAAATCCTTACGCCTGCTTCAAGCAGGCGTAAGGATTGACGCACCATGTTAGGGATAGGGAAGGTTGGGACAGTGCTGGAGTTGCGTCGCGCTTGCGACACGACTTCAGCACTGCGCCAACCTTCCGCCGGCCGATGCGTCACGCATCTGCTTATCCTTGCGCCACGATGCGCCGCATTGTAAATGCGGCGCATCGGACGTGGCGCAAGGGAAAGCTTGCGTGACGCATTTTCCCTGGCGCATCCCTGCTGATATGCAGGGATGCGCCAGGGAACGTAAATATGCCCCACTGTATCCAAATTTCCGCTTACGTTCTGGAATGCAACAAACCAGGTTTTGCGAGCTGGTGAGGAGGTGATAAGGAGTTGAGTGGATGTTTTTGGGAAATGGAAGCTTTGCTCTGTTTGAGATTGGAGGAGAGACTGGTGAGGTGCTGGGTGGGATGGCAATTTAGTAACCTGCCTCATTGGCATTAGGTTTTAGGAGTGTCCCAGCACAACCACATCCTGCGATCAGGTTTCCAATTCATCAACCTCTCTCTCCCTATCACCGTCTCTTCCAGGTGGGAAGATCGCCTCAAGTTCATTGCTAGAATGAGTTGCTTTAACCTCACGTTTTCCTACAATATAATTGCTTACATCTGATTTGCATCTCTCCTCCACCTGGTAGGTAGTAGGACCATTCCTGACATGCCAGTTGAACATCGATTTTAGGAACTGACATACATAAACAAATTCATGTACATACAGCTATCACTAGATGCATGTAATGCCTACCCACTTTTACTATGTGTGAAGCACTCAGTAGTCCTCGCTAGCATACATTAACACCTACTTATATGAATGGAAACTCCATTAACTAGGCTATGCATCCTAATCCGCACTAGATTGCTGAGTGAACTTTGCACATGTTACATTTACCTTAGATTGTTTCTTCCAGATATTTGTAGTAGTGACACTGCCATCCATGAGAGTGCTTTGGATCAGGAGTCTGTGTTTAGCACTTGTGTGTTGGGCCACAATGAGGGCAGGCCTGTGGTGTGCATTTGGTATCAATGAAAAAGAAGTCAAATGTCTACATGCATTTTCCTTGGATAGTCAACAGTAGTTCAGTCCTGATGAGCACACTAAAAAATTCTCAAACTTTACATACTTACAAATTGTGATTGGTCACAACATTTAATTGCCATTGCAGCTTGTTCTGTGTCTCATATGGAACATTCGATGTGATACACTTCATTTGTAGATGTGCTTTTTCATTTGCTGGGCCTCCTCTGAGTCGATGCTTTGTAATTCCCATGCTACACCCATTTTTAATGTGATTCCCATTTTTCGTGGTACACCCATTGTAAACGCCTGCTTTTCATTGTCATGAGTTATGGCTCAAAAGTGGAAATTCTGCAGTTTTGGATTTTCTGCATTTGCACATCTGCATTTCTGACAGGTTTTGTAAGATTTTTTTGTGAATCACAGAAACACGCAGAGTGTCTATGTTCTGCACAAACACAATAAAAAAATCCACACAGCCTGTCTTTTGGGAATCTGGCTACAGTGCCTTGAATCCCATCTGATTCCTTCGATCTCCATGGCTAAAGACCTATTGCTACCTGTTGTAGTCATTCCTCTTTCAACATTCCACTAGTTTTACCAGGATAATCAATATTTTGTGGTTGTAGACATTAAGAAGTGAATCCACAATTTAGTTAGAGGACATTTGTTTAGCAGCAAGACTCGTGTGATGAAAATCTTCATTGTGAATGTAATGACAAATTGCAAGTGTGGGAAACCCCCTTCTAACGTATTATACTTCAAGGCATTCTTCATTCATGCTCTTCTTTCTCAACCTCCGAAGTGTCACTTATTTTGTGTTCAGACTAGTGTGAGAGTAGCCAAATTGCTGAAAGAATCTACCAAGTCTCATAGATCATAGCATCATTTTCATCATAGTGCTATCCTGGCCCCCTTGTTGTGCACCACTCCTAAACTTTGGGCTAGGTATCCCTCGAAAGAGGAGTCTTCTTCTTCACATTCTTATAATAGTTTGCAGTTTCTTCCTGCTACTCTATCATTCATATGTCGGATTTTACATTAGTGGTATCCTGCTCTCTTCGTGGAAACACTACGCTCTACTATCTTAGAGAACTAAATATGTTAAACAATCAAATGTGTAATTCTTTTTATACAAACTCAAAGATAGCTGACCATTTCTGAAGCTTTGTAGACAATTCTTTTTTAAATAAATGGACAATACTACTATATTCAGAATATCAGACTCTATTGTGTCTACCATTCACAGCCCATCAATGTTCCCACCACAGCTTCTGCTACATCCCTCACCTGTGCATATACGATACTGTAGAAATTCATATCACTATTCTTGAGAGATAAATCACAGAAATTCACACAAGATGGATGAAAAATAACATCACAGCACAAACAACTATGCAAAAGACTGTCAAAAAGATTGTAATTAATCAAATATAGACCGGAATGGCCTTTGTTGTATACTATGTAACAGGTATTTCTAAATTGTGATTGTTGTTTCTCCTGCACAAGCTGTCACTAGTACCATGCTTGAATATGATGGATATTTGCACATTTCATACCTCTAGAAAAGAGGCGTTATATAATGCTGTTAAATAACAAAATCCACTAAAATAGTCCTTGGGGTTGAGAGTTTATGTGCTTGTTAAGAGTAGTTTGACATGTGAATAGTGGTTTTGGCCAGTTGGCAGCAGTGTGAAGGGAACTATAATGTGTATGCCCAGGGGGTGGTGTATACCGAACAATGGACCTCTATGTGTCTTATAGATTTTGTTATTTAACAGTATTATATAGACGCCTCTTTTCTAGAGGTATGAAATGTGCAAATAGCCATCATATTCAAACATGGTACTAGTGACAGCTTGTGCATGTGGTTGTTGACATTCATGAGTCTTGCAATGTATTATCAATACAAACTGGAATTGAGTTTTTTATATGTACGCTGACATCTATGTTTTATTACACAGGTTTTTTAGACGTTCCAGTCAAAAGCAGTTCTTTTCTAGAGAGTCTTGTATATAGTCTTGAGAAAGATGGTGTTATAAATTCCTCCATCGAAACGCGTCAACGCTTCTTTAACATAATCCATGAAGAGGCTGGAACCATAGATTACTTATCAACGTTGCAGTATCGGGTTCTAGTTGTGATTATTGTGATATCACGGATTTGTGTGTTTGTATGACAAATGTTGCTGTCTTTTTTGGGTACTCTCTTTTCAGTGATATTGTTTTTATAATGTACATAAATGTTTAGAATTTATTTTTAGATTTTGTGTTAGTGATGTCATAAATGAATTTTAACCTATTTAATGATTCATGCATTGTATGATATTGATATGAATAAATAGATCTATATTTTTTAATACTGTTGACCTTGGATATACGGTTATATTTTTCTCGTGTGCATGGTGGATGTAGAATGCTAGAGCTTTGTGAAATTAGGATGAGCATGAGAATATGTGGATAGAAGTGATAAACGATTCTTGAAGTCTAGTCCAAAGGAAATCATTTCTGTGATACAGTTGTATTGAACCCTATTCCTTTGGTTCTAAGGGGTCCCTCTCATTTTCTTTTATAGCTCAACCGCAAGCGCCAAGACTCTCAGGCCACTTGTGAGCGTGCACAAGACTTCTCACACCGATGAGAGCTCCCGCGAGACTTCGCGCTCACTTGCACGGCTTCCGGCCGCGATGGCACCAATCTAGCATTCTTAGAGCCGATTGCGATCGCAAACGGAGCGGTCGAGCAGCTTTTCTGCTTGAGAATGCAGCTGAGAGGCATTTGGAGTGGATTTTCTTCTCAAACTGGCCATTGGAGTTGGTTTTTTTGTGTGAAAAGCCACTTTGAGTAAACTTTTTTTCAAACCAGAATGAAGTGCCCTAGAGACTCCAACTTCCTGTTCCTGTCCAGCAGGCTCCTCCCAGTGCTCTGTCCCTCTCCTGGTCACTTTTTTATTGGGATTTGGAGCTGAAAGGATCACTCGCCTTGTCTGCTGCATATATGCCATTGGATTTAAGGACTTTGTTTTTGAGACATCAAAAGTAAGTTGAAAAACTGGTTTATAAGGGTGTTGTTTGTTTGACTGGGGGAATGCACCTGGATTTATTTGTACTTTATTCGATTTTTTAAATTTATTGTGGTGGGTGGCCTACAGTTGTGGTAGGGGCCTAGTTTTTGTGCATGGGATTTATCTTCTTTTTTAAAGGAATAATGTTGCACTGTTCAGTACATTCTCTTTTTTCTTCTCCATGTTGTTTAATAAGTTTGCAATATTGTTTGATTGAATTAATTCTCTATGTGACCTAGTTTGCCAATAAGCCTTCCAGCCAGTAGGCCCTGTACTATTCATGGGTGCATGAAACAACTGTTTCTGTGGTGTCTGTAGAATTGAAACATAATTGAGGCCATGGATGGCATTTGATGAAAATATAAAATGTGGATTTTTCCACGCAAACAGTGTTTAGGTGGGGTAATGCCTTTGGAGGATGTATGTTGTTGTGAACATTTTTAGCCCTGTTAATTTTAGTTTTTGGCATTGCTGAATTAATGTTGTATTCTCTGTGTTACCATGCCTCTTTTGTCTAGCCACTCTGTGTGTGTGTGTATGTGGGTTTGGCATAGGCCACCATTTGCCTTTGTTGTTCAAGAATCAGTATGCCATTTGGCCAGGGGCAATTTGGTATAGTTGGTGTCCACCCTAGGCCTGCATGTGTTCTTTGTTTTCCAGGCCTCCTGCTTGTTGTTGTGACAATGTGGCTGGGGGGCATTTTGTGTAGCCAGCCAGTGTGCTTTCCCCATAGGCCTGCATTTCTTTTTTGTTTGTGGCCATGCCCCCATTGCTGGTTGTTGTTGTCTGACCATGTGGCTGGTGGCCATTTAGTGAAGCCAGCCAGTGTGCTTTCTTATAGGCCTCCATTTCTCATTTGTTTGTGGCCATGCCCCCTTGCTGATTGTTGTTGTTGTTGTTGTTGTGACCATGTGGCTGGCAGCCATTTTGTGTAGCCAGCCAGTGTGCTTTCCCCATAGGCCTGCATTTCTTCTTTGTTTGTGGCAATGCCTCCTTGCTGGTTGTTGTTGTTGTGACCATGTGGCTGGCGGCAATTTTGTGTAGCCAGCCATTGTGCTTTCCCCATAGGCCTGCATTTCTTCTGTGTTTGTGGCCATGCCCCCTTGCTGGTTGTTATTGTTATGACCATGTGGCTGGTGGCCATTTTCTGCAGCCAGCCAGTGTGCTTTCCCCATAGGCCTACATTTCTTCTTGGTTTGTGGCCATGCCTTCTTGCTGGTTGTTGCTGTTGTCTGATCATGTGGCTGGTGACCATTTTGTGTAGCCAGCCAGTGTGCTTTTGCCATAGGCCTGCATGTCTTCTCTTTGATCCCCATGCCTCCTTGCTTGCTGTTTGACCATGTGGCTGGTGGCCATTTTGCGTAGGCATCCAGTGTGCTTTTGCCATAGGCTTGCACATGTTGTTCTTCTATCATTATGTTACGGGCATGCCTCCTTGCTTGCTTGTTCACCATGTGGTTGGCCGGTGGCCTTTTGTGTAGGTAACCAGTGTGCTTTTGCCATAGACCTGTATGTCTTCTCTTTGTTCCCAATGCCTTTTTGCTCAGTGTTGTTGTTGTTGATGACCATGTGGCAATGGCAGGCAGCCATTTTGGGTGTCCAGCCAGTGTGGCCCTTTGCCATATGCTTGCATGGATGGTTGAGAAATGAGATAGCAGTTTAATAAATAAAAACAAATGATTTTTTTTTACCATTTTCATAGCATCTGGCATTAACGAATCAACCCTATGTCTGCTATAGGTGCACAACAGCAATCATTGTGTAAGGATTATTCAATTATCAATGCATTTGTCAGTTGCACCTCCCTGCGTGCCACATCCCACGTGATGCATTGCACATAAAGCAAACAGTTACAGCTGTATTGTTTTGTTGTTGTTGTTGCTCTTTCTATTCCTTCCTGAGTGTACAGTCACCATGAAAGTTTATGTTGGTGTAGTTTTCCGTTTTAGAAATGAACATAAGTACGCACACTGAATGATATTGTTTGTTTGTACTAGTACTTGAACTGCAACAATGCCACTTTTCACTGATGTTTTTCTTGCTTTTTTGCTTTTAGGTTCACAAGAGAAGAGACATCACCCACAGTACTGCCAGACAGAAGGCCTCTGCACGTTGTGACATGTAACTGACTATGGAACACGGCTATATATTCAGCTTGTTGTGAAGCTAAGTGCCACTGCCAACTGACAGCTTCAAGATGTCCCCAAAGAAAGGTGCTGCCACGAAAGTGACTCGTGGGGAGCAGAAGAAGCAGATATCAACCACTGGCATGCCGACCGCACCCTTTGTTGCCTGCCGCACTGGCCTCCAGCGAGCAAGCTGAGAGCTGCACTCCTCCATCAACATCACCACCTTCCCAGCCTAAGCCCAGGACCATGTCTGTCAGCTAGGCAGCCAGTGCAATCATGTCGATGCCGACGAGTAGTGATGTTGAATTAGATTTGTCCCTTTCACAAAGTAGTACACAATCTTTCAGGAAACACAGCAAAATGGACAGCAGCCGAAGCCAGCAATGGATTTTTCTGATGTTGGAGCAGGAGAGGTGGCTGAACTTTCTTCAGAGCAAGAAGTTGAACCTCCTCTTTTAGAATCATTGGCTCCCACATCTCCAGCAGGGAAAAGTAAGGGTACTGTAGCACCATCTTCTCCAAGCACCACTTCTGATGATGATGATGATAGGGACATGGAGTGGATCTCGACAGAGACCAGGAGACAACAGGAGAGGCAAGGGAAAAGAAAAGTTCCAGGAAGACTTAGACTTATGGAAGGAGATGAAGAGGAGGGTGACAATGATGAGGTAGTCATGATGGAAGGTGACACAGAGGAATCTGACATTGCTATTCAACCAGCTCCGAGGGATGTGGCACAGGTAGCAGTGCCACCAGCTCCCATATTTGCAAAGCCCCACCTGAGACCTGCAACAACTCATGCCTCATGAGAAGCAGAGAGACAATTGAAGACATGCCCACCTACCTCCAGTTTGTCTTCAGGCATTGGCAGTGGGCCGGTAAAAAAGCACTCCTCCCCAGTTTGTGACTTTTTTACAGTTACCAAAGAGGGGGAGCACATTGCAGTATGCACCATTTGCCACACAAATGTTCGTCGAGGTAAGCCTGGTACACATTATGGTACTGGAGGCCATATGACCCATATGAAAAAAGATCACACAATCAAGTGGGAGGACCACCTTAAAAAATTGCTGAATGTGGTCATGGTGGTGGGGAGAGCCGGGGAACATCAGCTACAAGTCCAATCACGGCGGAAGGTGAGGAAGAAGAGGGTGACATCTTCATGCAAAACAGCCCTGTCCCCAGCAGTGCACCAGCAGAATCACCCACCTCAGTGACTTCACAATGGCATAAGAAGACTCAGAGTGAGATGATGGAGACACCATGGCATACAGTAACCGCCCAACCACCATGATGTACATTGAGTCTACCACAAGCATCCACTTCTCAAAAGACGCCTGTGTCATTGCCCCAAGAAAAGAAGAAAATCAAGGCTACTATTACAGGCATGTTTAGGCAGGAGGGACTCTACGAGCGAACCCACCCAACCGCACATTTGTACAATGGGAAACTGGCAAAAATGTTAGCGATGGACCTCCTCTCTTTTTCATTTGTGGAAGGAGTGAGATTTTTAGAATTTGATGCAGCTATATGCCCAAAATGGAAGTAGGACCTATTTTGCCAGAGTGGCTGCTCCACCGCTGCATCATAATGTGCTGAAGTTGGTTGGTCAAGCTTTGCAGCAAAGTGTTGTTCATACCTTCCACCTGACAACAGACATGTGGGCCAGTTGTCAGGCGACTGATTACATGTGCATCACTGCACACTGGATCTCTTTTGCAGGGGTAAAGCAAAAGATATCTTCAGGTCTTGGCCCTGAAGAAAGATTTAAGAGCGTTCGGCGGCATGCAACAGTGACCTTGTTCACCATGGAGAAATCACATACAGTGGTCAAAATTTTGGAGGAATTTAACAGCAAGATGTATGAATGGCTGCGACCCAGAGGTTATAGAATTTGATTTTTTACCACGGACAACGGCAGTAACATAGTCAAGGCCATGTCAGACGGATGCTATTTTAGGGTCCTATGTTTGGCCCATTGCATCAACCTAGTGGTGCAAGACTCCCTCAAAAAGGAAGACATAGTCAGCAACATACTGACCACCTGCAGAAGAATCTGCACTCAATTCAGCCATTTTTTTAAAGCCGGAAGCAGCTGCGGATTATTCAGCGTAATAATAGAGCACCAGTTAAAGTCCTGATACAGGAGGTGCCAACATGTTGGAACTCCACCTTTTACATGCTGCAATGTCTGTTTGAGCAGTACAAACAGATCAATTACTATGTCATTCAAAGAGGAGGGGATGCAGCCCGCAAAGCTATGACCATGGGTGCGAACAAAATGGCCTAGTCAAATGCCTGACACGGATGCTATTCCCTTTTGAGGTTTTCACTCAGGATGTTAGCAAGGAGGACAGTACGATGGGCCAAGCTATCCCATTACTGCATCTCCCACAAGACCAGGTAAAGAAGGTGTCTGAAAGGTTCTCCCCTGCAGGTGTGAATGAAAACACAGAAGCACATTGCCTTGGTTGAGAGTCTAGTCCTGCGCTTGGCTTCTAATATAAGGCTGCAACATGACATCAAGTCCAAAGAGTACATATGTGCTACACTACTTGAGCCATGGTACAAAACAATTCTGCCCACTTTCATCCCTTTTTCTAAAGGGGATGTTTTAAAATACAAGAGGTGGATTTTAGAGCAAGCTGGAGACATGGAAGAAGAACAGCTGGAACTTTGAGTCCCACCCCGCAGTTCTGGGGTACCCCCTTTAACTTCCAGAGAGGGCAGTCTTGTCTCACAGCAGCCAACAATAGCATCAACCAGAACACTGGCAACAACAGCAAAAGAAGGACCGGACCCAACCTCTGCATTGTATTGGTTTCAATTGGCAGGGCTCAAGTCCAGTGCAGAGGGGATGGCAAAACAGGCAGAGCAAGTCGCAGCACCACTGACCATTCACAGGATGTTCCAGGAGTATCTGGATGATCCAAAAGAGGTCCATGTGGATCAAAATCCATTGATGTATTGCTATGGGAAGATGCGCCAATGGCCAGAGCTTAGCAGCCTGGCAATAAAGTAACTGGCTTGTCCTATCACCATTGTGTCTGCTGAATGTGTGTTCAGTGTAGCTGGTGTGGTTGTCACAGTGACAAGGACCAGTCTCTTGCCTCAAAATGTGGAGAGATTGACTATTATAAAAATGAACCAACATTTTATACCACACAATTACACCGTTCCTGAAACAGCAGCACAGTAGGATGAAGAGGGTGATTGGTCTGAAATTGAATCAAATGTGTTGTCTTTGCAAAAAAAACATTATTATTTTTGTGTCAGATTTATGCTGCCCCACATTTTTTTTATGAGTCACATATATATTGCCGGATTGCAGTTGGACCAGTGTGCATTGAAAAAGCCTCCACAATTCCTTTATGACATTGGAGACAATGCCTGCCTCCCTCGTGTGCCTATTGCCTAATGCCTAACCTTTTTGCATCACTTAGTACTAGAACGACTGCCCCATAAAATCATTTATTATGTACAGGACTGCCTGCTAATACCAAACTCAAATCGGTTGCCTGCATCAAAGATGATTGAATACCAATACCTGAACTGCCCGTGCTTGCCTTGGCTTTGATGAGGTAACTTCAACTATTGCAACGGTGAGTGACTGATTGTGTGAGTGATGATTTAAGGTGATTGATGATTCATGTGGTGGCAGACACTGAGGGAGGGTGTGTGTTGAACTGTAATATGGGAAATTTCTTGAGATGATCATTGGTTTGCATTGTTTGGGGCTTGAGTGATGGGCATCTTTTTTATTTTCCCTGTAGGTGATGATCAGCCCTTTCACACTTAGCCAGATTTAATTAATTGCAGGGGTGTTATCCTTTTTTTCTGGTTCTTCAGACACCAGAATAGCCACTTTAGTTATCAAACAGAAACCTATGCAAAATACTTCAATTCTGTTTCATTCTCTACTTGTTGTTCAACAGCAGTGCACTGCACTCCACGTCTATCTTGCTCAGGTCCTCGCGATTCATGATGATGATGATGACTGGTCTGGTTCTGGTACGGAGATACTGGGAGTCACTCAAGTCTGGAGGAGTATCATGGAAGAAGAATTCAGGGCGGGACTGGAAGCTGCAGGACTAACTCATCAACACACAGCAAGAAACAAGAAGGTATTGAGTTTCAGCTTCAGTTCAAAGGTAAACCAAGAGTCTGAGGCCTAGTACTACTCAGCCTTTTGGAATAGAGAGAGGTGTGTTTGTGAAATGCTGCTCTGTGTGTGTGTGTGTGTGTGTGTGTGTGTGTGTGTGTGTTGGACTTGTGGCAAAAGTAAAACTCTGAGCACCTCCTCTTGTTTTTTTGTTCTGCCTCTGAGTCTTTTTACCTTGATACACTCCTCATGAAACGTACCTTCCTTCTGTCCTTCTCCTCGACTCTAAAATGCAGTTTCTCTTTTACAATCCACAGGCCTTCTTCTAGTCTCCTTCAAGAACGAAAGGCTAAAGCTAGATGAACTCAACAACACTCCTGCTTACCTACCGGACCAGTGCAGAGAGGCCACAAAGAGTGGACATTCCCAAGGAGAATGCAGACGCACTACCCAATTTTGCAATACAGTATCATTTTTCTTTTAACAATCATATTAACTAAGAGAAGTGGGTAGGTGTGTTTACTCCCTAACCCAGAAGACAGAACATTTGGATATGTGGTAAATTGGGTCTCAGCCCGGGGCAGAAGGACTGTTTGCAATGCATGTATTTGTACTCTGCCATACTCATTCCTTTATTTCCTTCTAACAACAGATTGATGGCGAATGATGTGCTGCTGCTTATTGCCCAGATGAATGTTGGCCTTGAGTTGTAGTATTTGTTTTTGTCAAACCTTTCCCCAAATCCCATTACCCATCCATTCATAAAAACCCTAACCCTCTTCCCCCGAGCTGTGTGATTTATTGAGCTGTGGCTTAAAATTACCCCATCATTGGATCACAAACTTGGTGGGGTGGATGTGGTGAAAGCAACACCAACTTATTGTAGAATCTTTGAAGCAGTAGCCCACACCAGCCCATTACCAACCTGCACATTAAAATGATCCATGGTTTTTTAGATATAGAATGAAGAACATCAGTCTTCAGCATCATCCTTACTAACCGTAAACGCCTAACCTAAGCTTGTCGACTCCAGACTTTGAGTCCAGTTTTGATGACTTGTGGATTTCACAAATAATACTGCTAGCTCCACATTAGCCAAAACTTACTAGTATTGCTATATTTTCTATATTAGCACAATCAGGTATTCTCATTGTTTCATCATCATCATCACGTACTACTCAGGTGGTGTCAATTGTTTGTAAATCTTTGATAAATATATATAACCCACTTACTCAGTCTTTCTACTTCCATTTAGTTGCCTACGATGGATAATCATCAATCAATCATTCAGAACAATTCTACAGCTGGATCTCACCTGTGTGGAACTGAAAGTGGGACCTTGCTTGTGAAGTTGTGATGCCTCCCCTATTATTGCTGCACGTATATTCAGGTAAGACAAATAGTATGGATGTAATGTAACTCAGTAAGAAATAAATTAACTGCTACTGTTTTTTATCTAGATAGTTCAGAATCTTGACGCAATATAGCCTAAGTCATCTCATCATGGCAGCATTCCCCATAATGGTCAAGATAGTTAGAGAAGTATAGGCCTAGACTCTATAACTAAGTGCTACGATATCTCTAGTCTTAAGTTACAAGCATATAATCAGGCTGTGTAAAACTACTTGAAGCCAGCAGTGCAAAGGAAAAGTAGAATAAACCACTTCAAGCATAAATTTAGATTATAAAAAATATTTCCCCCCTTTTTTATTTACAAAGCAACCCACCCTCTCCACCCAAACAACATGCCCACCCCTCTCCCAAACAAAACTGACCCAAGCCCCAAAATTCAAATATTCCTGAAAGTCTCTAGAGTCTCCCTTCCCACCCTCTCCACCCAGCCCCAACAAATAACAAATCCCTCCCACCAAAACAAAATATTTAAAAAAGGGTTAGAAGAGGGCATTATGGACATCGGTCCAGAGCTGGTCCATGCTCTGTTCCATTGAGGTGATCCGTCCCTCGATAGTGTCCAGCCGCTGCAAGATGTGGCACAGCAATGGCCTGTTGCCATTCTGGTGGGGGTGGCAGCAGTTTGCTGGCGGCGGCGCCGGCGATGGGATGGCAGGGAGGCTGGAGGCTGAGGGGGACCGGCTGCACTTGGGCCCGGGAGTTGAGCTTTGATCTCCTCTTCCTCCTCTTCCAGGACCACCAGCCGCCGGGATTCAAGCTGGATATGCTTCAGCCTCTGCCACCGCAAACGGGCCACTCTCTCCTGCCTGTCGGGTGGTCCGGCTGGACCAGCAGGAGCAGCTATATTGAGAAAAAAAAATACAAATTGTAAATAATGCTCTTTTCAAACAATTGTTTTAAATAACAGCGTGGCACAGTCGCAGTACATTGCTGGACCCCTAAGCCATTGGAATTTATTTGATGTGATGATTATGATTAGGAGAATCACAAGACCAATTTTATGTTTTCTTTTACCCACACATGTTGCGAAACATAAAAAAGCAGTGACTGTGTGGCGAAAAAGTAACAGGCAGAATGGCAGAGACGAACATCACAGGATTAAAACAGTGATTGGATTTTTTTTTTCTTCTACAGGCTTTTCATTTAACTATAATAAACAGAGACAGACACTTTGAGTTGTAAAATAAATGACTCCTCATTAATGAGTATGGCATTATGCACTATTATGGAGTACAAGTTGTGTGTGGTGCTAAAATAATGAAGCCATGCTCAATGCTAGCCAGCACCTCTGCTAGTTTGCTACTGGCTGCAGCTGTAGTTGACAATTATCTAATTCCAATGGCCCTCTTCTTCGCCAAATGCATTTCTCTTTCTACCCTGTCTCCAAAGAGGATGATGAATAATAAATAAGATACTACGTCAGTCACACACCTCATGTATGAAATGTGGATATTAATATATTATCCTTTCAGCCGTAAGTAGACATTGAGGAACATGTACTCCACTCCAGGTAAAGGAACGGATTATATAGATTTTATTTGGCACATTCTTCACTATGTATCCCATATGCCAAACTTGATATCAAATCATGCACTTACTCTCACTTTACTCTGTGGCCTCGCCCGCCATCACGTTTTCCAACAAATTCATGTGCTGGGCTAGAACCAAGGAAAGGAAACTTGATTCTCTCTACTGCAGGGGATACGGTAGAGGGATTAGACAGGTAGGGTAGGGCCACTACACTGATCATCGATTCATCATCTTTGGCTTATTCACTCCCAGTTCAATTCACAAAGGATAAATCTGAACAAGTGTAAATTAATCTGTTATGGGATTGCACTAACCTCCTGCAGTTTAGGAAGTTTCTCAAAACATGGCTTTTTGAACAGGCCTATGACTGATGTTCTACCGGATAGCATTTGGAGCCTCCTACAGCGCCATGAAGCCTCCTGGTGTACGTGCGCTTTATAAATTATTTTTAACATTAACATTAACATTAACATGGGAAACCATGATATATGTTCTGGAATCACTTCACATGGGTATCGCATGATTAAATGTTGCACATGCCAAGAATGGCCCACCCACCCTTTCACTCAAATATAATTTCCTTACTTTTAAGTTGCATTCTGTTCTTTCATGTCTTCCTCAAGCCATCTAAGCACATTATGTGAGATTTTGCTGCATTTGCAGATAGAAGAGTCCTTAGTAACTCAACCACTGCTATGGCTGGTAAAGCGGGTGGGGGTTCACCTCACAGTCATTTTGGATGACGATGGCGAGCGACACTATGGCAATAGCTAGTGAGCATAGTAATTGCAAGAAATATGTGACTTACCAGTGCCCATCCCTGCTGCCGCTTCTCACCCTGCAAGAACTGATCCGTCGCCATCTCCTCCTGCAGCGGCACTGGAGCCGGCATCCCCGATGTTCTGCGTGGCTAGAATAGAAAACATTACACATAATTTAGATCCCAGATACGCAACCCCAAATATAACAACAATGCAGCACTACAGCTCAGTTAGAACGTATCTTCCAAATATCACTCTGGGCATTTGATTGGTTGGTTCACAAAGTTAGACAAGCCAGGCATGGAATAACACTCAATGAAAAACCTATGGGGTTGGGTGGCAAATGCAATGCAAGTGGGACCTCATACTTTTTTTCCAGCCTTGCTGCGCTGTCATTGGAAACTAGTGGTGTACTGTAGCAATAAATGAATGGGTCTGCAGCACACTACACTGAGGTGGGGTGTGGTCCATGATGACCATGGCCACTGTTTCGTGAACTAAACTGTGTTAGAGCTAGGCATAAGAAGGAAAAGGAAAGCCTTCTGAACAAACATATATGGTGATTTTTAAAAATTTAAAATACTAGCTTACTTGGGCCTGCTATCTGAATCTTCATGAATCACGATAGATAGCACCAACATTCCAGTAGACAAAATATACCCCAAGATTCTATGGTCCGTTCTACCCTAAGAAGCCCACAACAATCATAAAATGACTTACTGGGATCTGCAGAGACCTCGGTAGCGCCGCTGGTGGTCGGCACTGGCTGACCAGCCTGCCCCGGACCCTCCAAATTGTCCCTCTTCTTCCCCATGGGTGCTAATGGAAGAGATTAAGAAGATAAATAAAAATAGATTAGTGATTCTGACAATAATCTCCACAAAATGTTTTATGAAAAGCAAACACAGTCGCTAAAATAGATCACCTATAGTACTACTAGTTTCCTTTGACTCGAGCCTATCGACTGTCGTTAAATCCATATTCCAAATCTCCTTAACAAAAACTACATATTGCAGTTAATGATCTTTGATTTTATTCTATTCCCATTTCTCAGCACCCTTGATGAGCCAACTCACTCTTCTTTTTTTGCAATGATAGATGCATACTTCACATCATCACTGTGAATTCAATTAAATGAATAACCTGGAACTGTACAAGCTACATAAACAAAGTCACAGAGAGAACGCGCTACTCAGTGATTCACTATTGAGAGAAGAAACAGTCTGCAATGGTTTCATTATTAATCAGCCAAAGCGAGCGCCTGATGAATGCGATTAGGTAGCGGCACCTGCCTAGCACAAACTGGAAACTGGATCACACAATAATAATAATAATATACCAGCGTAAATATTACTAAACACATAACTTACCTCTGAGTGTGAGCAGCATGCTATTTGGATTTTCTTTTAGCGTTGTAGAACACAAACACAACAAATAATTAATACTGACTGAGCCCCGCAGGTCGAGCAGGTCCTGCTCCCTGTCGAGAATGCCGGCCCAGCGGTGCCTCATCTGCTGGGCTGTGCGCCGAACCACGCTGTGGAGCTGCACGCACCAGTGCACCATCCCCCAGCACCGCCGACGCTCCCAGAGGGAGGAGCTGCTACCAGGCCTGCCGCCTTCTGCCAGCATAGAGGGGAGGTGGTGCTGCACAAAAAAATAGTGCTGTCACCTCCTCCTCTCCAAAGATCGCCCGGGGCTGCACACCTAGGCGGCGGTGCCACCTGCATGGAAGTCGCCCCTCTGCCATGGCGCTGGGTGGGGAAATCAAATAAACTAAGATGGGAAAGGAAGGGAAAGTAAAGAAGAAAGAAATAAGGAAAGAAGTAGGGGGAAATAAACTAAGTCAAAAAGTCATAAAAACTTTGCAAAAATGTAAAATACACAATCACAAAGAAGCACACTATTATAAAAAGTAAAAATTAACGGTAGAAAAGTAATAAAGGAGAAGGACAACAAAGATTAACAAGAGATTAGGCCCAGCACCATAACAGAGAGCAGAAAAACAAGATGGTCGCGTCCCTGTGGACCGCGTGGTGCTGATTTAGAACGCGAGCACACTTCAAGACCGCGTAACACCATTCCCATGTGATTTTGGAGCGCGCAGAGGCACTTCACCTTCCCAGCGCACATGGAACAGGTGCGTCATCAAACTCCGCCCAAACGTGGAACTCTGCGTAGCGCGGCAGAGTTTTTTTGCGACTCCGCATACTCCGCCCACCCCTACTTATTTTGTTTCTTCTCAAGATAATCAATACTGCCAGAACACACCCACCAACACAACGGACCCAAACGAAGCAGCCAGCAACCTCGCCAAGTGGCTGACCGCCTGCGCCGACGACCTCGCACCACTAAAAAACCCTCCCAGCAGACCCGGAAGCAAGAAAACCCCTTGGTTCACCAACGAACTCAAGGAATCCAAGAAGAATTGCCGCACTCTCGAGAAAACCTGGCGACTCGACCAGACCACAGACAACAGGACCGCCCTCAAGCACGCCACCCGTAAACACCACCAGATGATCCGTGCCACCAAGAAGTCGGCACTCAAAGAACGACTGGACAACAACGCCCACGACAGCAAGGAACTTTTCAGCATCGTCAAAGAGTTCTCCAACCCCGGCGCCGGAAACAACGACATCACCCCTCGCAAGACCTCTGCAACTCACTCGCCGCGTTCTTCCACCGCAAGATCACCGACATACATAACAGCTTCGACGCACAAACCACGCACCCTACCGCCGAACCAACGCCCGCCACCACCACCCTCTGCAACTGGACCCCGATCAGCACCGAAGACACCACCCGCACGATGAACTCCATCCACTCCGGATCACCAACCGACCCCTGCCCACACCACGTCTTCAACAAAGCCGACGCCACCATCGCACCCCATCTCCGGGACATCATCAACTCCTCCTTCCACACCGCCACCTTCCCGGAGAGCTGGAAGCACGCCGAGCTTACCGCCCTCCTGAAGAAACCAACGGCGGACCCCACCGACCTCAAGAACTACCGTCCCATCTCGCTCCTTCCGTTTCCGGCCAAAGTCATCGAGAAGACCGTCAACAGACAGCTTGCCGCCTTCCTCGAGACGAACGGATCCCTCGACCCCTCGCAGTCCGGGTTTCGGGCCAACCACAGCACCGAGACCGCCCTTATCGCAGCCACCGACGACATCAGAACCCTAACCGACAACGGGGAAACAGCAGCCCTCATCCTCTTGGACCTCTCCGCGGCGTTCGACACCGTCTGCCACCGCACCCTAGTGAAGCGCCTCAGCAACATCGGAATCCGAGAGAAAGCACTGAAATGGATCATCTCGTTCCTCGCCGGAAGAACCCAGAGAGTCCGCCTCCCCCGTTCAGATCCGAGGCCACCGAAGTCATCTGCGGCGTTCCACAAGGATCTTCACTCAGTCCAACCCTCTTCAACGTCTACATGAGCCCCTCGCAGCCATCGCACGCCAACACAACCTCAACATCATCTTCTACGCCGACGACACCCAGCTGATCCTCTCCCTCACCAACGACCCCACCACCGCCAGAGCCAACCTACACGACGGGATGAGAGACGTCGCCGACTGGATGAGGAACAGCCGCCTTAAACTGAACTCAGACAAGACGGAAGTCCTCATCCTGGGCTCATCACCCTCCGCCTGGGACGACTCCTGGTGGCCCCCGGCCCTGGGCACCACGCCCAAGCCAACGGACCACGCACGCAACCTGGGCTTCATCCTGGACTCCTCCCTGTCAATGACCAGACAAGTCAACGCAGTCTCATCTTCGTGCTTCAACACCCTGCGCATGCTCCGCAAGATCTTCAGATGGATCCCCACTGAAACCAGCAAGACCGTCACCCAGGCACTCGTCACCAGTCGACTGGACTATGGGAACACCCTCTACGCCGGAACCACAGCCAAACTTCAAAAAAGACTCCAGCGCATCCAGAACGCCTCCGCACGACTCATCCTGGACATCCCCCGACACAGCCACATCACCGGACACCTGAAAGACCTGCACTGGCTCCCCGTCAGCAAGAGAATCACGTTCAGACTCCTCACCCACGCACACAAGGCCCTCCACGACCTGGGCCCAAAGTACCTCAACGACCGCATGACCTTCTACACGCCCACCCGCCAGCTACGATCAACCAGCCACGCCCTCGCCACCGTACCACGCATCCGCAGAACCACCGCCGGAGGAAGATCCTTCTCCTACCTGGCAGCCAAGACCTGGAACTCCCTCCCCACTCACCTTCGGCGAACCCAGGACCATCTCTCCTTCAGGAAGCAGCTCAAGACCGAGCAATAACTTACCCCCTCCCCCAGCGCCTTGAGACCCTCCCGGGTGAGTAGCGCGCTCTATAAATGCCGTGATTGATTGATTGATTGATTGATTGAAACAATTTCAAAATCTCATCAATACCCTTTGTCGACCAACACTATTCACTTTGCTGTATGTGATTGCTAATCTCTGATCTCAGCCCATCCACAAAAGTGGAAACGAACCTCAAATAGCATCTTTCTCCGGATTTTCGACTCTGCCACACTTTTTGAATATCTGCATCAACCTCTCATAAAAGGAATGCACTGACTCTTTTGGCTCCAGTGTTGTCCTCAAAACGTTTCCTTGTATAGACTTTTATGGAATTCACTTCTTCAAATGCTCAATCACCTGCCTTAGATTTCTCAGCCACTTCTGTTTATGGTGCATTATAAGGACCCTGTCTGGGTGGTTCCTGTGTCGGCCAACCTGAAACTACCTTACACTCCTGCAACAAATCTCCTGAAACAACAATTTCAACCAATTAATTGAAATCTGCCCAGAGCATTGGAGAAAGATGTGTAAATTCATGAACCTCATGATACCATAATGTCGGGTTTTCTCTCAACTTTGGCAACCTACAGGCAAACAAATCTGCCCCAATTTCCCTCTGTGTATCTAAAGGAAACTTAGTCACCATACTTGTTCCCACTTCTGAATCACTTGCTATACTTTTTCCCACTTTTGCTTCAATGTTATTTTTTTCTTATTTACCGTTCCCTTTTTCAAATTTTCTCCATTTCTTTAAATTATTCCAGTCTTGTGTTTCTCAATCAAGTCTTTAATATGGGCTCTTAATGTAAGACCCATCTCTTTGATTTCATCATGTGTTAAATCAATTTCATAATTTTTTTCACATTCTTCATTTTACCTATGCCAACGTCTAACTCTTCAGTCAATTCTTCTAATTTAGCAGGTACTTCATTGGTACACCTAGCTTCTTCTTTCATCGAGTATCTCATCTAATCATCATTATATGTCAGTAATCTGTTCAAATCTACATTACCTTGAAGCATCTCTCCAAATTTTATTTTAATAATCCCAATACAGATCTTCTAGGGAAGTGGCACTATCTAGGCCTCGGCGGAGTTTGCGGATCACTGCAAAGTGACCAAAAAAACTCTGCCATGCTACGTGGAGTACAGCAAGCAGTAGAATGCATTAGGTCAGTGCCGTTTGCGCTGATTTTTAGCGCAGGTCTTTGCCTCACACTGAAAAAGAGTGTGCTGCTTCTTTCTGCCACCCGAGTAGATTTTCTACTCGAGCACCAGCTTCCTCAACGCGAACAGATGGTTTCTCAACAGGAACGGTCGCGACCATCCATTACCGCCCACGTTGAGAAATCTCACGGGGAGGTGGTCTAGAGTTGGATTTTCCTAGCTTGCGCTCGCCAACTCAACCACACAAGAAGGACTTTGCCTGTCTTTAAGAATAAATATTTGACTCCATCAGCAGCAACAGGTAGAAAAGTGGTGGGAGAGGCAACCTGCAACATCCACTAAAAGGACAACTCCAGCTGACTGCTTCACCTGGATTTTTCCGGACTGACCAGGTGTATTGCAGCAGTTGGAGTCCCAGACCTTTTGAGTCAAACCAGAGCTTCTGAACCCTTAAATGGTGCTGTGGAACCCTTTTCTATATGAAGGAGCCTTCACAGAAGATCTTCTGAAAGTTTGGGAAGTTTTGACCAAGTTTAGAGAAAAAGCTTCAGAGGAAGACCGGCATTGAAGATAAGAGTCAAGCCGGTGACACGAACCGTGACTCGGTCTGACTGTGCAGGTTTGCCCTGCTGAAAGCTCCGGAGCGCCTTGCCATCAGCAACAAAGACAAAGACTTCTAGGGCTCAACGATGCATTGCGCTGCAGCAGGCTGCTGTCATCAACACGAAATCTGTATCTGAAGTCAGAACGTAAAAACTTGACCGGACCCAACCACTCATCGTATGTGATCCACGCTCCATCGCAGCCGGCCTGAAACTTTGACTTTGTACAGGTCCAGTGTGACCAGATAGTCTTGGTTGGTTCTTTACACTTTTTGACGCTAGAAAGCACATTTTTTATTTAATCTTTAAAAATTAATATCTCAGTTTTTTGACTTTTGTCATTTTGATGTTGCTTTAAAGATATAAATATTCTCTATTTTTATAAATTGGTGTTGGATTTATTGGATTTATTTTTATTGTGTGGTGTCTTTTACTTATTTACTGTTTTAAATGCTTTACATACCTGTCTCCTAAGTTAAGCCAGACTGATCATCTCCCCAGCTACCAAGGATTGAGCAAGGATTCATTTATTGAGACTTGACTGGACATTATTTGTGATTGTGGTTATGTTATTAGCTGTAGGTACCTACCTGCACCTACTAATAAACCCCCTTCCAACAAATACAAAATCATAAAACTTTGTTAAGCAAACAGTTCCAAGTGTCAAACTCATAAAGAGCACTGACAGCAAAGAGGAACATGGAATGTCACCTACAAGGGTAATAGTAAAAGAGATACCACGAAAACAGAATCCCAAAGGTTTTATAGACAAATCCAACAAGCTATTAATAGATTCTGCAAATACATCATGGTATGGTCATTGTTAGGGTTGCAAATCAGAAACAACAATGTACTAATTAACACCACACAATTATTTAGCACTATTACAACTCAAATGAAACATTTCTGAAACAATGGCTCACAGAATTATCAGCAATACATATTTAGCAGAACTTCCAGTGGAAGTCCTTGAAAATGATACTTTGGGTACATGATTGTAGCTTCATTCGTAATCTACATTTTCTAACAATGTTGGACATTGTTAATACATTTACATCATTCATTTGATGCTCCATGGAAACGAGGGGAGAGATGCTTTTGCAGAGGGACACTGATTGGGAGGGGGAAAGAGGAGTAGCAGGTTGAACTGTTCACTAGAAACTGCATCCATTTAAAAAAACAATGGTGTATTTCATGAAAAGGTGGCATAACTATTCATAGTATTATTTACACTTCTAAGTAACATAAGTAACTGGGTTTAGGTGCAATGTCATTAGCTCATCAGTTTTGACTCTATGCATCATTAAATACACAAATTATCAAAAATTATTTTCACATGACATTTGCCTATTTTGAATGGTCCAAAAAATGCTACAACAATAGCAAGCCTCTATTAAATATTGTTTTTATATCTACTCCCTCGTTTATGGAAATTCAAAGAATTTCACCCTCCTGTGCATTTCAGACAACAGTGGGCCAGGCTTTTCTCTCTCTAGGATGGATTTCTACAATGGACTGTAGTCTGCGCTTAAAGATTTCAACTCGGCCCATTGAATGGCCATGTTTCATCCAACAAGACGTAACATCAGTGCTCCCAATTAGCATGGCATCACTCCATTGGCACTTTGTTGCCTATGGCAGCCTGAGTTAGGCTTAACATTGCACGGCTCATTCAAAGGGCTAATTAAACTTTAGCAGCTATAACACTAGTGTCGATTATGGGCTCAAGATTAACTGCTAGTATAAATTGCTTGAAAAATGCAAACAACCAAAATGTAAAGTTCATGAAGCTCTGTTTCTGTTACTTATTTACTTTTAGATGAAAGGTGCATGTAATTTTGAATGCACTTCCATTCACACCAGTTAGCTGAGGAGGCCTGTCTGTGCATTGATGTGCATTAAAGAACAACTTTGACCTGACATCCTTCGTGTGGTTTTCCCTCAACTTTTTACCTTCCAGCGTCCTGTATTTGCTGACTTAGATTTGCTGGCTGTAGGACTCTGCTAACTAGTGCAAAAGTACTTGTGCTCTCTCCTTTAAATATGGTAACATTAGCTTACCACCAATTAGCATAATTGATTTACTTGTGAGTCCCTAGTAAAATAGTACTACATCTGCCCAGGGCTTGTAGATTAGATGTAGGGGTGGGTGAAATATTCTGTTCTGTCGGTGGAATTGGCAGACTTTTGGAGACTCTGCATTACTCTTGTAATGTGAAGTTCCAGTCAAATTATGCCAGACACCATGTGGCATTATTTGTTTTCTCATGCACGCCAAAATTGTAAGTTGACAAGCGTGTCTGAGATTTGGCGTCCCCTAACCTGATTTTCCTGCAAGATTTTTCCAACGCGGGAAGTCGCAGGCTTTTGCGACTGTTTGCGGTCAGAAGGCTGAGCATCATCAAAATCAACTAACGTAGCTGCACCCTCTGGCGCACAGTGTGGTGCTGTTTGTGCTGATATTTCAGCGCAGAACACTCTACCGGCGCTAGATCACAGCGCGAGCAGCGTGAAGTGCCTATTTCTGCCCGTTGGTGGAACTCCACAGAATCTCGTGGAGATTTTTGGGATCTCCACGGAATTCCACTGAATCAAATTCCACAAGTTTCACCCACCCCTAATTAAATGCTACTAGTAGGTATGCATCACTCATTGTGGACCTACTTAAGTAGACCTTTAAACATGTCTCAGGCCTGCCATTGCAACCTGTATGTGCAGCTTTAAACTGCCATTTTGGGCTGGCAAAAAAAAACTTTTGGAAAGGCCTAAACCTTCCATTTTAATGTATATGAGTCACCCCTACGGTAGGCCCTAGAGAGCCTTGAAGACAGGGTGCAGTGTATTTAAAAAGTTGGATATGTACTTTTAACTTTTACATATCCTGATAGTGAAAAAAACTACTGCAATGCCTACCTCTCCAATCGGATAACATTGAGTTAACTTATTCAATTTAATAAGTGATATCGTTCAATTGGGAGCCTGCAGGAATGCCAAATTTGGTGTCTAAATAATTGTATTTTAAAGTCCTCATTTAATGGTAAAGCCGGATTTTAAGTCACAGTTCTGAAAATATCAAAGAAAGTTGGCATTTCCGTGTCCCAACCATTTGGTGCCCGCAGCCTGATCCTGGGTCACATAACTAAGTGTAGCTGGCAGATAGTCTTTGTATATTGCTTCCAGACAGTGAGACAAAGGAGAATAGGTATTGGCAGGATGAGCCATCTCTGGCTTTATGAGGGGGAGGAGCTTTCACCTACAACACTTGCACATCATAAAGGCTCTGCCTGTGCACACTGACAAAGGGTGTGACACTAGTCTAGTGTGACCACAGACAATCTGGTGTCAAGGGCATTGAGACAGGAAATTCCAAGCACCTTTGGGGGTAGAAACCTACAGAACACTCTCCTTCTTCAAAATGGGCACCAGGTATAAATATTGGACCCTCAGACCCAATTCTTCAGTACACCTCTGGACCTGTGGAAAACTCAGGACTGCTGTGCTGCTCTGCCAAAGGACTGCTGCTTTTTGCCCTGCTACCCTGCTTCCTGCTCCCTGAGTGGAAGAGTGGACCTGCATCTTGAACCCAGCACCAGCAGAGTGATTCCTAACGCCAGGTGGCTGGCCTCCTGATCACAACCTCAGAGACAGAACAGGTTCCAACAACCTTGAACCCAGCACCTGGACTCTGTAAGCTGTGAGTCCTGTTCCCCCCAAGTAGGGCCACCCCATTCCTGGAATCTTGGAAGAGGTTCTGAAGATGCTTTGCCAGCCCATATGTGGTACCAGTAGAACCAATGCAGCATAACACATTGCCTCACAAGTCTCCACATCAGAACTGCTCCATGACGCATCCCAGACACAGGACTTCTCATCGCAGCTGCAGTCCCTTGGAACCACTGCTGCGCAACACATCTCCATGCATCTTCATGCAGACCATCCCATCCAGCGCCTTGGAACAGCTGCTGTGCAATGCATCTCAGCAAACAGACCCTGCATCGCCATTGCAGCTCCCTCAGAACTGCCACTATGTGATGCATCTCCATGCAAGGACCTCTGCTGCTCAATGCATCCTGGATGCAGCACTTCGCTCTGCAACCAGGATTTAAGGTACTTTTGTTAAGTTGACCTAACTTGAATCCTGTAGCTGGCCTGTGCTCCATCGCAGTCGGCCTGAACTTGTGACTTGTGACTTTGTCCTGGTCCGGCACGACCAGATAACAACAGTTCGCGCTTTGTGCTTTTAGGTGCTGTTTTTACTTAAACCTTTGAAATTGCATTACTCTGGTTCTACTGATTGGATTTTTGTTGTTTTGGTGTCAAATAATGTATTGAATTTAACTCTATTTTTCTAAATTGGTGTGGGATTTTTCTTGTATTGTGTTTCTACTTTATTACTATCTGAAGTGCTGCATAAATAATTTACACATTGCCTCTAGGCTAAGACTAACTGCTTTGTGGAAAGCTACCAGAGGGTTAAGCACAGGTCAATTTGGGGTTTGCTTGTGACTTCACCCCTGACAGAAATTGTGGCTGATGCTTGAGTAAGGTTTCCCCCCTCAGTCAGTAACCCAATTTCCAACAAACGTCTTTTAAAGTTTTGCTTTCATAATATCTGGTAGGTGAAACTTCTGCACAGTATTTTGTTTCGACTGCCTGTTGGCATGCTGAGCTGACTACAATGCAATAACTTCTCTTTTTCATAAAATGCATATTGTACAACATTCTATTGAAGCCTTTAGTTCCTGTTTTTTAGCCCTTACTAAAAGAATACACAAATTATAATTTGCTTGCTTGATCAGATATCTCCTGCTTTGCCAAAAACTGAGTACACTTCAGGCCAAAGACGATTAGCATATCTGAGTTATTTCATCTCACAACAGAGGAACCATGTGCCACTCACTGCTGTGTTCCGTCGGTAGGATGCAATATGTTAATTTGAGGGTACTAGTTGAGGTGTTATCCCAATTTTTAAAGTTTAGGAATGACTGGGTCCTACCATGAACAGCTGCATTGGCTCAGCACAGAGCTGAGGGCCAGTGGTTAGCTTCCATTGGTGCAGCAGGTGCAGTGGCACCCAGCCAGAAAAGCCTAAGGGGCCCACTGAACCCTGATTATTGCTTTATTATATTATTCAAACAGTAGCCAGAGGGCACCTCTCCTTCCTTGCAGTAAGGCCCATGATACATAAGCCACGTTGCTACAGAGCGTTTGCACTGTCTAAAGTGCAAACGTAAAACTCAAAATTTCTCCTAGTTAGTGCATGCACTGCAGACAGCAAAACTCAGAAACAGAGAAAAGTGATTGTCTGTCTTTGTTTACCAGCTTGCTGTCTGAAGCTCATTACTTACGTCAGAAACATTCTGTGTTAAATGTATGCACTTTAGACAATGCAAACGCAAAAAAATAAACACTAAGCTCTCATGGTACAGCGACTTCAGTTATTATACGTTTATCTTTCTATAAATATTAGAATAGCATCTCTTACAATAAAAGCACAACAAATAACATCATAGTATATCACATTTAAATATAAACTACAAATTATTAGTCTTTTCTTAATTTACAATATTTTGTTTCATAGAGATTGCCGCAATGTCTTGTTAATTAAATTCTGAATATTTTTCCGTCCTCTGGTCAATGAATCTAGCCATTATGTGACCAGCGATGTATAAAATGTGTTTACACACACGCGTGCACACACTCACACACACACACACACACACACACACACACATATAACATCTTTATATTGTCCACACCGATCACGAAGTACATAGCTAAGGCTATGAGGCTGGCTCCGAATTTCAATTAACACTAACCCTTCTATTTTTTCATGCAAAATCCCTGCCAGGGCTACAGCTTCCTATGCCTCGTGAGTACAGTTTCAATGGTAGAACGCTCATTCTCACTGAGACCTTTTACGTGATTCTGTTTCTATTTAATTATCTTTTTATATATTGACCCTTTGGGAGATCATGATTACATCGTCCAGTACAGCTACCATTGTTTTAATATATAGATAGATGTTTCACTTATTACTCGGAATCTGGAATTCACTTACCAAGGTTGATTTTGTAAGTTCAACGACAATATTGAACAGCACAACTCTCAATAGAAAATAATAAAAGTTTTATTTTTATATATAGCCCTGGGTACAGCAGATGAACTTATTTGCACTGCCTTAAATAACGGGCATTCATATTACCTATTTTAAGGGCACTGAGGGGCATATGTATAAAGAAGTGGCGGAGTGAGGCATTAGCCGTCATGGCTTAATGCCTCACTCCGCCACTTCAGAAACGCAAGGCTGCACCATATGTACAAGGATATGGTGCAGCGTTGCGTTTCCTCCTGCGCTGGCGCTACGTTTAGCAGCTTAGCGCCAATGCAGGCACCCTCGCACCATAGTGCAAGGGTGTCTGCGTGCAGGGGAAGATTGTTTATGTTCAGGAAGGTCCCCCTTCCTGCACATAAACAATCCTGAAAAGCCGTTTTGTCACTTCTATGTGTGCTACTTAATGAAGCACACATGGAATTTACAAAATGTAATTTTTTTTAAAGATTGTTTATGTGCAGGAAGGAATCAAAGGTAGAGATGGAGGAAGAGGAGTACCTGGGTTCACCCTCCTCAATAATATAATTTGCGAAACAACAAAGAACCCAGTCAAAACAAGGACTAAACCTCCACAAGGAGAGAAGAAATTGTTTTTCTTGAAGACCCCTCACCAACCAGGGTTACCCCTTCCTTAGGTCCTGAAGAAGTGCCAATAGGGGCATGGTTCGAAACATGTTGACCTGATAAGAAGGGAGTAGATTCATTGATATTTTGTTCCCCTCTGTCTCTCTCCCCTGATTTTAAGTTACCGACTAGGGGCAGGAATAAAATAGAGATTACTCATTAGCCAGGTCATTTTAATGTTGTATAGCACTCATACCCCACTTCCCCCTACCCTATCCCACAACCACATCTTCATTATAGACAAAAAAAACAATAAGTGCTCCCACATAATCCATCCGGTCGAAGCACGCCTCGATCCGCAGCAGGATCGGGAAGAACCCATGCACAAGGCAGCACACATGGAAAATGCAAAAACGAGGAGAAATAAAGCATTTCTCCTTGTTTCGCAGAGTTAAGACCAGGTTTTCCCAGGTCCTAATTGTGGCGCTGCCTCCTATTTACGCCACCTTTGTAAATAGGGGCAGTGTCAAAATCAATGGGTGTTGCGATGGAACGCCCACCGCAACACCCACTGCCCACCCCTTTCACGCTAAGCATATCGTGAAAAGGGGCCTTATTTACAAGGCAGCGTTAAGCCACGTTAAGTGGCTTAACGCTGCCTTGCAAATAAGGCGAAGCCCCTATCGCCACAGGAATGTCCTAAAAAGTGACGTTCCCGTGGCGATACAGGCTTGTACATATACCTCTGAATTTATCAACCTAAAAGTGGCGAAAGGCGAAGTTAGCCTTGACCAGATTCTAGGTCTTGAAACACAGACCACAACAGATGTCAGCATCAAATTAACGTGCTTAGACATCTGGCTGTCCAGTTTGCAAATGTGAGCTTATATGCATACATCCTAAGCCACATAATGTGACATCTTGCATTGGTTTGCTGGCAATACTTCAGACTCTGGCGAAACACTTTTGCAATTGAATACTTATGCTTAAGAAGAATATCATAACCTGGATGATAGTGTATATATGTTCTTGCATTTATGACTGGTAATCTCTTTACAGCTAGCGAACATAAAATGTAGCATCCTTTAATCCATTTGGCAGCTGTGACAAACCTGGCTATGGCTTCTATGGTATTTATGTATTATTTGATGTATGTATGTATGAATGTGGCATTTATGTAGCAGAAACGTAGCTGAAAGGCAGCTGAATGCTGTGCATGTTCTAAGGCAAAGACTGCATGTGGTTGTAGGAGTAGCTGGTTTCTAATAGCAAATGCATTATGATGTAATGATTTTTAAAAAGGTGTTTCTTCAACTGTTTCCTAAATTGGATCACCATTAGGGCGATTCTGATAGATACAGGAATGTTGATCCAGATCCTGGGTGCATAGATAAAAAGGCCTGTTGACTTATTTTTTCTGTTTTGCACTTCTTCCTCTCCAATCAGATGGTGTCCTGGCATGGGAGTGCCCAGAGCCACCAGAAATGGTGCTCTTGATTGCCAGAAAGATGGTTTACTGGTCCTGACTGCATTAGAGCTCATGCATGGAGTTTTAAAGATGGTGCGGCTGTCTATATTAGCCAATGTTGTGTCATCAGGTTGGGCCTGACAAACATCAATATTGTCAATAATGTTATCTCTAAGCATTTGAAACAATAAGCAATGGAATTTGTTGCTAACAGCAAACAACCTACCATTTTGCATTCTCACACCTAGGTTCTGTGGGGCATATCCTACAGAAGAGAACTTTGGTACATAATGACATATTCGTTTTCTGCATACTACATAAAGCAATGCTTTCATCTAGAACTCTCAATTCCTGCAAATCAGCTCACCACTTCCAATGCAATGACTCAATCTTATTGACTTGTGTTACTTCTCAAAAGATTTTGTCATAATGTGATAAAATGCAGTTCCTATGCTCCATAAAACATATAGAATTTGATGTTACTCAATCTCTAAGCACTTTTCAAAAACAAGGCCATGATTGAAATTAATAAAGAGGAATGTTGAAATCGTCATTGAAGACAATGGAGTGGCAGAAGGTAAAAGTGACTGGCACTCTGCTTCAACATTCCAATGTTTATAAATATAGCTATAAAATAAAGAGAGTTTTGCTAACGCATGCATATGCTATATGTACAGAAATATATATAATTCTGAGAGTCTACTCAGATGGTTGTGATGGTGTCTTGATACACATAGGTTAAGTGACATGTTTTTAGCTCTATCCACCTCAAAATCACAGTTTAGGGTAATCATTAACGAGAGCTTGAGCACTGATTTTCTTAACTTTGTTGAACATAAGTGAATCCAAATTATATTTCAGTGTATTGAAGCATATGTTTTTTCACTCATTTATTAATCCCTATTACTCTCACAACTCGACGTTCTTTTATGTTGTTTATAACGTTCTTCCTGACAGTGCTTGAAGGATCTGCAGCATGGGCTGGTATTCCAAAAGGGAAACAGGATTTATCATCTTCATATCATGGAATCTGACACTCTGTTGCCTCCTCCTATATAGGTGCAATACCACGGTGGATATGCACTGCTGTGTTGCCTTCTGTCATTTGAAAGGCAGCCCTGCTTTGCAGACTGCCTTTAAAAGTGAATTATATGCAAATTGGACTTTGGAATTAAAGGTACTTCCAAAGAAGTAATCTACCCTATTTGCACATATAAGTCACCCCTAAGGTCTCCCCTAGGTGCCCTAGGGTAGGGTGCCATGTAACTATATGCAGGGACATTATAAAAGATATTTTATATGTCCTGGTGAGGTAAAAACTGTCAACTTTATTTTCTCCTTTGTAGACAATAAGCTCTATAGGCTATCATTGGAATATTTGATTTAAGTATAAATATTGTCAGGAGTGAGCTAAAAATGTAATTCAAGGACTTTAAATGATAGTTATGATAAATCCAACAACTTGCCACTGTTAGATTTATAAAACTATCTCAGAAAAGAAGTTATTAAACTTTCTTTTCTGTAAGCCAAAATCCAGCCTTCCAGCAGCCCTTCTCTTATTGGCCAGCCTCTGCCCGGCTGAGCCAAGCTGTCTTGATAAGGTGTGAAGTGGCCTGCTAGAGAGACAAAGGATTTCCTGTGGGTGGAGAACTGCAGCTGAAGAAAGCAGATGGGTAGGGGTAGCCAAACAGGTCTTCAAAGGGAGAATGACACTTTAGGACAGGACAGGCTCACCCCCACATCCTGCACCCCCAGCCACACAGGAGCCCCTGTAATAGGTTTAGTGAGAGGGCTGGAAGGGGAGTGTTAGGGCCTAACCTCTAACCTCCAAGGAGAGAGTTTCTTCATTTTGGATTTTGGAAGAATGGTGTTATCTGGGGCAAATATATACGCCACTTTGGAGGATGTGGTCATTCACCTGAGTGGCACCCTGCATCCCATTGGTCTGAAGTGCCCCCTGCTTGATACCCAGGAACACTGCATGCATATGGAAAAGCTGCATGGCAACTCAGATCTGCTGCCTGAAACCTCAAGGATAAGAAGGACTGTCCTGCTGGAAACCAGATCTGCACCCAAAGGTCTGCACTCTGGAGGATTGCACCTGCCGCACATTCCAGGACTACAGCCCTAAGGACTTTGCCTTGCTTCAAGAAGGATTAATGAGTGGACTCCCTGCAAGCTACAGGTTAACAGAGCCCACCTGCATCATTTCCACCGAGAAGTCCCCATCCTGGAGTGTGTCAAATGGACTTTCAAGGATTTGGCCAGGTGCATTGGGGGAATTGTAGTCCCTAAGTTTCAAGGACCATCTCAGAGATTTTACACCCCTGGATTGGTGCTATTGACAATTTGAACCCTCAAGGAGACCTTCTGGAAGAAAATCCAGATGTTTGGTGAAGTTTGGGAACTTTTTGGTAAAAAGCTCTATAAGGTGACCAACTCGACGTCGAGAGTCAAACAAGTGACCTCGCACCGTGACATGGCCTGGATTTCAGGTTCGTCCTGCTGAAAACTCTGGAGCTCCAGACTTCCAGGATTTCACCGAAGCCTTGCAGAAACTTTGTAAAAGCTGTATTTCCAAAATAATAATTTAAATTCTGACTTTACCATTAAATATGATTTTAAATTAAGATTACTAAGAGTGGAAAAAGCACCTCTATCTGTTCCCAACCTGAATTTAGAATTTCTTAAATGTAATAAGTAAGTCCAGTATTAATCGACGAGAGGCTAGCCCTGTCACAATGAAAAATTACTTTGGAAGTTTTTCATTGTCAGAACATGTAAAACATTAAAGATGCATGCCCTACATTTTAAATTCCATGTATCCTGCCCTATGAGCATTTATGGCCTCTCGTAGGGGTGATTTATAAGAATTAAAAAGAAAGGTTAAGGCCTGGAAAAACATTTATTTTGCCAGCTCGAAATCACAGTTTCAAAACTTCACAAACAGGCTGTAGTTGCATGCCTGAGACATGTTTTACAGTGCTAGTTTAGTGGGTGGCTTTTTAAAGGCCCTGGGTACATGTAGTACCATTTACTAGGGACACATAAGTAGGTCAAATGTGTTAATCTGGTGCAAATGGGTTCAGCAAAAAATAGGGTAGCGAAGGCAAACATCTGGGGTAATACCAAGCAAAAGAGGGAAATTTCCAACAATGTTGTATGACTTTATTTAAACAAAAACCAATAATAACAAAATAGTAACATTTGTATCCCCCTTTGCAAAAGTTTGCAATCCTCAGTCACACATCATTCCTCTCCGGTGAAATCTAATGTCTCTGGTGACAGAACTTTTTATGTATGCACTACAGTGTTTCAGAACCCATGAAACTGCGACCACTTATTAAGAAATATGGGGCCATATTATCAAGGAGGGCGTTAACATTATCGCCGCTTTAGCGGCAGAAAACTGCCGCTAAAGCGGCGATAATGGGCTTGATAATATGCCCTTGTGAATTCCCATAGAAGCCCATGTTCACACCAGAACATGGGCTTCTATGGGAATTCACAAGGGCATATTATCAAGCCCATTATCGCCGCTTTAGCGGCAGTTTCCTGCAGCTAAAGCGGCGATAATTTTAACGCCCTTCTTGATAATATGGCCCATAGGGGCATATTAGCAAGACCGGCGATAAAATTATCGCCGTTTTAGCGGCAGGAAACTGCCGCTAAAGCAGCGATAATGGGCTTGCTAATATGCGTTATAGAATCCAATAGAAGCCCAGGTTAGATGTGCAGGACATCTAACCTGGGCTTCTATTGGAATTCTATAACGCATATTAGCAAGCCCATTATCGCCGTTTTAGCGGCAGTTTTCTGCCGCTAAAACGGCGATAATTTTATCGCCGGTCTTGCTAATATGCCCCTCAGACTAAAATGTCCTAACTCGACCCAAACGTAGCCTGCATTATTTACTCACCACTAAAAATGAACATTTCTAAATTCAAAAAATGAAAGCTAAATAGAACCTACATAGCATGATAATATTAATTTCAATAAGCCATGTTGCAACAGTTTCAATCTTACATGGTATGCTAAAGTTAATGAGGTTCAACTGTCCAATAAAGTTTTATTAGGAATACTGTACAAACTTGCTCTAATGAATATATTGCACATGACTAATTACCAAATTCCCCAAAGAAATTTAGATGTAATTGGAAATTGACAGAAAATAAATTACAAATTAACAAAGTGGTCTGGGAACAGCTTCGTTTATGAACATTTACCAATTGCGTTCGAAGTTATGAATGTTTCAAGCTGTTTCACATTCCAGGTGTATTATACCTGAAGTATCCATCGTCTTAGAAGTGATTAGACGACAAACAGAGCCATGCACACAACAAGATATCTTCAAATAACAAAACACGCCTTGGGAAGAAGTCCTAATGTAGAAATAATGCTTTGATACATCTTTCGTTGCATTTCCTTAAAATAAATTATTTTTTACAGTACAAAATATTCTTCAGGGTGAAATGCAGAAGATATATTGATTTTTAATATTTTGAAGTAATAAAGATTCAAATGTCATTCAAGGAAAGATTATTCTAAAAGACAGTTTTATGTTTGCTTTTCTCAGAAACTACCCAACTTTCCCAAGGAATAAGCTTAAAAAGTAAGACTAGCAAAGATGTTTCTGGTTTAATTAAGATGGATGTAAAATATGGGTTGTTTCCTTTTTGTTCTTTTTGTGACATTATCAGCAGGCTATATGGGGTGCACCGCGAGGCGTGGGTACATTTTTAGATCAAATCGAAAGTTCTTTGTAACAGCATCATGAGATCTGAATGCTCCACATGCTTATAACCACGATGATAAGGTATGTTCAACGATGTGTTTAATTTTGCAAATGCCTCACAAGACTTTGATTGCAGTATGAGCAACAGCCCATGTCCCAGTGAAGGAGTCTGACAGTCTGAAGATCAAACCTGTGTGAAAATCCATAGCATGTTGTTTGAGAAACAAACGCCATTGATGAACACCATGGGCCTTAATTCACAATACCAATGTTGCAGGATGTCACAAGACTTTGATTGCAGTGTGAGCTCCAGCTCATGCCCCCCCCCCCAGTGAAGGAGTCTGACAGCATGAAGATAAACCCTTTGTGAAAATCTACAGCATGTTGTTTGAGAAAAAAACGCCAGTGATGAATACCATGGGCCTTAATTCAAAATATCCGTGGTACAATATTTTACATAATGTACACTTGGACATCACAAGAATGACCCTTGATCTTTCCTCCCCCATCATAAGCCTCATGTTTGGTGATAAGTGGCAGGGTGAAAGTCAATGAGTGGAGCTTTGTTTTTTTCTAGTTTTTATTCTTCTTTCTTGAACCCTTAGAGTTTGGTTAGAAAGGATGGGGACCATCGACTAAACCCAGAACACCAGTTACCCCTAGCTGTTGATGCCCATGTTGAGCTCATCTGCATTATCTGTATATTAATAGTACATAAGCTTTGTAGCCAGCTATTCTCACAGCTAAGATTAAACTGGTTACATTAGCAGGTATAGGTTTGTATTATGTATTTGGTGAATATCCAAGAGAGGGCTAACATAGTGGAGTGATTTTTGCATTTCTCGCAATGCCAGATGTAAGAAATTGGTTAATATTTGGGGAGGGTAACTGCCTGCCTCAAGTAATAATCACAACTCTTGTCAGAATGAATCGTTAGAGTCATTACATTTACCTGAACACAACCCCCTGGTAGCCATAGCACAGAGCAGACAGCCTTAACTTGGGGCAATGTGTAAAGTATTTAAGCAGTGCCAAAACAGAAATAAAGTCAAAACACCAAGCAATAAAAGTCCCACACCCAATTAGAACAAAAGAGTAAAATATAATAAATAAAAAGATACCAAAACAACAAAATCGTAAGGGGAACTACAGATTTGAACAATATGAAGTTTTACATGAAAATATCCTCAAAAAGTGCAAAGCACCAATGGTAGTCAATGGTTTAGGTAAACCAGGCTCCAGGCGTGATTTGAGGTTGACCATGAAGGAGCCCTGGTCAGATAAACCAACAAGGTTTTACCCGGTCATGGGTTTTACCTTGGGACAGCATGTCTAACCCTCTTCTGTTCTTCTGCGGGTCCAGCAAGTGTTCTGAAGAGGATGCCTTGTGGTGTCACCCTACCCTACCCACTTTTAGAGCAGTTGCTGTTTGACCTACTGCAAACAATCTTACAGTGCCCCTCACACCTGAAATCCAAGATGACAGAGCCAGTGTGCCCAGTCAGAGATGTTGCCACCTAACATTAGCTTGTGACAGGGATGGCTCATTTGACATAAATTACGTTCCTGGGTAGACCCCAACTGGTCTTCCTTCCAGAGGAAGCAAAAACACCTCCTCAGACCCAAGCCATTGTCTTTGCTCTGGGTTCAGTTTTCACACCTTAACAGGGCTAATCAAGCATTGGGCTACTGCTGGAGAACTACTGCAAATTAGCCCCCAGGAGCTTGAGGCAGGAAGCTTTTTAAAAGTTAGTTTTCTCTAATATTTATTAAAAATCTAACTTCACCATTGAATTGGGCTGTTAATAAAATTAAAAGTGAGCGTTAATAATATTTGTAGCTGAACCCAATCCAGAGATAGCAGAATTAATGTTTAATTCCACTTTTTGCTATGGGCCAACCAGGGCCTCCATACATTGAAAGTAGCTTTTAGGGCCTTGTCACTGGAGGGACACGGTGACAACAATTTTACTCCATTTTAAATACCATGCACCCTGCCTTGTGGGGAAAAAGACCTACATAGGGGTCACTTACTAATATTTAAAAAGGAGGTCTTTACCTGTCGAAAAGGGTTATTTTGACACATCACATTACAGGTTTTACAAATGAGTAGTCAGGCTGCACAGGTTATGCATGCAGTCATGTTTACCCTGCCACTGTAGGGGATGGCATAATCGGTGCCGCAGCCCACAAGTGGCATTTAGCTTCCAGGGCCTCGGTGCACATTCTACACCATATACTAGTGACTTACAGGCAAGGTAAATGTTCCAGTTAGGAGTAAGCCAATTCAGTCATTTTTAAAGAGGGATCACAGGCACTTTACTATTGGTAAGCAGGGGTAACGTGAACTGAGTTCTAAAGCCAGGCAAAAATAGGGTCCAGCAAAAGGGTGAAAACTCTGAGATGACCATTCAGAAAAGTTGGATTTCCGACTCAGGAAATTTGGCATGAATATCAAAAGACAATCCTAATGTAGCTTATCATAAATGCAGAGTGCCTAAGATTGCTATGTGGCATATGCAAGAGGTCTATATCATGTACAGGTTGTGAGTGAAGAGATAGTAGTTTCAGTGCAGGTGTGCACATCACCCTGCTACCCAAATAGTTCAAGTGAACGAAGGTGTCAGAGATATCAGACACTGACGTGTATTCTTTATATATACCACATTGAGTGAAGCAGCCCTTTCTTTCTTTGGTAACATAAGAGAGTCTTCACTTGCATCTTGCTCTTTGGGAGTAAGAGGTCTAACACAAAGGATAGGAATCCCATCGATTGCTGATTTCTGCATGAAATTTGTATAGTTTTGCATACTTAACATACTATTATTGTTACATAGTATTCCGCTATCAGTGAATTGTCTCAGTGGAAGGAAAGATACCTTGTAACCGTGTCAATAAAAATATACAGGCAAATACAGATACATTTTATTCTTATTTTATTTTTATATACTAACCATATATATATCTTTCAGGACAAAATTCAGATGGTCCCTGGTTTATGAGTGTTGGTATATTGCAATGGCCGGCCACAGACAAATGTGAAAGAGGTGGTGCAAATATGCCTGTGCCTCAACAACATGATCTACAACTGTTTTAACCAAGCTTTTAAATTATATTGTAAAACTTTTCAGGAGCTACTTTCAGGCATGTTTAAAATTAGTGGCCACTATATAATTCAACAGCAAAGAGCCACTAGATGTAACCTAATAAAATCAAATACTTTACCATTTCGTGAGATGCAAATAGCAATATATCCTTTCACCTGACTGGAGAGGGGGCATAACAATCTGCCTTAGCATAATGGTTGATTATACACAAACACAATTTTGATGAAATCCTTTAATCAACAGATTAATCAATTTGTTTGTCAATGCAAGTGATAAACCTGACAACCTTGGGATGGAATTCCCCCAACTTTTTGCGTGCCTCCCTCAATTTTTCTGACCTTGTTTTTGCTGGCTTTAGGACTATGCGCCCTTTACCACTGATAACTAGTGCTTAAGTGCTTGTGCTTTTTCCCCTAAACATGGTAATATTGGTTCATCCCCAAGTGGCTTATTTATTTTACGTATAAGTCCCTAGTAAAGTGCACCACATGCACCCAGGGCCTGTAAATTAAATGCTACTAGTGGGCCTGCAGCACTGATTTTGACACCCACATAAGTAGCTGTTAGAAATTGGGTCTCTAGTTGGTAGAGGTTTGCACGCTGTCTAAGTAGGAACCACAATCCTAGTCAGGGTAAGCATGATATACACTTTAAATTAACCTGTGCTCACCCTCTGGTAGATTGGCTCAGAGCAGGCAGGCTTAACTTAAGAGCTATTGTGTAAAGTATTTGTGCAGCACACACACAGTGTAACACAATAAATATACCACAACAGGACTCTAAATAAGTTTAGAACAATAGAGAATATTTATCTGAGTAAAAAAACACCAAAATGACAAAAATCCAATCAGTAGAAGTTAAGATATGACATTTTAAAGAATAAATGCAAAAACAGTGCTTAGAAGTCAATAGTGCTAAAAGGTTACTTGTGGTCGAGAGGGACAGGATAAATCCAAAGTTCAGGCTGGAAGGCTGGCTACAAAACTCATGCATGTCCTGCTGAAATAGTACCTTGGATGGAGCAAAGCATTGACGCTGAGGGCACGATGCATCGATCTTTTCCACGCAGTCAGTTCACTGCTTCGTCATTGAGCTCCGTTGAGATTCAGGCAATGTGTTGTTATTGGGCCGCAGACTGTAGAACCGCTGTCGTCCGTATGTATGTATGTATTTATTATGATTTGGAGCTCAAAAGAGTTTCTCATAAAAAGGTTCATAAAGAATCCCAATATATCAAATCATCCAAAACTGAATAACAAGCTAAAAGACCTCATAGAATACAGATTTCATAAAACAATACAAAATTAATAGTTGCATACAGAAGGTAAAATAAGCGAGATTGCGGATGCACAACCGATTTCATAGGTCCTTTAAAATACAGAACTAACTAGGTCAGTGCAAATCGGGTTATACCATTGAGTTCTTTAATGACTTTGACAATGTAATGCAAAAGATCGTTAAAAGTATTTATAGAATGAGTTTTGCTCAACAGTGCTTATTTTATGAAAAGATTTAACGTTTCTAAGTTTCATTGTACAGTACACAGTGCATAACAGCAAAAAAGATATCAAAAGTGCAAGTGCTCGTTCGAGATAACAAATTTCATGTGCAATGCTCAATTTTTAACAGCAAAAAAAGAAGACAAAAGTGCAAATGCTCGAACACGATAACAAATTTCATGTACAGTTCTCAGTTCATAGCAGCATGAAGCGCATCAAAAAGCGCAGATGCTCAAGTATGATAGCAATTACACAAATACTTTGAACGACATTAAATAAGGTAACAAAAATAAGTTTTACCCTAAGTGGACTTATGCAAATTAGATGCAAATAGCCTAACAATATACGACTTCCATTGTACAGACAAACATCATAGCAGCATATAGTGTCTCGAAGGTGTGACTACAGTACCAATTGCACAAGTCCTTTTGGGTATCATCCTGGTTTAGTCAGTACGGATCATGTCAAGCCATTGAGTACACTAACAACTTCAGCTGTAAGATGAAAAGGACCCTTGAATTCTACTTAAGAATGCATTAGATTTAACCCAAAGAGAGCCCTGTGCAGGCTACTACAGATAATCACATCTCAGTAGTCCTTCTCTAGAATATATTTAAAAATTGCTTAAAAAAGCAATTTTTTTTTAAACATACTGGTTTAGTGGGGGACCAAAAGACAATTTCGAGCCTCCTCCGGTGTAGCAACATTATATTTTAAAAACAACGGTCTCAAAAAGCGATGTCGTATGGGTTGTAGTAGGGGGCAGACAAATAAAACATGATTTAGATCCTGCAGCACGTTTCTGCATAGGTGGCAAAGTCTATCCTGCCTGGGTATACCCTCCCATGTTCCTGTTATAATTCGTAAGGGAAGCAGGTTCAACCTTAGCAGCAGAATGGTTCTGCGCACTCCATTGGGAAGATCCCAAACGACATAAGGTTGGGGCTGTTTATACAAACTACTCCCTGCTATTATATCGTTGCTGGAATGTGCAGAGCACAATGCAATATCTCTTTTACGAGCGACTTCGTAAGTTATTTTTTTAATTCTTATTTTCAAAACTTGTCTATGAAGAGGGCCCTTACCTCTACACTCTATATCAAGTATACATTTTCAGCTTTCTCATAATTCCTGAAGAGAACACTTTTCCCCTTCAGGGAGGCAAATATTTCCTCACACAATGCTACCCGTAAGGGGTTCTCAATGCTATTCAGTAGTGCATTGCTCCATCTTAAGCACGCAGCCATAGCGAGCACATAAGCAGAGCGTAGCCCAAATTCAAGCCGGATTGCTGCTATTGAGGCTGCGCGGCTCAGGTTACACATTTGTCGCCAAATGCACCCCTCTACTTTCTCTAAATAATCCCACTGCTGCTCAGCTACTGATTCACAGGCGTAACTCAGTACGGGTGGAATTTTAATTTTGTAAACTGACGTGTGCAAGGTGTCTTCTGCCGCAATGTCTATAAAGTCTGCTGATTGCGGAGGCCTGAGATATTGCCGTTCTTATGCACTGGTCAAGGTGGTCACTACTAGAACATTTACTTGAAAAAATTCTTCCTAGATACAGATACAACTTCACTACAACAAGTTTGTTTTTCCCCAAAAACCAGTGTAAATTTTTCCTGACTCTACATCCCAGATATCTAAAAAACATAATTCTACTTTTTGAGGTGTTTATTTTTAAAACGTGATCCTCTGAATAGAGTGCTAGCTCATTAAGTCGCCTTTGCAGTCCAATTGGATTTAGATCTAACAGAATGGCATCATCCACATAGAGCAAGCAGCTCAGTATCATTGTTCCTAGCTTCGGGGGGTCCCCTATACTGAGGCACACCCTACTTGGCAAATCATTAATATAAAGAGAGAAAAGGAGGGGGGCTAATAGACACCCCTGCTTCAGTCCATTATGAGTCTCTACTTTACTTGGCAAGCCCTGGTTACCTCCCATCAGGACGTGAGTCCAGGTGGAGGAGTGCAGTGCAATGATCGATCTGAGCAAATGCATGGGGATTCTCATTGCGACCAGTTTTTCAACAATGTCCCCCGGTCAACTCGGTCAAAATCCATGGAGAAATCTATAAAGGCAGTGTATAAAGCCATTCTCTTGCACATTGCATATTTTTCGATCAGAGTTTGCAGGGCAGTAATATTATCTAAAGTGCAACTATGTTTACGGAACCCAGCTTGCTCTACAGGGACCAAGCCATTTCAAAAAGCCCAATCCTGTAGGTGGAGAAGTATACTCTTGGCAAACAATTTTCCGGTCGCATCCAATAATGCGATCTGCCTGAAGCTGGCCGGGGATGTTTTAGGACCCTTTTTGTATAATGGGACCACAATACTTTCTTTCCAGGAGGATGGTATATTCCCATGCGCATAGCAATAAGAGAATACTGGACAGAGAAGTCGTGCCCATGCTGAGCTATCATGTTTGATTATGGCAATGTGTAAATCATCTGGGCCCATCGCACCTGGATACCTTGCCCCTTTGATAAAGCACTCTATTTCCTTACAGGAGGGTGGGCCGTAATCGTTCCCCCCGGGGGATGCCAGAGATTAATCTGGGTTGGGCCCGGCCATGGGATTTGATGCATATAACTGTGAGATGTATAGAGACCATTCTGCATCTCATATTAAAATGGTGTTTGCCTTAGTACTGCTATCACAATATTTAGCTATTACAGCCCAATATTTACGCAAATCACCGTACTGTGCAACCTCTCTTAATTTAATCTAATTTGCATCTTCCATCCCTGTACGCTCTGATGCCCGCATTCTTTTCCTTGCCTGCTTCAATCTATTAATTTCCCTTTGTCTAGGCACAGACGACTGCTTAAATTGTTCCCTTATTAGGGTGTTTATCTTGCGATTTAGATTTTTTACCTCCCCTGATATAACTGCTGGAGGATTAATGCCGCCACCCCACTTTTTCCTACCACACAATCTAAATAGGGCGAGATTCTTCTCAAACCAGGTGATGGGGTTTCCTGTCTGGGGCCTGATCTTAGGTGTTCAATGAACCTCCAGAGACAAGTGAGGTTTTTATTAGACCAAAAGGTGCGCCCATGTGCTTTGTTATACAAAATGCTATCTGTTCTTGGATTCCAGAGCTCCAGCGACTCGAGCTCCAGGTTGACATCTAGAGATAGAATGCTGTGGTCACTCAGATTTGTCCCTCAGTACCTTAAATTGTGTGCAAGCACAAAAGAACTGATAAGATACCACCATATAGTCAATTAGTGATTGCCCACGTAAAGTGTGGAAAGTAAGAGAGGCTGGTGAGTCATCTGGGAATCTACCATTTAGAAAATCAAGGTCATTCATTCTCAGATAACCGCTGTCTTCAAACAGCCTCTGTGTGGAAGAGCGATGCATCGGTTCCAATCAGAGCAAAGGTGACGATGCATCGGTTTTGCAGCAAATCAGCTGCAGGACCAATTTCTGATGCCCAGGACTGGAGGGGGCTCCTCAGGCAAGGATAGGAATCACAGATGGCAGAGTCAAGCAGCACCAGCAGAATTGCAGGAAGTCTTTTGTGTCCTTGAGACTTCAGAAAACCGGAGGCAAGTCAGCAAGCCATTGGAGTCACTTTGGGTTCAATGAAATGGGTCCAGTCCTTGTCCTCCATAGGGAAGAGATCAGCAGGCAACAGGACAGCTCAGCAAAGCAGAGAAGCAGTTCCTCAGAACAGTCAGTCAAGGTAAAGTGGCAATCCTTAATGCACAGCAGGCTTTACTCCAGCAGAGGTCTTCCCTGGTCCAGTAGTGTTCTGATTTGATATGGTAAGAGCCCCAGTACTTATACCCAAATGTGCCTTTGATTTAGGGGGATAACTTCAAAGCAGCTCCTTAAAGTGCACAAGTCCCCTTTCATCCTAGCCCTGCCTGCCAGGCTATCTGTGGGGGGTAATCAGTCCTTTGTGTGGGGACAGGACACAGCCTATTCAGATGTAAGTGTGAGCTGCCTCTCCCCCTTCCTGTCCAGGAAGGCTATCAGAATGCAGATGAATGCAGATGAGTCCTCTGTCACACCCATCCTTCCTGTGTTTGTGACTGTCTAGAGGAAATGCACAAAGTGTAGCTGTCACCCAGCCCAGACGTCTATTGGAGACAGACTGCAGGCACACAGAGCAAAGTTAAGAGCAGAGAAATGTCCACTTTCTGTTAGTGGCATTTCCAAAATAGTAATGTCAACTTCAACGTTACCACTAAAGAGGATTTATCATTACCATTCCAAAGATATGAAACATGATTTAGCCACTCCTTTCTAATCAGGAATTACATCTTTCAAGTGTTTTAAGGAATTCCAAATGCTAGCCTATGAGAGCAGTAGGTCCCACAGTAGTGAAAAATGAATTTAGCTGTTTGTCACTACCAGGGCATGTAAAACTTAAAAGTACATGTCCTGCCTTTTACTTACAAAAAAACCCTCCCTCAGGGCTACCTAGGGCCTACCTCAGGGGTGACCTATGTGTAATAAGAGGGGAGTGCACGGCTTGACAATTGGTTTTAAATGTCAAGTCGAAGAGGCAGTAAACTGCACACCCAATGGCAGTCCTGAGACAGGTTTGAAAGGCTACTTGTGTTGGTGGCACAGCCAGTGTTTCAGGCCCACTAGTAGCAATTGGATTACAGGCCCTGGGTATATAGTATACCACTTTACAAGGGACTTATAAGTAAACTAAATATGCTAATCAGGTATATATCAATCTCACCATGGTTCAGGGGAGAAGCACATGCACTTTAGCACTGGTTAGCAATGGTAAAGTGCTCAGACTCCTAAGACCAACAAAAAGTACATCAAAAAGAGAGGGAGGAAGGCAAAAGGTTTGGGGTGACCCTTCAGAGAGGGCCATTTTCCAACAGTAGCCTATTAACCATGTCTCAGGACTGCCACTGCAGAGCCTGTGTGTGCAGTTTCACATTGCCATGTAGACTTGGCAAGTAAACCTTTTTGCCAGGCCTAAACCTTCCCTTTTTATCCATATAAGTCACCCTTAAGGTAGACCCTGTATAGCCCACAGGCCAGGGTACAGGACATGTACTTTCAAACTTTATATGTCTTGGTAGTGAAAAAACTCCAAATATCGTTTTTCACTAATGCGAGGCCTATCACTCTCATAGGATAACATTGGGATTACCTTATTACATCTTGTAAGTGTAACTGTCAATTGTGAAGAAATAGACTTCTCAAGTTTAGCGTCACTGAACTCACAATTTAAAATCACAACTTAGGGTGAAATTGGATTTTAAGTTCCAGTTTAGCAAATGCCACTTTTAGAAATTTGGCATTTACTTTCTTTAGCCATTTGGTGCCTTCTGCCTGTCTCTGGAATACATGTCTGGGGTGGGTGACAGCTGGCTTCCTGCACAAGACAGTCACACACATATCTGCATGCAGATGGCCCATCCTGAGCAAGATGGGAAAGAGGAGCTGGCACATACATCTGAAGAGGACTGTGTCCTGTCCCCAAGGGATTGGTTGTCCCCTGTAGTATGTCTGGAACCAGGGCAGGAAGGGAGAGCCTTGTGCACTACAAAGCTTTTTTTGAAGTCTTCCCCACTTCAAAGGCACCACTGGGTATAGGTATTGGACCTCTGGCACTACCAAAGCCTTAGATTTCTTCACATGTGACCACTTTGCCAGGAAGAAGAGGATCTGTTGTGCTGCTCAAGGACTGCCATTCTGATAGAACAGCTGTTTGCTGAACTCTTGCCTTTCTGTGTTGCCCTGCTGCTCTCTCTCTGCCAGGATGAGAAGGACTGGACCTCAATCACTTGAACCCAGAGCGACTCCAAAGGCTTGGTGGCTTGCCTCCTGTTGTCGAAGTCTCAGGGAAACAAAAGACTTAGAACCCTCCTGTTCCAACCCTTGGACTCACCTGCTTGTGAGTTTGTCTTGCCAGTTGAGGCCACCCCAGTCCTGGACCCTTGGAAGTGGACCTAGGGGGTTTGATCCAGTAGAACCAACACTTCCTCTGCTGCAAGAGCAGAATCAACGCATTATTGCTGTTGTGGGAACCAGACCGGTGCATGGCACTCGGAATGGCCACAACGCATCTGGAACCACCGCTTCAGAACCAGCACATCACCCCCACTGCATGAGAAGATCACGGCACATCACCTTCAGAACCGCCGCACTCAAAACTGGTGCTTCGCTCAATGGAACTGACGCATCGCCGCAGTTGCATGGGGATCTCCTGTGCAACACCCCAAGTGAATTGAGCTCATCCACGCATCTCGTGCTGAAACAAGGATTCAGGTACTTTTCCCAGTGGGCCCTCCGTGGGTCCTGTTGCCAGCCTGCGCTCCATCATGGGCAGCCTGAACTCTTGACTTTGTTCCTGTCAAGTGCGATCAATTAACTTCTTCTGCTATTTTTGCATTTAATCTTTAAAAAATCATATCACAACTTCTACACATAGGATGTTTATCGTTTTGGTCTTGTTTTCTTTATAAAATCATAATCTCTTTTTCTAACCTAGTGTGGAGTCTTTCTGTGGTGTTTACACTGTGTTGTTGTATGAAGGGTTGAACAAATACTTTAATCATTGCCTCTTAAGTTAAGCCTGACTGCTCTGTGCCAAGCTACTTGTGAGCACAGGATAATTTAGGTTGTGTTGTGACCAACCCTGACTAGGATTGTAGTTCCTGCTTGGATAGGGTGCATACCTCTGCCAATGAGAAACACCAGTATCTAACAGTAAGGTACCAATTTCTCCTCACATGGCCCAACATTTTAACCATTCTCTCCAAGACCAGTGAGGGAAGACACAACCTAAGATCAGCTAAGGTAAAAAGAATCTACAGCAAAAAGAATCTTTCCAAAGTAATGCATTACTTTATGTCCTATAGCTAACTGTCAGATAATCTAACTACTCAATCAGCTACAAACATCTAGAAAAAAAAATCTCACTCCACTTCATGAGATGAAGAGGTGACTTCTTCCATAATCACAAATGACATGTTTTTGAGTACCATATAAAATGGTTCATCTCTAGGGGGTCAGCTATGTCATAAGACAGCACCATTCAGTTTTGATGTCTCTCTCGCTCTCTCTCTCTCTCTCTCTCTCTCTCGCTAACCTCTGCATAAGCAGGTTTTGTTCGTAGGTGGAACTGCTCTGACAGTTACAGATCAAGGATGGGCATTGGTAGGGGTGGACATTAGACACATTCTTAAAGTCTGCTATGTTCGTTGCTGGGATACAATGTCTGTGTCCTCATATTACTCCACTGCCCCACTAGATGGTGGTGTCTAGTGTACATGTATGTGTCTGCCTGGCAAACAACTTTTTTGTCAAGTCTGATTCAATTGAACTTGGCTGTTTAACTTGCACTATGAATGTTGTGGTACTTACTGATGGATATGTAGTGATCCAAGTCCTATTAATACCCAATTTTGTGTCCAAAATTCTTCTGGCACGAGTTACTGATCCCTGATTCTCACAATACAGAACGTCTAAAGCTGTTCCATACTTAATGCTGCTGTTTGAAAGGGGAGTTCATGCACTGTCACCTATTGAAGCTTCAGGTCTTTTACATAGCACAGGTACACCACAGAAACACTGCTACTGCTGGTGACACCAAGGCAAACTTCCACAATTAACGTGACATTTTTCCCCAAAGTACGATAGCAGAGAAAATCCAGTTATACCTTTTTACACAATTGAATGCATATTTCATTGAGGGTACATGTCAAATGCACCTAGGCATCTGGTACGACTTTAGGGAGTCCACCGTGTCTAACACAGGTCAGCTGAAGCAGTTTATTTCTCTACTTCACCCTGAGCTGTAAAAGGGGTCGTTGTTTTTTTTTCTCCTTACAGGGATTTTCTCAGTTTGCTTTCTGGGTCTTTGACAAGGTGTGAATACAGTAATACTGGCCATTCTTCACATATGACGTCACCAATGAAACCATCAATGATATCATTAAGTGAGCAAAATAATTGAAGCCCATATTGCTGAGAAAGGCACAACAACCCAACAGTCTGTACATGTAAAACCCAAGAGAGGATTTGAATTATTAGATTAGGCTTAAATAATAAAATACTTGTAGAAAATGTACTAGGTACAAGTGGCCTGTGTGTACCTAGGTTACAGGGAGATCGCAAAACTTCAATTAGTGCTGTGTACACTAAGGCCCAGATGTACGAAAAACTAAAATACCACCTCCTAAATGTGTATGTACGAAAGAACCAATTCCTTAATAGCGAATCCTACGGAGCCACAAATGCTATTAAGAAATTGGTATTTAAGAAATGGCAAAATTGCAATTTCTTAAAAAAGAAGTCACTTTTTAAGAAATGGGCCCAAATTGCAGCTGAGAGCAAGTGGATGATGTCAGAGGCCAGGTAGAAGGTGATTACAGTGTGTGGCTGACAGGCAGAGGCTCCACACACCTACAGGAAGCAGGGAGAGGCTCACAAACACATTTAGAGGTACAGGGAAAGTTCAGCTCACTCACAGCATGGCTGCAGAGGAAGGAAAAGAAGGTGGGAAGCCCAGAAAATGCAAGATCACATTTTCAGAGAGGGAGCTGGAGGTGCTCACTGAGGAGTGCGTGGCCAATATAGACCTGCTTTTTGCAAAGGCAATTCTATTTTCTGTCCCAGATGCACAGAAAAAGAGCATTTGGAAGGGTATCTTGGAGAAAATAAATTCCCTGGGAGTAACACAGCAGACCCTCCCTCAAATCAGGAAGAGATGGTATGATCTTTGCTCATGAACAAAGGACAAGCTGGCCACCAGGATGCAGATGGTAAGAAGACCGGAGGTGGGCCATCCACACATACCCCCCTATCTGCCATGGAGCAGCTTATTGAGGGAAACTTTGAGCCAGAGAGTGCCAGTGGGCTTGGGAACATCAACACCTCCAGTGCAGCAGGCACTAGCCAAGGTAAGTCATTTGTCTTCAGGTCACATCCAGCCTACAAACTAATCCAAACCACAACATATACGGCAAAGCTAGCAAAATGCCATTGAGGTAGTAGGCCCACCCATGCAATGCATCATGGGAGTTGTAGTGGACTCCATCAGTGCGTAGTACTGAGTGCTGATGGCCAGACCAAAATCATGTTCACATCACCTGCACGCCATGCACACGTGCAGTAGAGTCACAACATCATAGTGCCAAAAGTGTATCACATTTATTTACAATAAATTATGTACAAATATCCCCCACAGATTACAGCCCGGATGTGACTGCACCTGGGACAGTTGATGGGGATCTAGAAACTGCCGATCAGACAGACCCTAACACACCAACATCACCCGCACCCTGCACTTCAAAACCAACTTGCAGGAGAGAAACCACCACCACCCCACTGCCCCACTTTACAGATAGTGAGGGTGAACAATCCACAGTGGTAGACCCTGGCACAATAGAGGCCAGGCTTGTGACGAGCCACATGGACACCATGGTTGGAGCTGCTAGAACACCTTCCTTCTATGGTGGCCTTGAGTGGTCCATTGTGCATACGCTTCACCTACAGAACAAGAAAATTGGTGGGGTCACCAGAGAGCTGCAGCTCCTGACCAAAGCAGTTGAGAAGGGGCAGGAGCAATGACAGATGTCAATGGAGCGTGAGCACAGGGCCTACAGTATATGCCACAGACAATTTATACCGTGCATTGACACATTCACACGGTCAATCAACCATCTTGCAAATGCCATTTCAAGCCTGGCCAAGCATACCATCAACATGCAAACGGACATGTCCCACTGCTGCCAGGATATTGCTCATGACCTGGTGCAAGCCACCTCATCTCTGGAAAGTATACAGACATGCAACCTATGTCTGCCTCACATACCCTCACCACCTGTGAGTGAGGAGGGATCAAGTATAAGTGGTGTCTCTGCACAGGAACCTCAGCCACCAAGGCGAACACGACGCCATCCATCGGGGTCTGACGCAGCATCTGTCACCCAAACCAGCACAGCGGAGAATGCTACCCACACAAAAGGCCACAAAAAATAACTCTATGCCGAGTTCCTGTTGTGTTACCTTTTTCCTATTTTTACACTTTTTTTGTACTATATGGAATTATGTTTATCCAGTTGTGGTAGCCACCTGAATAAAAGGTGTCCGTTGAGTTGTGCACCAAGCATTTTCCTTTTGTGTCTCATCTTTTCTACTTTGTCATGTCTTCACTAACCTCAGAAGTCGTTTTGTGCAATCTCAGCATGTAGTGAACATCCCTCAGCGGCATGTGTTCCATCCTGCTGCACGTAATAATAAAAAAAAAATTAGGAGAGTGACCCTTCAAAAACAAAGGGAACTGGGTTGAGACAAGTAATAAAACACTATTCCCTTTGATATCTATGATTCAAGAATTTACCCTAATGCATACACACCTTCTCACATAATGCAGTAAGGCCCAATCGCCATGAATAAAGAAGTTATAATAAAGAAAATTGCCTTGACAGTAATATAAAAATATCTCCTTTTTTATTAAAAATTAATTTTACAAAATTAACATTCCATGATACACAGTGTTAAAAACATGACATGATCTTCTTAAAAACGATTTTCATATATGCTTCATTCAGAATTGATAGGGGACTCAATCAAATTTCCTATCCCTCTATGGTACAATGATAAAACGATGTATCATAATTCAGAACATTACATTTTTCTTATTGGCATATCATATAACCATCCAAAAAAACAATAGTAAATAAACAATAATATAATTACAGTACTCAAATAGAAAAAAGTGTTGATGTGGCGTTTCGGTGGGATAATGCTGGTTTGCACCACCTTCATCAGGACAGACTAAAAACAGAATTGTGGAATCTGGAATGATACATAAAACAAAAGAACAATATACATATAAGTGTTCTATTTCAAGAAGTATTTTAACATACTGACAAGGCCAACTTTTTCTTTAAAAAAGGGCAATCACTTACTGAAAAAGGCATTCAATCCTAAGGAATAAGGAACACAGTGCTTTAAATGCTGCACCTTAAGGAAATATTGGCGCCCTCTCATCCCTTCAATTATACATCACATACACACTCTAAATGATCCTGGTATGATTGTCCCATACCTCAAATATCTTTTGGGGATCATATATGATCAAAGGTCCAACTTCATCCTGATCTGGTGAAGAGGTAATGGCTGGTATTTAAAATATGCCACAAATTATCTACAAGGTTAAACTCGCAGTTAGTATAGTATATATATAATCTTGAACATAATATCACCTGTTTTTGATGTCCTATTTACTAGTACTTTATTGTTTTCATTTAAAACAAGGACCCACCTTAAAATGTAGGTCTGATCTTCCTATAGAGGTTTATCAATTCCTCTGCATAAAGTTTCACATTCAATAATTTTCAATTATATTCATCCGTTTCTCTCCTGGCCGGTTATTCCCCTGGCAAGAAATTTAAGATTAACTTTTTTAACACATAAATCTTGATGATTAACCCCTTCGGTGCTCATGACGAGCTCAGCTCGTCATGCTGCGCGGTAGCGCTGTGCGCATGACGAGCTGAGCTCGTCACGACCCCACCCGCGATCGGAATGTCCAGCACACGAGCGGAATTCCGATCGCGGTCAAGGGGTTAATATTGTTTTTTCTTAGAGCAGGAAGCTAATAAATGAAGACAATAAAGTACTAGTAAATAGGACATCAAAAACTAGTGATATTATGTTGCATGACACAACCCTAATAGAAATAAGTTCCTAAGTCTAAAGGTAATACGTTGGAATGGGGTGAGATTACAAATTTATCACAGCTAGGAAGTGACCTCGAAAGCTAGGAAATCCAGATTTCTCTTCTCTGGACTTTTGGAACCAAAGCCAATAGATTCAATGGAGCTTGACGAAGATATATACATTTCCTGTGGTCACCTGACCTATGAAGACAGCCTGTGGGTCAGCAGAGATGGATACACAGAAATTGATCTCACTAGCCAACCTGAAGACTTCATTAGACTTGCAAGAGAGCCTACCAGGGTTGTTTTAGGAGTGGATTCCGCTTGGTTCAGTTACAAGATACTGCAAGTCTTTTTTTATATCAGACTACTGAACATAAAATGGCAGACAGTTAATGCAACAAAAATATGTAAGGTAAAAAATAATTTAACAGAATCCTAACTTCTTGCCACTCTGAGAAAATGCACCTACATACTGCAGTTATCTGTGGTGTGTGCAGCTGTAGTGTTCTTATCTTTTGTAGTATGCAATGTTTTCTCTGTGCCTTTAGTACTTGAAGTTCTGTAACATTATTAGATCGCTGCTATGTCATGTTTTGTCTTTTTGGAACACTTTCCTTGTTGCCAGGAGAGGAGTCATTTACATCCGAGCCTTCTCCTGAGGAACTGGATTTTCAGTTGTGGGTCCTGTTTCCTATATTCTAAAGAATAAATACTTTGGATATATTTCTATGGTCTCCGGCCTCTGATGTGTCAGCTTCCTCGATACTACATCTGGTACCAGGAGTGCAGTTGCTGAACTTTTATTGACCATCAGACCGTTTCACCTCTTTCTGGACCCACAGGCTGAGCCTGTCGAAGGAACCTCTTGGGAGGTGTTCAAGCAACTTTTTATACGCTCACTTCAAGGTACGTGACTTTGTTTCCCTGCACTATCCCACATTTTTTCATTTTGTTTTTGCCTTCATTTTGCTGATGAGCCTCGCACCCGCAACACAAGCATTGCGTGCCTTTCCACACGGTCCCTTACCTCCTGCCTGAGTCTGAGACTGCTATCTCCTGGCAACAGCGTACTCATGCCAGCATTGTTCCCTGGCTCAGTTCTGCTGAGCGGTCCTTGGGAGCTTGGGATTGCTGCCTCCCAGCAACAGTGTCCTGGCAGCATTGTTCCTTGAGGCAATGGAAGCTCCGTTCTGCCTCTCATTATGGCATTCTTGCTCCAGTCTGGTGGTAAGTGATGCACTACTCAACTCACGCTGCTCCAAGGATTTCAGCTGCAGCACGACTCACTTCTAATGTTCTGCTTCTTTCAAAGCTTCCAGCTCAGAATGCTCATGTCATTTCCATGGTAGCCATCTTGCATCAGGATTCTCTTACAGAACTACGTTGGGCCATTCGTTTTTATTGCATTTTTAACACCTTCGCCGCGATCGGAATTCCGCTCAGGTGCTGGACATTCCCATTGCGGGCATGGTCATGACGAGCTCAGCTCGTCAGGCGCACACGCACACCGCGCAGCATGACGAGCTGAGCTCGTCATGAGCATCGAAGGGGTTAAGGCTTTATTCATTACATGTGCTATTTTAGCTCCTGATTGGAATTTATTTTTCATCTTGCTCAAGGAAAGGATTTACTTCAGGGCAACCTTGAAATGTATTCTATATTTTGTACGTGCACACACAACAACATTTCGGCAGCCATCTTCAATTGAGTTTTTGTACCCACATTTTGTGCTGATTTTGTGTTTCCACTCCAGATATTATATTGTTGTTTTACTGCTACACTGTGGGGGATATTCACAAGAACGTGCGAAAAACATCTCCAAAAAATGTTAATGCAACTTTACACATCGCAGTCTATCGCGGGAAAATACCCTGTGTTAACGTGGAATTCACAACACGGCGGTACCATGCGATAGTCTGCCGAAAACGCGGCCAATGTCCGCGATACAACCACCGTGACGGTGATAAAAACCCAAACCCCAACGCAAAAAAACATGCGATGGGCCAAACCGTGATGAGTAAATCAGCAATAAGCAGCGCCAGGCCTGCAATACACACACGGCAGGCGGGAAAATCACTACAAAAGTCGAAAAAACACACAAACACAAAATAACTAACTCCAAAGCACCATGGAGGCAGCTGGAGCAGGCGCAGGGGAGGAGCGGAACCCCACAAGCACCCCGGATGACCAGCCTGGGACCTCGGGGACAGGGAAGGGCAAGGACAAGAAGAAGAGGAAGAGGTGGTTCGGTCCGCAGGAGAATAGGATCCTGGTCACGGAGGTGATGGAACACCATCAAGAACTGTTCGTCACCTCCAACGTGTCATTGGGCACCAAAAATGGAATATGGCGGTCCATCGTGGACAAGGTGAATGCCTTCGGAGAGCACAAGAGGTCAATGGACGAGGTCAAGAGGTGATGGATTGACATCAAGCGCAAAACCAAGGAGAAACTCGCAGGCAACCAGAAGGCAGCAATGCAGACTGGAGGCGGGAGCCCAGCGTCACAACTGGAGCTGAATGACATGGAGGAGCTGGTGTCGACAGTCATCAGTGTGGAGACCGTGGCAGGAGTTGGGGGAGAGGACACTGCTCGAAACGACACAACACAACAGCAAAAGGGTGAGTAACCACCAGGTACTGGGGGGAGGGGGAGATGGCCACAATGGCACACATGCACAATCATGCAGAGCACAGTGCACACCCACAATGACCCTGGATCATGGCCCTGATCTACAGACTGACACAATGTTGTCTGAATGTGAACATGTACCATGCGGCTACATACATGTGGACACATTGTAATACAGCATCTCCCCTTCACATTGCAGGGGCACCGTCAACACCTCCTGCAGAGCAGTCCCAGCCACTCTTCACTGATGACGAGGAGGACACCACCAGCATCGACACCCTAGCCCTCCAAGACATCATTGACATCATCCGCAACTCACCTCCAGGATCAGGGCAGCCCAACTGCATCGAGGAGACCCCACCCACACCACAAACCAGCATGCAGGAGGCACCCACAGCCCCGGCTGTTTCCCAAGACCCTCCCGAACAACACATGGCCTTTCAACGCCGTGTGTTGGAGGGCCAGAGGGAGATGGCTGAGCAGGTGCGGGTGGGGTTCGACCTCATGGCTACCAAACTTGACACCATCCATGGGTGTCTAAGTCCCATCAGGGACCACCTCCAGTCCCTAACGGACACCCACAGGCCGCTACATGGTCTCCAACGAGCCCTGGCTGACATCGCTGGAGTCATGACTCGGAGACAAGAATACCTGTCCGCTCAGAGTGGCTCCAGCGATCTCAGCTGTGAGCTGGCACACATGCGGAGGCTCATGGAGGACATGGTGCGGATGGAGGCGGAAAGGATGGCAGCCACCGCTGCACATCAGCAAAATGTAGCTGGGATCTACCATGCCCTGCATATCCTCATCATGGCATTGCTGCCACAAGGCGTGGCGCAGATGAATGCTGCTGCTCCTACACCATCCAAATCTCCGCCCCCTGGTGTGTCAGTGCCTCACAGTGCGGCAGGCATTTCCACTCAGGCATCTGATGTGACAGTGACACACAGTGCCGCAGCCGGAACTGCACACATCCGAGGACAAGGACGTGGATGGGATTGAGATCAGAAGGAGGCACTAGCATTCATGTCCGCCACCTGGCCTGTTGCTGCTTGGTGCAGCACATGGCCCCATGACCTTCCACTGACCCCCGATACACTCTGCTGCACTCACCTTGGACCGCGACATGGACTGCCATATCCTGTTTGGTGACCAATGACACGGCGACCAGATTGCGGACTGTATCCTTCCTCTTTCGCTGTATTTGTCATTCCCCGATGGACTCTGGCTGGCCCTCCATGGGCCCATATTGTGAAGTGGGGTTGGCATGGCCCTGTACTGCTCCTGCTGCAAAACTCCACTGGATGTGCATTAAACATTCAGAAATGCACTGCTATGTCATGTCTTTCATCATTCATGTATGAATGTGTGGATGAATGTAGGGTCAGTGATTCCCCCTAACGTCAATGATGCTCATCTAGTGGGATTCCAGTCACAGTGTGCTACATTGCCGATTGCATTCCGGGTGCACAACAGGGACACACGCATTAGTCATTTCCTTGTCTGGACATGGACTGAACCACGCCCAGAGCCCCTGAGTCATTGTTGCAAGCCCTGCGCTGGTCTGGCATACGCCTGGCCAGACCACTCCGCTTACGCTCTGAGGGGGGCCACATAGCTACATGTCACAGGTTTACATGCTAGTGGTCTGCAGGTCACTGGTCTAGTTGTCAGCATGTCATGGCCACTCCCTGAGGGCAGGTTTGCACACACACCACACCCATCCGGCACAGGCGTCACAGGCCATGTGACCCCGCCAATATAAGGGGCCGACAACGTCACATTCCCCACTGCCGGTGGTGACTGGATGACGGACGTTCCACGATTCTCAATCATAAAGGGCCCATGAGTTGTTGCGCACAGGGTTAGTGGCACCCAAAGCCTTGTGGCCGTTATGGGCCTACCACCACGTGGTGCTGACTGGGGTTGCACAGGGTTAGTGGCACCTGAAGCCATGCGGCCGTCACAGGCCTACCACCACGTGGCGCTGACTGGGGTTGCACAGGGTTAGTGGCATCAAAATTGCTGAGCGGGTGTGCAGCCTGCGATGATGACGTGTGCACTGATATGGTCTCTGCCATTGATGCCTCAGGACTCAGCGTCATGTGTGGGACCTGCTGCGCCGCGGTGCGGGTCCGCATGATGTGGAGCATGCCATGGTGGCGGGACCGGGGCCTGGAGCTTGCATGGGCACGTGGTGTGCCCACTGGTGGACACACCGTTGGCGGCAGGTAAGCAGTGGGGCATGGGTGCGCAAGTGTGGACAGCCAGCGCTGGCCAGTGGGAGGGGGTAGGGTGCGGCTGCATGTGTGCGCAGGACGGACAGGCGTTGTTGCTGTGTGCAGTGAGATGGACTCTGCCATGATTGACTCTGGCCTCGATTACAGATTGCAGACCTGGTGGCTTGCAGCGTATACCGGCACGTGGTTGGAGACACACCGGTGGCAGCAGGTGAGCAGTGGTGCCTGGGTGCGCGAGGCGGCAGTGTCCCTCCCTCTCTCTCTCTCCCTTCCTTCCCTTCTCTCTCTCTCTCCCTTCCTTTCCTTCTCTCTCTCTCTCTCTCTCCCTTCCTTTCCTTCTCTCTCTCTCTCCCTTCCTTTCCTTCTCTCTCTTTCTCTCTCTGCCTTTCTTTCCTTCTCTGTTTCTCTGGGTCTCGCTCCTTTGATATGCGCATGACACACGTTCTGATTTGGTGCTTTGTTTTCCAGGCTGTGACATCAAGGTTGTCCCGGACGGACCCGACAGGAGTCTTCCGCATTGGTGTTCTGTGTTGCATTTGAATAAAGTTTTTGGTTGTTACTTCAATGATGAGTGACTGTTTCTCGTTCTTCTGACCACACATGTGTGTTTCTTTTTGTCATTGTGCGACATCATGTGCTTTTTGTGGCTCTTGTCTCGTGCATGGTATGTGTTTGTCCGGGGGGGGCTGGGGGGGGCTGGGAGTGATGGCGGTGGGTGTTGTGGCCCTCATGGGTCTCCGAGCTGCATGATCATTGTCTCCATGGCATCTGTGGGTCTTCAGATGTGGCTCTTGGCTGGGCTCCCTTACATGCTGCAGGTAGTCGTCCTGCTTAACACCAGCAAAAGGCAGGTGTTAATTCCCTGCTGCTACCGCGGCTTATCGCCTATTTTTGGTTCGCATCGCAGATCTGTCAGTTCGTTGTGAAAGTGGTGTAGTGGTGTTTTTGTTTGTTTTTGCACGGGAACGCCTACTCTGCATCTCATTAGGGTTAGTTGGTGGTGTCACCCGTGGGGGTAAAATTTGCGGCAGTTATCGCGGGAATACTGGCGATGTCTGCAGTTTGCACCCGCTTGTGAATGTGGCGTTTAATCTATCTCCACTTTTGATGCGTTAAGGTGGCGATAACTCGGCGATAAGTCCTTGTGAATATGCCCCTAAGTCCTTTTTTTTAGACATGGCAAATTCACAGAATGTTTTACATCCCACCTCCATTTTTGCAAAAACTTGGCAAACCAGAAATCAAATGGAAGAAGTAGTTGTGCAATTTCACACATTATTTGGTTGCTATAGATGGGCTTGCTTATGCACCTCTCAGAAAGCAGGTACTGTTTTTTAATCATTTAGGAATTTCAGGCCTGAATGTTTTTGACATTCTTCCTGTCATACCTTCCACTGGGACTGATTCTGTGTGGAATGTGCATACAGAAGCTAAACAGCGGCTTAAAAAGCAATTTTCTGAAGAACCTAGTGTGTTATTGAAGAGGCACCGTTTTGTTATGGGCAAGCAAGATAGTGTCGAAACAGTTGAAGAATTCATAGGTGCATTACATTTTTAGCGGAACCTTGTGAGTTTGAGAACTCTGTTGACACATATATAAAGGATCAATTTTTCTTCAACTGCTTCTTGAAAAAAATTAAACAAAGGTTACTTATCTGTCGCAATCCATCTCCATTTGAGGTAATTGACATAGCCAAGAGTATTGAGCGCTCCATCATTTCTACTCAAGCTTTGGCTAGTCATGGATGGCGTTCTCCATTTGCTTTTATAACTTATGGAAATGCTATATCTGCCATTAAATCAGGTAAAGGTAGAAGAAAACAAACCGTGTGTTATCATTGTGGCTCTAGGAGTCACATTGGCAACAATCCCTAGTGTCCCGCCATTGGAAAGAAATGTGTGAAATGCAAAATTTGGACATTTCCAATCAATTTGTATATCTCAGAACACTATTGGTAAAACTAGGATACATAATGTTAATGTCCAAGAAGTAACTAGTAAGGATGTGTCTGATAATGATATTTGATATTCGATATTCGATATGACAACCGTCATGAAATTGTCAAGCTGTCATTGGGGGCAAACCTCTCCAAGTCATGGCCGGCTCAGGTGCCCTTATTATAGTTTTGGCAGACAGCACTTTCTACTCCTTATGGTCTGTTTCCTTCAACCATAATGCCCTTGATACATGTCCCGAGGCATTTGGTGAAAAGGAAATTGATCTCCTCAGATTTTTCTATGCTGATTTGCAAATTTAAGGTAGAATTGTTCACACAAAGATTTATGTGACCATTAACGGAAGGGACCTTGTTGGTTGGATGGATCTTGCAAAGTTGGGCATACATCTTAGACCGGGTCATAAAAACCCCATCGTTCTTGGGGAAATGCCTTTACTTTCCTTTACTGATGATAGCAATGTTGATGTCTTTGCAAAGTTAATGGGCAAATTCCTGAATGTGTTCAAAGATGTGATAGGTACAATTAGCGGTATTGAGCACGAGATCAGGTTGAAGAAAAATGCAGAACTTATGGTACACAAGGTCAGACCTGTCCTGATCAGTGTTCGTACGGACTTGAAAAAATTACTCAATAAATTGACCAAAGAGGGTATTATTATTCCCACAGCTTCTTCAGAATGGGTATTTCCCATTGTTTTAGCTGAAAAAAAGTGTCAATATTCATCTCTGTGTGGACTTAAGATTGTTGAACCTCAACATTATAGCGGATTGTTACTAACTCCCTCACATTCAAGAAATGTTATCCCACATAGGTCAAGCCAAGAATTGTTTCACAATAGATTTCCACTCTGCTTACCACCAAATAGCCTTGGCTACCATGTCCCGAGAGCTCGCCACATTCATAACACCGTTTGGGGCCTATAAGTATTTGAGACTGCTGTTTGGTATTGCTTCAGTGGCCAGCATTTTTCAGAAGGTTATGGACATTCTTTTAAAAATCTCAAGAATTTCCAAGCCTTCCAAGATGACATTCTCATCTTTACCGAGACTAGAGAAGAACATTTCTCAATTTTATACAAAGTACTTTGCATTCTTAATTCCTGAGGTACAACCATTCAGCCTGAGAAATGTAAATTTCTTGTTCAACATTTAGATTATCTTGGACACACCATAACCTCAATGACATCAAACCAAAAATTTGCAATATCGAGGCTGTCTTAAAAGCACCTTCTTCACTTGACAGAGATGCTTTGAAATTGTTTCTAGGTCTCTGTGAATATTATGCACGCTTTGTAATATCTTATTCCTCTACTGATCAGCCGTTGAGAAACTTACTAAAGAAAGTGTTATTCATATGGATTGTCAAAACTACTGAGGCTTTCACCAGTGTCAAATAACTTGTCGTGAATGCTACAGCCCCTAGCTCTTTTGTTGCAGGTCAACAGTGTTTAATTACCGTTGATGCCAGGATGAAGTGCATCCATGTGGTGTTTGGGCAAAGAATTAAAGGATAGGAGATCTCCATAGCGTTTGTGTCAGAACTCTTTCGAAAGCAGAGACACATTACAGCACCATAGAAAGGGAGTCATTAGCTTGTGTCTGGACTGTCCAGAAATTTAAAATGTATTTGTGGGGCTGATCATTCGAAATATATACTGACCAGAAACCATTTGTTTTTCTTCTGCAAAAAAATGGTCTTGGTAAGGCATCTTCCCGACGTGTAAGTTTGCTTTCTAAGCTACAAGATTACGATTTCACCATCAAGAATATACAAAGTGGAAATAATTTTAGGGCAGATTGCCTTTCACGTTTACCTCTGCCTACTAATGATGACATCTATGAGGACTGTGAATGTGTAGTAGCTACTTTAGATGCTGTCACAGTTTGCAATACAGTCATTCCTGAGAAGAACTGGTTGGAAGCAAGTCTCTCAAGATGAGGTGTTAAAAAATGTTATGGAATACTTTTGGAAGGGTTTGTCTCCCTTTTGTAGTCTTTCAGATGATTTGAGACCTTTTGCTCAATTTCTCCTGAGCTTTCTATTGAAAACAAAATCTGCACCAGAGATGGAAATTGTATGCCGCCTCACTTGCTGAGGGCATGGTTGATTAAAATTGCTCATAAAGGGCACTTGGCAATCACGGCCACTTGTAACAAACAGAGGGCCCAATTCACAAAAATAATCTGAGACAAAATCCTAACTTTACGACTTTCGGTATTCACAAAAGGCATTTAGGAGTACTAAAGTTAGGATTCCTAACTTTACTACTCCTAAATGCCTTTTGTGAATACCGAAAGTCGTAAAGTTAGGATTTTTCTCAGTTTAGGAGTAGTAAAGTTAGGAATCCTAACTTTAGTACTCCTAAATGCCTTTTGTGAATACCGAAAGTCATAAAGTTAGGATTTTGTCTCAGATTACTTTTGTGAATCGGGCCCTAAGAGAACACTATTGGTGGCCTGCCATGAATATTCAGTTGTCTTCATTTGTGAACTTGTGTCCCGAGTGCATTCTGTCCGATAAGCACTGGAAGACTGCACAAAGGCCTTTGCATCCCGTATCTTTACCTGATGGTCCTTGGTTAAAAGTAGGCCTGGATTTTGCTGGTCCTTTCACTCTCCTACCTTTCTGAAACAAATTTTTGTTAGTTCTTATTGACTACTATTCCAAGTGGATATATTTTACTTTGTTGAGTCAGCTTCCATCCTATCTAAGTTTCATTCATTCAACATGTTGTTTCCATTGAAGGAACCCCAAGAGAAACTGTGACAGAGAATGGCACCCATTTTGTCTCCTCACTTATGAGAACATTTCTTGTGGCTTTTTTATGTAAAACATCTTCAGGTTGCTCTCTTTAGCCCTTCAGCAAATGGTTTAGTGGAAAGGGCCAACCATTTCATTAAGGAAGGTAATCAATCTGCCCTTTCTTCAGGCCTTGATGTTAATACATTTTTAAGAGATAAAATTCATGCATATCACACAGCGCCTTACTCCACCACTGGTTTCACTCCCTTTGAATTGTTGAGGGGGAGGAAGAGCAGGTCTAAGATCCTGCCTGGTTGGTTAGATGCTCAGACTGATAAGAGAAATCAGTAAAACACTACTGTGCCTTCTTTGCTTAAAAATGCTCTTTTGAAACAATAACAACAGAAACTGTGCTTTGATACTACTAAACATATCTCTGAAAGGGAATTTCTGGTGGGTTCCTAGGTTCTCATCAAGAAACATATTAAGGTCAAGAAAGGGGAATCTGTTTTCTCTGCTCCCTGTAAAGTTGAACATGCAAGTAAAAATGCTGGGAGAGGTTGGTGGAATAAAAACAGCTTAGCACCCATCTCTGATGCACAAGTGGAAATTTATCAGGGAAATCATACCCCTCTTGAGGAAGATTCCATTCTGTATGAATCACGTTTACCAAACTTGATCCAGGAACTCCACAATGTTTGCTCTCTAATGAAAATTCCCCACGTGAATTTGTTGCACCTGCTCCTGTGTCTCAATATTCTTCTCCAGGAAGCTCACAGTGCCCAGAAATTTCAGAGGCCACTTCTAATCTTGAAGCTTCTTCTACTAGAAGGATCTCTAGGTTACTATTTTTTTTTTTACAGATTATGATTTATCCTGAATAAGTGTTTTTATTTTTGTATTTTTTATGGAGGGAAGGTGATGTAGTGTTCTTATCTTTTGTAGTATGCAATGTTTTCTCTGTGCCTTTATTACTTGAAGTTCTGTAACAGTCTTAGATTGCTGTGATGTCATATTTTGTACCTATGCTCTTTTTGGAACCCTTTCCTTGTTGCCAGGGGCGGAGTCAGTTATATCCGAGCCTTCTCCTGAGCAACTGGATTTTCAGTTGTCGGTCCTGTTTCCTGTTTTCTAAAGAATAAATACTTTGGATATTTTTCTATGGTCTCCTGCCTCTGATGTGTCAGCTTCCCCGATACTACAGCAGCATTTTCTTTAGCTGCAGTCCAAGTCAATGAGCATATTGCGCTTTTGTTCTTCAGAATATCTCAGAATAGCATTGTACTTGCTAGCTACCACCTAAAAATAAGATAATACTGTGCTTCAAGCTTCATATTTTCAGGATGATCATTGAGGACACTCATAAAGTAATCTAAAATTTCATGGGCTGCTAACTAAAGCTAACTTTTCCCAGAGAGTTTAGGGGAGACATTCTTTCCCAAGAAACGTTTGTGAAGGCGTGACAGTGCAATTTTTACATTAAAGGGCTAAAATGACTACAGGCTTTAGAGGCGGTGAAGTGACAGTGATGAATTATTCCAGTACATTTATGGTTATGCAATGCTCAACCATCTCTGGGGCTTTTGAGGTGTTCCATTTACCCAAAAAACAAGTTAACAATTGGTAGGAAAATTGATTATTTCTAAGCCCAATTTCTATAACAATTGTCTAGACATAGGGTTTAAATGCTGTTTTCAAGATGGGACTGATATATCTTTTTCTTATTACCTTCATTCTTTCTTTCACCTCATTTAATATTCCTAGCCTGCCACTTCCAAGTAGATTTGCAGCCATATATTGTCACTGAGAATCTACTTGCAGGAAACAGGGTAAAAATGAAAATAGAGAGCAGCACCATCCCTCATATTAGACAGATCACACAGAATAAGAAACCAGGGCTACTGCTCAGTTGTTACAGGTTCAGAAAGCACATATATATTTACTTATGGGTGCACTCATTTTATATTGGCTCTGGCCTGACACATCAGTAATGATATTATCATAAAAGCTTCAGCAATATAGATGATGAAGTGCTTCCAAACATTTATGAAATAACAGCCATTTCAGTGAGAGCCATCCAGTGCAAGATATTGATATCAGAAAAACATGGCCTCTAAATCAGCAAAAATATTTTGTAAAAGCAATAATTATGCCCTCAAATAGCTTTTCATTTTTTGAAAAAATAAGAATCTCTTCACAAATGTAAGCTTAATATATTGGCTAATAAATGTATTTCTCCCAAACAAAATATTGCAAGTTTTTTTGTTTTTAAATAACCTTTTGTCACACATGCGTAGGCTTCTCTTTACCACAGATTTGGTCCCCAATTACCAACTTGACAATTTTATCCAGTACCCATATGTTCTACTGGCACACATGGACAGAATATGCCTCACATACATATGTATCACAATTCCATGCAGTTGATGCCCAACATATGTTTTTCACAATCACTAAATCTCACAGATGGACACATTTTGCCAGGATGCCCAACAGATTATGGTTGCCTACTTTTAACAAGGATGCCCACACGTATATTTGAACACTGCTAATTAAGGTCAATAACTTATTTATCACACTTCAAACTGAGTTATATTGCACAAATATTCACTGACTTTCCAAAGAAAGAAATCCAATCCTGCTGAGCCTACTAAGGCTAAATCTTATAATCTAAACTGTGCCTGAAATTTGCCAGTACGTGTTTCATGACATTATTAATTAATTTATTAATTTATTAATTGCTTCCTCATCAGGACAAAAACCATTGAGCAGGTTACAAAGAGACATGATTCTCATTATATGACCTAAATGACACAATATTCCAAGAAGAAGCCCCCACCAGATGTTTTTCATTTTGGACTACTTGTTTTTTAATATCTGTTGTGAGTGAATCTAACTAATTGGGTTTCACTCAATGGAAGCATCTGTAAAATCAACTGGGATGCTAACTGCCAGATTTTAAAATAAGGTCCACTACTGTGCAGCGGAAATAAGAGGCTTAATGCTGGTTACACACAAACATGTGTGTACAATGAAAGGAAAAAAACTAGGAGCGTGGAAAATATGTGAAATTAGCTTTTGTGCAATGTAAAATTTAACAAATACTCCACGAGCAATAGCTGCTCGCATTCTGTTGTTCTAATGCATTTGCTATAGATTTTTACAGCAAGTGTCACATTTAGCTGTAAATGTTTCCCATTAATGGCACGATAACATAAGTTAGAGAATTTTTGCGTCACAAGCGTAACATAAAATTACACAAGTTACAGCGGTGCAAAGTAATCTCAGGCCTAGAAAAAAACAAACAGGATAGTCTGAGTGCCTACAGTCCCCTATCTCAAATAAACTACAAAAGATCAACAAACGCTGGGAGACTTCTAAGGTAGGGGGTAAATAATTACCAAGAACCCTCCACTCCATTAGAGAGAAAAGAATCTCTGGAATCATTTGATCCACACAAACCCTTTACCACATGATCCATTAATATCACAAACCACACTTTAGTCCCTCTTGAGAGTTCAGGGACACCATCCCCGTCTGTGGGAAACACCATGGGGCATATTTATGAGCCAGTTTCGCTGCCAGAGCATCACTTTTTGTGATGCTTCAGTGGCGCAAACCACAAAATCACATTTATCAGGTCACGCAAAGCCACTTTGCTTGGCTTTGAATGGCCTTATAGATGTGGGGTAAGGCAAGGCAGTGGAAATCGCTGTGTTTCCTTACTCTGCACTAGGGAGACATTCCATGGGTGTTGCAGTGGGTGTTCCCACGCAGCACCCATAGATGTTGATGCTTCTCCAGACTTACAAAACCATGTAAAACTGGGGATGCCTCAAAACCTCACGACTCCCCAGGCGAAAAATAATAATAAATAAATAACTTTATTTCTCTTTGTTTTTCTTCTTTCCATGTGTGCGGTTTTCTGCAGCACATATAGAAAGTGCCCCTTCCTGCACAACAACAATCCTGCTGACAACACAGTCACCCTTGCGTTGGTGCTAGGCTGCTGAAACTGTGTGAAAGGACAGGAATGCATCATATTGGATAAATAGGGTGCATTCCTGCCCTTTCATTTTGATGTAGGTCAGCGCAGCAAGGTGGCTTGCTGCGCTGCCCTATGCCAAAACCCCTTTAAAGGAGGCCTTGTGTATGTATAATCACTACATCTAGGGAAATAGAACTAGGCCTGACATATCCTGGCAACTACATACACATAATAACTGTAACAAACAGTCAATAATTTACTTTATCACACGTCAATGTAATTCATGCTACATTGCCATGACAACTCACAAAGTGAAGACTCGCATCAAAGATTATTGGAGTATGATTAGAATGGTAAAACTGACCATTATACTGGTGACACATTACAAAGACATGAAACACATCAATAATGATTTACAATGGTCACTGCTGGAAAAGTGTGCTCACACAGATGCCCCGACCACTTCTAAGTATAAATAAAGATAAAAATTCAGATTGCACAAATATTGCGAAGGGCTGAATATCAACATTGATGGGGATAGGTTTGATTTGGTCTTGAACCTAGACTGAACATATATCTTCCACTCACTTTATAACTTTAAATTTGGTATTTGTAGGAGATTTGATAATAAATTGGGTGGCTTTTACATATAATAGGTACACATTTTCTCATTACTGGGAACCAACACCCCATTTTAATGCTTGACTCTCACAGAGTAGCGAAGCAGAGCAGTCCAAGGCCTACTCAGGGGAGGCGGTGTGGGCAAGTAATCACCATCGTTGGCACGCAGTAACACTCTATACATGATTGTCCAGTGTTTTTTCTTTAGAAAAAGGAAAAGTACATTTATTACATACACACTACTAAATACTATGAATTCATCTACAAATATATACATTAGGCAGATGGAAAATACAATAGGTGACAATGCATAATAACCTTTGATCCCGCAATTGATAAAGGGAGCTGGGTTCTAGAGCTGTAAAGTAGCCTAGGGAAACCAGGCTAGAAGCTGAAGGGGCAGATCCCTGATATCATCCTCATAGGAGGGAGAGCAGGAAAAAAGTATCATTATAGAGGTCAGTAGGCTTTTGGAGAATACCACTGGTGGCTGAAGCTCACCACTTGGACTATGAAACAAAACCCGTCCTTCAACGAGCCAAGTGAACCAGAAGTATTTTAACTTGAACTGCATTTCCGAGAAGAGCCAGGATTGGAAATGCACACTTTTCAGTGGTTCATTGGATATTTTCCTGAGGAGACCCAGTGACCCGGAGGACCAGCCCAGCAAAATTGTGCCTCTGCACATCTCCTGGTGTTCTTATTCCCTTCCATTGCTTACCAAATGCCTGGGTGAAATTGTTATTACACTTGTGGAATTCATGAACTTTCCTAATTTTGGATTATTAGAAATTCATGAAATTACCCAAAATTATGGATTACGTGACTTTTTTTGCCTGAATGCGCATCTTACATTAAAATGTCTTGTGAGGTACCAGGAGGAGACTGGTTTGCTTAGAATAAGCCTTGCTGAGAGACATTTTCTACTTGGATTTCTACTCTCCTACAGTATTTTGCATGACTGTTTTACGTAAGGTGTGCACTTGGGTAAAAATAAAATGACACTAGAATCCGGCAAATTAGGCGTAATTTCCCAAAATATTATTGGATTTTCCTGAAATTTTACAAGACAAAAATTCAGTCATTTCACCCGGTCCCACTTTCCTCCTTTTTTTTACCCATTCCTCATTCTTTTAAGGATTTTATCTCATCGTCACTCCTTTGTTCCTTTCATTAATCATTTTATCCTTCATTTTGTTTATCATTTCCTTCTTTACCTTTCCTTTTCTTTTTACTTTGTTCATCCTTCCATCTTTCCTTTCCAATTGCTTCTTTTTTCATCTTTACTCTTTTCAAATTCTTCGTTGTTAATCTTCAATTTTTCTTGACACTTTTTTCTTTCAACATCATTCTTTATTCTTCCTTTCTTTCATTCTTCATTCTATTCTTTCATTCATTGTTTCACCCATCTTTCTTTATTTCTACATCGTATCCCCAGATCATTTCTTTCTTTCACACTCACTACATTGGTCTCTCATATTCATTTTCTTTCTCATTTTGATCATATTTCTTTCTTTCTCAGTTCTTTCAGTTGCCACCTTAGGTCTCCTTTGGTTAACATTAAGCTGCTTAGTTCTTTTCTCTTGTAGTGTTACTTATGAGCTACATCTCTAATGAAACGTTTAAAGTGACTCAGAATTGTACAAGATAGTCCAGCAGACCTAGTGATTACCCCATTGTGGGTGCAGTAGTCGAAGCTTCATGATGTCCTTGGCCCTCTGCTACACCTGCTCTGTGAGTAATTGGAACTAGCACTGCTATGACTATTTGGATTAAAATACCAGTGGACAAAGGGATCTAGAGGGCCTATCTGGTTGAACTTTTGTTGATTGTAGTGCTTGCAGGAGAACCAGTGCAGTATCTCGTCTTTCAGTTTTGTGGTGACAAGACGCTATTTAGCTGAGATTGATGGTAAGTGGTTTTTAATGTGACTCATAGATAAGATATGAAATAGGACTACAGCATGGACACCGATTCACCAAAATTCCAGGTGTAGCAGAAGTCATATCATACATGCTTCACCCTTAATGACAGCACAGGAAGAAACATCATATGATCTATGACCCCAACTCTTCCAAGAGTGTGATATCACGTGGCATTAACCCTGATAACAAAATGATAATTGCACTGCTGAAGTTCCATCATAAATTTAGGATTAATATAATAACACAACACAGCCAAATGCCTGTTTTTGATACCACCTAGATGCTGACAAGATCTTTGAATGTGGTGGAGAGTAATACTTGATCTGATTTGTATGGAACAAGTGAAGCAACATCTCTTCTAGGAGGGCTCAATGGGCTTTTCCCCCAGGAACATTAACAAAATTAGGGTCACACAGTACGTTTAGAACACAAATTCCACATAAAGTTGCTGAAAAGCATTCTAAAGACCTCTCATTAAATATTTACATCCTTTGATGATGTGCCGAGCCAGTGAAATCTCACGGTCCTTAGATATTGATCCCATGTTTTTCAAAATGTGCTCTTGGAGCCCAGATGTATCAAACATTACCTCCATTACATGCGATATGCTTGTGTCAGAATTTTGACTTTAATACTGTCACTATGCCATGGTTGACCCTTATGTCAAAAATGACCTCTAGTATGTGAGGGACAGCATTTTCTTATGGTTGCGACCCCTCTCAAATGCCATGGCTGTCTTCTTTTATTGCATGAGCTACCTCCAGTGTGCCAGTACCAACACCAGTGTTTTTCCTCAGTTGCCCTATGTGCCAAAAATTACATATAGTATGCCAGCCCTAGTATTTTCCTACGGGTGCCCATTATGCCAAGACTTACCAGCAGTATGCCTGTCCCAGTATTGTGTCAGACATGTACGTTATAGTACGTATTGCTTGCATTATGCCAGTGCAATTATTTTATCATGGGTGCCGCTATAAGCCAAGAATGGCATTCCACATGCTATGGCCATTGGCAGACTTGCAAGCATAACACAACTTTGTTACTAATGCTCACTTACATTCACTCACGCACACTCATTCCCGCTTTCTCTAATTCATTTGCACTCACGCACACTCATTCGTTCTCACTACCTCTCTTGCATTCACTCGTACTCTCACTAACTCATTCTTGCTCAATCACACACTCTCCCTCACTCATTGTTATTCTGACCCACTCAAACTTTCTCACCCTCACACTCATTCATATGCTCACTTCTTCATTCTCAGTCACTCTCACTTATTCTCACTCTAACTCCCTCATTCATTCAATCACTCATTTACTTTTTAAGACTCACCCACTCATACCTTTTCACTTAATAATAATCACTTGCACTTCCTGTTAATCTCACTCATTCGCACTCACAACTACACTAACTCAGTGTTGCTCACTCTTACTCTCTAACACGTCCTCATACTCACTCTTACTCAATCATTCTCATTCATCCACTCTCACTCGCTTGCAGTCAGTCTTACTTTTACTCACTCATTCACACTCACTTTGACTTGCTGTTGCTCACTTACTGAGATTTAGTCTCACTCATCCTCTCTCATAACCTGTCACATGTTCAATCCCACTTGCTTTGACTTACACACACATGCTTCCACATACAGACATGTAAGCTCACATGTTTACACTCTACCTCTCTCATGCACACTCTCACCCACAAACATGCATACAACATTCATTTTAAAGTATTTTTCTGCTCACCTTATCTGCCAGCTCCTGATGCTTAATTTTTATTATACTGGAGTGCAGAACCCCAACGACCAAAAGAATGAGCTACCTCTGTGTTTTTGGCACTGATTGTGCCACCTCTGAATCCAGGGCTGAAAAATCAGTGCCAGGGAATGCAAAGGTCAAATTAGGGGTCGCAACGGTTACCCCTAGTGACCCCTAAATGATATTCATGGACTACAGGCAAGGGTGCTGTTGTATGATGATGAAAAGAGTTCTATTCATGACATAGATACTTCGGCTCTTTTAATGCTGTAGCATTGCCTAAAACTAAATCAGGAGGTTTTTTTATGATAATGCTGATGTCTTTTGGTTCAACAGAGACTCAGGTTTGCTTTTCTTATTTTGAAGGGGATCTTTGCTCTTTGGAGTGCATTTGGAAACTGGATTATGTAAAAGGAGTCATTGGTTATGTTTAGTGATGTGAGTACATCTCTAGACAGTGTTTTAAGTATGGTAACTGGGAGAGTGTTGTCTTCATACATGCTAGGTGGGAAAGGTGCCAAGTGTTTGCTAAGTATTCATGAAGAATCAATGTTTAGGAGGCCCACTTCAGTTAAGTGCATGGAGGGATGGGGAAAATAATAATTCCTTTACTGGTGCTATTGATTTCGTGCTAAATCCGGCCTTGTTTTGGTGAATAATCAATTGATTGCTTTACTATTTTCCTTTGAGTTTAGTATCAGTGGCTTCAAGAGCCAAAGTGAGGGAATGCTTTATAGCTTTAATAATAACCTTGAAGGATTTGAAGAAGCTTCATAATTGGTAGCTTATTGTAGATTATTTTGGCTGTAAATATGATGATTCTGTGTGAAGAGTGATTTCACTCTTCGATTTGGGTTTTTCGTTTCTTGCTTCTAGCATATTTGCTGAAAGTGAACAAAGGTGATGGTCCGAGAGGTTTAAGAATGGTGAGCAGTTTATAAAGACTGAATAGTATTAGGCTCCTAAGCACAATGCGGCAAGGACATTGGGCCTGATTACGAGTTTGGCGCAGCGGAGCCGGTGCAACGCCACCTCCGCTGCACCAAACCCGTGCAAAACCGCCCAAGGTCCGCCGACCATATTACGAGTTGGAAATGCACAACTCATAATACGGTCAGCAGTTCTTTGCTATGCCCATGGCGGTGCCTGGAAAACAGGCACCACAATGTGAACAGCAAAAAAAGTTCCAGTACGGCATGGACGTGCTCGTCCATACTGTGCTGGAACTTTGTGGGGGTACAGACAGGGGGCACATGTTGTGCCCCCCTGAATGTATCCCCATGCGGGGGGCCATGGGGACCCTGTAGGGCCCCCTTTGTTCCTGCACCTACAGCCTTTTTATGGCGGAGCTCCACCATGAAAATGCTGGCAGTCCAGGAACTTGTAATATGCTGAGTGGAACTGCGCCAGTCCCCACTCAGCGTATTGCGTTGTGGCACTCCTGCGCCACCGTCAGGGAATGACTGTTGCCTGGCGCAGGCGATGGTCCACCGCCGCATCGACTTTAGAAGTCGTAATGCAGTGGACGGTGGACCGCCACTGCTGCGCCACCGCAAGTTTGGTGGTCGGATGACCGCCATACTCGTAATCAGGCCCCTTATGGGGATGAATGCAACATTCATCCCCATTCATGAAGGTATGTAATTTCAAATACTAATAATATTTTAATGTTCCAAAAAGGGGCTTCAAACAAATGTGTCCTGAAGACCCTCAAATATTTAGGATGGCTCTGACACACAGATCTCAAAAGAGAGCTCTTGACACACTGGGCTATCAATTGCGTATCTTCTTCATTTTAACGTGGCCAACTGTTGAGGTTGACTTTAGTTTTTTTGTAGTGGTTGCTGCGTATGCTTTAAATCCTGTAAACGTTGCCAAAAAGGCAAACTTTAGCATAATCTAATATAATACGTTGTGTATGTCAAAGCATTTGACAAATGAAGTATTTAAGAAACATTTTCGTCAGATGGGTAGTGTAGCACTGGCTGCAGTACATGCAGCTCCAAATTTGAGTACCGATTTCAAAACGAGGTTTTTCAAACATTTTCCAACTAGACAGCTGGAAGCATTGTGTACCATTCCAAAATGCCAGATTGTAACTTGAAGGTTTTTTTTTTGTCAAAGGCTGGTGTAGCAAGTGTGTTTTGAAAGATAAGACCTAAAACAACATTAGCTGAACAATTATATTCACCTAGCAGGGCCTCTGAATCATTTTTCATGGACCTTTTACTTGTTCTTTGCCTGAAAAACACCCAGGGCGTATCTCTGCCAGCCAGAACCGTAAGCTAACTACGCATACAACAAATGAAAGGGCGAGATCAAAAAGTAGATAGTTGCCATTGCTCACATCCTCCAAAAGTTAGGACGTTTATCGTGGCTATTGCTAAAAACGCAAAGAACAAGTATTTTTCTGAAGAGTTTGTGGAGAGTTGCAAGATGTGAAACTAAAATCTCAAAGGGGTAGTTATGTGAAACTCATTAGAGGTGCAATGAAACCGTCTATATAAATAGGACACCACGTTGGAAAAACTGCAGGTAAGACATGAACAGCTGGAAGAATGCTATATTCGCAGATGTTTTATTGCAATCAGAATGGCCTGCAGCGATTCTCTGAGAAATATTCCCATCTCCCTTCCAGCTGCAAGTATTTAAGTTGAAAAATAATGTATTGTGAAAACACTTTCCAGAGGTACAAGAAGAAAAGAAATAAGCTTTGTAACACATGGACGTTATATTTTATTTTCTTTACTAAAAAAAAAACTTATGGACTGCGAGATAGATTATTTAAAAAAAAGAATGACCACCGAGTTCGTGTGAACTGCCTTGTACATTGCGGGACATCAATTTCTATTAATGCTTTGCATTTAGTGATGCATTTCATTGTGGTTTCACTCTAGATTTCTAAAAATCATAGATTAAATAACGACCTATGGAACTGTAGGCGAAGTGTATAAAATGTTTAGGAACGTTGGGGCATATTCACAAGGACACATCGCGTAGTTAGCGGCACTTTATCGCAGCCAAAGTGGCAATAAATTCATCGCACCATTCACAAGCTGGTGTTAACAGCCCATAACACCATTTTACCCGCGATAGCATCCGCAAAAAACATCGCCACAGATGACCCCTGCAACTATCGCTAATGAGATGCAGAGTAGGCGTTCCCGAGCAAAAATCGGCGACAACAGCACACCACAACATTCTCAACGACCAGCCCGATCAGCGATAAGACCACAAAACAGGCGATGAGGCGCGTTAGCAGCAGGAACCTAACACCTGCTCTGACCTGGTGTAAAGTCGGACGACAACCTGCACCATCAAAGGGAGATCAGTCCACACCCACACATGAAGAACAACAGATGCCATGGAGCTACTCACCATGCATCTCGGAGCCCCGAGAGGGCAACAACACCCTCCGCCACCACCCCCAGGGCCCCAGCACCCCCCCGCCCCGGACCACCACAGAGGCAGCGCAGACAAACACAGCGGACCCTCAGGAAACGCACCAGCCCCACAGACCTAACACCAGACAATGTCAATGCCCACTACAGGCTCAAAAGGACAACCATCCACCGCATCTGGGTCACCATTGCCCACAGGCTGACTGTACCAACACAGCGGACAACCAACATCCCTCCGCAGACAAAGCTGCTGGCTGTGCTGCACAAGTTGGCCTCCAGGACCCCCCAAACAACATCCGCCAGAGTCGGAGAAGACACACAGCCAGCCCCATCCAAGTTCCCCACACCTGTCCTGGATGCCATCACCAGCCAGGTACACCAGTACCTAAACATCCCCCACAATGTGCAGGAACAGCTGGAGACCAAGCAAGGACTACACGCCATAACAGGAGTCCCGCACCTGTTGGAGGCAATCCACCGCACACATGTGCAACTAGTGCCCCCTGCAGAAAAAACACACAATTACCGCAACAGAAAGCACACGCATCCCACCAATGTGCAGGCAATAGTGGACCAGCGGGGACCCTACACCAAGGTTGCAGCCAACTACCCAGCCAGTGTGCATGATTCCAGCATCCCCCGACAGTCCATCATCAACCAGCGTTACCAGGATGGCACCCATGGAAATGCACTGCATGTAGGTAAGTACCAAATAAAAACAGCACACACCTCAACTCCACAATCATGCAACTCACAACACTGGCAATGCGCACGTCACAAAATCACATACAACATGCCAGTCAATATGCCCACCCACCAGACACGACAGCACAACTCACTGTGGCAACCTTGCTCAGCCATGTACACGAACCATCAACGGCATGGCACCGCAGCCACACAATAGTTGAATGTGGGGACAGGTGGGAACCAGGTATGTGCAAAGGAGGCAAGTGACCCATGAACGAGAATGTACACAATGCCAACTGTGGCGGAGATGTCCTGGACAGATTGCAGTATGCAGACCACAGACATATCCATGCCCGCATGCACTGCTGATGTGTGGAGTGCAGTGGACAGTGGACGCAACCATGTCACCACAGCCAGTGGGGAAGAACGCGGAAACGTAGCTTGTGATGTCCCCCCCTGCAAGCGTGTGCGGAGTGGCCTGGCCCGGCGTACGCAAGGCCAGCGTAGGGGTGTTAATAAAAAGCATGTAGCCCTGGGCGTGGTCCTCTTCCGGAATGGGAAACGTGCCTGCCAGTGCGGCGCCTCCTAGCCTGCCACGAGGCCGACGCCCTCGCCGTGAGCACTGTGGCCTGCGAACCTACGCGCCTGCTGCACCACGGGCCGCTGGACTCCCAACCTGTCATGCCCGCCCCTGCAAATACAGTCCTCACAGCTCACCTGCCGACACCGGCGTGTGCCGAAGAGGGCCCACCATGTGCCGGCGCAAACTCCAAGCCCGAACCCCGCATCCCTGGCAGCCTCCTCACACCATCACAGCCCCCGCGACACAGGCCCGCTTCACCCCTTTACCTTTTACATACTGCACCGCTGCCTCCGGCCTACGCTACGCTCAAGTAGGTCACACATGTGGAACTGAGTCGTGATATCTGCATGGCGGAGTCCATATCATTGTACGCAAGGAGACGAGTAAGAGGAAGACGCGGTTCAGTCTGGAGGAGAAAAGGACCATCTTCACGGAGGTGTCCGGACACTGACGGAAACTGCCCTGGTGTCACTAACTCTGTGCATCGCGGGCCAACGACCTATGGATGTGTGCCCCTACTGACCGCTGCCCCGGGCCTACACTGCGGTCAAGTAGGTCACACATGTGGGACTGAGTCTTGATTTGGCAATGGCTGAGTACACACGCAAATGCTGAGTTTAACTCACTATACTCCCTTCTATGTGGTGACACGAAGTATGTGCATGGCATCCCAGCCACACGTGTCTGTGGGCCCTTGGAGACTACGCCTTCGGACTACACTGCGGGCCTGCAGGCCTCACACAAATCCAATCCAGTCTGTACCAGGCAGGACACGGCATCGTCGCTGGCCAAACACCCGCTCAGCTCTGTCGCTACTGCCTTGGTCAACCACGAGTCATCACCACATGCCATTTCAACGCCGTGTGTTAGTGTTCCAGGACGAGCTTGCTGAACAGTGGTTAGCCCGCACTGCCCACTGCCTCCGGACCACACAGCGGTCGAGTAGGCCACTCATTGGGAACTCTGTCATGCATCATTTATGGCCGAGCTGATAACATTTTATTGGCCACGTCGCAGACTGCATCCCCTCACAGCTCCGGTGCCACTAAGTCTGTTCCCCGACATCCATGGACACTTACTTCTTGAGATCTGTTGGATACTGAGTCCATGGTTTGGGGGTTCTCTTCATCATCGTGTTGGTGATACTGGCTATGTTGGCAAGACGAGGCTGTAGCATCCCACGCCTCCATTTGCCACCTCTGGCCGGCTACTGCCCTCTGCATCATGCCCTGGTGGGGCCCTTCCACTGTCCCCCACAAACCTCCGCGACATTCACCTTCGACATCGACGAGGACCCGCTCCCCTAGCGTGGCACTATCTCACTGCACCGCAAGTCACCGTCCCGTGGTGGTGTGGCTGTGCCCGCCGCAGTGCAACCGGGGCCACTAACTCTGTGCAGCTCAAATCATGGCCCCAACCTGAGGGCATGTCGGATGGCCACGGTTCCGATGGTCTGGGGGGCCTCAACGTCATGTCTCTGTGGCCCTGCGCTGTCCGCTGCCTCCGGCCTCTACTGCGGTCCACCTGGGCTCACACATCAGATCGAGTCCTGGCCTGCCCGGACGTTGCATCACCGCAGGATGCACACGCCACCACCGCCAGGACCAACTCCAAACGACAGGTGCCAGAGTCATAAGTGTCTAACTGCCAGACTGTCAGAGTTGCTCACCTGTCGTGGGTGCCATCATCAGCTTGATACCCTGCTCAGCCCTACAGGTGCCACTTCCTCAGTTCACAACGAATCAAGGACCATTCTGCTTGCATGTTGGGTGAACACTGTACTCTCTCCGGCTACCGTCATTCTGCTTCACAGTTGTTTCTGTTATGCTGGTGTATTATGTTTCTGCTTCAATTGTGATCACTGTTCCAGTTGTTGCCAGCACCAATGACTCCCTGAGTGCTGGCTGACACTCACTCCACACACATCCAGCACATGCGTCACTGTGCATGTGACCATGCCAATAAAGCTGTCTGGCGCACGTGCACATGGCCAGTTCAAGAGCTCTATGATTGTGTACGTGTGCTCATGATGTATGCATTCGGGCCACGGCCCCACAAATCACATTGTGCCGTGTGCAGAGGACGCAGCCATGTCACCGCAGCCAGAGTGTGGGACATTGCACATGTAGCTTTGTCGTCCCCCACTCAATACGTAAGAGGAGTGGTCTGGGCCGACGTGCACCAGTCCAGCGTGGGGGTGTGGATGATTATCCCGTGGCTCAGGGTGTGGTCACTCATGGAAATGTGCAGATGCAGGTGTCTCTGTCGCAGTGTGGGTCTCCTTTGGGGAGTGTAGGTGGTCCATGATGGGACTTAGACACCCACGTATGTGATCTAGTTCGGCTTCCATGAGGTGGGACCCAACCCGCACCTGTTCGGACACCCCCTTCTGGCAGTCTGACACCTGGCCTTGGAATGCGATGTGTGCTTGGGTGCGCTGCTGGGAGCCAGCCGTGGTGGTGTGTGCGTCCAGCTGTGTTGTCTGTGCAGGGGGTGGGGTATCCTCGATGCAGCGGTGCTGCCCTGCTCCTGGAGGACGATTGCCTAAGATGTCCATGGCTTGTTGTAGGGCGTTGGTGTCAGAAGTGTGGAGGTCCTCTTCAGCATCCCTGTAGACTTGTCTGGTCTGCTCTGCTGGAGGTGTTGTTTGTCCCTCTGCAATGTGAAGGGGAGATGCTTGTTGACATTGTGTTGGCATGTATGTTCATGCATTATTCAGGTTTACATACAGACTGCATGACAATGTACATTGTGACTGTTTGGGAGGAGCGGACTATTTGATGCGGGACAGTGGACGTTTGGACTACATGACGTAGGTGAGGTTGTACACGTACATTTGCATCTCTCAGTTCCCTGTAGGTCAGATGTGATTGGCCATTTCCTACGCACAGGCGGACCCAGTTGTGTCCTCTGTTCTGCCGTGTAAGTGTTGCACTGTGTACCACATTGTCGTCCATGTGGATGTGCTGGCATTGCTATGTGTGTGTGCTGCATTTTGGGAGGGTCGCACCTGCAGCTGTGATTTTGCTGCCCCTTATCCCTTGGAGGCGGTGTGCATTTGACTTTTGGGCTATTAAGGTGCTGTGATGTTGGCGACTTGGGTCATTTGTGCTCTTGGACGGTTTTTATACTCTTGTGCATTGTTTGTCTGCAGATGTCTTGTTGCCGTCAGTGGTTGTTTGTGCAGGTGGATGTGTCAGAGTGTGACCTGCTCCTTTCCGGATGTGGTCCACACTGAGCCACCTCAGTCTCGTGGCGTGCACAATGTCATGGTGATTGTACTCCGGCCATGCTCCTCGTCATGTGGTGTCACTTGCATTGTCAGTGTGGCTTTCACATACGCATCTTTGCTGTGTTTCGCACGGGTGCATGTGTGTGTTGTGGACTTGGTGATGTGTGGGGTGTGACCCCTTTGGGCACATGGTGAACGGGGGCCTACTTGATGTCTGTATGTGTGCTGCAGTGTGCCACGGGGATCAGGGACATGACCCAGGGTCGTTGTGGGTGTGCGGTGTGCTACACGTCGTTGTGCATGTGTGCCATTGTGCCCGTCCCCCCTGTCCCCTCAGTCCCTGTTCGTTACTCACCCTGTTAATGTTGTGTCCGGTCATGTCGTGCTGAATCAGGACTCCAGACTCCTTGCACCGTCTCCGCACTGATGACTGTGGCCGCCATTTGCTCCAGCTACTCCTGTGGCGCTGGGCTCCCACCTCCATTCCCCGTTGCTGCATTCCTGTTGGCAGCGGGTTTCTGCTTGGTTTGGCTTTTCACATTGTGCCAGCGCATCTTGGCCTCATCAACGCTCCGACTGCATTAAAGATGGAATGCCATTTGTCCGTCTGTGTTGCCAATGACACGGTGGAGGTGACGGACAGTTGTTGTTGGTGCTCTGTCACCTCCGTGAGGATGATCAGGTTGTCATGCGGACTGTGCCCCGTCTTCCTCTTCTTCTTCTCCTTGGCCTTTCCCAACCCCGAGGTTCCTTGCTGGTGGTCTGAGGAGCTTGTGGGGTTCACATTGACCTGGGCACTGGTTCCGGGTGCATCCATGTTGCTATGCAGTTTATTTTGTTTTTGTTGTTTTTTTTTCTTGTTCTGCTTTTATTGTGCATTTTCCCTCATGGCGCATGGGTATTGCAGCCCTGTCGCTGGTTATCGCTGATTTTTTTATCGCGGTTGGCCTTATCGCGACTTTATTTGCGTTAGTGTTTCACATTTTTGCAGCGTCGCGTAGATTTTAACGCGGACATTTGACGCGTTTTCGTGGGACTATCGCATGGTGCCGCCAGGTTGAGAATGCTACGTTAACACAGCGTTATTTTCCTGCGACGGACTGCGATATGCAAGTTGCGTTAAGCTAAATTTGCGATGGTTATCACACGTCCTTGTGAATATGCCCCTCTGATTTTAAGTGCAATGTAGAGGCATGGTGGTGCAGAGCCAGTAGATGTGGGGTCTGGGGCTGATGCATGTCTACACTTAATTGTTAATTAAACATATTTTTCTTAAAGCATTGTTAAAATTTAAACAAATCTGCAAAATAGGAGGAGCTTGCAAATATTAATAAACTGTCACATAATGTTCTACAAGTCAGTGCATTTGTGCGAGGGAATGGAACCTGTTACAAACATAAATATCTTCAGTAGGTACATTAACCCACTGAGCTTTTTTATGGGCTAAGAATATCTGGTCTGCAGGATGCACACATCTCTGGGCAGTAAAAGTGAAAAAAGTATAGTACATGGACTTTGGTGGAGTCAGTTATACTAAAACAAGCATAGAAATAATGCTTACATTAACTCCGGTGTTGAGACTTCTTGGGATGGGAAAACGACCATAGACACAGAAGCAGGACCCCACAATGCAGAACACTGTATTAGAGATCCACCTCCATAAACACACAGTGGCAGCACCATGGGAGAGGTCGAAACACACGGATGCACTGATGCAGCTCCCCTACCCCCTAAATGCCCTCACGACTAATCAACCTCTTTTAATCTGAGCCCATGGATGATGTTCATGGCAATACTCAAGTGACAGTAGTTATAAAGGAGGTATATTTTTGGATTACTTTGGAAGAACCTGGGGGCATATGTACAAGCCCCTATCGCCACGGAAACATCACTTTTTGTGATGTTCCTGTGGCGATAGGGGCTTTGCCTTATTTACAAGGCAGCATTAAGCCACTTAACGTGGCTTAATGCTGCCTTGTAAATAAGGTCCCCTTTCACGCTATGCTTAGCGTGAAAGGGGTGGGCAGTGGGTATGGTGGGCAGTGGGTATTGCGGTGGGCGTGCCACAGCAACACCCATTGATTTTGACGCTGCCCCCTATTTACAAGGGCAGCATAAATAGGAGGCAGCGCCAAAATTAAGACCAGGGAAAACCTGGTCTTAACTTGCAAAACGAGGAGAAATGCTTTATTTCTCCTCGTTTTGCTTTCCATGTGTGCTGCCTTGAGCAGCACACATGGAAAAAGCAAAATGCCTTGGATTGTTTATGTGAAGGAATGTGACCCTTCCTGCACATAAACAATCCTTAAAAAAAAAAGACATTTTGTAACTTCCATGTGTGCTGCATTAAGCAGCACACATAGAAGTGACAAAATGGCATTTCAGGATTGTTTATGTGCAGGAAGGGACACCTTCCTACACATAAACAATCCTCCCCTGCACGCAGACACCCTTGCACTATGGTGCCAGGGTGCCTGCGTTGGCGCTACACTGCTAAGTATAGTGCCAGCGCAGGGGGAAACGCAAGGCTGTGCCATATCCTTGTAAATATGGTGCCGCCCTGCATTTTTGAAGTGGCGGAGTGAGGTGTTAAGCCATGACGGCTAACGCCTCACTCTGTCACTTCCTCGTACATATGCCCCCTGATGTGGTGTTGGGGGAGAGGTGGATTGTGGCAGGCAGAAAATGAAACTTCTCATCAATGCTAGGAACAAGAAGAACCATGCTATGTTTGTTTCTTACAACAAACGAAAATTCTTTCTACTGTGGAGAGTTTAAGAAGAAGTTTACAAATGCACTAACAGTGAGAGGCTGAATCACAAAAGCATTAAAAAGTACAGTAAGTAGTACTGCTGGAGTAGTAGTAGTAATGCACTTTATTCGGTAACCAAGTACCATCAAAGTGCACATGTGCAAAAGCATTACAAGAGATATATCATAAAACCATTTTAAAACATGTCACAGCACAATTTTTTAATAGAAAAACAGCACTATTCAAGATTTCAATTACTTTAGCCATTACTTGTGTGCAAAATGGGCGGCAGAAATCAGCAGAACTGTGTGCAAATTGAGCAATAAATACATAAAAAAGAACACTTAAAAGCCATCTTCCTACTATAGATATTTGTAAAATAGAACAGACATTAAAAGGATTAACCTAGACACTCAGTAGTCTACCGCGTTTGTGCAATACCACCTCTAAAAATTTGCTCGTAGCAATGGCTATTACTGGAGTTGTGTCACTCCTTAGTATTCTAAGGGCCACTATATATTTTGTTAATTTCAGGTTTTTGCAAACAGGAATAATCCATTTCCGCCGCAGGCCATGGTAGCTCGGACTGAAGGATAATATGTGTGCCTCATCTTCATCTGTCAAGCCACATGCCGGACAAATACAAGTGCCGAGGGCCTTACACCAATGACTCATTACTGATCTCAGGGGCAGAGTGCCAAGTCGAAAACGGATATAAAGACTCTTGGCTAGAGGGGAGGAGATGAAATCTAAAATTTCCTTGTAACGAGAAAACGGCTTAATATCTAAAAATCTGTTTGCTAGTTGTCCAATTAAATGGTTATTTAAATGAATATCTTGGATATGGGTCCAGTAACTAGATTTTAAGAAGTTGAGGTCGGCCTTACACATTCTTTCCGGATTAATCCATAGTCTTGTCCGTCCTAACTTATTAAACCAATCTGAGACAAACTTGACCCAAGTTATTGATTTGGCACTCCTTATACACAACAATTCAGCCAAGGAATCTCTGAATTCCTTCAGCTCAGGAGTGACCCATAATCGAATCCAGTAGACAAGTGGTCTAAGGTCGGCCAAATCTGCAATTCTTTTAAACCCTAAATCATGAAACAAGGGAATTAATGGTGTGCTACTTGGCACAGAGACCAGCCTTCTGGCAAATCTATTTTCTGCAGCAGTAAGTTGAGAAACATCAGTGCATCCCCAGGTCTCGGCTCCATATAGGGCTGCCCCTTGTGCTTTGCCGCGATAAACTTCCAGTGCTGGCGGTACTGCACGGGAGCTTGTTAGCCTATGCAGCCTACTGATAGCATTTGCTCTGTGCTCTAGAAGTAATGAACTTTTCTTCAACTGGTCATTCCACTTCATACTCCCCATTACCTTAACTCTTAAGTAATCGAAGCTCCTGACCCTCTTGAGTACTTCTCCCCCGGTCCATATGATTGGGTTTTTAGCCGCTCCCTTTCTGAATACCATATACTTGGTTTGGTTAGCATTGAGCTCCAAGCCCCTTGCCACACAAAACTCAGTAAATTTGTCGACGAGGAGCTGAAGACCCATTGGGGTCTTAGAAATGAGAAGGGAGTCCTCTGCAAATAAAAGAATCGGTACCTTATTACCGTTTTGTAAAGGGGAGTCATTTCTACAGTTTTTCAAGACATCAACCACATCGTTTATGTAGAGGGTAAAGAGTGTTGGAGCAAGGACACACCCCTGGCGTACACCCCGCTGTATGGGGATATGCTTAGTTAACTCTCCTGCATGTCCACATTGTACCTGGGCAAAGTTGTTGTTCTGTAACTGGGACATGAGGTGGATTAAGTTCCCTTGGACCCCCATCACATTTAGAACAGACCACAGATTCGTACGGGGGATGAGATCAAAGGCGGCTCTGAGATCAACAAATGCCACATAAAGATTCTGCTGCTGTAGTAGAGGATATTTCCAGTATAGTGTGGTAAATCTGAAAATCTGGTCTACAGTGCTCATCTTGGAGCGAAACCCTGCTTGGAGATCTGACATTATATTTTTTGTGTCTTTCCAGTGATGTAATTTATCAAGGATTTGTATAGCGAAAATCTTCTGGGCATTGCCGATTAGCCTAATTGGCCTATAATTCGATGATTCACATGCATCACCCTTGTTATATATGGTGACAATCTCAGCCCCTTTCCAAGAGACGGGTATCCCCCCCCCCTCGCGCTATAGCATTGGAAAGGAGATTAAAATAAACTGACCAAATCTGGGGTTCCGATTTATAGAGGTCCCCTGGGATTTTATCAGGTCCTGGTGCCTTAGCTGTTTTTAGCGCAGAGATGGCATTCATGGTATCTTCTAAGCTAAAGGTGACAGCTGGACCATCAAGGTGTAAAGTACCGCAGCAGGACGAACCCCTGGATGACATTGTAATACTATAGGAGCCCAGTGGGAAGTCTTCCTTAGGCTCATAGAGATCAGAGAAATGGGACACCCACCTGTCAGCTGATATAAAATGTTGGTGGTTCTTAGTATTCTCTACTCTAGTTTGCGACACTGTGCACCAGAATAAGCAGTTATCAATTGTTTTTACAGCACGCAGTACTACTGCGGGAGTACTCTTTTACGTACTCTTGTGAATCCGTGCCAAAAACGTCCAACTCCATAATGGTAAAAGGGAAACTGGGGGTATAGTTCTTTCTATTCGTACTAAATGTATATCAATATTTCTCTGAATATTGCCATTTTAGATGCTTTGGGGCCAATTCTCAATGGCATCTACGAATATTTGAGTACTACTTACCATAATTCAAAAAGCCTTTGTGAATAGGCCTCTTACTTCACTTTTTCTTTTGGAAGCTGTAATTCATCCCGAATTACAGCTTCCAAAAGAAAGTGGTGCAAAGCACCTGCAGTAAACATCATCTCCACATTGTTCTCTCCAAATGCAAGCAGTGCCTCATAGGAGAACGTCCATGCTATTGACGTTTGCACGAGCCCTTTCAAGTAAAGGGGTACTCCAAAACCTTTCAGTGGAGCTGGACACTTACCTTTCTGCATCTACAAAGTGTCCTTAAAAGAAGTCAAACACTACGAAGTTTCAACTCACAAAATTCTTCTAAAAAATGCTTCCACTAATGAAGCACAAAAAACACTTCCATGTACTTGTTGGAAACTAGTGCTAGACTTTTATAAACATTTTCCATTAAAAGGACGCATGCCAGGACTGAGATGCAAAAAGTCATTCAGTGGCTATGAAATTATTTTATTAATCCTTTACCAGTCACGAAATACCATCTCAGTCACTGTGAAGCTTTTAATGATGACATCAATTAAAACAGTATTGATTCTCCCAGTTGCCTTTTGCTTTGCTGAATAACCTACCAAACAAATTTTCAGACAGCAAGCACCATTAAAAGAAGTTGGAGCAGGGGATAAAAGCTATTCACTGCTTGCCGGAAAAATGCCTATGAATATTCTCCCCAATAGTTGCACCCTCTTTGGACTCTGCTTTGAATGGATGGTGCAGAGATATTCGAAGGCATGGGCAAAGTGACCAGTTGCCCAGAAAACTCATTCTTGGGGGGGCCGTGGGAAAATGTGTGAGATATTCAGACGGCTCTCACCCTCCCTCTCTCTCTTTCTCTCTCTCTCTCGCCCGCTCTCACTCACTTCCTTCCTCTATGTTCCTTTCTCTGTCTTCACCTCTCTGCATTTCCATAACTCACTGCTCTCTAGTTTCTACCTATCTTTCGTTCTGTACCTCAATTAATTCTTGTTCAGCCATCTATCTCTTTCCACATTGCTCACTCTCTTTACCTTTCTCTATTTCTCTGTCTATTCTATTTGCTGCACTGTAACTTACCTTCTGCAGTCTTCCTTGCTTCTCTATCTACCTCTCCCCTCTAGTTTCACTTCACCATTCTCTACTTCATCTCTCTTTACATCTATATTGTTGTATCTCATCCCTCCCCACCTCATGAATCAACACATACCCACCTTTCTTTCTACCACTTCCTCCCTTTCTTTACTTTAACTATCTCAAGCTCACTACTAATGAGGGCTGAAATTAGTTGAACATTATTAATACATTTAGGATTATTCTGAACAGGGGGCATCAAAATATGTCTTGTCCAGGGACCCACAAATTCTTCAGATGACACTTGGAGGTTGGGGATAAGGTTGGACAGATTCTGTGAGTCAAAGGATACCCTACCCTTCCCCCAATTCTCCCAGAACCTGGTCTTGTTTCAATATCTGATATTGTATCTGACTTTCTTGACAATTGTGGGAAAAGATTAAAAAGAGGGGGCGTGGCCAACCATAATGAGCATATGGATGTAATCCATCAGGGCTCTGCTGCATTTTCCTCAGACCCAAGGCGGCTGGCGCCTCCACCCCACAAATTGCTCTGTGTCCACATGCCTCAGTGGTGGGAGTGCCAGAGGTGCCGTGGTAGGGCACCTTGCCAACACAGGTATGGCCAGATGGGCGAAAGTGCTGGGATCTGCCTGATGCGGTGGTGGGCCGCATAGCAACCCGAATTGCAGAACCGGTGACTCGTCTCACAAAGGCTTGACAGTCTGCAATCTACCAGCCCAATGTGGTGACCCCGCCGACCGGACATTTGGGGCAGTGACAAAGGACTTTGAGACGAATGTAGCGGACCGGCAGCACCAAGGTGAAAATGATGCCTTAGCCTAATATGGAGGCTGTACGTCGGAGCGGACCCGCGCAAGAATGGCTGGAGCCCCTTGCAGCAATGTGCCTGTCAAGGGGTTACTTCTGCAGAGACAGATTGCTTTGACCGGGTCACCATGTACTCGACTTTGGAAGAAATGGGGTGCAACACCCACAGAGACCGGGTGAGAGCTTTTACTCCTGATACACATGCCTCCTAATACTCGGCCCTGCAACGCCATGCGCTGCTGCTGCTACAGCTGTTCTGGAAGGATGGGACCCTTCTCTACTAAGCAAGGTATCATGCCCTCTGTCAGAGACCTGGAGCCTGACCTACTGCCTGTGGGATGGTAACATGTAAGTTAGCAGCCACTTTTTTTTTAGATACGTAAGAGTTCATCTCCATATTTCAAAAACCTGGGCACATGCCACTAGGGGACATTGATCATGGAGATAGAAGGCTGTTAGATAGGGGGATTTGACTGCTTCAAGACTGAGACTTGCCACAAGGGTCCTGCCCACCAACAGCTCCCTCTACATTTGAACATTTGGTAACTGTGGGGAGGAGCGAAGTTATACACTTTCCTACATGGCTTATGGAGGGGCGACCTTTGGCACTTATCCCTTGGTGCCCCTTACTTAGTGTCCGTTTACAGCCTCTATGCTTCTGAAAAAGGTGCAATCTAATAGGGTGTTGAGTTACTTTACCCGGGCGGAAGAATGAGACTCACATTCCACCATCACCTCTGATGAGACTATGGCTCTGACAAAGGACAACCTCCTTTCCTCCCTCCAGGACTTCAAATGGGAACTGAGGGAAGAACTTAAGGTGGACCTCGCCACCTCCTTCGAACAGTTCAAGTCTGATTTCAACTCCAAGCTCACTTCCCTACAGCAAGATGTTGACTTGGTTGGGCACCCGAACCCTGGACCTCGATACTAAGTACCAGAGACTGGAAGAATGCATTGGCCAGATGGAGGACTTCTCGGAACAAATCCAGATTCAATTGCACATCACCCTTTTGAAATGTGAAGACTTGGGAAATCTTTAGCAGTGAGGCATGTTCTTCTACCTTCTGGGAGACGACTGAACCAAAGTTAAACTTGGCCGGGTTCACAGAGTTGGTTCACTGGCTCCAGGAGAGGCGGAACGACCCAGTGATGTCTTGGCAAAATTTCACTCCTTCAAAGTGAAAAAGTCAATTTTAGAAGCCACTCAAAAAGCAGATACAGTCTCGGTCCAGGGCGCGACATGCTCCCTCTTTCAAGTCACTCAGGCCCACTGACTACAATTTAAGCCAGCCAAAGACCAAATCCACAGAGAACACATCAAATATAGATGGACTTATCCTTGTGGTCTTTCCTTTGATTTCCAGAACAAGACTCATCACTTTGTGGACCTGAATGGAGCAGCAACCTTATTCTGGGTGTCGGCTCCTGAGCGTCATGGACCTGATGGTGACATGGTGGTAGCATCCACATGCTCCGCGAGCACTGTGGACAAGGGACAATGGCAATCACAGCACCAGATGAAGCGTCATGGGAAAAGATGAGCCTAGAGCCGAGGCACAATCGCCGGAGGTCCACTCCTCTCCCAGAGAACTACGTAAGAACAGGCCACTGCGGATGATTGTTGCTCTTCTTGTTTATTTGCCCCACCAGCACGGTGTGCCTGAGACTGATGTAGCTGCCACTTACATGCCTTCAGGGTCGACCTGCAAGATGGTAGATGCTCTTACACAAAGCCAAAATGTCTGTCTGTTGCCAGTCCACCTTGAACTTGGAATGCATCCTGTAGAATGCATTAGCAGTTTATGACCGGAACGCCTGATTCTACTCTAACAGAAGTTATAACAAACCATTGTTGGAATACAAGGTTCCTGAGTTTTATTGTTTTACTGTTTTTGTTTAGGGATATGGGTTGGTGGTCAATGGTGCACCAGGAGAGAGACGGCGGGCAGGACAGAGGTGGGACCCAGGAGTGGTTTTTCGGTCACTGAATGATCAGGGTGTTAGCAAGAGTGGACCCACTTCAGGTCTGTGGCTATTGAGTATGTATGTTTATGTATTGTAGCTATGGTTTTAACTGCCCTGTCATGGAATGTTAAAGGACTAAATTCTCCGGCTAATTGGTGAGCAAGACCACCTATTCCTATTGCATCCTTATTGTATATACTCCTAAACCTGTAATTGATTGGCTATCTCTATCTATCTTGTATGTTGTTCCCTCTTTGTCCTGATGAAGACCCCATACTAAGAGTTAATTGGCCTGTCCACCACCTGGGGGTCAAAACGTCGATGTTTTCAACTATAACAACCTGTACTGGGATCTTTGTCCACATCTAGATAATTTGGAAAACATATGTTGTATCTTGTAATTGTGGAGCAAAATGATGCAAATTAATTACAGCCAGGCATCTGCCTAACTGTTTGTAAATATTGTGTATTTTGGCACTCTAATTCCTTACTTTTCCTTATCTACTCACGAGCTCTCTCCCAAGTAGCCTATTTCTACTCACTGTGGAGCAACTCAACTATAAATAGTGTATTGTACAAATTAATTTACTAATAAAAGTAATATAAAAAAAGTGTGAATTTATTTCATTCAAAACGTGTGTTATTGAAATTTTTCTTGGGTTTTATTTGAAGCAATTCCGTTGGGACCAATTGTGTTTTTGTATCACTGATTTAGATCTTGGCAGAGGGAAATACTACATCACAAATGTGACAGATATCTTGTCCACTGTATTACGATCCCATTATATCCTATGGAGATCGTAATACGGTGGACGGGATATTCATCATGTTTGTGACGGAGTATTCCATCCGCTGAGATCTAAATAAGTACCTTAGACACAAAGCATATACCCTGCTATACAGATACTCAGTCACCACTAAGCACAGCCGAGTAACTCGCCTCTTCCATTTACTTTAAAGTTTTAACTGGTGAGAAGTAAAGCAGACAAAGAGGGGAGAATTATATTGGTTAAGGGAACCATTAAAGGCTGGACGTGCACCCTAGCTTCTGTATATGCTCCAATACAAGTCAAGCCACTTTTGTCTACTTGCTTATATCCCTCCTAGGGGGATTTGCAGAAGGAGAGATCATCCTGATGGGCAATTTTAATCTTAATTGGGATCCTGTATTAAATAGCTCCCAGTCTAAGGCCCTGAACAAGTTATCCTACATGTAGATTTGATAGATGCCTCAAGAACCACCCATCCAACGGCTCCAGATTATACCTTTTTTCTCTCACTCTGACCGCACATACTCTTGACTTGATTATGCTTTCATCTTCAATCTTTAAACACTCTATAATGGAGGTCAGATTTCACCCTATTACTCTTTCTGATCATGCTCCTGTAGAGATTACACTAGAGTGGGATGCCCCAACACCTAAATTCCGATGGTGGTTCTTTCCTGGGCCTCTCAGTCTGGACCGCCTCTCCTGAAATGAACTCCGTAAAGTCATTAAGTACTTTTTCCAAATGAACGACCCTCAAGAAACTCCTCTTTCCACCACTTAGGATGCCTTTAAGGCAGTAATCAGGGGGAAATGTATATCATTAATGTGTACTCTGACAAATCAAAAGATGCAGGGCAGACAAGCGCTTGAGGCTGAGCTTCATCTGGTAGAGCGAGCTCATAAAGACTCTACGACCATGTCTTTACAAAGGAAAGTCACAGCATTAAGGGGGAAGCTCTTTGCAATTTACACAAATAAAGCAGAGTTAAGGCTGCTATGCCTTAAAAAACTACATACAACCAAGGTAACAAAGTAGGATTCCACCTGGTGCGGCAACCTTGGGCCAAACGTGAGAAAGAATACATTAGTAAAATTAATCTGGATTTAACAGTGCTGCTACTTCAGAGGAGGATAAGGCACGGGCATTCCAAGATTTCTATAAACACCTATACTCCTCCAAGCCCTCAGAAGGTGCTGCACAGCTGGACTATCTAGCTGACATGAAGCTGGCCCAGGTGAGAGGAAACCAAAATGAGGTCCTGGGAGGTCCCATCTGGTGAGATGAAGTTCAGGCCACCATCGATGCTCTTAAGCTCCACAAATTGCCTGGGCCAGATCGGTTCACTGCCCTATTTAGGTCCGATATGGTGCCTTATTTGACTGCTCTATTTAACTGTGTAGCTGACACCCACTGGGTGACACGCACGATGGACGAAGCCTTGATATCGGTCATCCCAAAACCCGGGAAAGATCCTCATTTATGTGCTTCTTACCGGCCTATTGAGTTACTGATTTCATATGCCAAACTACATACAAAGATACTGGCCACTAGGTTAAAAGATATCATGACGGACTTGATCTACCCGGATCAGTATGTTTTCATTAAGGGCCGGCAAATGCATCACAACCAGATCGAAAAAACAACTAAAAAATGCATTCCTGCGGTTCTTTGGCACTTCATGCCGAAAAAGCCTTCTAGTGGGTGGAGTGGTCCTTGTTTTTCCTTACACTTCGAAGCTACAGCTTTAGTGAACAATGTATAGCTATGATTCAGGCCAATTACGCCAACCTACAATCGCGAGTGTTGGTGAATGGAGTAGGCTCCGACCTTTTTAGTTTACAGCATGGCACGAGACAGGGATGTTGACTATCCCCGCTCTCATTTGCCCTCAGTATTAAACCCCCAGCAGTCAAGGTGAGAGCCACGCAATCAATCCAAGGTCTTCAATTTGGCTCTATAGAACATAAAATATCCATGTTCGCAGATGATGTTTTGCTGTCCCTTACATCCCCTCAAATATCACTGTTTGCCCTGCAAATTCAACTAAAAGAATATGAGAAAGTGGCAGGTTTTCATATAAACCTACACAAATCCCTCCTCTTGAACTAAGCTATATATTCCACCAGCGAGATGGAGGCAATAGTTAGATCCATCCCTTTTTACTGGGCCAAAAAAGTGATCACTTACCTGGGAATCATGATCACTCCAAGAGTGACCGATCTTTATCGAGCAAACTGCTCCCTGCTTTTGCAACGTAAAACAGACCGTAAGCGATGGGCACCCCACATGGCTTGGTCGCATCAATGTGATGAAGATGATTTTCTTACCAAGGCTTCTCTACCTTTTTCAAGGGCTCCCCAATGAGATAGAATAGGATTATTTCCCTGTTCTTCACTCCCTGGTGACCCGATTTAGGGCCCGACTACCCCATAAATTATTGAGACTACAGAGTGACGCTGGCAGTTTGGCCCTACCCGACTTTCTATTATACTATAAAGCAGCACAGTTGAGAGTGATTCTGAGTGGTTGTTAAGAGAGTCAGACAATCACTGGCTACCCATGGATAGAGTGGTGGTGGGTAGATACATCTGGGACGTCTTGTGGAAGCCAAAGTCAGACAGACCTCCTAATGCTTACATTAATACTCCAACCAAGACAACCCTTAAAGTGTGAGATGAGGTGAACCGGTCCTTGTACACTTCAACTCAGCCTTTTCACCTCCAATTACCCGTGGGCCTTTAGATCAATGGCGGGAGAGGGGCTGTCTTACCAGATCTGATCTATTCCATGGGTGGAACATCCTCACTTTTGAAAACCGTCAGCTGGATTTTCCTTTTCCGAGATAACATTATACACAATTAAAACATTGGGTACTCCACCCGAGATGAGGTTAGCAGCCACTAGGGAACTCTCACCAATAAAAAGGTTTGTAAGACAAGTGGGTGGGCCAAGGGGCAGTGTCTCGTTTCTATATCCGCTATTGATTAATACCACACCTACAACTAGGCCTCATCATATGGCTTTTTAGGAACAAACTCTTAGGGAGATGATCACTGAAGGGCAGTGGCCTAGGCTATGGAGAGATATCCCTAGATTCAACCACTCCATGGGTATGAGCGAGGCGCACTACAGGTGCTTTTAGATTGGTACCTATACCCCACCAAACTTTAAAAAATCTATCCGAACACAATCAATCTGTGTTGGAGGGGCTGCGTCCTCCTCAGGGATTTTTTACATATTTGATAGGACTGCCCTGTTATTCGCCCCTTCTGGTCTGAAATATTGGACCAGATTAAGGAAATACTAGGGTTTCCCCTCCCATATACTCTAGGGTTTGCCCTCTTGGGGCTGTGCGATGAGTCCCTCAAATTCCAGACTTCTGGGGACGTTCAATCCTGTGGTTGTGCCTTGAGGTGGCCAAGACGGCATTGGCTACATCCTGGAAGAAGATCGAGGCTCCCTCGATGTCTCAGTGGCATGCACGTCTTTGGAAAGCCAACTATGGAACGGATGGCCGATACATTTTTAGACAATTACAAAATGTTTGAATATACTTGGGGGTCCTTTAGTGAGGTTCCTTTCAACTGGCTTTCTGCTCTTTAGGTGTCCCACTCGTACACAGGTGCTCCACCTCTTCCAGATCTAAATTTAGAAGGAGGCATCAGCTACCATGGGTACAATAAGTATTCTGCTCCAATGACCCTCCCACTGTTAATAGGCTCTGTTCCCTCGACGTCCAATGCTGCTTCAGCATACCCACTCATGTTCTTTAGTTTTGGGTAAATTGGGGGTAGGGGGTTTAAGTTAGGCAATGGCACTATTGGATTCTATTGCAGTGTTGTTGGTATGCCTCACCAAGGTTAAATGTTTCTAATTAGGAGACCAGTATCGAGACGAAACTGGGTGTTACACTAACACTGCTACATGCCTTATAAAACTCAATACAGAAAGTTTGAAAAAAAAATAGATGTAAGTGGCACTAAACCCTTGATCTCCCATTCATAGAGCCTGTCAAGACTATTGCCAAAGTGAGAGGAGAGGGGAATCAGAGCATCTTTTCCCACAGTGGCAAATGCTGATAAGGTAAGTGGTGAAGCTTGGTGGATTTCCAAGGGAAAAGATGTGGGGAAGGTTGAATGTATGTTACATTTTTATTTCTGGAACACAATTACAATTATCATACATTATTACCACATTGGATCAAATATCAAATATTTCGGAGCTCATGGCAAGTGATCAATTCATATTCTTAGACTTTCTGTGGGAAAATAATGACATGTAATATTCCTCTATTCTGCCAAACGATCACAGGCACTTATCAAGGAAGCAAAATTCAACTACTTGCAAAACCCAAAGTCAAATAATATTTTAACATTTGATATGGCACAGGGCAAACTGCTGACAATAATCATATAAGATTGTTGTTTATTATTAAATATGGGCTCTACAGTGAAATAAAGAATTTGTTAGCAGGCAATCATGCCCATGACCATAAATTTATGCACATCCATTCATCTCATTTCTTGAACTCTCCCAACTCACAAATTTGAACTTATCTCCATTTACCCCTTTATTTTTTTACCTCACTGCATCTCGAGCAGGCCCATGCACTGCTTGATGTATCTTGGCAATGTAATCATTATGAATCAAACCTACATCACTCTATAGTACCCGTTAATAAACCGCAGGACTCCTATAAATAGTGTGAAGCTCAATCTACATGATAGAAAAAACACAGATTCTAGTAAGATATAGTTTTCTGGTTAATGTTTTTAAGTGGTGTTAGTTTTTTAAAGTTCCTATTTTTGTGTGACAGTATGATATTCAGTATTAATAATTGTTATGTCGGATCCAAATTGTAAATGCTGAATTAATATGATTTCAGTTAAAACAAGTTTAACATGAGGTTTAGAAGTGGATTTATTAACATGCTTTAGTTATTCCACATTTTGTTGAAGGCTCCATATTGGATAAAATGGATGCTGCTGTTCTCTTTGTTTTCACTCCTGCATTCAAACCCTCCCATCAGGTTCCCCTACAGTGCCACAGATCTGCAGAACTAGGACAAGCTTATGTATTTTTTCTGTTGTGCTCTGACTGACCTTTCTGGTGTTTTTAACTGTAACATAATTCCAAGGACCTTCTGCTGCGTTTCCGAAGCTCAGTTCCATTTTGTTTGTTTATGGATCACTTTTAATTTTGCATATTTTGTTAGAGACATTTCCGGATGACAGTGATATGGAATTCAGGATGCGTTCTTAGAAAATGGGATAGTGCTAACGTGTAATGCTGTTGATTTGGATTAACACCAAAGAATTGATGCATGGGATCTTACCATACTTAAACTGTGGGTTTTGCTAATGTTCTATGCAAGAATTGTGTATAAGAACCCCTTGGTTTTGGGAGTGAGACAGATGATTTTTAGAGATTTTCCCATGCTACTAGAGATAATGTCCAACCTTCCCTTGATTTTTCTGCTCATTTTATACTTAGAATTATTTTTGATTTATAACTCTGCATTTGAGCCATTATACCCCCTTTAATGTGTACTGACTGATTTTGAAACTTCTATATTAAAATCCTTTAACATTTCCCTTGACCAAGAACTCAATTATTGAGTGGATTTATGATACTCTGCTAAACTGATGTTTGTTAAGGTGCTCTTTTAGGCAAGATCAACCCAAAGTGGGCCTTCCTGAGGTAAATTGTGAAATATTATTATTGGGGTACAATTCTAATCACTGGGGTATGGGGTTCCACTTCAACAGAGGCATGTCTTTAGAGAAAATGCATTTAATTACTTAGGAGTTATTGTACTACGTTCTCTCAGCAGACCAATAGTCAACACAAGGGCTAGCCTTGATAATGGAAGACAAGATTATTGTTAAATATGAAACCCAGGTTTTAACCTTTTAACTGGTGCTTGTGGAAGCCCTAGGCAGTCTAGCCTGAAAGAATGTAGTGAGACCTCACGATTGGCAATAAGTAGGAGCTCTGCCTTCTTTCCTTTAGGCAGAAACTGTTTAACAGTGCACTTGTCTGGAATTCTTTAAGGTAGTTTATCACTTGAGGTTTCATTTTGATGTCCACAGGTGCTAATTCTGAACCTCTGGTGTAAACGATAGCATGGAACCCATTAACTGCATGGGTCTGGAAAGAATGAGGAGCCCAGTTTCAACACATAAATCACCTAAAGAATGAGGAGCCAAAATCTCTGGGGAAAGTACAAGAGATCTGCAGAATCTCTGCTGCAGCTCTGTCGAACTCATAGTTCTGAACGGATCTGATACCAGGACTGTCAGCCCCTTTGGGAATTGTGGACCTCTCCAAATGAGGTTCACAGTGGTAAATTCCTCACCATCTTTGCAACTACTGGTTGATCAGGCAAAGGTGTTGTTAATGTGATGGGCATTCAAGATAGGAAGTCAATGCTTGCAAAACTCAACAAGTGGTAATTAATGAATTATTGTAGAAAAGAATGCTAGGTTTCCTCATTCAGTGTGATTGTTGAGAAGGAATGCGAGCCAGGCCATTGTGGGCCCAGTAATTTTAGGATCTCTATGCAATTGGTATCTAGGTCTAAATATGTTACGTGTTTGTTCTTGTAAAGGCGCGATTGTATATTTGGCATGTATCTGGCAATCCATGAGATTTATTGACTGTTTTATATGCTGCATTTTCTTTCTTTCCTTAAAGGATTTCTCATTTTCATTCATCTCCCTGAGGTTTTTAGTGACACTACAGTTTTCGTTTAAGGTTTGGTTAGTATAAAAATCCAATTGATCAAGGCACACAATACGTTTTACCTAAGTGAGCACTTATTTTGGTGGTGGATGTCAATGATGGATCTTTAAGCCATTTGATCTTACATAAATGAATGTCTGTGGTATTTTTCCTCTTCCTTGTGAGAGGGCAATTGCATGTTAATGCATCAATTTGAGTTTTGATTTAAATTCACCCTCCCTCATGAAATTGTTGTTGATATGCGCAGACTAGATGAACATGATGAGAAGATGCAGTTTTTCAGCATTGGAATTGCAGAGAAAATGTGGTTCAAGCTTGAAGGTGTGATCCCTGTTGTTTTCTGACAGCCATACGAAGTGAATATATGGTATTATACCTTTAAACTAAACAGGATGAAGGCATGGTGATTGAAAGCGTGGAATTGGATACATCCCATTGCGAATATTCAATCAAACGTTGAAAGTATCTATGCAGTAAACCTCTTCTACTACACTGCAGCAAGAATTCTAACATATACGGCAGCACCAGTTTATGGATTACTCTGGTTATGGGACGCTATTCTGTACACCATGAAAAGAAAGAATGCACCTGCTGATTCCGGAGGATCTGCAAAGGCCTCATTTTGGGTAGACAGCACTGCAGTGTTATTGTTCTTTGTGCTGCCTTCAGTCTGCAATGCAACCCCTGTAATTTAAATAACCTATCTGCAGATAGCTTAGTCACAAAATGGTTGAAGGCATACCCACCATAAAAGAGTATTTTTAAATTTCTAAGTGAATTAAAATATCAAATAAACTTCATATACACTGTACCATTCTGAAGAACTAACATAAGTACCAAAGGTAACAGGCTATCTGTGTGTCATTTCTGGAATTTTGTCTCCCTCCTTTTGTTTACTTTGGGCTGTGTTCATGGTGTTCATGGTGAAGATTCTCAATTTCCTGTCTATCCTCTTCAACAGCATTCACAATCTCTGCTAATCGCCTTTACTTCTTATCTCGTTTCTGCTCCCCTATGAGAATCCCTTGTCATCCCACTTCAACTATCATAAGCCGCCTACCTGGATCCCAAATGATTCCAATTGGGCAGCTACGCTAGTTACTGAATCCTCCCAAGACTAGCCCTCGGTTTACAGGAGGATACATTGCTCCGGTGGAAAATCCCAGGGGGAAGGGGGTTGGGATGGAGAGAGTGTGTAGAGTCAAAGATGCTGTGGCTCGTCTACTCAACAGCAACACTGCAGCAGGCATTCACACCAGTCTGATGAATAGTATCGGCAGATATGGTACCTATAAACAAACAAAAAATAAGGCTTTAGTCTAGTATTAACTCTATCTCTTAAGGTAACACCTTACGAAAGCTTTTCAAATCTCAAACAAACTTTAGTTTTGTTGTTGTTTGTTTTCATTTAGATTGTTCGTAGTGAGTATGATTTCAGCATCAAACTCACAAACAAATTTGGACTGGATTAGCTTCACCCAAGTCCTCCCTGGCAGAGCCCGGCCAACAGTATGTACAAGTTGAACAAAACACCGGTTACCTTTCTTTGCAGCACAATGTTGCGACTGAGCACAGAGCGTAGTAAAATCAGGTCTGTCAATGAGTCTCTCCTTTTCTTCTTGTTCTTTTTTCTATCCTGGTGCGAGACTAATGAGGGACGTTCTTTGCGGTGAGGTCAAAGTGGGAGGATCAAGGGAGCTGGCAATGATTTGTTTTGGCAAGACAGAGTCCTGGAAACAGGTAAGTGGCAGACGAAGAAACTAAGCGAAGGGGAGCAGTGTGGATGGTCTTTAAATTTAACTGCTTTAGAAAGTTCATAAAGGTCACATTCTTATTGTTTGTAACAAGAAACAGGTACAGATAATTAACTTGATGAGGCTGCCTTCTAGAAGGTGCTTTAGAATGTTCACAAAGGTTGCGTTCTAATTGCTTACAGCAAGGAACAGATGCAGATAATTAATTTAATGAGGCTCTCTTCTAGAAGGTGTTTTAGAATATTCCCACAGGTTGCATTTTAATTTCTTATAGCAAGGAACAGGTGCAGGGGATTCATTTGATGAGGGGTGTTTTCCAGAAGGTTCACATTGAGGTCATCTATGCCGGTTGCTTGATGCTTATTCTGGTGGATTTTCTGGATGTTTCCATGGCGCCTGAAACCTGACCTTGCATATGCAGAGTAAAACATTTGTAAAAGATATTAAGACTTTTCAAACAAACCAGGGAACACCAGCTGGAGATAGCTATTACCAACAGCATGTAATATGGTCAAAAGACAGGGTACAAGACGTTTGTTTATTCATAAGTGTTGGGAGGAATGATATGAGTCATGCCGGTATATTGTGATAGTCAAGAGAAGTGAGCTGTGGCAGGAATCCTGACATCACCATGCCAATAGACTTCCTTCCACTTACAAACTTCTGGTTCTGTTGCTCTTTGTGACCTTCAGTTCTTTGTCTTCTTATATCCCATCCATCTCCTCTAGCAAACTCTAACCTTGGTGATGAAAGAATAACAGCTAACAATAAAGTTAAAGAAATCGATCGATTTGCATATGATTCCCTTTAATTTAACCATAGCTCTCTCTTGTACTATAACCACACAAACAGAGCCTGAGGAGATTTAAAGACCGTCAGGGGACGACTCCCCTTCGACAAAGTCATATAACACAAGAAGACCCCTGGGTCTGGTGGGGGATAGCAGAGGAGTGTAGGACGGTTCCCCTCACCCACCCGAAGGTGGCATGCTTCATCATAGGGTAACCTCCTGGTCACAAAGAGGGTCACAAGGAGGGCTACATCCCCCTCACTGAGAGGGAGGAGATCAGGGATGTTTTTAGTATAAGAGGAGAGGTATACTAAAACCTGTAGATGAGCAGGGTGTGGTGGGAGGTATGTGAGTTAAAACTAACTCAGAGGACACCAAAGACTTTATTGGGATATCCCAGGGATAGGATTAAGAGCAAGACCTATAGCAGGAGTGGATTCAACCTGTCATAGTGTTGTGATGGTCGACATGTTTCAGCCTTATACCTTCCGTAGAGGTGTAGCAGCTTTCTTCAGGACCAATTTTGTGAGGTATGCCTTCTAATACTCAGCAGAGACATACACAGCGATAAAAAGGTCGACTAGACCAGTGGTTGAGTGGATCGCCACTTGGTCAAAGTCCCACCAGTGAGCATGTTACATGAAAGAAATCACTTGAATAAATAATAGTGCAAACAAATATTTTTATACATACGATGCACTCATTCCAGCTATCAATTAATTATGAGGGAAAGGTGATGTATGCTCTATATCTTTATGTTCCTTAGATACCATCAACCAACCACCTCATGTGACCAGTGACAAGATACAGAATGAGAGGATTAACACCAAAGGAAATGTCACATGACATGAGGTGAATGAAAACCAGACTGAAGTGTTAGTCAACAAACAAAAATAAACAAAATACAAATAAAATAAAAAATACAAATACAAATATTAACAAAACAAAAATGCCGGAAAGCTAAAACATCATTTGAAATCAAACGATGCCACAACACAATCAGATGGTCTATTACTGATGATTCTAAGTAATTTTAGGGATTATTCATTAATCTTAAATGGTCTGAGCTAGAACACAACAATATCAATTCACATTGCTGCATGCACTATGTGACTGAACCATATTATGACAAACAATTAAACAATTAATCTAAATCTCTGAGAAAATTCCGATAAAATTATGAATTATGTTTTCAAAATATCAAGACAAAGTAGTGCTCCGGGCCGAAACGGTATGCCTGCCTGTGTCATAGAATATAACCTCGGGTTTGGCACACGACCCCTAAACACATTACGCAAGAACATATTAGAAGGAGATACTTGGAAAAGATAATTTTTGACTCAAATCTATGAAAAGGGAAATCCAGCGGACTGCACAAAAAATACAGAATCATAGCTCTATTGAACAGTGATGCCAAAACATTCACCTGTGTCCTCCTTTCTGAATTTGAGGATTGGATAGAGCAGTCACAATATTATTAATATACCAGACTGGTTTTAGAAAAGGATGCAAGACTCTTAATACCATCACGAAAATTAATTTTATTGAACAAAAAACTATAGCTAATAGCATTTTGCTGAATGCAGGCTATCTGGCTTTTAGTACATCTTTCACTTGGGTTAATAGAAGCATATGCCTAATGGAGGACCCCGCAGCCCACGCGGTGCGCCCCCCAGGGTTTTTTGTTTTTGAGGGTACCCCCCTCACCCTCTAAGCAATGCCACTGCATGCCTCGCAGTGTTCGTGCAAGGCATGCAGTGGCATGGAACTAGAAATAGTTAAATGATCAGGAAAGCCACTCTGCTTTACCGAGCAGGCCCTTGCAGTGTAGTGGGGGCCCAACCATTCAGGGTGTCCCTTTCTGCACAACAACAATCATCCCTGCAACCCAGGCACCCTTGCACCATGGCGCAAGGGTATCTGCAGTGGCACACAGCTGTTGTTTGTGCGCCAGTGCAGTGGAGAAGGACAGGAATACGCTGTGTCTTGTAGATACCACGCATTCTTGCCGTTTTATTTTGACGCACAGCATAGCAGCAAGAAGGATTGCTGCACTGCCATGCATCAAAATATAGTAAATGAGGCCCTCAGTTCTCACTTTGATTGGTCACCTATGATATCTTAATACAACAACTGAATACAAAAATAACATTACATTAAATGCCAAATACATTTCTTGCTATTTGGGAAAAGCAAGCACAGTATCAATTGAAGGATTGACCGGGAAGTGATTGAACAAACAATATCTGGGCATATGGCAATCGAAGAATATTGACCAAAGCTTTCTCCTTAAGTCAATGAAGGACACAACACATTATTTGAAATACCAACTTCGGTCACTTTATTTTAAATTAAATAACAGAAGTGCAAAGTCCATCCTAAATGTATTTAAAGCCAAATTTCATCCTGTCTTTGTACATCGATCACCAAGATATGGGGATAAACACATATTTAGCACTGCATTTTCGGATTGCCAAATAGTAGCCCTGTCAATCAATTAGGACTTGAATTTGGACGATGTATTTACCAACTACTGCTTCCGACTAAACAATTCGGAAGAGGGAACATTAAAAACATGTATTTGAAAGAAATTATGTAATTTACAAAATATCCATTTTCCCAATGGTCATCTAAATTTAAATTGAGTATTTAATAATCTGCAAATGTTGGAAGAATGGGAAAATAATATGAATTTATCATTTATTTAAAAAAAAAAAAAAGTTCAAAGAAGCGATTACTCTTTTCTCCTTTGGTGAAACCATAGGAGAGCTCGCAAATAACAAAAGGGGGAATGATTTAGTACCTTCATTTCCCAACCGATAGGTCAGTATTATCTGAAAGCTCCCCTTAAACTCTTAAACCAAGTATCAGAAATCAATGTATGCGATTTAGGTTTCAGTTTTTAGCAATTGTAGATATTTGGGCTCCTTGAAAAACCACAATCAATCGAGCATGCTAATGTTGCAGAAGTTGTGGACAAGAAAACAAAATAATTTAGACATATAATATGTTTGAGCCCAAATCTAAGAATACTGCGGGGAAACCTTCCACGATCATGTTTTATATGCGTGGGTATTCAAACCATTAAGGAAACAATATGTTGTTAGAACTTAACTTGAAAATGTTAAGGTATTATGCACGTGATTGAAGTTATTAACAAAAAACATAGGGCCCGATTCACGAAAGTAATCTGAGACAAAATTCTAACTTTACGACTTTTGGTATTCACAAAGGGCATTTAGGAGTATTAAAGTTAGGATTTTGTCTCAGTTAAACTTAAGTTTTGGTCTTAAGTTAAACTTAAGACCAAAACTTAAACTTAAGACCAAAACTTTGTCTCAGTTAAACCTAAGTTTTGGTCTTAAGTTAGCTTAAGACCAAAACTTAAGTTTAACTGAGACAAAATCCTAACTTTACTACTCCTAAATGCGCTTTGTGAATACCGAAAGTCGTAAAGTTAGGATTTTGTCTCAGATTACTTTTGTGAATCGGGCCCATCATCTGAGGATAATAATTAATCTGTTTAGTAAGGGTCCGTGGGACGTAAACTTCAAAAAACAATTCAATGATGTCATATAAAATGCTAGTAACCGTAAGGACTGTGCTCCATCTGGTTATCCCTATGATTTTGAATGATTTTAATCAAAACCAACATTTTTCATTTAATTAAATTAATTAATCACTTACATTTGTGACTTTAAATATGCACTTGTTTTTATGTGATTTTAATCTGTCTGTACTATTATTGTTTTGTAAATGTTTTAATTAGCCCGACAATAAACATGATTCGGATTCATAAACCCTAAGAAGAGTAGAGATGATGAAGTCCAATGTGTCTGGTTGGAGATTTGAACTTCAAAGATGCACCTTAATGAGCTGCTGACCAACTACTAAAGACAGAGCATATAAAACAGAACCAGCCAAAAAGATCTCTGCCAGCATTGACCATCCTTAACCTGCCTTGCCTGCTTTCTGAATGTGAGGCTGCATTCTTGTATATTACACAATGTCCTGCACTATCCTATCTCTATAATATGGTTATCCATTTTAAATATATATATGTGTGCGGTTGCCTCTGGTAGTTATAGTTAAGATCGTGTTTCCTTTTATTTTTTGTTAACCATCTTTATTGCATTTTTCAAAACATTAAATTTCCCTCCCACCCCCCATCCAAGCACATACAAAACAACAGAAACACATAACCAAATACAAGTTGAGTAAGTAGCCCGGAGAAATAGTAAGACTTACATATATCCTAATAACATCTTAACATATCACAAATTCCAAAGCACAAATTTCATTCCTGTCCTTGAGATATAAGCCATTCCCTCAGAGGGGCCCAGATTTGAAGCCCCCTTTTCCGAGTTCGGACACCTTTGTGTGCATATACAACCCCATCGATCTGACACACTGAGATAAGTCGAGCCAACCAGTGACTAAATGATGGAGGTGCCGGGTTAAGCCAAACAGTTTCCAGGCCCAGTCTAAATACCGCCATAGCTAAAAATAAAAACGGAGCTGATTGGAGAGCCGAGGGAAGAGCCTCTTGCTCTTGCTCCTGGACTCCCAGCAAGATCAGTTGGGGGGGGGTAACCTTGATCCGCAGGTTTAATTGTACCTCAAAAAACTGAGATATCTCGATTCACAGATTTTCCAGACCCGGACATTCTGCCAGCATATGTACCAGATCTGCCCCTATTTCCTGATACCGTGGACAGTTTGTGCCAGAAACTCCCCCCCCCATTTGCAAATTTTAGCCGGGGTGATATATAAATTGAACCAAGTCTTATAATGTTGGATCTGGAGGTTGGCAGCTATAAGTATTGACCAGGCTAATTCTAAGGTAGAGTGGGCGTCCTCCTCTGTTGATTGTAGTGACCTTGCCCATCGAGCAGTGTGCTTCTCTATATCATCCCCATCCTATCATTTAATAGTTTATATATGTCTCCAATCTTAGGTTTGTGCCTAGCTAGTACATCTATAAGTTGACACCTGTTAAACCCCTCCCCACCTCCCCTTTTCTTCCCTATAAAATCCCTAATTTGCAGGAATTTAAAGAATTTGTTATTCCTTAAGGGGAATTTACTCCTCAGGTTTTCAAAAGTTGTAAAACTATTATCAAAAAAGAAATCCCCAAAAATAAATGGACCGAGATTTGTCCTCCATCGCTTAATATACAAGTCATGAAATATATCCGGTAAGAGAGGGTTATCAAAAAGAGGGGTATAGAAACTGAAGCGACCAATGCCGAGTTTTTTCCTAACACTAGTCCATACTCCGAAAGCATATATAGGTGTCTTAAACCTAACCTTTTTAAAATAGCCAAATTCTAATTGCCGGAACAAGGAACCGCGAACAGTAGCTCCAATGGTTAATTCAAAACATGAGGGAACCGTATTTCGGCTGAGCTCTTCTTGAGGCGGATCAAACAACAGTGGTGTTAATTGTTGTAGTGCTGAGGCCGAGTAATACAATCAACAGTTTGGAACGGCCTACCCACCCCGTTCCCTGGGAAGGGAGAGGAACTTCAGGGCCCTCCGGGGCCTGGCATATGTCCAGAGAAACTGCCCAATCATACTGTCCAGAGCCTTGAACCATGAATTATCCACTTCAAGGGGTATAGCCCTAAAGAAATACAAAACTCTTGGAAGAAACATCATTTTGATTAAGTTGCACCTTCCAATCAGGGAGAGTATAAGATTATTCCATCTTGACAACTCGGCTTTGGTTTTATTAATTAAGGGACCCAAATTGCCCTTAACCACATCATCCGGATCAGCACTTATATTAACGCCCAGGTATGTTGCGTTAGGGACCACCTGTGTGTCCTCAAACTTAATGTTTTCTTTTATAAATATTTGGGTTTTATCCCTATTAAGTCTGTATCCCGTAATGTGTCCAAAGCAGTCAGCCTCCTATTCAATCTCCCTGACTGCTTCACTAGGAGCGGGGATAACAATCGCAAGATCGTCTGCGTAAGCAAGAATTTTCGTCTCCCAGCCCCTAGTGACCATTGGTAAAATTAAGGCATTACTTGAATCCAGAGGTTTAAAGGGTCTATATAGAGGGCAAATAATAAGGGAGAACACGGACAGCCCTGCCTTGTCCCCCGCTGGATCTTAACCAACTCCGATTCCCCCCCCCACTAGAGAAATTTTAGCCGTAGGTTTGATATACAGCATCTTAACCCACGATATAAAATCCGCGCCTAGACCCTTCTTTTCCAATATCGCCCACAGATAGGGCCAGGAGACCCTATCAAACGCTTTCTCAGCGTCTAATAACAACAACGCCATAGGATCTCCTTGGATTTTGGCCACATCAAATAGAGTGATTACCCGGCAGGTGTGGTCTGTAGTGCCCATGCCCGGGATGAAACCATGTTGTACGGGTGAGACAATTTAATAACATTGGATAGTGTTAGTGTCCGAATTGATTAGTGTAATGGGCTGATAGGATCCTAGCTGATTCACTGGTTTTCCCTTTTTAGGGAACACTACCATCCTAGCTGAAGCCCATGAATCAGGAGGGGAGTTGCCCTTCTGAATAGCCAGAAATACCTGTGATATAAAGTTATTAAGGGTGGAGGTGAAAACTTTGTAAAATTCCCCTGGGATAAAATCCGTCCCAAGGGATGTGATTTCTTCAATTGATATGGGTAGATCTAGAAGCTCCCGATCCTCCCTGCCCAGGCTATCCATAGACACTTGATCTAAATATAACTCTATCCCTTCCAGATCACCTTTCTCCTCAGCATACAGTTTCTGGTAGAATCTTTAGAAGGCGAAGCGTATTATCGCTGTGTGTTGCCTGTTGTCTAGCACGAAATGCTAAGTTATGCCCCACCTTTTCACTCAATTCATAGGCTTTGTTTTTCCATACCATTTATTTTTCGCCCGCTTTTTTAGCCGAAATATCCCCTATAGCTGTTTTGGCTAATATAACCTGAAGCTGGGCTACTTCGATGTCAAGGCCCCTGATAACAGCCTCCACCAGGCCTGCCTCAGCCTGTTCTAGTCCCTGATAGAGTCCCTGCAGTTGGTGCTTCGCTTTTTTCTGCCTGTTCCAGCTATATCTCGTAGTTTCCCCATGAATCCCGTCTTTAAAAGTGTCCCAAACTACTTCAATGGGAGCAGTCCCTAGATTTTCCACCATAAATAACGGAATCCACTCCCTAATATATGAAATATACTCCTCATCCAGCAGCAGAGTCCTTTCAAATGACCATCCCCCTTTAGATTGTAAAGTCACATGAATATCAAGTTCCAATACAATGCCAGATGTGCAGAAATACAAGAAAGAAGTATTTTATCAGCCCGGTCCAGTTTCATTAGATATTTCTTTCAAATATTCTTGCACCTTGACCTCCGAGAGAAAAGTCCGGGTGTTTCCTTTGAAGATCACCTTGAGACGGGTCAGATTTAGCAAAAATACTTGACATCCAACCTGTTGAAAGGGAGAAAATAGCTGCCGGAGTCTCCACCTCCTCTCAACTGTCACATAGCAAAAGTCCGGGCAGACAAAAAAGGTATGCCCGTCGAATGATCTCTTTGCCTCTGGCCTTGCCTTGTCGAAGATCGCCTGGCACAGAAGGAAATTACCAAAGTAAACCAGGATGGCTCTTGGATGTTCTGGCTGGAAAGAGGAATTTTTCTTGGGAGTCAGGGAAAATCGGTGGACCCTTTGAACTTCAGCCTCCCAATCCCATCGGGCAAGCTCTGGAAAGGCACCCTTAAGCAGCTGGAGCATGAAGTGTCTGATGTCATTTCCCTCCATGTTTTCTGCGAGGCCGAGAAACCGCAAGTTGTTTCTGCGCTGCCGGCTCTCAAAATCCTCAATCTTCCACATCACGTCGACAAGCTGTGTTTCTTGAAGTTTTTGTTTTTTCTCTATTGTTGCCACTGTTGCTTCTGCTGCTGCTGTCCGCTCCTCCACTAAGGTGACTCGCTCTGCCATCTCAGAGCAAATCTTGGTGACTTTTCGAACTGCGCCTTGTATCTTCTTTGTCGCCAGATGTGCTATCTTATGTTCAACCCTTGCCTCTGATTGAATCTGCTTCAGCATGGAGAAGATTGTGTCCAATGTGGGAGCAGAATTTGTATCAGGTAGTGGAGCCCCTGTGTTGTACCAGATCTCTTTTCCTCCACATCGCTATAAACCTGGAGGGTTGCAGAATAGTCCCACTTCAACTGTTTGGAGGTGCTTAATTCCGTACCGGAGTCCTTCTTGCTCCTTCTTGCTCTTTTACTCCATCTTTTTGAGAGGGAGAGACTTTTTGTGTCGAGGGTTTCACCTTTTCCCCACTCTGACTGTCCCCCGATGAGTAGGGAGCCGAGTCATCATCAGTCATTTCTTCACTGAGGCCTGAGAGTTCAGAGTCATCAGTCAAAGAATAAAGGGGGATATTAGCAACAACTTGCGATAATTATCGCAAGCCGCGCTTAGCGCGGTTTTTTTTATCGCCGCGTATCGCTGGATTTTATCACGGAGATAACACGTTATTAGCAACGTTTATCTCCAATGCAAAATGCGTGAATATCACTGGAAATCCAGTGATATTCACGCATTAACGCCATGGGGGACTTAGCCTGACCATCCACCTCCCATTGAATAAACAGGTAAGTCATGTTTTTAGCAGGTGTTAAATTCTAGCGATAATCGCACTTAGCGCGAGTTCTTTTATCGCTTCGCGTGCGTTGCTAATAGGGGGAAGTTGTGTTAGCGACTGTTTTCATTCGCTTTTAGTTGGGAACGCCTACCTTGCAGAGTGCTACTCTAATTTGAGCACGGAAATGCCTGTGTATTTATAATAACATCAGCCATGCTTCCTTGTCAAGGCTTCAGCCAGGCTGACATTGTTTATTGTCTTTGTGATAGCTCTGTCGCCTCATGTGAGAATAACAAACAACAACATTTGTACAATCTGTGTCTAGGCCTTGGACAAAATTTTCAAGGTATTGTGATAGTGTACTTATGGAGTGGAATTGTAAGCAATGTGGTTTCAGAGAGACTAATCCTGAACTGTCAAACAAGGTAATGTGTAACCCTGGCCGTAAAACTCTGCTCCGCTCGCGGATTTTGTGGATTTTTGGCAACTGCGTTCCGCGTAGAACGCGGAGTAACCGAAAATGTATTTTTGCGCTCGCGGGAGTGACTTACCGAGATGCCTGCGATTACCGACGAGATTTCCCAACCGTTCGCGAGCGCCACGAGATTTGGTAGCCGGCCACACGGTCCCGCTGGAGTGTGCGATCGCGAACACGTCATTCGGGCACGCCATCGGACTTCCGGCGGAAGTTTTGTGAAGCTTGCGATCCCAAACACGCAAAATTTGCAATCTGGAGAAGATTCTCTCTCGAGCAGCATCAAAACCTTCTCGAAATGATGATTTGGATTTCAAAAACTCCTCAGATTGACATTTGGCTGTACTTTTTTGTGCAAGGAGTCCTTTTTCTTTTTTGACTTTTTTTTTTGAAGAGGAAGGAAGTGCCCCAGTGTCTCCATCTTCCTGTTCCTGTCCCACAGGCTACTCCCAGTGCTTTGTACATTTCCTGTTCACTTTTCATTTGGATTTGAAGCTGGAAGGATCCCTCTTTGTGTCTGCTGCATCATATATCATTGTATTTGAGGACTTTTGACGTTGAGATTTCACAAGTAAGTTAGAAAATTTGTGTTATTTGTTTGATTGGGGCATTGCACCTACATTCTTTTGTACTTTTCATCGTTTTTTTTTTATTTATTGAGGTGGGTGGCCTGTAGTTTCAGTAGGGGCCTAGTTGTTTCCTTGTAAGTAATTTTTCTTCTTTTATAAAGGAAACATGTTGCAAAGTTCACTACATTTTCTCCAACTTTTGAAATCAATTTGCAATATTTATTTAATTCACTAGCCCAGTAGTCTGCCAACAGGCCTTTCAGCCAGTAGGCCCAAAGCTACTCATGGGTGCATGAAACAACTGTTTCTGTGGTGTCTGTTGAATTTAAACATCATTTAGGGCATGGATGGCATTGGATTGAAATGCAAAATGTGATTTTTGGGGTATTTCACTTTTTATGTGTGTTAAATAAATGCCTTTGTTGGATGTGTGTGGTTGTAACTTGCAAACCTTTTTTAGCCCTGTGGACTTTCGTTTTTGGCATTGTTGTATTTAAGCTGTGGTGTTTAGCATGTCTCCTTTGTCTGGCCAGTGTGTGAATGTGTTTGTAATAGTGGGCCAGCATTTGCCTTGGCTGGGCCTCCCCGTGTGGCCAGGGGCCATTTTGTAAAGTCTGTGAACATATAGGCGTGCTTTAGTTCACAGTTTTCCAGGCTTCCTGCTTCTTCTTGTTGCTTGTGAGTAACCATGTGGCTGGTGGCCATGTTGTGGTGGTGGTAGTTAGTGTGCTTGCCTTTGCCATAGGCCTGCATGTCTTTTTTCCTTTGTTCCTCCTGGCTTATTGCTTTTTGTTGTGGTAGCCTGGCCATGAGGCTGGTGGCCATTTTGTGAATGCACCAAGTGTGCTTTTGCCATAGGCCTGAATTGTCTGTCTTCCCTGTCTTGTTTTTGTGGCCTGGCTATGTGGCTGGCAGACATATTTTGAAGGCAGCCAGTGTGCTTTTGCCATAGGACTACATTGTCTGTCTTCACTTTCTTGATGTTGTGGCCTGCCTGGCCATGTGGCTGGTGGTCATTTTGTGAAGGCAGCCAGTGTGCATTTGCCATAGGCCTGCATTGTCTGTCGTCCCTTTCTTGATGTTGTGGCCTGGCCATGTGGCTGGTGGCCATTTTTTCAAGGCAGCCAGTGTACTTTTGCCATAGGCCTGCATTGTCTGTCTTCCCTTTCTTGTTGTTGTGGCCTGGCCATGTGGCTGGTGGCCATTTTGTGAAGGGGCAACCAGTGTGCTTCTGCATTAGCCTTCTTTTTGGTGGCCATGCCTTCTTGCTGGTTGTTGTTTTGCATGCATTTTTTTCTTCCTTTATCCAGCAAAATAGAAACATTACATTTCTAATGAATTTGCAATATTATTGATTTGAATTGATTCACTATGTGGCCTAGTCTGCCAATGGGTCCAGAGCTACTCATGGGTGCATGAAACAACTGTTTCTGTGGTGTCTGTTGAATTTAAAAATCATTTAGGGCATGGATGGCATTGGATTGAAATGCAAAAAAAAATTTGATTGGGTTTTTCCTTTTTTTTCATGTGTGTTAAATAAATGCCTTTGTTGGATGTGTGTGGTTGTTGTGTAACTTGCAAACCTTTTTTTAGCCCTGTGGATTTTCGTTTTTGGCATTGTTGTAATAAAGCTGTGCTGTTTAGTATGCCTCTTTTGTCTGGCCAGTGTGTGAGTGTGTTTGTAATAGTAGGCCAGCATTTGCCTTGGCTGCGCCTCCCCGTGTGGCCAGAGGCTATTTTGTAAAGTCTGTGTCCATATAGGCCTTCTTGAGTTCATTGTTTTCCAGGTCTCCTGCTTGTTGTTGTTGTGAGTGACTGACCATGTGGCTGGTGGCCATTTTGTGAAGGCAGCCAGTGTGCTTTTGCCATTGGCCTGCATTGTCTGTCTTCCCTTTCTTGTTGTTGTGGCCTGGCTATGTGGCGGGCAGCCATTTTGTGAAGGTAGCCAGTGTGCCTCTGCATTAGGCCTGCATGTCTTTCTCTTTCCTTTGTTCCTCTTGGCTTATTGCTTCTATCCTTTGTCAGCTGCAGCTCCCTGAATGTTGAATCCCACGTGATGCACAATGCCAACCAGGGTCCGTTACATTTGTATTTTTGTTGTTGTTCTTCTTCTTTCCTATCCTTCCTCAGTGTACTGTACACTAGTACCAAACCATGAAAGCCCTTGTTTTTGTCCAAGTCTCACAAATCAAATGTCTAAACTGTATTGTTATGTTTTTTTAATAACTGAAGTAATAAATTTAATAATATTAATAACACTAACAAGTGTGACCACACACTAAGTTATATATTATATTTGTTTGTTTGTACTAGTAGTAATTGAATTGAACCACAACAATGAATACCACGTTTCACTGATGTTCTTCTTGCTTCTTTGCTTTTAGGTGCACAAAAGAGGAGGAGACGTCATCACCCATTGTACTGCCAGACAGAAGTCTTGCTGTGCACGACGGCACGTGACGTGTGACCACAGACATCTCTTCAACGTGTGCCACTGCGTGCTGCTGACATCTCAAAATGGCCCTAAGGTACCAGGTCCTCCAGTACCAAGAAAGTTGCCAGTGAGAAGAAGGCACTGCCACTTACCGAGACTGGTATGTCGTCCAAGATCTTATTTGGGAAACCAAAAATTGCGCTTGCAGCAGCGGTGTCCAGGGAGCAAGCTGGGAGCAGCACCCACCCCACCAACCTAGGCCCAAGCCCATGTTTGTCACAGAAGCAGCCATTCTAATCATGACAACGCAACGAGCAGTTATGTTGAAATTGACTTATCGTTGTCGCAAAGTAGTACCCAATCAATTCAGGGAAATGAGATAAGTGGGCAACAACAGCCGCAACCGCCCCCAATATTAGTTGTTCCTCCCGAAGTATGGGCAGTTCAAGAGATTGAGCTTCCTGCAGAGGAAGAAGAAGAGCAAGCCACTCTTTCAGAAGATCCATTGTCTTCCAGCACCCCAGCAAGGAAAAGGAGGGTTAGTCCATCAACTTCTTCTCCAAGCCCCCTTTCTGATGATCTAGACACCACTTGGATCCCGCCTACATCTGAGTTGGAGACATGCCACACCCACGAGACAAGGCTAGGGAAAAGGAAGGTTCCAGAAAGCCTTACAGTTATGGAGGTAGATGTAGAAGAGGAGGATGATGATGACGAGCCAGTCATCATGGACATTAATCCCGCCCCAGTGGAGACCAACATTATTACCCCATCCCAAATTGCTGTGAGGGATGTGGCACAGATACCACCAACACAGATCATACCACCAATACCACCTCCAGCTTCCATATTTTGCCGGCAGCCACCTACATCCACCACAACCACCTCAGTAGAAGTAGGTACGGCAGAGATTCAAACTTCACGCCCACCTACCAGTTCATCCAGCATTGCAAGTGGCACCAGCAGCACCAGAAAGTTCACCTACCCAGTTTGGGACTTCTTTTCGGTTAGCAGGAAGGAGGTGAACATTGCTATATGCTCCATTTGTGGACAAGGTGTTAGTCGGGGTAAGCTTGGTACAAGCTATGGTACCGGAGGCCAAACAACACATCTGAAAAAACACCACTTGATCCAGTGAGAGGCGCACCTTAGCGGCCAAAAAAACTGCACCCACTGTTGTTGGTGGGGATGAAGAAGTAGAAGATCTGATCACGGTGGAAGGTGAACAAGAGGGAGACATTTTCTCTGGTACACAAAGTAGTCCTGTCCCCAGCAGTGCAGTGGTACCGCCCACATCCTCATCAGCAACATCGCAGTGGCACAAGAGTAAGAGTCAGGCTGAGACACCAAGGGGTCCCAGGCAAGAGAGTACCGCAACAAAAAAACATGTGTTGAGCCTAACAACATCTGGCGTCAAGAAGTCACCTGCATCAGTGGCATCAGAAAACAAAAATCCAGGCTACCATTCTCAGCATGTTTAGGTCGGAGGGGCAGTACGAACGCAACCACCCAACGGCACGTTTGTACAACGCGAAAATGGCTAAAATGTTAGCGCTGGACCTCCTCCCTTTTTCTTTTGTGGGAGGGGTGGGTTTTCTTGAATTTGTGACAGCCATCTGCCCAAAATGGAAGGTTCCCAGCCGGTCCTATTACGCCAGAGTTGCTGTTCCAGCACTACATCACGATGTGCTGGAATTGCTTGGACAAGCTTTGCAGCAGAGCGCTGTTCACGATAGCCACCTGACAACAGACATGTGGACCAGTTGCCAAGCCACTGATTACATGTGCATCACTGCACACTGGATCTCTTTTGTGGGGGATAGAGAAAAGATATCTGCAGCAGGTGTTGTTGACACTGCTGAGATTTTTAATGCCACTCAGAAACATGCAACTGTGCCATGTCCGTCATGGAGAAATCCCATACTGCTGCAAACATTTTGGAAGACTTTGACAGCCAGGTCTTTGAATGGCTGCGCCCAAGAGGGCTTAACATTGGTTTTGTTGCCACAGACAATGGCAGTAATATAGTTAAGGCCATGTCCGATGGTGGCTATTTCAGGGTCCTGTGTTTTGCGCACTGCATTAACATCATTGTTTAAGACTTTCTGAAAAAAGAACACAGAGTCAGCAACTTAGTGACCACCTGCAGAAGAATCTGCACACATTTTAGCCATTCTTTTAAAGCCCGGAAGCAGCTGAGGATCATTCAACATAAGCATAGAATGCCAGTTAAAGCACTCATCCAGTAGGTGCCAACACCTTGGAACTCAACTTATTACATGCATGAACGTCTGTTTGAGCAGTACAGACCAATCAATGAATATGTCATGCAAAGAGGGGATGCTACTGTGAAAGGCATGATCATTGAGATGGACCAATGGGGCCTAGTTAAATGCTTGACAGAGATGCTACTTCTTTTCAAGCTCTTCACACATGAAGTCAGCAAGGAGGACTGTACTATGGGCCAAGCTATCCCATTGTTGCACTTGCTACAGGAACAGCTGAAGGGGTTGTCTGCAATGTACGCAGGTGTGGAGGAAAAAAAAGAAGCATATGAGTTGGTGGAGAGCTTAACCCTTCGCATATCTGAAAATACAAGGGTGCAAAGAGGCATTTTGTCATCCAACCATTACATTTGTGCCACAATTCTGGATCCACGGTACAAACCAGTACTGAACACATTGATTCCTTTTTCAGAAGGGGATGTTGTCAACTACAAAACTTAGATAGCTGCAGAAGTCAGTCGCTTAGAAAAAGAACGTCCGGGAATTAGAGGCCCGCTACTCCAACAAGTATTGCAGGGCAGCCGGCCTCAAGTTCAACTTCAGAGCCTGAGGGCAGTGCGGTTGGCTCACAGCAGCCAAACCACCAATAACACCAAGAACAACATCAACAGCAACACGAACATGAGCATCAGCTCCCCCAAAATCGGCACAGGAATGTTTTCTACAGCAAGGTCTTGTTAGGTCCAGTGATGAGGCAAAAGCAAAAGATGCCGAGCAAAGCGGAGCACCCCTGAGCATTGAGAGGATGGTCCAGGCCTATCTGGATGACCCAACAGAGGTCTTCATTGATCAAAACCCATTGCTGTATTGGTATGGGAAAAGGCACCAATGGACAGTGCTCAGCAGGCTGGCGATAAACTATCTGGCTTGTCCTATTTCAAGTGTCTCTTCTGAGCGTGTTTTCAGTGCTGCTGGTGCCGTTCTGACAGTGAGAAGGACCAGTCTCTCACCCCAAAACGTGGCGAGGTTGACCATGATCAAAATAAATCAGAACTTTATACCACCGGATTACACCATACCTGAAGTAGCACCGCAGGAAGATGATGACGGCGACTTAGGTCATAATAGAAGTAGTGTGTTAGATGACCTACTTCTGGGTGAACCACCAGAGTTTGAGGACAAGCTCTACTTCCCTGACAACAACTAGGTTTTTGACTTGTTACTTTCTTTCTTGCTTTAACGCCCCAAAAAGAGTCCCCAAAAAAGATACAGCTAAGGAATATTATTTACTTTTATTATTTGTGTGTGTCACTGTCTTTCTGGTTCGAATGACAACAAATCCATCACTACCGTCTTACTCTTTTATTGCCGGATTGAAGTTGCAACTGTGTGCAATCAGTGAAGAAGTAAGTTCACTTCCCCGAGTCCTGCTCCAATCCTGACTCGCCCAAAATCCATTTCCCTCAAGCCAGACATTGGATGGAGAATAGTACAAGAAATGTGAAATGTGTGCCTGCCTCGTCGAGTCCCTCCAAAGAACCTGACTATAGATATCCTCCTTTTCGAGCCTAGAGGGACTGCCCCGTAAGAACAGGTAAATGATGGCATACATTGGATGCTGACTCTGAGTGATTGGTGTTTGTGTTGTTGTTGTGCATGATGTCTAGTCTACTAGTATTTAATCTACACACAAAAAAGTGACTCAAGTCAATGATTCCCTTCTTGTTGTTCAATAACAAAATTGTACTACTGCAGGCCGATCCATTGCATTTTTTGATTCTGGACTCACTCAGTACACTACAAAGTTGGACACCATGATGACCATACCATACTCGCAGTCAGTCAGTAGGATCGGAGATGGTTGATGGAATAACTCGGGGTATTTCATGAAGTGGCCTAAAAGGTAAACAAGTCAACAACAACAACACCAGACCTACATGTCTGTGTAGTGGTGGAGGCGAATGTAGTGGTATGACTGACAGCGGTGCATTGATTTAGTTACTTAATTTGGAAAATGCTATGTTGCTGTGTATTTGTGCTCAGTGCTGTCTGGCTCAAAATCTAAGCTATGCGAAGGTTGGGTGGGCGCCGCGGGCCTGCTCCTGTTGTTGTGGTAGATGCTGGAAACAGAGTATACATGCCTCTGAAAGTTTTCTTGTTGCACTCCTCAATTTATACAGTTTAACTTTACTTTTCTCCTTGATTTTTCAATATCCCTTTTGTTGTTCCATCTACACTTACAGGCCGGCCTTTGCCCTCTGTTATACTGGGAAAAACAACTCACACTTACCTTACCAATCTGCATCCGCCAGGCAGGCACCCAAGATTGACGGACGGACCGTCCAAGGAAGGAAGGACCAAGAGGAATGCCGACTGCCGAGATGCAACTCCCAATTTGACCATAACATAGTTATAGTTTCATCTTTTCATTTGATTCATTTTTTCTCTTCAATCATTAGGACTGTGTGTGTTGTTGTCTAAAGTGTTTGCTTATATTTGACTCCTAGAGATATTTTAAATTTTTTTTTGCTAGCTTTAAAAGGAAGCCCGGTACAACAGAACATAAAATGTATGTACCTTGGGTCTCTCTAGGGGCAGACAGGCAAGGCAGTTGCATGATAATAATAATTAAGAATATACTGCTGCCCTGTACTACTACTAGTCTAGTGCTACTCATCATCATCAAGTCATCATCATGCATGCATTTCCTTTTTCTCCCTTAACAGATTTATTATGGTTGTCTGCCAAGATTGTGTGTTGTCCATGTGTAGTGTTTGTCTTTGTCAAACCTTTCCTTCAAATACCCCTTCCCAACCATTCATCAAGCCCTAACCCTCTTTCCCTGGGCTGTGTGATTTATATTGAGGTGTGACTAAATTATACATTTACACCAATAATTGATCACACACTTGCTGGGGCAGATGTGGTGAAAGCAACACTAACTCAAGGCAGGGCGAGAATCTTCTTCTGCTCTAAGTATATATAGCCCACACTGGAAACATAGAGATTAGATTACCCACCCATGCTCAGTATTCGCTATTCAATTTTTTTCCTAGAGGAACTTAATCCATCATAATTATTAATTGCCGGCATCGATTTATCATCCTTCCAGCACTAAAGGTTACGCTTGTCTACTTCATAGGTCGAGTCAACTTCAGTTTGTAACTTGTATTAGGCTATCCCTGCCACCATTATTTACTGTAGCATTGCTTATCATCATCATGGTTTCTTGTTTGGCAGTCTTCTTCTTGTGTACTGTACTTCTACTACTCGTTCCCTAGTCTCCCTCAGGTGATTGACTGTCTCAATTTCTTTTTTTGCAAATGCAACTGTCTAGTACTGCTCCCACCACCCACCATGGCACCTTGGGAAACCAAACCATCACCATGCAGCCATCGCTTCACCTAAACATCAATCACAGGTGAGAGAAGAATTGTGGGGAAGGCAATAATGTATATACTATGGAAATTAATTAATTCACACATCCACAACCTTCCGAGTACATACTACATATGGGTTTCAGTTGTAGAATGCATAGACTAGGAGGGGAGACTGAAAGTAGTAGGACAAGTGAGGGTACCGTACCGCATCTATTTGATGGTGTGTTACACTATTGGCAGATTTCAAAAACTAACTGTGGCCCTGCAGCACAGGAGGAAACAAACAAGGCGACGTAAAAGAGTAACCCCCAGAAAAGACTTACATCATATGTATTGTAAAACTATAAATAATTTATTACCCTAACAAATAAACTAGAAGAACCCACAACACCTGACCCACCCCTCTCCCTAACCCCAGCCAACGCCCAGTAAATTAAATGTCCATGATTGTCCACTCCAAAATGTCACTCCAAGAAGTCCAAAATAAATGTCCAAGAACAACATCCAAAGTTTCCCCAACTCCCAACATCCACCCACCCAAAAAAAGATTAAAAAAGGGGCAAGGGTAAAGGCGACTGAGGTCTAGTGGCGGGCGTGCCGGCTAGAGTGATCCAGGACCTCCTCTACCCTGGCCTCTAGGCGCGCCATAGGGAGGAGCATGTGGCACCGAAAGTTCCTGCAGGAACAACAGGGGTGGACAGCAATGGTTGATGATGATGAGCTGCGGCGGGCGGCTGCCAGAACATGGCGCCATACCGCCGGAGGCATGGGGGGCCTGGCTGGGGCCCGGGGCTTTGGAGGAACCAGCAGCTGCCGCCTCGTCCTCCTCCTCCTCCGCCAGGACAACCAGCTGGAAATATTCATCCTGAACGGCCTCCAGCTTGTGTTGCCGTGCCCTTGCTGCTAACTCCTGCCTGTTGGGTTGGGAAGGAGTAGCTATATCAACAAAGAAAAAAGACAATTGTAACCAATACTGTTTAGAAAACAGTAACACTGTTGGTCTTGGCCCTTTTTGCAGGGTCATCCCTGAACTTTTTGCCTTCCTCCTGGTATTTTTTCTGACCTGGTGTTGGTGGTTTTAGGACTCTGGGCACTTTATCACTGCTGTCCAGTGTAAAGAGCATGTGCTCTCTATGGTAAAACATGGTGAGATTGGTCTACACCTGTTTGGCGTATTTAATTTACCTATCAGTCCCTTGTAAAGTGGTATCTTAGATACCCAGGGCCAGTAAATTAAATGCTACTGGTGGGCTTTCAGCGCTGCTTGCGCCACCCACCAAAGTAGCCTTTCAAACCTGTCTCACGCCTCTGTCATTTAAGGGCCTGCACGTGCAGTATACTGCTGCTGTGACGTGGCACATAAAGTGTTTGCCACCTCCATGATTCCCCTTTTACTACATATCAGCCACCCCTAAGGTAGGCCCTAGCTAGCCCTATGGGCAGGGTGCGCTGTAGGTAAAAGGTAGTACATGTGCCTTAACTCTGTGGCATGTCCTGGTAGTGACACACAGCCATTTTGGTTTCTCACTACTGTGAGGCTGCCCTCTCATACGAATGCATTGGAGATTCCCTGATATGTGTTTCAGTGGTAATTCCTAATCTGAGAGGAGTAGCGTGATCAAGTTTGGTATGTTTGGAATAGTGTTAATAAATGCTGCGTAATGGTGTGTGCAGATTTATTGTCACTATTTTAGAAATGTCACTTCTAGAAGTGGGCATTTCTGTGTGCTATGTGTCTTTGTGCCTGCCTGTTGTATATTGCATGTCTGGCTCTGGAGTGACAGGGGCTGGGGGGGTGCAGTAGCTCAAGAGGGGCTGGGTGAGTCAGCGCTAGGCTGAATAGGCCCATCTGCATTTGGAGTAGTAGGAGGAGTAGCATCTGACCCTGAATAGGACTGTGCCTGCCTTCCACAATGCTGGCTCGGCCCCCCTGTGGTGTGTCTGGGGCCAGAGCCTACACTGACAATGGGGACTGTTGTGCACTTGTTAAGTGCCCCCCAGAACTGGTTTGGACAAGGTCCAGTGCCCTGTGCCAGGGCAGAACAAAGACTGAGAGTGGTATAAGTATTGGGGCTGTGACCCCATGAAAAGTGTGCTGTTGGTGCTGACTTGGAGCTGAAGGACTGCTGGGCACCAGGAGGAACCGCCACAAAGGCCCCCCACCTCTGCTATAAGGCCCTGTGAGCTGGCCTGCCTGGGCCCAGCTCTGCCCCTGAGGACTTTGGGGCTTAGCGCGTGGTGAGCGCTTGATCCTGCCCCTGCAGTACCTAGCAGCTTTAGCGCTATGAGAGCGCTGGATTTATGGGAGGTGCCCCCTCCCCTTTTGCTTGGGGGGAAATTCATTGTTGCCCGGCTCTAGGGCCATTGCGCCTCCTAAAACCGCAAAGGAAGCGGTAAACGGGCTGAGGAATTCTGGGCTGAGCCCCCACCTGACTGAAGAGAAGGCACAAAGCGCAGCCGCTCGCCAGGAACCGAGCGCCGCATAGAAGCCCGCCGTTGCCTAGCAACCTGCGGGAGCCGGCGGCCTGCGACGAAGGAAACTGCCGGAGAGGTCGGAAGCCCTGCAGAGTAAAGCCTGATTGGGGGCGGGCCGCTTTATCGGAAGGAGACGGGGCCTCGCAGGCCCACAGGAGAAGCAAAAGAGGGACCGGAGCCTCGCGGGCTCCCTTCCGCCACTTCCCGCGACTGACCCAAGGAGAAGAGAGGCCCCGGTGAGTGGGGCCTGCACAGCACACTTTGTGCACCTAACTGGGAGACAGCTGCACCGCAGGATCGCAGGCAGCTGCCACAAGGGGGCCTTCTCTGAGGAAGACAAGGGTGAGTTGCACCCCCGCCCCCTCCTTGCATCGCAGGCATTATTGAAATTGAACGCTGGAGACAGGGAGAGGTCTTCGGTGTGGTTGTGAACTGCGTGACCGTGTGCAGAGGCTGCCCCTACTTGAGGGGGCATTGTAGTAATTGTGGCAGTTCAGGGTAAAACCTCGACGGAGGCCCCCACTCCTCCCGTTGAGCAGAGGAGGCGCATAGGGAGTCCCGATTGGGGGATCACCGCATTTCTGGTTGTAGGCGGACAGGTGGCCCAAAAGCCTAACAGAACGGTGCATTGCAGGGCGAGCCCTGGACAGGCCCCCGCTAGGGAACATTCACTTGGTGGACAGCACCCCTGTGGCAGAGGTATTATAGGTCCCTGTCGCTGCTGAGGTGTAGGCCTAAGGTGGGCCGGATGTACTGCACTACTGCTTCTTATGTTATGCTGATTGTAATGCCAAGCACTGTCCTGATGTTCATGCCTCATGAGATATGCACCGTGGCAGGTGTTACTGTGGTGCACCGATGAATATTAGGATGTTTGCCTAATGTGTTTATACTGAGTGTACTATTGCCAGTTATTTCTGGTTGCTCTGCTAACTGTGCATTCTAATGGTTATGACAGTGGCCAGATTGGCCTTGTAATGTATATAATCCCCTGCAAAGTACTACCTAGTGCCAAGTGGCACAGGGTATATATGTGATTATGCTCTAATGTTTTTCATGAGTAATACAAAGGCTATTTTTCATACACCTTTAAGTGGAGTTTCTTTTGTGGTGTGCCTAGTGTGTCGCTGCTGTGAGTGTGGGTAGCGCAAACGCTTTACACATTGCCTCTGGGATAGGCCTGACTGCTCGTGCCAAGCTACCAAGGGGGTGAGCAGGGGTTATCTTCAGTGTGTAACTCCCTTGCCCTGACTAGAGTGGTGGTTTCTGCCTGGCTTATGCACTTGCCCTAGCCAACCAGAAATCCCATTTCTAACATTGGTTGTCAGCAGTGAGGATAGGACTTGCGCTTGCACAGTACCACAGCGACACCTGGTTGCACTACAAACTCTGCATTTGGATAATCACATGTTTGGGGATTTCTCCAGATTTTTATTTCTCCTAAAAGTGTCATTTTGTGAATTGTGCTTTCCTGCTCTTCTAAAATTTGGTGACACCCCTAAAGTGTCAGTCATGTCTCACCTCGGTGATCCAGCAGTTGTTGTGACAGAAAGTGCATTTAATGTAAGGATGTTGCGTAGGTATACTGTGAAGGACCTAAAGAGGTTCTGTCAGGATCTTGGGTGAAAAGTGAGTAGGTATGCCAGGAAGGTGGAACTGCCGTGTTGACCTGTTGGACATCGAAAAACCTGGTGAGGGAGGAGTCTGGGAAGGAGGACCCCGAGATCAGTGAGGTCTCTGAGAGGGAGGGTCCCCGACCAGCACCCCTAGAGGGCAGTGGCCCTGGAGAGTTTGAGCAGGAGGGAGAAAATGACAGAGAAGGGACGCCAGTAGATAGTGAGGACCCCGTAGAGAGGGAGTCCCTTGCTGGGTCAAGTGCCGGGGGCAGTGCCCCATCCCTTTGCCTGTCCCCAGAGGAGTGGGTGGATAGGAGGGAAGAAAGGGAGCATCAGCTGGTGTTGGAAAGGCTCAGGTTGGAGCTAGCACAGCTGGGTGTGGATGAGGAAAAGCTAGAGACTGAAAGGGTCTTAACGCAGGAGAGGATGGCGGAGGCAGAGAGGGCCTTCGCCAGGGAAAAGCTAGCTCTTGAGGATATGTCCCCTGAGTGTAGTTTTAGTGGTCTGGATTCACCAGTGAGGGTGGGGTCCAGTGGTGGCAGCAAAATTGAGTCCAGTGTAGGAAGTCCCACTCCCAGATCCCAGAGCATGGTACATAGTTCCCAGGAGGAGGCTGTCACACCTGAAGGGTACAGGTTGAGTTTCAGGGGCAGTAGGAAACTGTCTCACCAGTCTTGGGGGGAGTTTGTGGATGAATGTTGTGATGCACTGGAAGGTTGGGTGATGGGTAGCATGGCAAACAATTTTGAAGGTCTGTTCAATCTGATTGTCAGAGAGCACATGTTCTATTGTTGTTTTCCAGGGTTATGCCAACACCTGTTGGAGTGTGAGTTCTCTGATCCCAGGGAGCTTGCACGGGAGACAGATCTCTGGGTGAATGCCAGAGGGTCTGAGGAGGCATTTGGGAGTGACCCTAAGAGGAGTGGCTCAGGTATTTCCCAACCCAGGGTGGTGGGAAAGGTTCTTAGTAGCCCAGATAGGTCCCGGTGTAGTGCGAGGGGTGTAGGGACTCACATCCTGTTTCCGTGGAGAAGGAGTGAGAATGGGATGTGTCCCAAGGTGCCTGAAACCCAGTCTCAGGGCCTGGAGGGTTCCTTCGGGGAACACCAGGTGGGGAGCCTAGGCTGTACTAGTAGGCCATCCGTTGAGGTGGCTCTCCTAGTGTCAGGAGAACTTGGAGCGTCTGTAAGCAGAGCTCCATCAGTTCTGGTGTCTGGCACTGCTACTCCTAAGTGGAGGGTGCAGAAGTACAGATGGAGGGGTGAGAGGGGGAGAGAGTCCCCAGTGGGAAAACCAGTGGGTCAGGGGCCAGCCATAAGGGTTGAGCCTCCTACGAGTGACCATGGTGACACCACTTCTGTTTTGGGTGGTCTTCGCGCACTGTCAGATGGACAGGGGTCAGGAGATCAGCGCTGGGCGGACTGTCACGCAACACATGGGGTATGTGTTACCCTTGAGGGGGGGCATGCGTGCTCCCCAGGAAGTCCTGGTGTGCCAGGCGGGTGCTCAGCCGCAGGGTGTAGTCCCTGGGTTGGGAGGCCAGGTTCAGGTTCTGCCTGACCTGGAGGGAAGGACATCTGTAAGCAGCGTCCTGGCCGGTATGTCTTCTAGTGGTACCATTCCAGGTGGGAGGATGCAGAGCTCTGGAAGGGGCTGCAGAGGGAGGGAGTCCTCGCCTCTGACCCCGGTCCAACCTGAGGGTTTAGACCCTAGGTTGGGAGACCAGTTGCAGGGTCAAGGTCCTGAACTGGTGGGAGAATTGTGTAGGAGGGCTGATTCCAGCATCCTGACAGTTTTTAGTTCTGGGGGTGCTTCTCCTGGGAGGAGAGTGCAGGACCCCAGAAGGAGGGGGAGGGGGAGGAGAGTCTCACCTGTGACTCCTGGTCAGCCTGAGGGTGCAGACCCTGGGTTGGAGGATCAGTGGCAGTTTAGAACTGCACTGATGAGAGGTAGAGTGGAGAATGGATACTATGTACCTGGGGCTACGGCCCCCCACTCTGTGAGATAGCAAGGACCAGAGAAATCTGGATGTCCTAGGGCCTGGTCCTGGCCGCGGACAGCTAGGGAGTACCAGTGGGGTAGCTTAGTTGGTCCTGGGAGCTTTGACAGAGGGAACCACATGGGTTCAGATTGGCGTAGAACAGGAGTGTGCCCCTGTAGTTGTGGGCCCGCGTTTGTGTTCTATCGCCCCTAAGCAGGGAAGCCCATCAAGGTAATGATTGGTCTTCCCTGGCTTTTGGCTGAAAGGGGGTTGTGTTGGACTTGGCCCTTTTTGCAGGGTCATCCCTGAACTTTTTGCCTTCCTCCTGGTATTTTTTCTGACCTGGTTTTGGTGGTTTTAGGACTCTGGGCACTTTATCACTGCTGTCCAGTGTAAAGTGCATGTGCTCTCTATGGTACAACATGGTAAGATTGGTCTACACCTGTTTGGCGTATTTAGTTTACCTATCAGTCCCTTGTAAAGTGGTACCTCAGATACCCAGGGCCAGTAAATGAAATGCTACTGGTGGGCTTGCAGCGCTGCTTGCACCACCCACCAAAGTAGCCTTTCAAACCTGTCTCAGACCTCTGCCATTGCAGGGCCTGCGCACGCAGTTTACTGCCGCTGTGACGTGGCACATAAAGTGGTTGCCAAGTCCATGACTCCCCTGTTACTACATATCAGTCACCCCTAAGGTAGGCCCTAGCTAGCCCTATGGGCAGGGTGCGCTGTAGGTAAATGGTAGGACCTGTGCCTTAACTGTGTGACATGTCCTGGTAGTGACAAACAGCCATTTTGGTTTCTCACTACTGTGAGGCTGCCCTCTCATAGGAATGCATTGGGGATTCCCTGATATGTGTTTCAGTGGTAATTCCTGATCTGAGAGGAATAGCGTGATCAAGTTTGGTATGTTTGGAATAGTGGTAATAAATGCTGTGTAATGGTGTGCGCAGATTTATTGTCACTATTTTAGAAATGTCACTTTTAGAAGTGGCATTTCTGTGTGCTATGTGTCTTTGTGCCTGCCTGTTGTGTATTGCATGTCAGGCTCTGAAGTGACAGGGGCTGGGGAGGTGCAGTGTCTCCAGAGGGGCTGGGTGAGTCAGTGCTAGGCTGACTCATCTGCATTTGGAGTAGTGGGAGGAGTAGCACCTGCCCCTGAATAGGACTGTGCCTGCCTTCCACAATGCTGGCTCCACCCTCCTGTGGTGTGTCTGGGGGCAGAGCGTACACTGACAATGGGGAATGTTGTGCACTTGTTAAGTGGCCCCCAAAACTGGTTTGGACTAGGTCCAGTGCCCTGTGCCAGGGCAGAACAAAGACTGAGAGTAGTATAAGTATTGGTGCTGTGACCCCATGAAAAGTGTGCTGTTGGTGCTGACTTGGAGCTGAAGGACTGCTGGGTGCCAGGAGGAACTGCCACAAAGCCCCCCCATCTCTGCTAGAGGGCCCTGTGAGCTGGCCTGCCTGGGCCCAACTCTGCCCCTGAGGACTTTGGGGCTTAGCGCGTGGTGATCGCTTGATCCTGCCCCTGCAGTACTTAGCAGCTTTAGCGCTACGAGAGCGCTGGATTTATTGGAGGTGCCCCTCCCCTTTTGCTTGGGGGAAATTTGTTGTTGTCCGGCTCTAGGGCCATCGCACCTCCTAAAACCGCAAAGGGAGCGGTAAACGGGCTGAGGAATTCTTGGCTGAGCCCCCACCCGACTGAAGGGAAGGCACAAAGCGTGGCCGCTCGCCAGGAACCGAGCACCGCATAGAAGCCAGCCGTTGCCTAGCAACCTGCGGGAGCCAGCGGCCTGCAACGAAGGAAGCTGCCGGAGAGGCCGGAAGCCAGGCAGAGTAAAGCCTGGTTGGGGGCGGGACCGCTTTATCGGAAGGAGACGGGGCCTCGCAGGCCCACAGGAGAAGCAGAAAAATGACCGGAGCCTCGTGGGCTCCCTTCCGCCACTTCTGGCGACTGACCCAAGGAGAAGAGAGGCCCCGGTGAGTGGGGCCTGCACAGCACACTTTGTGCGCCTAACTGGGAGAGACAGCTGCGCCGCCAGTTCGCGGGCAGCTGCCACATGGGGGCATTCTCTGAGGAAGACAAGGGTGAGTTGTACCCCCGTCCCCTTCTTGCATTGCCGGCATTATTGACATTGAATGCTGGAGACCGGGAGAGGTCTCCGGGGTGTTGTGCACCGCGCGACCGCGTGCAGAAGCTGCCCCTACTTGGGGGGGCATTGTAGCAATTGTGGCAGTTTGGGGTAAAACCTCGACAGAGGTCCCCGCTCTTCCCGCTGAGCAGAGGAGGTGCATAGGGGGTCCCAATTGGAATCGGGGATCTCCGCATTTCTGGTTGTAGGCAGGCAGGTGGCCCAGAAGCCTACCAGAACGGGTCATTGCGGGGCGAGCCCAGGACAGGACCCCCGCTGGGGAACATTGACTTGGGGGACAGCACCCCTATGGCAGAGGTATTACAGGTCCCTGTCGCTTCTGATTTGTAGGTCTAAGGTGGGCCAGATGTCCTGCACTACTGCTACTTATGTTATGCTGAGTGTAATGCCAAGTACTGTCCTGATGTTCATGCCTCATGAGATGTGCACCGTGGCAGGTGTTACTGTGGTGCACCAATGATTATTAGGATGTTTGCCTAATGTGTTTATGCTGAGTGTACTATTGCCAGTTATTACTGGTTGCTTTGCTAACTGTGCATTCTAATGGTTATGACAGTGGCCCGATTGGCCCTGCAATGTATATAATTCCCTGTAAAGTACTACCTATTGCCAGGTGGCACAGTGTATATATGTGATTATGCTCTAATGTGTTTTATGAGTAATACAAAGGCTATTTTTCATATACCCTCGTGTGGAGATTCTTTTGTGGTGTGCCTAATGTGTCGCTGCTGTGAGTGTGGGTTGCGCAAACGCTTTACACATTGCCTCTGGGATAGGCCTGACTGCTCCTGCCAAGCTACCAAGGGGTGAGCAGGAGTTATCTTCAGTGTGTAACTTCCTTGCCCTGACTAGAGTGGTGGTTTCTGCCTGGCATAGGCGCTTGCCCTAGCCAACCAGAAATCCCATTTCTAACAAACACATATACACATAAAATTATAGTGGCACAGTAGCACTAGCAGTACATAACATTTGTGGTATCCTCACTTCTTCGGCCCCTAAGATTTGGATGTGATGATTGATGATTAGACTTTCAGGCATTAGGCACTATGGAGTAGACAAGTATTCTTCTTCTCTCCCTTGTTTAGCACAATTAATCTTGTAGGCATGCCAGCTCAGTCAGCTTGTGCCCTAGACAGACATACTTGTGTCGCAGACTCACGTTACTTTACTACTGTCTGCACTCTGCAGATAGGGTAGCTGTACTACACAATTATCTATTTTTTCATTACGGCCATACTCTGTTAAATCAATGGCAAATGCTCAATTTCACTTTCACCCTGACTACTATAATAAGGCACATGATATATGCTTAATATAAATGATGATGATATACAGCACAATTTCACGTCTCTCACGTGATGATGATGATGATGACATACTGATTTGTAAGTAGTTACCCATGCAACCGATAGGCCACCCATGGCTCACACGGTCAAAATGACATGGGTAGGGACTGGAGCGGAGGGAGGCTATTGATGATGGGCGGGTAGGGTACATAATACATAGTCATGCACAATATATATGTTGTGCTTGCAAACTACTGTGAGTCAAGGGAGTATTCCATTCTGAAATACAACCTCAAACCTTTGAATCAAAACCCTTAAAAAAAACAGTCCTTGTTTATTCTTCCCAGGGCTTATTTATCATTGCATTGCTCTTCTAGCATTATTTTATTCTTCACCCTTGGCTTTGGTACTCTGGCACGGTTTAATTTTCTTTTACATTCCCTTCATCCAGTCTGACTCTTCACCTACTATGATACCATCCAGGCATCCCTCCATCCAAACATGGCGATCACATAAACCTTTCACCGACAACATACATTTGCCATTTAACCACCACCCATGAGTCCTTGCTTGCCTTTGAGTTTGACCCCTCAAACCCCCCGGAGGATTCCTTTCACCCATACAGTTTCACCCACCCAGGCAGGCATCCTTTCTGCTTTCTTTCACCTTTCACCCATCCTTCAACCACCCATGCATCCTATCAGCCACCTATATGCATCCCAGGGCCCCTTCCTTCACACACACATCCTTCTCTGCCAGTCATATATTACATGTCGTTTGACTCTTTGTCTTCATCATAAAACTTTCTTTGCTGAGTTGAAGATAGAATAGAATATAGGCTATTAGTTATTCAACCCCGCTAATGCTAATGTTGAGTAAAGGGTGTCTTCTTCACCTGTTCAGTGTTCACAACAACTTAGTCTCAGCAGAAGTACAGTGTACTGAGTGTACACCCTTGCAGCGAGTGTAAATGTATTCATCATTCTCAATAAGTAAGGAATATGACTTACCACTGCCCGCCACTGCTGCTGGCTCACCCCCTGCAGCTGCAGCATCTGCTCCCTCCGGAGTGGCATGGCCCTCCCCAATGGCCCCGGCACTGGTGGTCGGTACACCTGGAAAAAACATTTCACATTTTTTAGATGCCATATATGCCTCCCATATTTATTTTTTTCATTAGCAAGATTGAAAATACATAATAATGCATACACCATACACATTACTATCTACAATTTGGATACTAGTGTAGAGTAGACAGTATGTCCTATCAAAAATAACAAAATATCCGGTTGGGCATTTTGCTGGTGGCAATTTTTGAAAAGCCTCTCAAGAAGAGGACAACCCAATGGACTGGACTCGGTGGCTAGAGCTATTGGTGCATCTCATTTTTGGAAAAGAAGAAAGAGTGGCCAACACGGGCGGACATGAGGTCTCTCTTAATTGGAAAATAATGGTGCCGTCCTCCTCCTCATACTTCATTCCAGCCATGGTGCACGGTAATCAGTTGTTCAGTATTCACCATCAACTGCTGCTAATAAAAAAAGTACTAGGCCTGGATTAGAAAATGTAAAATACACCACTTTGGGGTGTCCAACTTGAGTGACCACCATTTGCTGATTGAGCATGAGACAGTCAAAGAAAGCCGTCTCATCTCAACAAACCTGTGTAAAATACCTTACTTTGGCATGCAATCTTCACAGCAGATTAGTGCTGCTAGTACTAGTAGTAGTAAGGAGTCCCTACTACTAGTACTAGTAGTAGCCTAGGACCAATGGGCTCTCTGAGTCTTAGAGTACCACTACTAGGCAATCCACAAAATATATAAGGGAGGAGGGAAATCTGAGTGGAAAACCAGAAGAAAGCAAGCTACAGACAGACTAATACAGAGTCAGAGGCAGTTTGATTTGATGTAATAAAAAAAAAACAGACACTAGGAACAATGTTAGTAGGTAATGGAGCAAAAAACAAGAATTTAGAAACAGATAGATCGAAGAGGATTTGGGAAAAATTAAAATTAGGAAATGGAAATAATAGAGCGGTAAAAGTTAGGGAAATATCAATATAACACCAGGAGGACTTACTGGGGCCAGCAGAGCCATCTGCACCTGAGGCCGCTTCCTGCTGTCCCTGGGAGGCCTCTCCGGCTCCCGCACCCGGCTCAGCAGACCCAGTCTTCTTCTTCTTACCCCTGGATGCTGTTCATCTAAGAAATAATTAAAGAGACAAAAAATGATTTGTGTTAAATAAATACATTTTAAATAATCGCTCTAAAAAGATTTAAACCAGTAAACGGCAATTGCAATAACATTGACCTATCCTAAATCAGATCGACTAGTGGTAGATTAGTATCGCAGTCACGGACCATCCTATCTTTATTATTCCACAGTTCCATTCCGATTCCTGAATCCTAAACATACCTATTATATTTGCTTCTTCTAAGTTCCGATCTCATGCGCAATCATCTCTCAGTCTCAACTCCAACCCCCTTTGACGGGCCAATTACTAAGTCTGCATTTATTCTTCTTAAATGCATAGATGGACGCATGCAAATTGCATACACCAAATTGGTTGGTTGCTAGTATTCACTCACTATACGAACTACAAAAGGTTCTACTAGGACTGAAGTCATGTGAGAGGAAGCGTCACGCAGGTCACTAAATTACCAAATAATGCTAACTAACTAACTACTACCACTATCTTAGTGACAGGACAGCCTGACAGGACAAAGGAAAGGACTGGAGTCTTTCCTATCTGCATTACCTAACTTAAATTCTCTAACCTCTCTTACATAACCAGCCCAAGTGAGTGCAAAGTTGCAAACAAGTACGATTAGTAGCGCCGAGGACCTATCTGGAAGAATAACAATCACATAATATAAGATTTTTAAACGTAAGTTACCTGCATGTAAGCAGCAGCAGCATTCTTGCTATTTGTGAAAAAAATAATGTTGGCAATAACACAGAACAGAAGAACACAATAATAATATAATTAGCTACTCACCAAACCCCGGGACCTCAACACCTAGCAGGTCCAGCAGGTCCTGCTCCCGTTCCAGGATGTCGGACCACCGGTGCGTCAGTTGGTTATGGGTGCGCCGGATCCCAGAGCAGCAAAACACTGCCCGGCGCACCCTCTCCCACCGCCGGTGACGCTCCCGGAGCCCCTACCCAGACCCAGGCCTGCCGACCGCTGCCAGGGTTAAGGGGAGGTGGCGCTGGACAAAAAACCACAAGTGCGGTCACCTCCACCTCAGAAAGCAAGGCACAGGCTTGCACCCCTTCCGGGTGACACCTTCTGCAAGGAAGGCGGTCGCGGCTCTCACCCCTCCTCTTCCCCTGGCCCTTCTTACTCTTCTTCAGTGTCTTCCCCATGGTTCTGGAGAGGCGGGGGCGGAAAAGAAAATGTAGGAAGTAAGAAAGGAAGTAAAAAAAATTAAAGAGCAAGTAATAGAAAAACAGTCAAAAACGCACTAAAAAGTCACAAAAAGTAGAAAAAAATGAACAATATACACTCAGGAATAGAGAGGGATAGATAATAATAAAAAATCAGAAAAAAGTTTTTAGAAACAAAGCATTGAAAAGATATAGTGAGGATAGAAAAACAGGCCCAGACCATAGCAAACATGAAAAACAAGCTGGCCGCTCCCATCAGTGACCGCGTGGTGAAGTTTGCGCGATATTTCCCCCTGAGCACGCAATACACGTTCCCGAACATGCAATACGCGTTCCCGAACGTCAAAAATGCATCGCGAACGAGTGGAACAAGCAACTCCGTGCGCCTGCGGAACTCCGCGTAGCTCGCAGAGTTTTTTTTGCAACTTCGCAGAATTTTGCGTAGCACGGCTCCGCGAGCTCCGCCCAGGCTTAGCAATGTGTGTAAAAAGTCATTTTGTAGAAGATAAGACAACTTAAGAAATATGTACATGTAAAATGGCAGTGTTTCTTCCCGGGCCTAACCCAGCCGTGTAACAATGGCAAAGGCTCAAATACCATCTGTGAACGGCCAAAGGCTCTGTGCAGCCCGGGGTTGACTGCAAGCGGGGCCTGTGCAAATGGCAGGCCCTGCACCTACACATGCCATGCATGGCTAAAGGCCCTGCTCAGCGTGGGGTTGGATGCCTTTAGGAGGGGGGGTTGGCAGTGTGCAGAGGATTGGCCACAGGTCAGGCCTTGTGGCCAACCACCCACTACGCATGGCTGAAGGCTGTGCACAGCGTGGGGTTGACTGCATGTGGGGGGTTAGCCACAGGCCCTGTGCAGTATGGGCTTGGCTGCCTTTGAAGGGGGTTGGTCACAGGGCCTGGGTAACTATAAGTGCCCTAAGATAACTATAACTTGTGCCTTTGCTGTGCACTGCTAATTACCTCATATATTATATCAGTCATGACATCTTCTATGACATCATTGAGAATGTCACTGCAACATTTGCAATTCAATTATTGATGAGAAAACTGTGCATGGCGGCGCTGCGAGTTATCGTTACCTTAGGGCACAAGTTTTAGTTACTTGAGATAACTGTTACCATAACTGTGGAATTTCTGTGGTTTTAGATTTTTAAATGTTATGTTGTTACTGAACATTTCGCCTAACTATAATGTTACTTTGACTGATTTCTTCAAATGAATTTATATACCAATCCACTGGTCATATTTTACATGTGGAGGTTAGTTATATCTCTTGGATGAAGCTACTGCATCCATAAAAGCTACAATCATTGCCACCAGCCAGGGCTGCTGCAGAAAAGAGCATGTGAACCTGCTTCCAGAAGCCCATCTCAATGACCCTATCCTAGTGTGTCCCTAAGGAACACCAACCTTTTAAGCTTGAGGGTGCCTCTGAAACAAGAGCACCAATGTACTGCCAAAATCAAAACAGTGCTTTCACTGACATTAAACTGGTATTCTACATTATAAGAATCAACTCAGTCCTTGTGAATCATTTAAACCTCCCTGCCCAATGTAATTAGGAAAGAATAATAAAATACCAACATTCCCCATTTATATGTTACTGGTAGTACCACTTCTTGAGTTGTTCATATCCACTGTGTGCTTGACCTTGGTAGCCTCTGATAAGGAGTGCAGTACATGGTTTCAAACTTTGGTATCAAAGGTCTAGAGGTAGTGCATGAACTATGAAAATTCAGGAGTTTACTAATTGCACATCACCTATACTTGTGCTACCAATCAGGTATTCTATAGATTAATTTTATATACTTCAAGGATGGAAAATAGCTGATTGAATTTATGAAGTCTTGCATAAATGTAGGTTTAAAGCTTAGGTCTCAAATGGACTTGGTAAAACAAATAACTAATTGTTCATGTTTAAGGCACTTTGTAATTAGAGATCTCCAGTCATGGTTGACCCTAATGGGACCATCCTTTACAGGTGTTCGATTGCACAGGAATTAAAGAATTCAGCAATAGGTGAGTTCCATGATATTTAGATGATTGGGGAAAGTAGATACCCCGAACCTTCACATCGCAATTTGAAGGATTGGGTTAATCAGTAGAGGACTTTTCCATGGACTTCATGTGCCTTGAAAATCAGGATATTAAATTGTTGTAGTGCAGGGAGAGGGTTAAGAAAATCCTGCGCGGTACTGGTAAGCCTTTCACATCTACATCCTTCCCATGATACTGACTGTAGAACAAGAGTAGGTGTGAGGAACCTGCCCATATGTAGCTGCTTCTGTTGTAGCAACCAACACTCCAAAACTAAGATCAACATCACATACTGTTTTGTTATATACTTAATACCCGTGTTTTGGAACTGGCCCTTTTTGCAAGGTTATTCCCAAACTTTTTGCCTTCCTCCTGTATTTTTTTCTGACCTGTTTTTGTTGGTTTCATGACTATGGGCACTTTACCACTGCTGATCAGAGCTAAAGTGCATGTGCTCTCTCTTGTAAACTTGGTAAGGTTGGTCTACACCTGTTTGGCATATTTAATTTACCTGTTAGTGTCTTGCACAGTGGTATACTATATACCCAGGGCCTTTAAATTAAATACTACTAGTGGGCCTGCAGCACTCCTTGCGCCACCCACAGAAGTAGCCTTTCAAACCTGTCTCAGGCCTCTGCCGCTGCATGGTGTGTCTGCGCACTGCCACGGCATTTAAAATGTTTGCCATGTTTGAAACTCCCCTTTTACTACATAAAGGTCACCCCTTAGGCAGGCCCTAGGTAGCCCTATGGACAGGGTGCTGTGTAGATAAAAGGTAGGACATGCGCCTTGGCTGTGTGTCTTTTCCTCGTAGTGACAAACAGCCTATTTGGTTTCTCACTGCTGTGAGGCTACCCTCTCATAGGTTTGCATTGGGAATTCCTTGATATGTGCTTCAGTGGTCATTTCATATATGAAAGGGGTGGTGTGGGCATGTTTGGTATGTTTGAAATAGTAGTGTTAAATCCAGCTTATTGGTGAAAGTGGATTTGTTATTACTATTTTAGAAATGCCACTTTTAGAAGTTCAGTGACATCACGCTGTCCTAGTTGTGATTACGATCTATTGGATGAAGTTTGGATGAGTTTGGGATTACAATATTTGTTTACACATTGGATTTAAATAGGAGTACGACAAGCTAACTAGTTCACTGAGAGGATCAGTTCCTATATTCTCGCAGTGCGACTGAGTGGCACACCAGCTGTGTGCCTTTTGTACTACTTTTAGAAGTGGGCATTTCTGTGTGCTTATGACTCTTTGTGCCCTGCTTGGTTGTGTATTCACCATCTGGTTTAGACTGACAGGAGAAAGGGATGTGCATTCACTCTAGACAAATGGAAGGGGGGGTTGAGGTGTGTCCTGCCTTTCCTGGGTGACTCAGCATTGGGCTGAATACACCTTGGCGGCATTTAGAGTGATGGGAGGAGTTTCCCTTGTACCTGAATAGGCCTGTGCTTCATTTAGAGTGGTGGGAGGAGTTGCACCTGCACCTGAATAGGGCTGTGCCTGACTTTCACAATGCTGTCTCCGCCCCCCTGTAGTGTGTCTGGAGCCAGGGCATGGGATTGAATAGGGGTGTTTTGCATTTCTAGAAAGTGTTTGAAGTGCCCCCAGAACAAATACTTTTGGAGTATAGGTACATTGGCTGTGACCCCATATTTTCAGACACTGCATGGGACCTGTAACCAGAAGACTTCTGGACTGCCAGGAGGAACCACTGTGGGACTGGACACTCTATAGTACTGACGTGCTGCCCTGAGCTAAGGACTGCCACTCTGCTCTGAGGAACCCTTGTGCTAGCCTGCCTGTCTGCACCTTGCTGGTGTGCCCCAGTGCTCTCCAAAGAGTGCTGTATTGCCCCTTGCCTCTTCAAACTGTAAGGCATGGTGAGCGCTTTTTAACTTTTTGTCTGGTGCTTTTATGGGCAGCATGGGCTCTGCTATGTGGCCCTAGGCTGCCAGCACCACGACGCACAAACAGTAAAGAAACCCAAGCTAGAGTTCCTGTGTTGTCTAGCAATGCCAACGTCACTGTGGGCCGGGCCCAGCTGAGGTGGAAGGCGGGGGTGAAGAGAGCCGAGCCGAGCTGATGGAGACTTCGCTCCGTGTCCCGCCACCACAGGGAGGCCTCGTACAGCAACGCAGCACTGAAGGAGCCGGTGCAGCTCAGAATAGAATGGGGTCGACAGAGACTTTGAACCGTGTCCCCCCGCCACGGGAGGCCTTGTCTAGAACCGCAGCACTGAAGGAGCCTGCGCAGCTTGAGGCTGGTTGGTGAGTGACCCGCTGCATCTGGCGTCCCGGCCGGAGGAGGCCGGTGTGGAGTCACTAACCCTCACTGCATTTGTTCGACAGCTGCACTGCGTGTCTGTGGGCAGCTGCCTTGGGTTAATTTCCCATATGGGGGAACCAAATTAGTTCTCTCCCCACTGACTTGGGGAGTATGTGCGCCCTTAACCTACACTTGTGATCTACCTTTTGGAGGGTTCCTTGCTCATTGGTGGCATACTTTAGGGTGAGGGGGGCATTTCTAACTCAGCAGGCCGGATGGGAAGGAAGCCTGCATGGAGGTCCCGGTCCTGCTGAGTCTGTCAGAGTACTGTAAAGATTGTTGTTAGGGCACAGTGCCCTATGGTCTGGCCTTAACTACCGTATTAAGTGCAGTAGGTGCATATGCTGGGTCTGGGTACTGTGGAATACCAGAAAAAAGCTCAAGTGCGTGGTGACAATGTTATGACTGTTTCTAGGGTGATTACTATTAACCTGTGTGGTTAACATTCCCTCAACTGCTCCATATTCATGCCCTGATGTGAAAATGTATGTTGTGGTTATGCCTTGCAATGACAGGATACCAAGTATTCTTTCAGGACCTGCATAATATGTACAGTGTTGGTGTGGGGTCTTGTTGTAACATGTGCAACCTATAAAGGGTTTACTTGATTGCACTACCTATGCGGTTATGACCATTGACTTATGGCAAAGTGATTTATGATCTAAGTGATGGCAGAGGGATTTATGTGATTATGGTCTACAGTGTTTTTATGTACAATACAAAGGATATTTTTATATAACCTTGTGTGGAGTATCTTTTTTTGGTGTGCCTAGTGTGTCACTAGTGTGTGTGTGTTGCACAAACGCTTTACACATTGACCCTGTGATACGCCTGACTGCTCTGCCAAGCTACCAAATGGGTGAGCAGCGGTTATCTTGTGGGTGTAATTCCCTTACCCTGACTAGAGTGATGGGCTCTGAAAGGCTTAGGTGCATACCCTAGCCAACCAGAAACCCCATTTCTAAAACCCATGCAGGACTTTCTTGTGTGCACCATATGCATCTAAAATTTCTACTGAACATAAAGGTCACTTAGGAGCATTGGCACACTTGGTACCTATATGTGGCTGCTGCCTTGTTGCCACCATGCAGTGAAGTCCCTATTCAAATTCTGCACTGTGAGACAGTCATGGCTGCTCACTTGGTCTTGCTTCCACTGCACACATTTTTTTCCTGGTTTTTCTGTGAAGAACCGTTGGTGTGTAGAGTAGTAAGAATTTTATGTCAAGACCGGAGGCTCCTATTATGCTTTTCTAATCTTGCTTTAATTTGAATAGCAGCAGTCAAGAATGTTGAAAACTACATATCCCGAGAGGCTTAGCAACAGACTAGCCAATTGTAACGAAACACATAATATACACCATATCCAATAGTGTTACAGTATCAAGTATAATGTCCCACCTGACTGTGAACAGCCCTCTTTTCTTGCTGCTCGCAGTAAAGACAAGTACTTTTTCTACTTGTGGCAATTCATTCTTTGCACTGATTGACATATTGTAGTGTAATATCTTTCTTAATGGTTTATTAGCATTTATTTGTTCCATTACGATAGTTTCCCCACACGCGATTGCATCGGGAAACTAACATGCGGCTGTCTTGGTTTGCTCCAACTGCTCCTGGTGTGGCACACTTACCGCTGCATGCTCCTCTGTTCCTCATAGCCTCCTGTTTTAGGCCCTCTTCCTCGCCAGCTCCTTCCTTTTCCTTTGGAGACTCGGCAATGCTCAGGAGTGTGACATTGTCTCAGCGCTCTCCTTTGCCTCAACTGCCTTTTGGCGCAGCATTTCCTTATGCTGACCGCTGCTTCACACCAGTTCTCGCCGGCATCCATAGTTGCCTCCTCAATGTAGCGGAGCAGCTTTACTTTCACCGCCTCCTGACCCACGTCACAGTGGAGGGAGAGGCTTCTGGTCCCGCCTTCCCTCATAGCTGGGGTGGAGTTTCTACATACGGCGACATCGTTTGGGAGCGTTTTGGTGTTTTCTCTCCATCCCAAAGTCTCTCTAAAGAAAAATGTAACTCTTCCCTGACTTTTTCTACCCTTGCTAAATTTAATTTGGAGTTTGACAGCTCTCCATTGATTCATGATGAGAAAGGGGGTGAAGCTTTCAAAAATGAATTAAATGATTTTATTCACTCAGTTGAACAGGTCATTCCTGCCTCCATGGACAAGATGACAAAAAATATTGAGAATTCTGTCATGACTATAATGTCAAAAAACCTTTGGCCTATTCTGTGAAGAAAAGCAAAAAACATAAAATGCTGTCTGAACCTCTAAAAAGAATTCTGCATCCATTACTATTCCTGAGGTTGCGCTTTCAAGTAGTGAGGCTCCTTCACACCAGACAGAGGATGTGGTTCCTCCCAGGCCACCTTGTAAAGAGGGGAATTCCAAATCTTATTTTAAGTGCAAATCTAAATTAAAAAATATTCAGGATGTTTCCCAGAACATTGTCATTTTTACTATTCAGGATACAGACGATGATTTGGGTGATGCAGATGTCGGTACTGATAATTTCAGACTTAACGATCATTTTTCCCCTTCCCCTTTGAAGAAATCTCTTCTTTCCTGTTGAATTCTTTCCAAGCTAAGACAGTCCAGGATGCGGAGGGCATTCCCATGTTCAATCCCTCTCTTATTTGCCATTCTAACTCTATGGTATGGTTTCCTGAAGCACATCTTGGGGACTTTATTTCCTCCAGGCTCCATCTTCCTTTAGGCTAGCAGACCAGAGCTAAGTTAAGGTGAGCGTGTCTTCGGCCTTAGCTTCCCTCCAATATTACCGCCACACCAGCCATTGATCATTCTCGCTTCACTTTTTTTTAAAAATTCTGCAAAGATCCATGCAAGGGAGTAGATAAGTCCTGGTCCACTTGCCAAGACAAGTTACTGGATTTGGTGGGTCCTTTGGCCGGCCTTCTTGACATGACTGAGGCTGCCAGATTGGACAATTTTGACATTGATTCCCTTTACTTATCCTTATGGATCCAGAGAGCATTTTGTTTGGTCAGTAACGCTAACGCAGCCATAACCCACAAACAAAGGAATGGCCTTCTTCTAAAATTGGACCCAAAGCTAGCGAATCTAGCGACACTTGATCCTGTTGTTAAGGCAGAGGGTCTTCTGTTCGGGTACTCCTGTATTAAGGACCCTAGCCGCTATAGCATTACCTTCTCTTCCATTGATAAAGGGCAAACATCCCTGAGGAAAGTCTTTTCCCAGCGTGTTTGTGCATGGTCCGGTGGAGGCAGGAGCCACTTTACCGGCCGTTCCTTCTGCAACCAGGGATCAATAGGCACCTTCAATGCATCCAACTCCTATCAAGACTACAAACCACAGTTCTACCCCCAAAGAGGGAGAGGTTATCGTGGTCGGAGACAAAGAAACTTCAGAGCCAATAACTAACAAAGTGAGTATGTCTTCTGGCCCTCCTCCTGTAGGAGGCTGTCTTCAATACTTTCTGCCAAAATGGCAAACAATAACTGCGGATACTTGTGTCTTAAATACAACAGAGGGCTATCTTTTAGAGTTTTACGCAACGCCTTTTTTAAAACCTTTTTCCTCCTTCCCCAAAGTTCTCCTCACACATGTCCAACCTAATTTCTGTAGAGGTCCAGAGACTTCTACGCAAGCAATCAACTTGAAATTTCCAACCAAGATCCTTCAGGTTTCTTCAGTTCCATATTTTTAGTCCAGAAGAAAAACAAAAAGAGGAAATCAGTCATCAATCTCAAATTCTTCAATCAGTTTGTAGTGTACCGTCACTTCAAAATGGAAACGATCATTCACCTAAGGGACTCGTTGATTCAACTAGATTGGATGGTAAGTTTAGACTTACAAGACGCTTATCTTACAATTCCCATTCATCTTTCCCACAGGAAATTGCATCAATTCAAGTGGCTTGGTCAAATTTACTGGTTTTCTTCCCTTCCCTTTGGCCTTTTTTTCAGCACCATGGTGCTACACAAAAGTAATGAAACCAGTGGTGGTGTACCTCAGTTCCTTGGAGATCAGATTGATAATTTACCTGGACGATAAACTGATTATGAGTCAAAATGTCCAGATTCTTCATTCCCATCTTTAACTCACTTATTCCCTCCTAGCAGAGTGGGGTTTTTTGGTAAACACAGAAAAATCGGTCATGATTCCCACTCAACAGACAGAGTTTCTAGGTTTTCTCATCAACTCCTCAACTGCTACTCTTCATCTTCCTCCTCAAAAAGTTAGGTCTATCAAAGAAGAAATTCTTCACATGCTTCGCAGTTAACAAATCTCCCTCAGGTCATTAGCAAGGGTAGTAGGACTTCTCTCTTCGTCTATTCAGGTCATCTTCTCGGGTCTACTTCACTATCGGGCCCTTCAGCGTCTCAAAATCGGACATCTGAGGACTGGTTTGGCCTATTCCGATTCTATCAACATCGACCCAGAGTGTCACTAAGAGCTTCAATGGTGAATTGACCATTTAGACACCTGGAATGGCAGGACTATCTTTGTGTCAACCCCTGATCTTGTATTAGTATCAGATACAAGCTGGACAGGCTGAGGTGCCCATTGTGGTCCAGTATCGACTGGAGGTACATGGTCGTTCAAGGAGTCCAAATTGCACATCAACTATTTAGAGATGCTGGCAGGCTCCTTTGCAATTCACACTCTTGAAAAATACAGGGTTCAGTGCTCCATTCTTCTCTGCATGGACAAGGTCTCCCCGGTTCGTTACATCAATCATCTAGGAGGAACCAAATCCAAACCTTTAGCGGAGTTGGCAAAAAGCCTTTGGGAACTCTGCCTGCTCAACAAGATCTCGGTTCAAGCAGAATATTTACCAGCCACTCTTAACTTTATTGCAGACAGCAACTCCTGTCATCTTCAGTACTAAAGCGATTGGAGACTTCATCCTTCAGTGCTCCAGTCCCTTTCTCACAAATGGGGTCCTTTCAGTATCGATCTGTTTGCCTCTCGGCTCAACACTCATCTACCTCTTTTCTTCAGTTGGCGATCGGACCCTCTGGCCTTAGCTAAGGATGCCTTTTTAGAGAACTGGTCCCTCTCAGTCAATTATGCATTCCTTCCTTTTCTAATGATTAACAGGGTTGTGGTTCAGGTCAGGAGTTAGCAAGCTATCTTGGGCATACTAGTTCCGTTTTGGCAACCTCAAGTTTGGTTTCCTCCCATTCTCGAACTAGCCATAGACTCTCTTGTTCTTCTCCCATCCTTTCCCAATCTTCTTCTGGACCCTGCAGGCAATCCTCACAACATGGTGCTCAACAATCCCCTCATTCTCTCGGCCTGGAAATTAGCAGCCTCAATGAATCTCTCTTTTATATTTTGCCAGAAGCTGCAGAATTAATTTACAAAGCCTGGGTCCCAGGCACCGCTAAAGCTTACATGTCCGCTTGGGCTCTATGGTCAAGTTGGTGTTTGGGAAAGTATATGAATCCCTTTTCAGCCGATATAATATATATTGTGAATTTTTTGGTAGCTGAAGGCAGTGGAGGTAAGTCATACAGGACCATCTACTTGTACAGATTGTCAATTTTCATGAACCATCCCAGTACTGATGGCAAACCAGTTGGGCAGCATCCACTCATTTGTCGTCTGTTTAAGGGAGTAACATTTTCCGTCCCTCCTTTACCAAAGTATACCAAATTGTGTGATGTTAATATTGTTCTGAATTGTTTATTTCTGGGCCTGACAATGTGAATCTCTCTCTAAAAATGCTTTCTGCAAAACTCACTATGCTGTTATGTTTTATATCTATCAAACAACTCTCGGAAGTGAAGGTGTTACCAATACCAATACGCCAATACACTCCTTCTGGAATGATGCTCACTGGTAACAAGCGTACTAAGAATAAGTTTGAACACAGTATTTATCCTTATTTTCCTAATCAACCAAATCTTTGTTTTTGTCAGTGTCTTAAGCTACATGAACACGCATACTCTTGATCTCAGAACGTCCTCTCATTCCAAACTCCTTATTTCCTTTCGGAAACCCCACAAGCCCGTTTTAGCTGCCACCCTCGCTCGTTGGGTCAAATGTGTTATATTTTTGGCTGGTATTGATACCTCTGTGTTTGGAGCTCATTCTTCCCGGGATGCCATGGCCTCTAAAGCTTTCTGGGCAGGTTCCAGGTTAGAGGACATTCTGAGATTGGCTGACTGGTCTAATGATAATTATTTTAGAACATTCTACTGTAAACCTGTTCATACTGTAACTTCTACGGTGGTTAACATACTTTAAACAAGCATAATAGGAGCCTCCAGTTTTAACATAAAATGTAGATTTTCCTTGTAAATTGTTAATTGAAAGTCTTAATTTTATTAAAGACACAGGGCTAGTATTATCCCACCTCAACACTTAATAATTTCTGTTTCTTTCCCTCCCTCACAGCAACTCCAGCTTTGCCAGCTACTTCCTCTTAAGGACATCATCAGTCAAGAAAGATCTTCAACCTCCCCTTCTGCTGCAACGCATCCTAAGGACCTTTTTCATGTTTCTCTGGATATTTACTTTGGCTTCACCTTTTGGACTTTTGCCAGAAACTCTTCAATTTTACCTTGGCATTTTCTATTGTGTTGCCCATTTTTCCTTTGTTTTCTGGTTCTGTTTAATCTTCTCGCACAAGAGAAGAGGGCTGATCGCAGTCAAGTGGGACATTATACTTGGTAGCACTATTGGATATGGTGTATATTACGTGCTTTGCTCCCATTGACTAGCCTTCTGCTAAGCCTCTTGGGTTTTGTAGTTTTCAATGTTCTTGAATGCTGCTATTCAAATTAAAGCAAGATTAGAAAAGCATAAAAGCATAATACTTGCCTCTGTGTCTTTAATAAAATTAAGACTTTCCTTAATAATTTACTAGTAAAATCTACATTGTCTTTCTCTCCTTGGCTGGCGTAGACTCTTGATGATATGCCATGAGGAAAAAGTTTCATGACACAAGAATTATTGTGCTTGATCTCAAATTGTCACTCCTTTCTAGCGCGTTCTTGGCAGCAACCATGAAAAAATTGTGCTGACTTTTAAAACATTTTTTTATATAAAACTTTTTATTGATGACAATGTTATAACAATTCAAGCATCACATTAGTTATGCAACAATGTTACATTTCGTGGTTTGGGTAGTGCAGTTATTCACAATTTATTGACATTTTCCTACGTTCGTCGGTTCAGTGCCAGCAGACTTTATGCAACGGGTGAGGGGGGGAGCAAGGGCGGGGCACAGAAGTTTCCTCTATAAGTATTCCATTTACCCCATATTTGTGTCCACTTTCTAGAGAACCCTCTGGCTATATACACTGTTTTTCCCTCATCATGCACCAGTCAATATTTTCTTTTCCAGGCGCTTATTGTTGGCACAGTTGCTGCCCCCCACAATTGAGAAATATTGCGTTTGGCAACAGTCTGACCCAAAGTTACCCAAGCTTTCTTTTTATTATTTATATCTGTGGGTTCCCAAATATTCAATAGGCACCATTTAGCTTCAGGGTCCAGCCTACACCCCAACACCACCTCTATGCATTGGAGCACTCCCCGCCAGTAGTTACCGACACAGGGGCACTCCCACATTATATGTATAAACGTGCCCTCCTGGCCACATTGCCGCCCACACCCCAAATCCTCTCTATATCCCATCCTAACTAGCGTTGGGTTGGTGTAGTATATTCTTTGGATTATTTTTAATTGTACTAGCTTTAGTCTGGACGAGATTGCGACCTCCCTAGGAGAGGCCAGTGCTTCCTGCCATTCGTCATCTTCCAACTCTGATATATCTGTTTCCCATTTACTACGGAGTTGCGAGAGGGGGTCTGAAGTGTTTCTTGTAGGTCAGGGAAATTGCTTTTTTGGGCATGTACCCATCTAGGAGCCTGTCCTCCAGCGGCGAGGCCTCAGGTGGAGACTCTCCTCTCAAGAATTGTGCCAGCAGGGCGTGGCACACTTGCAAGTATCTACATCGTTCTGTATTTGTCATTTCATACTCTTGCTGTAGGAGTGAAAATGGTACCACGTCCCCTTTCTTCCATAAGTCTCCCACTTTGGACATCCCGATAGTATCCCATCCATCAAAGCCTTTTGTTTTCCTTAGCATACCCAATTGTTGCGAATCCCACAAGGGTGTAGCCTTTGTGATTTTTTTGGCCCTACCCAGACTCTTATTGGCGGTGTGCCAAACCTGGACAGAGTGTCGCGTGGGTCCTGTGATTTGTAGCTTTTCTGGCCTGGAATAGAGCGCTCCAATATAGGCACCACCAGTCAAGAGCCATCTATCCATTCTATACCCGGGGTCATCAAAGGGCCGATATGTGTAGAGGTTGATGGCTGTTAGATGTGTCGCCCAGTAGTATTTTTTGATGTCCGCAAGTCCGATTCCCCCGTCATACCATCCCCTCACCAATTTTGGGAGTGCTATACAGGGCTGCCCTCCCTTCCAAAGCAGTTCCCTCTGCACACCCTCCACAGCCTTAAAATATGTTGTGGGCAAGGGATCAGCGGAGTTATGCAAGACGTATAGGAAGCACGGCAGAGACATCATTTTGAATAGCGTGGCTCTCCCCAACAGTGACAAGAGTGTTATGTGCTGGATTGAGGCCCTAACATAGGTGCGCCGTTTCAGGGGCACAGATCCTTCGTGCCACAAAGACAAGAAGGTCCTTTCACCTACATTAGCCAGCCCTCCCTTCACAAATAACGAGCAACAGAGTCTGTCACTTATCTGACGTGTGCTCTGGGTGCAGAAGACGGTCCATCCTAAATACGTCATATCCATGTCCAACAGTGACTAACCTATGTCACAACGAGTTCTTAGAAACAGACCCTTAAGCTCTTGGGATTTTTCCTAGCACAGGATTATTGATTTCTCCAAGAACTCATTAAATATGCATGAACCACTATTTCCTAAGGGTTCATTTCTGACGTCTTCCTCTGACCGACTGTACGTCAATACTAACATTCCAAGGCACCTATCAGGTATAAATATACCTCCCTTTGCCCAAGCAGAGCAGAGGGGACCGAGACTTTCCATGCCGACACTCTGACCTGAGACGCTGCAACCTGCATCATGCCACAGCTCCAGCTTGCAGAGGTCCATCCACCCATCCTGGGGTGTCCAGCTCGAGACCAGGTTGAAGTCCCACTAAGGTAATGGGGTTAGAACTAAATCCTAGGGGGATTCTTGGCTCTCTAAGACCTACACACATGCTAGGTACACTTAGGTACATCTAGTTAGGCATCATAGGGGTATAGGCTTTATCTTAATGCATTCTGCATTTCATGTATGTGTTCATTACTATTGCACAATGGCAAAACTGTACCATGCATTTTTATTTAACTGCACTGCTGGCCATATTTCTCTGCTACTGTCCAACAGTTGTCGCAGCACATATAACCAGTACTAGAACAACAACTGTGCAATACATTTTATTGTAAACACACCCGACTGTTTCTTCTATGTACTTCTCTGAGATGAGTGACTGAATGAAAAGTAGTATATTGTTTCCACGATCCTGAGGGATCAGGGTTTTATGTTATGTGGTTGCCAGAAGCTATTCCCTTCTTGTTGTCAAGAAGTTTCTAGTGGCCTCTGAGCTAGCTGGTACACAGTAATTAAGTTTAATATACGCGATAGGGGCAAACCAACCTCAGTCCTATGCCAAGCCAATAGAGTATGTTATTCCAATGCGCAGAACCTATTAGGGAAATAGGAACTACACTACATGACGCCCAAACGTGAATTTGGCACTTATTTAACAGTAGAATCTGAGTAGTTCAGTCATGCTTATTCTCAGAGACCCCTACTCACAAAACGCCAGAGAAGTCTGGAGTGGGTAGGCACAAAATTCCGCCACAGCTGAGTAGGCAATCTTCCTATGTATTGGCTGTTGGTTAATCAAGCTTGAAGGAAAAAGTTCCTGAACAATTGTGCCTTTTAAAACCTTATCTTAAAACCCTTTTTTAGGACATTTTGTTTTCACAACACAATGTCTGTCGAGGCAGCTGCTCCTGTCACTGGAACACAGGTCTCAAACGACGAAGAGGGAGCAAACGCAATACATTTTGCATCCAAAATCAGGCATACACTCACACAAAACCCCTCAGACATGGTTTAACAGACCAAGGAGGTACAGTGATATTAATAGAGGCACACGAAGATTATCAAACAGATGTGTTCTATTCTTGGGTTACATTCCCAGCAGTAAATGCAACAACTCAGACTTTTCATTCTTACATACATGAAAAAGTCCCAGCGGTCTACACTCCGCTCGAGGAGATTAAGATTCCACACACTGACCAGGACCACAATTTCTGGTTTAATGGCGCCCTACAACAAATAAATAAAACCAGGTTCAGTCCACTAGGTAGACCAGGAGCTACAAGGCCAATATTAGCTGGCTACACACCACATCCTGACATTGACATAAAGCCACAAGATGCACTGCTCTTACAACACAAAGAGTTGGTAAAACTCTTACAGAGCCATGACGCAACTCGTCATGAGGACACTTGGTGTCCAGCCCACAGTAGCTACAAATAACACAGCTCCAACACAGAGCACCGCTACTAAAATCACTCCCCAAACATTACACACAGTAATGGGTAAACTACCCACAAAATGTGAACAGATTCCTTTCTGGGTAGCTCAGAAAATTATCCAGTTAGAAGCAGTATTTCCAAATATCACACCATTTGAAAGCATATAATGCTAACACTCTGCTTGCCCATGGGGATCACACCACAGTTAGAGGACTGCACCACTTGGGGTACAGTCTTTGCTGCCATATATACCAGGAATCATGGTATTCCTTCCTTAGCGGTAATTCCTGATGTCTTACGACAAATACAGAACAAGTATGGAGCTGAACCAGCTCTGACCTTAGGTATGAAATTACTAGGTAATTACGACCAGGTATCAACAATAATACTAGCTAACATTAAAGGGGAAGCAGCTTCAGTGGCGATCCGCCAACACCTAAGAGAGGTCAGTCTTATAGACCAACCACAAGAACTTCCCAAAATAATTGAAACTGCATATGCAGAACTGGGAAGGGACAGTTTGGGTGGGAAAGCTTTTAAAAAAACAGCTAATGGGCAGTCCTGAGAAGGACAATTCTAAGCAGACACCTGCTTCTTCTAAAAAGAAGTGGGATAATAATAAAAAACAAAAAATTTCAGAAAAGATTCTCAGTCCCGAGGTAGGTCTTCTCAACAGGAGCCCTCTGCAAAGAGGTATAACCTTAGGAATAGGGATAATATTAGGAAACCTGACAGGTATCAGGATACTGATACACATTCCTCTCGACAAACAACACGGGGAGAGAAGGAAAGTCAGCACACAAAGAAGAGCGCAAGCAGTCCAGGAACAAGCACGCTCAGGACTCTTCTAAAACAGAAGACAAGCCACAATCCAAACCTCAATTTAAAAAGAAGAAAGTTGCAGGTCCCAAAGTTAGACATGCACAGAATCCTAAGGACTCAACTTCTGAACGGGGAATGGGCTCAGACAATGCTAGACAGAGCGGCAGAAGTAACAATAGCTAGCCAGAACCTGAAGGAATTTCTGGACAGCAAAATTGAATGATTACATCACGGTGGAAACACCAGACAAAAGGGTGAGCGTCCCACACAAGTTATATGAAATAACACTCCGCATGGAGGAGGACAAACACAGGAAAGTAAAAGGTCTCTTTGCGAAGAACCTATTGTCTGGTTTTGACATACTGTTAGCAGAACTAGATTAGCCGCCAGCATTCGTCAGGGAGCGCCCAAAGGGAGAAAGTATATTTTTCCTGCATTTTCCAACCATGTTCCCGTTCACCTTAAACATACATATGCACGGGAGTGGGCAGTAGCCCAAGCTCCAGCATTGTATAAAAATCACGCTGGAAGGGATGATGCCTCAACCCACCATGTGATCCCATTAATAGTTTCACCACATGCTCAAAGACAATATCGTATTAAGCAAGAAGCTAAAAACGCAGGTCAGGGAGATCTTAGATCAACTTGAATACCAGGAGATCATTGAAACATGCACTTCATAAAAGAACAATCCCTTGTTTCACTTATCAAAACATGATAATACATATCGTCTAGTTTTCATTTACAGACACTTGAACACTTGCACAAAGACATATGCTGTCCAACATGCAGATAGTGCCGCATTAATGAATAACATTATGCGGGAAAAAATACAAAACAACACTTGTTGTCTCAAATGGATTTTTCTGTCAAACTATAGCACCTGAAAACGGGTACCTAACGGCATTTAGTATATTAGAGTCCCAGCGACAATTTTTTGTCATCTCCCCCGTGGGTATAAGAACAGCTCAGGGGTATTTTCTTAAAGAGTTACTGAATGGCTAAAGCACTTTGATGAAGAAGCGTTGTCCTATATGGATGATATTTATCTAACGGACGACCTATTGGGGAAACACTTGACCAGGGTGAGCACCATTATTATGGGATTCGCCTCTGGGGGCTACAAATTTAATTTTGAGAAATCAAAAATTGCCCACCTTTGTGTCCTATTTTTGGGATACTAGCTTTCAAGTGAAGGGAAAAGCCTGGCAGCTAACTTTTTAGAAAAGTGTGCGCTGCTCCAGCCTCCAAAGACATTAAAACAACTTCCAATCAGTACTGGGATTCCTAGATTTTGGCAGAACATACATTTTGGATTTTGCAGAGAGAGTAAAACCTTTCTACGACCTTTTTCAAACCTGACTTTTCAGTCAAACACTGGACACAAGAACACACCAATATTCTTTGTTCACTCCAGGAAGATATTATTGCTTCCAAACACATACACACACGTGTAAACTTGCACCACTTGGTACTCGGTATCATTTTGGGTCAATGCGGGTACACTTATTAAACCTGTAATGAAGGTGAAACTACCAATCGCATACAAATCTCATCTGTACACAAACACAGAAAAGAGTTTTAATTCAACAGGAAAAAATTCTGACAACCATTCAGACTGCTGTAGCAAAAGAAAGAGCACTGGCTCATGGGATGATGTATTATTGTCGTCACCCCGGTACCGGGGCTAGCATTCCTAATGCCAAAGCCTTACATCCAGAATGGATACAAAGGGCTAATTCTTTTGCTGCATCAGACTTTGAATCCAGATTTGATCCAAGTTTAAAAACACAGGCATTCCTGCAATATGAAAAAGAACATCATCTACCAAATGAAATCTTGCCTCTAGATCAGTATGAATTTTTAAGATTTACACTGATTGGTCTGCCCCACCGGCCGCCTTTGTTATAGATCAGATGCTGGATGGCAAGTTCCGTCCTCATTGCACCAAAAAACTACCTCTAGGTAATAGCACGGCTCGGTTGGCAGCTTTAAAAGCCCTGATACTTGCACTTGTAAACACGGATCGAGAATTCCCCACACTCATTGTGTGCGATTCCTTTTACTGTGTGCAATCATACAATAAAGCATAAAACGCTTTGGGAACAAGTAGTTCAGTTGAGAAACGAACTACCTCTGCCCACTGAAATTTTGCCTCTCGATTTATACTGACGGATCAGCACAACCCGCTACAGGGAGTAAGTAAGCAAGCTTACAGTGCAGAGTGTGCAATCGTTAAAGGTCGCATGCGCGATGGTAACTTCAGACCAATGGTCACTAAAACTCAATCTTTAGGAGATTGTACAGCTCAGCGAGCTGAACTACAAGCGTTCAAACTGGCACTTGAAAATACAGATCGCGAATTCCCCACACTTATAGTGTGCAATTCCTTTTACTGTGTTCAAACATAGTAATAAATATTTATACCATTGGGAACAAAATGGGTTTAAAGATGAAAAAGGTGGCATAATTAAACACAAAAATTATGGGAACAGGTAGTGGAGTTGAAAAAACGACCTACCAAACAAAAACTCACGTGATTACCACACTGAGTCATCAACGTGATGGCGTGCACGTTGCAGGGAATTCATTGGCAGTAGAAGCCACACAGGGGGCTGTTCACACAGCTTCCGTAGCTGCGCACACTCGTTCAACAACGAGAATAGACGGTTAGAATATGGTGGCTGTAATTGCTTCACGTAAAGGCAGCACAGCAGTGCCTAAGAAATTTCCACTTATATACTCCTACAAGTTAGGTGCAAACAACATTCCATATGCTCAGATTCCTGGAGTGGGGGACAGAGTATTTCCAAATATGGATAGTAGGCAGGAATTAATCATTTAAAGCACACAAGGGCTTGGGCTCCGCGCATTATTCAGGGGTAATAGCTACTATTTCTTCATTGCAACAGTGCTATTGGTGGCCAGGGTTCAGAAGTCAGACTATTGACTTTGTCTTGAACTGCAACATCTGTAAACAGTTGCCAGGCTACACCATCGCAAGACCCGCACAGGTCCCATTGCTAGACAGCATCAGACTGTCCACTTGATCGTGTCATGTAACAGGACCACGGCGGCCCCTCAAATTTTGAGGTGGCTTAAAAATATATCTTGGTGGCAGTGGATCCGTGCTCAAGTTTCCTATAGGTATGGCCTTAGCGCTCGGCTGACGCTCAAAACTGTTATAGAAAGATTTGAGAGTCCATAACAGGAGATACGCAATCAACGTTACACCATGACTGTGGCTCCACGCTTAGCTCTCGGGCTGACAAAGAGGCCATGGAAGGGATGGACGTAATATTGCGGTACTCCTCTCCAACGCCATCCTGAGGGAATTTAGGTAGAGGAGAGGAAGGACTGGGGCATAGAGCAATCCTTAACAGCTAGGGTATTAGGCGGGGCGCTAGTGAGGTCAAACACTTATATGGATTCAGAGGGCAATACACACCCAGCCAAGAAGCTCTCTAGGAGGTCTGACTCCATTTACGAATGTGGGAACCTGATCATAAATGTGAAGGCACAGTGGCGGATGAAAACCATTCTGTATCTATGATCGTTTGGCTGTTTTACAGGAACTAAAGGAAACAAAGAAACAAACAAAGATTCTGTCAAAGTGAAACAGGCCGTCACTGGGAAGTTGAGGTAATGACGGCAAGACCTGTCTGAATCCCAAAAGTCGGGGATCTGGGCAGAGAAAGATAAAGATCGCGGACACAAAGGAATTTGGCCCCTCATACAGGAAAACCTGTGCCATTCCTTGAAGTAAAAGGAACAAGAACTGTACTTTTGCCGCATCTTGCCGTGAAAAAGAAAACAGATTCATTTCAAATGAAAGAATCAACCAAAACTATGTCGCCAATACTGAGCAGTAGGCCTCGTGAACTCCACAGTAGTAGACGTCCCTCTCACTACTATTCAAGAACTTCAAACTGAAAAGCTCATCACGTTTGAGAAATCAAATCCATGGAGTGGGGGACTATGCAACAATGCAATGGAACTAGTTCTCCTTGAACCAACCTTTCAAATTCAAAATAAAAGTCAAGACAACACTCAAGTTGCAATTTGGCCAAAAACAAATGTGTACACCAACGTTTTTTCAAGAAAAACATCAAATAATAAAAGCATCAACGTTTTTTTTTTTCACAAAAGCATCAAATAATAAATGAATCAACGTTTTTCAACAAAAGCAACAACTAATAAATGCTTCAATGTTTTTCAACAAAAACATAAAATATTAACTTCAACATCTGAAAGTTTTTCAGCAAAGACATCAACTATTAATTTCAACATTTCAAACGTTTTTCAACAAAAACAGCAGAAATAACTTCAACTAAATACGATGCAATTTCAACAATTTCATACAGCTACTGGCTATTTCATTAACTGTGATACGTTTTCCATGGCTCCACGTGAACAGGAAGCGAAGCCAGCCAAAAACAAACAACGAACATGCAAGTACAAACGTTTGAACCTTTTCTTTTTCCAAAAAGATACAGACCTGGCTTCACCATGGGTAGAACTATGGAGTATTTCTGGGTTTATCTTTTTCTGTTCTAGCTTTGCTTACAGCTAGCTTTTAGTATGACTCTTAGTGGACACTTTTCTACAAAACAGACTCAACATAAAACTGAAGCCACATCCATTTTAAATTCAAATGCAAAAGAGACTTATAAATGTATTCGGCCTAAACAAGCCTTTGTATTCTAAATGATGTATTTAATCATCCGGTTTTTAATTCTGATTAACGTATTTTGGACTTTCCTCCATTTTTATTCATTTTATCATTCATTCAGTGATGTCATTACCTGCAGTACATTTTTCTGAAAGTTGGGTTACTGATTCAGTGAATAATATGCTGTCTGTTTTAGGAATAATTGCTACATTTTCAGATCAGGAAATGTTAGAGATTTATTCTTATTGTGACGCTTTATACCTGTTACCTTCATTAAGGTTATCAACTCCTACACAATTGTAATGCTTCTAGAAATGTGGTTGTTTAAACACCAGTAGGAACGTTGCCAAACACCACCAAACACCATCGCACGGGGTGGAATAGTTGACATACATCAGCAGGGGCAACATTAGATGCCATTTACAAAACAACAGGACAGACCCAGTTAGGAAAGTATGGGTGGTTTGGCCTTTTGACACAAATACCTGTCATAAAAATGATTCCTGAACATCACCAAGGGACTCAGTATACATAAGCCAGACCTACGTTATGTACAGATAACATCCAGAGGTAGTGAAATCCTACAGTGTAGGGAAGTTGTGCCCTTTTTGGCTAGAAGCCTCAACACTGAAAGTAGTGAACCAAAAGTTTCCTTTATAAAGTTCAAATGCTTTGAGCAATCTGAAAACCATGCTTGTGCAGCACTTTTATTTTTTATTTCACATCAGCTAAAGAAATATTTTTTATTTTTTGCAAAATAGCACTCTTAAATACGGACTGCCCCTTTTTCCTTTTTGATACATTTTATCTTTCACATACAAGCAGTGTGATACACCTTGGTAATACCTCACGAACAGGAACTATGCTTTTCATGGTTTCTAATATTTAAAAGACCAGTCTGAAAAGACTGCAACTGCAACATACCTGTTCTCTGATGCCTGTTTTTTGTAGTGAAGAATGCGTGGTCATCATCTGTCTGACACTTCCAAAGGAAACGCCAGCGGCATTTACCACCTGGCTGGAACTGCTGAAGTCCCATGCTTGGCTGTGTCCCAAGCGTATTCCCATCAAACCAAAGCATTCCTTGAAAATCCAGTGGGTGCCTTTTTGCTTCCTTTAGCAGCACTGGCTGCCTCAGAGCCAGCAACTGGCAGCACTGCTCATTCTGTGCTTCCACAACGATTCTGCGAGGTATTACAAAGGTCCGTCCCCTGCAGTAACTAGCAACAGAAATGTTGTGTCTCTCAGCCACTTGTTATCTTTATTTTGCTAAAACGTGTCCTGAGACACATTTTTTCTCTTATTTTTTCAACTCTCACCGAGTGCTTGGAGCTTTCCCTCTAAAATTGACCTTTCTTTTTTTTTCTAAAGAAAGCATGGTCTTCTGAACAGCTTGTAAGAGTTTTCAATTTTATAAACAGGAACTTTTATAAGTAACTACTGACTCTAAGAGAGTACTTTTTAATGACACTATAGATTTTTCCTGTCTCCACAGTCTATAGTAATTTTACATATTTTAACAGCTGCTATTTTTTCAGCTCATGAACCACTCTCATGCAACTACCTGCCAATTATATGCAAATGTCTATTTTAGTCACGTAGTTTGCTTTTAATGGGTTATTCACGATTGTCCATAGATAGGAGTGGGTGTTATGTGCTGGATTGAGGCCCTAACATAGGTGCGCCGTTTCAGAGGCACAGATCCTTCGTGCCACAAAGACAGGAAGGCCCTTTCACCTACATTAGCCAGCCCTCCCTTCACAAATAACGAGCAACAGAGTCTGTCCCTTATCTGACGTGTGCTCTGGGTGCAGAAGACGGCCCATCTTAAATACGTCATATCCATGTCCAACAGTGACTAACCTATGTCACAACGAGTTCTTAGAAACAGACCCTTAAGCTCTTGGGATTTTCCCTAGCACAGGATTATTGATTTTGCCAAGAACTCATTAAATATGCATGAACCACTATTTCCTAAGGGTTCATTCCTGACGTCTTCCTCTGACCGACTGTACGTCAATACTAACATTCCAAGGCACCTATCAGGTATAAATATACCTCCCTTTGCCCAAGCAGAGTAGAGGGGACCGAGACTTTCCATGCCGACACTCTGACCTGAGACGCTGCAACCTGCATCATGCCACAGCTCCAGCTGGCAGAGGTCCATCCACCCATCCTGGGGTGTCCAGCTCAAGACCAGGATGAAGTCCCACTAAGGTAATGGGGTTAGAACTAAATCCTAGGGGGATTCTTGGCTCTCTAAGACCTACACACATGCTAGGTACACTTAGGTACATCTAGTTAGGCATCATAGGGGTATAGGCTTTATCTTAATGCATTCTGCATGTCATGTATGTGTTCATTACTATTGCACAATGGTAAAACTGTACCATGCATTTTTATTTAACTGCACTGCTGGCCATATTTCTCTGCTACTGTCCAACAGTTGTCGCAGCACATATAACCAGTACTAGAACAACAACTGTGCAATACATTTTATTGTAAACACACCCAACTGTTTCTTCTATGTACTTCTCTGAGATGAGTGACTGAATGAAAAGTAGTATATTGTTTCCACGATCCTGCGGGATCAGGGTTTTATGTTATGTGGTTGCCAGAAGCTTTTCCCTTCTTGTTATCTAGAAGTTTCTAGTGTCCTCTGAGCCAGCTGGTACACAGTAATTAAGTTTAATATACACGATAGGGGCATACTGACCTCAGTCCTATGCCAAGCCTATAGAGTATGTTATTCCAATGCGCAGAACCTATTAGGGAAGTAGGAACTACACTACAAGGGGAGGGCCTTCCAGGGTGCCACATCATTTTTAAACTGCTGCAGGGGGGGTGGAGATTGTATTCATAATTTAACTTCTGATCGGTTGTGATGTATATGCCTAGGTACTTAAAACCATCTTTGGCAGCCGCCATTGTACAATCCTTAGGCAGGGCCGGGACCTCCCCCCTCAGTACATATATCAATGACTTAGTCCAATTAATTGTATATCCTGAGTATTTGCTGAAGTTTGTAAAGATGTTTAGAACTCTATGTAGTGAGGCCCTAGGCAATGCCAGGAATAACAGGATATCATCGGCATAGAGGGAGATGCGATCCTTCCAGTCTTCTGACCACCTCAACCCACGTATACTGGGATCTTTCCGAATCCATGCTGCAAGGGGTTCAAGTGTCAGAGCAAAAAGCAGGGGGGGCAGTGGACAACCCTGTGTGGTCCCTCTCTTAAGGGCAAACACCAAGCGGTTTGGTCTCCACCTTTTGCTGCACCCATCCCCCATATGCAGGCGGGGGTCCCACAGGGCTCGATCTTAAGTCCGACACTTTTTAATCTTTATATGACGCCCTTAGCTTTTTTGGCAGAGACCCACAGAGCAAAAATAGTGTCATATGCGGACGACACTCAGTTGCTCTTTACCTGCAACAAAGACGATGTCTTTAGAGGGGACTTGATTAACACCTGTCTATCGGAGGTGTTTTCCTGGCTACAAAGGAACCAACTGAAGTGTAACACTGAGAAATCAGAGATCATTTTTTTTGGTTCCTCCCCTTGCGAGGTGTGGCGTGACTGGTGTGGCGTGACTGGTGGCCGGCCGATATGTCCCCTCCTACACCCCCGGTCAAGATAGTCAAAAATCTAGGGGTCAAAATGGATGACAACCTGTCCATGAAAAATCAGGTTCAAACTGTAGCAGGGGCATGCTTTGGCATGCTCAAAATGCTCAAGCAGTTTCTGCCCCTTCTCCCAGTCAGTCACAGGAAAACTGTAGTCCAGGCTTTGATAGTATCTAGGCTGGACTATGTGAACGTTTTGTACACGGGACTACCTGAATATTTACTCTCTCGTCTTCAGGTGGCTCAAAATGCTGCGGCCAGGGCGATTCTTATGCTCGGCCCCAGAACACGGATGTCGCCCCATCTGAAAGCCCTGCACTTTCTGCCGATCCGTAAGCGAATCAGTTTTAAAACGGGCGTTCTAGCCTTTAAAGCTCTTCACGGTACAGGTGCCTCTTATATCAGGAAAAGAGTACAGTTCTACTATCCTAGCCGTACTCTGAGGTCATCCTCTTTGCAGCAGGCTATCATCCCCAAGTTCACCCGCGCTCGAACAGGAGGCCGCTCCTTCCAGGTGCATGCAGCCAAACTGTGAAACAGCCTACCTTTGGGCCTCAGGCAGATGCAGGATCTTTTTACTTTTAGAAAGGCTCTGAAAACCTGGCTATTTCAGCAATAGGCTTCCTTTGGAGCAGCGTCTCCCGTCAGCCCCGCCTAGATGTCGTCAGCGCCGGGACACTCAACTGAGTAGCTGTGCGCTTTACAAATACCCAGCTAACATAACATAACACTGATTTTTTGTTGTTTACTACAATTTGTGCGAGTGGGTTTGTATATAGAAGCTGAATCCAGCCTGTAAAGCTGGGATTAAATCCCAATCTTCCCAGGACCGCGAATAAGTAGGGCTATTCAATTTTGTCGAATGCCATATGGGCGTCCAGTGACATCACTACCGCATCTTCTCTCAGTGTGTTTATGCACCCCATTACCCCATGCAGTCGACGGAGATTGAGTGCTGTGTTTCTTGTTGGCATAAAACCTGACTGGTCCGGGTGTACCAGCCCCGAAATAATTCCAAAGTGAGATCTGGTGGTATAGGTGATAGGGTACAGGCGCCACTGGGTAATTTCACTCGTTATTTATAAGAAAATGCTCCAAGTACTGGTGGTGCTGAAGGGTTAAGGAGAACCACCCACCTCCCTAGATTCTTTTGAGGCCAAAAAGCAACAAAACACAGTGATTTGTATACCCCAGCACACGCAAATCATTTAGACATTAGTTCTTTTCAGTCGTCAAACATATATATAAGAAGTCGAAGAATTTCATTGATTTTCTCCTTCTTTAATCAGTTCTCAGAATACGTAACGCGTTCCCAAGCCAACACGTGTTTCGTCGCCTCAGTAAATTTGTACATGCGACTTGTTCACGGCTGAACGGTTCCACTATGTTTCAGTTTCTAAATGTGACGATAATTCCAGGTCACATTAACCTTTGGCGTGAAGTGAAATGCAAGGATTCCAATAAAATCGCTGGGCGGTGAAACGTAGCTATATATGCCCCGTACAAACGTTTCCTGAATTTGAAAAAGAAGAGCCGCAGTATCGCGTACTCATGCCCCACGCCGGTCTCCTCGAGTGTGACCGGCGTGGGGCATGAGTACGCGATACTGCGGCTCTTCTTTTTCCAGCCCCGAAATAACCTTGATCAGCCGAGTGGCCAGTAGTTTCGCCAATATTTTGGCCTCAGCATTCAACAAGGAGATGGGTCTGTATGATGAACATTTATTTTGGTGTTTTCCCTCCTTATGTATGACAACTAGTGTGGCGGTCCTTTGATCTCGGATGAGCCCACCTTTCTCCCAGCTCTCTTCAAACATGGCTTTAAGATATGGGGCCACTCTGTCGGGTTTCAATTTGTACAGTTCGATTGGGAGACCGTTTGGCCCCATCGCCTTCCCGGATTGGAGTCCCCTGATTGCCTGAGCTACCTCGTCGTTTGTAATATCACTTTCCAGAAACTCAGTGTCTTCTATTGACAGTGTTGGGAGTGTCATGTCCGAAGGTAGGGCTCTCAAGTCTTCCTCAGAGAGGGAGGTGTAAGAGCTATAGACCGACCTGTAGTGCCTAGCGAATACGTCCGCTATCTCCTGTGTGTCTGTGACCGTTTCACCCGACTCACTCGTTAACTCCGTAACAAGGCAATTTGCATACTCTCGTTTATCAAGCCATGCTTGCAGCTTCCCAGCTTTATCTCCCAGCTCGTAAAGCCTGCCTTGCTTGTCTCTGCTTAGCGTTTTAGCCATGTCAGTGGCTAGGTCTCTATATTCCACTCTCTTTAAATTTATGCATCAAGTCATCATTCTCTTTGTCTGTTGCCTCACTCTCCAGTCTAAGGATATCTTTTTCCAGTTCCTCCAACTCTAAATTTCTTTCCTTGCGTGCCCCAGAAATCTAAGAGATTGCCTGGCCGCGTACAACTGTTTTGAAGGGGAAACATCCATTACAACACAGTCATTACAACGACCTACCTTTACAACGCAACTGTTACAACGCAACTGCCTTTACATCGCATGCCATTACAATGCATGCCATTACAACGCATTATAAGGTAAGTAATGGAGATTTTTAGTATTAGTGTGGGTATGGGTTTTGGGGTACATGAGAATAGTAATTTTTACCCCTACACTATCCAAAACTTTCCCTACTGTTGCACTCACTGGAGTGGGAATAGTAATTTTTACCCCTACACTATCCAACACTTACCCTACTGTTGCACTCACTGGAGTGGGAATAGTACATTTTACCCCTACACTATCCAACACTTACCCTACTGTCGCCCTAAAAGTATTATGCATTGTAAAGGTATGTGTTGTAATGGTATGCGTTGTAATGGAATGCGTTGTAATGGTAGTTTTAAAAAATGCGTTGTAATGGCATGCATTCCAAAATCATGCAATGTAATGGTAGTTGTGATGTAAAGAATGCGTTGTAAAAGCATGCGTTGTAACTGCATGCGTTGTAACATCATATATTCATTTTGAAGGCCTCCCAAAGTGTCTGGGCAGACTCCACCAATCCTTCGTTCTCTTGGAAACAATGTTCTATTACTTGTGTGATTCTTTCTTTCACTACTGGAGGTCTGAAGTACCAAGGGTTAATTGGTGCTATTCCACCCACTTGTCTCTCCCCCACCACCATTTGGGCCCATATCGGAGAGTGGTCAGGGATGTCCCGTGTCAGATGCTGAATTTCTGTAATGCTCCCTGCTTGGGCCACTGGAGTAAGAATATAATCTATACAGGAAAGACTTTTGTGCACCCCGATTGGAATGTGTATTGTGTCTCATTGGGGTGGTGGATACGCCATGCATCCACCAGCCCCATTGCTTCCAGGAAGCCGGGGAGCCCGAGCTGTGAGGGCCCCAGGTCCCGGGGGGGTGGAAACCGGTCTAGTCTCTCCGATACAACTGAGTTGAAGTCACCCCTCACAAGCAAACGCCCCTCGGGGAGCATCATCATCATTTTGCCCAAATCTTGGAACATCGAAACTTGTGGTCCAGGTGGAACATACACCGACACTATGGTGAGTGCTGCACCCTCCCATCTCCCAGACACCACAGCATATCTACCCCCTGCATCAGTCCAGGTGTGCTCAATTGCCATTGGGAAGGATCGCCTCGTCATGATGCCCACTCCCTGGATCCCATGGTGGAACCTGAGTGTGCGACTAAATGATACCCCCAACTTGACAAGGCCCTACAGGTGTTACCAATCAAGTGTGTCTCCTGAAGTAGGATCACCTCGGAGGAATGCCTTTTGATGAAATGTAATGCTATGCTTCTTTTGAGTTTATCCCCCAGACCATTGACATTCCAAGACAGGAGTTTAATACTTTTGTCCATCGGCGAACCCATGATTGCGATCCCTTGTGTCTGCTACTCACCCATTCCTAATGTAGCCCAATGCTGTCTTGTCATCTAACTTATAAATTGAAACAAACCCCTCCTAACTATCCCCCTTCCTGCTCCCCTGCACTCTGGGCGTAGAACTGCCCATCACCCTAACTATGCAGAGTGCCTGTCGCCCAAACTCTGAACTAATTGTAGATTATGCGGGGGTAGGACTGGCATCTCCAATGCCTACCCACTTCATGAACTGTACATACTACTCAATCTAGGTGATTTAAAAGTATTGATTCGTCACTTAGCGTTTCCAGGCCATCTCTGTCAAACGGTGATACAGTTCAGGGGCGGCTCCTGTCTGACTTTGCTACTCCACCCGCCTTTCTTCAGCAGCTGAACGTGTAGGTTTCTCAGTTGGATCCTATTGCTTTGTCAGAAGTGTCTCTCTTCGACGTGTGGCGTTATTCTGTTTTGGTAGTCTCCATCCGTCCAACCAGTTCGCTGCGGCTTCTGGAGTGTTGAAGAACCAGGCCCTACCTTCGGCCTCGAAACGGAGTTTCGCGGGAAATAGCATCGAATATTGGAATCCCTTGTCCCTTAGTTGTTTCTTGATGCCCAGGAAGGACCGTCTTTGTCTCTGGACACTGTTCGTAAAGTCCAGAAAGAAGGTGATTTCAATATTCTCATACTTGACTGGTGGAGCCGACGGGTGGTCTGGAGTATATTGTCCCTGTCCCTGAAATTGAGGATCCTCGCCAGTAGTGGGCATGGGGGTGCCCCTGGTTTAGGCCGTCCCCCAGGGACCCTGTGTGCCCTTTGCACTGTGAAAATTCTTGACAGACCCTTAGGTTGCAAGTGGCTGACAATCAGGTCCTCAACAAACAGGTCTGCAGCAGGTCCTTTTGCCTTTTCGGGCACCCCAATAATTCTCACGTTGTTCCTACGTGATCGCCCTTCTTAGTCCTCAAGCTTACTGTCAGTTTCTTGAAGGTCTGGAGGTCTTTGATGTCCTGCTGCAATTGTTTAGTGTCTTGGTTAAGTTCCGTGGTGTTTCCTTCCATGGTCTTGACCTTTTCAGTCATTTTGTGTAGGTCGGCTCTTATAAGTGTGACTTCCGTCGTGATGGAGTCCATTCTTTGCTCCAACAATATTCACACTCCCGTGATGGCTTCCATAATGTCTTTCTGGTTCGGATCTTCCTTGTCCGTACTCCGCCCTTCCGCCGTGCTACTTTTCATCATTGTATCTGATTCAGCTGCTTTCTGGGTTGCATACCTGTCTAATTTGGTCTGATGCGTTCCTTTTGTGCCCTTGGTGGTGGCACAGGTGGTACAGCTCCATGTGTGGATTCACTTGCGTAGATCTACCACATTGATCCTGTGAGTTTGGTGTGTCCCCTGGCCTGCTGGGGTCTACCCCCCTAGCGTCCGTTTAGTTTCTTAGGGGGCGGGTGGCAGAGGCCCTTACTGAGCTGTCCCGTACCCCCCAGCTGCAACTCCACTCCTCACCTGAATGGGTTTTAATGCGGATCGTAACCCAGAGTCAGCAAACTCGGGTATTATTTTCGCCAAGTGAGCCCATTGGAGTTAAGATGACCACAGAGCAATTGGCAAAGGGATTAACCCCTCCTTCCACACAGCTCGTGCCCAATTATGTGTACTCCGCGAATTCGGCACAGGCACCCGGATGCAGTCCACACCGCAACCTGGCCTATGGCCCCTGAACCACTGCTAGTATTCCAGTCACATCTCTAGTTCCAATATGGCTGGCTGGCTATCTCAACTGCATGTCTCACACGTACCTGCTTTTATTCGGTGCTGCACCACCGTTCCTATAGGGAGTGCCCGCTGCTGCCCACCTCTCGTCTGGTTTTTGAGGGGTGCGTTTGCCCGTAGATCTTCCTTGTTCAGTGGCAGCTACCCTTAGCAGTCTTTGTGCGGTGATTCCCTGATTTAATATGGCGGGCGCCCCTTCCTTCCTACTTTACTGTGCACACCGTTCTTTCTCCCTCCTCCCGGTCTCTTGTGCTTCAGCAGGAGTCCGGGACTGCAGTTTGTTCTCACAGGAGTGGTTGTTGTCCCCCAGTAGTTTGCCCCCCAGGCCGGCCGCGCCAGTCTCTGGCCCACGCTTGTAGCCACCGGGTCCAGAATTCGGGCCACCCAGCCAAGAGACGTGTCCCACCGGGGGCCGCCCCTCCGTTCCTGCGTTGTGAAGCAAAGCGGCCCGGGGACTTGCCTATTCCTTTCTCCGGGTCTCGCTGGGTGTTATTAGGTCTCCCCTCGTCACACCGTACCAATTTGGGTCGTGACCTCTTTCCGGTGTGGTGCGATCTTCCCTCGAGCCCGTGGCTTTTCAAGGACACCAGGCCTTGTTTTGTCGTTTCTTGTCACCGTTGCGGCTCAATCCGGTGCGGAATTTGTGCAGCTGTTGCTTCCGAGGGTATTAGTCGCCCATCCGAGACAGTACACGGATATATTTGCTAGATTAATGGTGGGTAGGGATTAGGGAATCACGGAGTTCCACTACTGAGCGGCCATCGAGGTCGGCGCTCAAGCCCCCCTGCTGAACACAATTTTGTTGTGAAGCAAGTGATTGGGCCAGGAGAATGGCAAGCACTGTTACATGGTTCCCCTTGACACAAACCATGACAAATTCCCTAATTTGCAAAGATGTTCTGCACAACCAAGGCATAATTGTATTATATAAGATGCTGGAGCCCTCATTCATGAGTGGGTTTGCCTTCACTTTTGTAGAGATGCTTCCAATGCAATTGAGGCAATTGCACGTTACCCCTACTGCAGCTTCAGCTCTTGAGGGGGAGCTGATGGTGAATACCTTCAAAGTAGTATATAATCAGGGTGTAACGCAGGCCCCTGCAGTAACTGTGGTGCAGGGTGGCTTCCAACACTTCAGACGGCCCCAAACCCTTTACAGGGCAGCATTCAAACTATGAAAAAATAATATCTGTGAGTTATGGGAGACTCAGTGGCTCCTCATCACATTCTGAAGGGGGGGGCATCATTTTGTGTTACACCAGTCTACAATGGGCGCTTTGTGAAGAAGATCTATCAATGCGGTCCAATAGAGCCCTCAAGGAGATCCTCAGTGATGATCCCATAGGTCATGCCATCAGTGCCCTCTGACAGAAACATACACGCAGCCCTGGATAAGCTGCATGTAGGTATGTATGCCAGAGCACGTACATGCGGGCTTGCGAACAGGGGCAGAATGTTTGGAGTAGTAACTTGTATACCGTTCAAATGTAGCAAAAAGGGTAACTGATGTAATTACAGATGGTATTGTCTTTGTGTCTTCTGCCAGAGTGTGACACTCGGGTGGGCACAAGAAGTGTGAGTTAACCCTGTGTTGCCATGGCCACATAATGTATTGACCCGGTCCTTGGACCGAGCTTCATGCATCCTAGTCTAATCCTGGGAGCTCTGTATGTGAAACGTTCCCTTATATTTAATTTCTTTTCGATTTTTACTCCAGGTAATTGAAGTTTTGTAAAGAAATGTTTCATGGAGAAAGCGATTTTCATGTACATGAAATGTAAAACGATTAAGACGGTGTACAAGATAATTTTACAAGCATACGCCATTGTTTCCGCATTAACATTCATTTTTGCATTAAATGTTTGTAATTTAACAACATGTGAATGCAAATGTTGGAAAAAACTCATATGAAAAGATATGTTAGCTCCTGCTTGGTGGGAACTATATGATTTTGTCACTGTAGGAAGACACAAATGAGTTCTGACATCTCGTTAACAAACAACATTTGCAGAAATATTTAGTAAAACATCGCAGTGATTCATTGAAATGTTAACTATGTGCTTCGGTAAGTACTTAACATTTTCTTACTTGTGGCTGGTGTCCCACCTGAGCGGCTAATTATGCAAAAATGCAGTTGTCACGCTCCTTACTTTAATTAATTGCCTTCCTCAATGTAAAGGAAGTGCAGACGGTTCTGCCGCTAGAAGTAACATTTTAAAAGTTGTTACACAAAGGCATTTTTCATGTTTGACCTAATGTTTTCTTACTGTTCCTTTCATAATTGCTCTTCCTGTTATTTAAGCAACTGAGCTGAGTCTAGAGGTTACTTTGAAAAGTTTACTGGAGTGATGAGCTTGGTTTCAGAAGTGTGTTTATGGCAACTTTTGTTTCTTAAAGGACTACTGATTATTTCTTACTGAGGCATTTTAGCGTAAAAAAAAGGAACAGTTCAGGTATTAATGCAAAATGTTCAATCCTCTCTGCATCCACTCATAATTTTTTCTATTCCACATGAATAATTTGTAAAGTTTCTTATGTTAAGAAAATATGCAAAACTGAAAAAGTCTCTGTGGTGGTCTCAAGGCGTTGAACTGTTGACAAAGGGGGACATAGACGTCAGTAATGTGAGCTGGCAAAGGCCAGGCATTTCAGTGCATTACAAGACTGGAAATGGCCATCAGAATCAACTATGGCATAGGCAAAATGCTTTCAGTGCTTGGCAGATTGAATTGAAATGTGTTATCTCTGTTGATCTTTGTCTAAGGGCATGATTATTTACCTTCTGTGCAACATAGTTTCATTTAATGTTGATACTTTTAGTGCCTACCCTGCCCTGACGCACTCTGCCTGTTTATGATGTCAAAAGTTGAAAATTGCGGGGAAATGAGATGCAAACACGCAAAGCATGTCACAGTCAGCTTTAATCAACTTTTCGTCAATTGTGGGGCAAAAATATCAAGGGGTTTGAGTCGCACTTGCGCTACAGTAAGGGGGCACAGGACGACACAAAAACTATAAGAGGTTTACCAAGCCACGCAAGGCCACCTTGTGTGGCCCTGCTGGGGTTGGTAAATCTGGAGTAATGCAATGTAGCGCAAGACACTGCCTTGAATTACTCTGCCCCAGGGAGGCGCTCTATGGGTGGAGCATGGGTCTTCCCACGCATCCACCCATTGGTCCATGGATTCTAAAGTATTCACAGATATGTCAATTCAACTTGGTCACCAACCTGCGTTAATTTTTATTGGGCAATTTTTGCCATAAATGCAGTAACTTAAATAACTACACCCAGGGCACCGTGAGGGAGGTCAAAATAAGCACACGCAAACTACTGGGAGCCATCCGAGCAAACAACAGATTAGGAACCACCACCACCTGGCAAGAGCTAGCAACGGCTCAATGGTTGAACTGTTCATTTTCTTTACCATTCTTGTGATGCTGATTACTTTGTATTGTTTACTTCTATTGATAATTTCAGTTCACCTATTTTACACAAGAATCCTATTGCTTCAAGAAATATTTGGAACGCCAATTAGAGAATTTCTTGTGTTTCCCTATAAGCATGCATGAGTTACCAAACAAAAGACCTTTAGATCTGTTTCCACGATTTCCTTGTGGAGTCAGGGTTGTCATGTTCCGAGGTTGCACATACCACCTGTTACCTTGCTAGGTTAGGGGTACAAATGGTGCACTGTGAGATAGCCAGGACTAAGTCTAACATATCCTTATGGAGTTCGTGGACTAAGTCTTGTGCAGTTTTGATGTTTATGTTGTCCAACAAATGCACAGTTTTACTGAGAAAGTATGAACCGTATGACAGTTGTACCATTTCCTTCTCATCTCTGCTTTTATCTCAAAAATGAGAACTCAGTTAATGGCTTCTAGCATCTGTAAGTTTATTAAAGTAGTATATATAATATTACATGGCCTAAATTAATCATAACTGTATTTGATCAAGGTATTGCATCTCGGTGATGTGATTGATGTCATATAGAGGCATGGCAACAAGTAAAACCAGTATTAGACAGAATATCGGAGACAGAAATATTGTGGACTAAAATATCATGTCCAGAATATCGAGGACACAAATATTGTGAAGGTAAGTTTCTATAGGTAAGCAAAGTTTTACTATTTATAACTCCACATATATCTACCTTGACAATATATATATTGTCAAGGTACCTAGATGTGGAGTAAGAAATAGTAAATCTATACTTACCTATTTGCACTTACATTCTTGATATTTTGGTCCTGTATTTTTGATACAATATTATGTCCACACAATGTTTCTGTTTCCTATATTCTGTCAGTGATCCATTAAAAACCACCAGTGCATAAGGTCACGGAACTTTGAGAACCCAAATGTGAAATAGGTTTGGCTATCTCTGATATGCTATGCATGCTGGGGCATTCTGTTTCTGAAATAGGGATCATTGTTTCATCGACAATACCTTCCTACATGTAGTTTTTTTTTGGTATTTTGGCAATGAGCTTGGTTTTTTTAATAAAAGAAAGCTGACAGGATGGCTCGGTGAGCTGTTGACAAAATGTGGTGAGTTGGAAGTCATGGGTTTGAATCACAACAAGGCAGCCGCAGCCTTTCTTTCCTCCTTCAGTGGGTAAAGAGTACTGCTTATAGGGTAATGATAACACCAGGTATTTATAGCGCTCAGAAGTGCAGTATGTAAACTTATTCAGAACACAAAATATTATTATAAAATATTGCCAATTAATTCTAACCTCATTTGTTTTTAAAAAAGCCTTATTTTTGCTTTCGCATTTGGTGGAGATATCATATTTATCATATTGACAATAGTGCTTAACCATTAAGGGCCTGATTTAGAGTTTGGTGGATGGGTTACACCTTCGCAAATGTGACAACTGTCCCATCAGTCTTATTACTAGGAAGGGAATTCCAAAGTTTGGAGGCATTATAGGAGAAGAGGCGGCCACCCGTCCGTGTCCTCTTGATTCTTGGGGTGTCGGCTAGGGAGAGATCATCTGAACGTAGATTTCTATTGGCTTTGTATGGTTTAATCAGGTTTTTTAGAATAGAAGGACCCTTGCCCTGAAAGATTTTGTGCGTAATGCAAAGGGCCTTAAAATGGATTCTTTCCTGTACCGGGAGCCAGTGAAGTGATCTCAAGGCAGGTTTGGCAGAACATCGGATTTTTGTGCCCGTGAGAAGTCTTGCTGCCGAATTCTGAACCACCTGTAGCTTAGTGGTAACTGATTTGGGAGCTCCTAAATAGAGGGCATTACCGTAATCTAATCTGGATAGAATAAGTGCCTGAATTAGGAGCTTTCTTGCAAATGCGTTTGGTGTCCAGGGGTCACGGTTCCACGTTACCCACGACAGCTACGGGCCTCAGCTTTGCTGGGGACTCAGGGCAGCCTCGGGGAAGTCTGGAAATCCACCTCTGGTGATGCAGACCGGACAATTGCTTCTTTGGTGCCTGCCAAGCAGGGGAGTCACTCCTTGACCCCAAGGGAGATTCTTCAGTCCTCTAATCTTAAAGTAGAGTGTCGAAGGTCCAGGATTCTGTATCAGAGTTTCATCCAGGTAAATCTACAGTCCTAAGGACTGGGTTCCCCTACTTATACTAAGGTAGGGGGTTGGACATACTCTGTGACCCCACCTATGGGAGGGTCAGGGCAGAGGGGTGGTTACACCCCTTTCCCTTTGTCCAGTTTCGCCCCAGAGCAGGGGCTGGAAGACCCTGAGCCGGTTTGAACTGGGGTATGCACAGGGACACCAAGTGTGCCCCCAGTGCAGGACTTCAAAGCACCAGAGAATGCTCCCGCCCAGCCCCAATACACACTATCCTGTCTGGGGAGGTGGTCACACCTCCCTGGGACAGGAAACCTATTGTCCAGGCCTCCCCTGCCGGAGTTTCGGTCAGCAGCAGGAGGTCAGACTCGTGTCTGTGGCAGCGGCATCCATTTTGTGATGCCAGGGCTTGGAAAGTCAGTACCGGGCATACCGGTGTGTACATGTCTTTCCCTCTAGAAGGGTGGAATGCTACCCCCGCTGCCAGAACTGGCGGGGGGTAGTATTCCAAGATGTTTGACACCAAACACGACATGTTTCCGTGCAGCCATCCCAAAGTTAGCATTTAACGCGAGGTTATAATGCGCTTAAGAGTATATGGTCAGGCTGCACTACAAACAGCATCAGAGAAGGGTCTCCTAATGCTGCAGAGGGGCCCTGCTCATGCAGGGGCACCCTCTCACATAGGAACCACGCACTCTGCCTTCAGGATTGATAAGGCCTGCCATAGGAGTGACTTATAGGTTTATATGTGTGTATGTATATAGTGATATAGGTAGCCTATATCACAGTAAGGGGTGCATGCACCACCTTACCCAGGCTGCAGTAGCAGACCTGTGGTGTCAGTTTGGATGGCCTTCCAGGGGTGGCACAATACATGCTGCAGCCCCTGGTAGGCCTCTGAGGTACCTATGCCCTGGGTACATAGTATACTATATACTAGGGACTTATAAGGGCACTCCAGATTCCAATCAGAGATGTGCCTAAGGCACATGGAAACCATTTTAGAGAGGAAGCAGCTAGGCTGGGGTTCTGATTAGCAGGGCCCCAGCCAGACTAAGGTCGAAAAACAGTGAAGCATCAGCAAAAAGTGGGGGTACCCATGTGAAGCAGATCCTACTCTCCTACAGAACCCCCCAAACGTAGGGACATTAAACTAACCTTGCCCAGTTAAGTCTTCATGTTCTAAGTGGAAGTACCTAGAGAGTCCATCTGCATTGGCATGGTTACTCCCAGGTCTATGTTCCACTGTGAAGTCCATCCCCTGTAGGGAAATGGACCACCTAAGCAGTTTGGGGTTTTCACCCTTCATTTGTTTTAGCCATAAGAGGGGCTTATGGTCTGTTTGAACAAGGAAGTGAGTACCAAACAAGTATGGCCTCAACTTCTTCAGAGCCCAGACCACAGCAAAGGCCTCCCTCTCAATGGCTGACCAACGTTTCTCTCTAGGGGTCAGCCTTCTGCTAATGAAAGCTACTGGCTGATCCTGACCTTCTTCATTCAATTGTGACAGTACAGCCCCTACCCCCAATTCAGATGCATCAGTTTGAACAATGAACTTCTTGGAGTAATCAGGACTCTGTAGAATGCGAGCAGTGCACATGGCCTGCCTCAGGTCATCAAATGCCTTTTGACAGCTAACTGTCCACTGAACCTTTTGGGCATTTTCTTGGAAGTTAAGTCATTCAGGGGTGTCACTATTGATCCATACCCCTTGACAAATCTCCTATAGTACCCAGTCAGGCCTAAGAAGGCTCTCACCTGAGTCTGGGTAGTTGGAGCAGTCCAGTCCATGATGGTCTGGATCTTGCTCTGCAGTGGTTGAACCTGGCCTCCACCCACAAGGTGGCCCAGGTACACAACCTGACTCTGCCCTATCTGGCACTTGGTGGCCTTGACAGTCAGGCCTGCTTTCTGCAGGGCCTGTAAAACATTTCTGAGGTGGACCAGGTGATCCTCCCAGGTGGAGCTAAAGACAGCAATATCATCTAGATATGCTGCACTATAGGCTTCCAGACCTGTAAGGACTGTATTCACCAGCCTCTGAAAAGTGGCAGGTGCATTCTTCAGACCAAAGGGCATCACCACAAATTGATAATGCCCACTAGGGGTTGAGAATGCTGTCTTTGGCTTTGCATCATCAGCTAGTCTGATCTGCCAGTAGCCAGCTGTCAGGTCAAATGTGCTTAGATACTTGGCTGAGGCCAAAGTGTCTATTAGCTCATCTGCCCTTGGTATTGGATGGGCATCAGTCCTAGTGACTGCATTGAGACCCCTGTAGTCAACACAAAACCTCATCTCTCTTTTCCCACCACTGGTGTGAGGTTTTGGCACAAGGACCACCGGACTAGCCCAAGGGCTATCTGAGGGTTCAATAACTCCCAAATCCAACATCTTCTGGACTTCTGTCCTGATACAGTCCCTGACATGGTCAGGTTGCCTATAAATCTTATTTTTAATAGGCAGACTGTCCCCAGTGTCCACTTCATGAGTGCACCAGGTAGTCTGACTGGGTGTCAGTGAGAATATGTGTCTGAACTGATTGAGCACCTGTCTGCAATCAGTCTGCTGCTGGGTAGTGAGGCTGCCTGCCAAGGCTACACCATCCACTGACCCATCACCAGGGTTCTGTGAGAGCAGGTCAGGGAGTGGGTCACTCTCTTCCTCCTGTCCCTCATCAGTAGCCATGAGCAAGCCCATGTCTGCCCTGTCCACATATGGTTTTAACCTGTTGACATGGAGAACCCTGTGGGGACTCCTGGGTGTTCCTAGGTCTACTAAGTAGGTAACCTCACCCTTCTGCTCAACAATGGTGTGGGGTCCACTCCATTTGTCTTGGAGAGCTGCTGGGGCCACTGGCTCCAACACCCACACCTTCTGTCCTGGCTGATAAACTGTCAGTACAGCCTTTTGGTCATGCCAGGCCTTTTGAAGTTCCTGGCTAGCCTCAAGGTTTTTAGTTGCCTTTTTCATATACTCAGCCACCCGGGAGCGGAGACCAAGTACGTAGTCCACTATGTCTTGCTTTGGGGGCTTGAGAGGTAACTCCCATCCTTCCTTCACCAAGCACAGTGGAACCCTGACAGGGTGACCAAACAAAAGTTCAAAGGGGCTATAGCCAACCCCCTTTTGAGGCACCTCCCTGTACGCAAATAAAAGGCAGGGCAAGAGTATGTCCCATCTTCGCCTAAGCTTTTCTGGGAGCCCTTTAATCATGCCCTTCAAGGTTTTGTTGAATCTCTCAACTAAACCATTGCATTGTGGGTGATAGGGTGTGGTGAACTTGTAAGTCACTCCACACTCCTTCCACATTGCTTTTAAGTATCCAGACATAAAGTTTGCACCCCTGTCTGATACAACCTCCTTAGGAAGCCCACTCTTGAGAAAATTCCCAGGAGGGCCCTTGCCACCACAGGTGCTGTAGTGGTCCCAAGGGGAATAGCCTCTGGGTACCTGGTGGCATGATCCACTACCACCAGGATAAACCTGTGCCCAGATGCTGTTTGGGGATCCATGGGACCAACAATGTCAATCCCCACCCTTTCAAAGGGAACCCCCACCACAGGTAGTGGTATCAGGGGGGCCTTTGTAGTGCCACCTGCCTTGCCACTGGCCTGGTTGGTTACACAGGAGCGACAAAACTCCTTGGTGTCTTCAGACATGTGGGGCCAGTGAAAGTGAGGGACAATTCTGTCCCAAGTCTTGTTCTGGCCCAGGTGACCTGCTAAGGGAATATCATGGGCTAGGGTCAATAGGAAGCCCCTGAACTTCAGAGGTATAACCAACCTCCTGGTAGCACCAGGCTTGGGGTCTCTACACTCTGAGTACAAGAGTCCATCATCCCAATACACAGTATGGGGACCACTAGCTTTCCCAGCAGCCTCAGCAGCAGCTTGCTGTCTGAGGGGTTCAAGAGAGGGGCAGCTCTGCTGCTCCTGGCTCAGATCTGCCCTGGAAGGTCCCCCTGTCCCCAAGAACTCAACCTGTTCAGGTTCAAGCTCCTCTGGGACAGTTCCTTCCTCAGGACTGAGATCATCCCCTCAAGGGACTGATCTTCCTTCTGAGCCAAGGGGAAGGCACTGCCTTTACCCTACTACTCCTCTTCTTGGAAGGCACTTGGTCCATTATTCCAGAATCCAAGGCCTGTTCAGTGCTAGACATTTTGGCTTGTGACCTGGTCACAGCAAACACATCTGCAGGGATCCCCAGCATTTCTGCATGGGTCCTGAGCTCCACTTCTGCCCAAGCTGAAGTTTCTAAGTCATTGCCAAGCAAGCATTCAACAGGTAGGTCTGCACTTACCACAACCTTCTTAAGGCCAGTTACCCCTCCCCAGGAGAAGTTAACAACTGCCAGAGTATGGTCTGTTCTGACGTTGCTAGCATTGGTCACTTGGTACATCTCACCAAGTATAATCTGCCCAGGATTCACAAGGTCTTCTGTCACCATGGTGACACTTGCCCCTGTGTCCCTAAATGCCAAAGCCTCTCTTCCATTGATCAAAGGCTGTTGTCTGTACTTGCCCAGATTACTGGGACTCACAGAGGAGGTCATATCCATGCCTCCATCACAGACTAGGACAGCCTGAGTGAGTTCTCTGACTAGGTCAGAGCTCATCTCTTTACCCAGGGTCAACCCTACTAAAACCCTTGGCTTGTGTAGTCCCACCACCAACTGTAACTGCACTAGGGGGAGCAGGTGCCTTAGGTGCATTGGTGGGGGCTGGAGTCGAGTCTTTGGACTTGGTGCAATCACTGGTCCAGTGGGTCTTTTGCTTACAGACCTTGCACCATGGTTTTCTTTGGCCTTTCCCTTTGGTAGACTGTGAATCCCCACCTGAAGAAGATTTTTGGGGGCCTTGTGAAGACTTTTGATCTTTACCCTTCTCCCCACCCTTATCAGAGGTTTTGAATCTTGCTTCTTAGGGTCACCACCTTGGTTCTGTACCTTTTGCTTCACCCTGGTTCTGACCCATTTGTCTGCCTTCTTTCCCAATTCTTGGGGAGAGGTCAGATCACAGTCTACCAGGTGCTGATGCAACAGCTGATTTTGACAGTTATTAAGAATCTGCTCCCTCATTATCAGATTGTACAATCCTGTGAAGTCACATACCTTACTGCCCAATAACCAACCTTCCAGAGCCTTGGCAGAACAATCAACAAAGTCCACCCAGTCTTGAGTCTGTGCTTTTGGGTATCCCTGAACTTTAACCTGTATTGTTCAGTGGTTAGGCCAAACCCATCAATTAGAGCACTCTTCAAGACTTTGTAATTATCAGCATCCTCCTCTCTAACAGTGAGGAGCTTGTCTCTACCTTTGTCTGCAAAGGAGAGCCACAAGATTGCTGCCCACTGCTCCTGAGGGACCCTCTGTACTTTACAGGCCCTCTCTAGAGCAGTTATCCATTTGTGGATATCATCCCCACTCTGGTAGGGAGGGACAATCTTGCTCAGGTTTCTATGGTCATAAGACCTTTCCCTATCTTTGGGGAAACTGCTGCCACCATGGGACTCTAGTCCCAACTTTTGCCTCTCTCTATAGAGATCTAGGGACTCCCTGTCTATAGCCAATTGCTGTTTCCTGAGTTCAAGTTGAGCTTGCTCATATTGAATCAGTCTCTTTCTCCTCTCATGAGAGGATTCCCTCCTATGAGTGGAGACAGAGGTCCCTATTGAGGTGTCAGAGTGGTTAGACTCCTGAGAAGGAGACCTAGACCTTCTGGGCACACTCAGAACTCTTCCTGGGGGACAAAGGGGAGGTCAGTCTGATCCTCTCCTTCTCCTCCTCCACAGGAGGAATTGGATTTTCCAGGACAAGGTCATTTGCACCTTCCTGGCCAGTTTCAGAGGGGGCCTGGGTTTCTTCACCCCTGGCCCCTTCCTCATCTTCTGCCCCACCCTCCTTGCCTACCCCTTCAGACCCTAGGGGCCTGCTGAGATCATCAGCTAGTAACACCTCCCTGAGGTGTTGGGTGCTGGCACTTTTGCCTGTCTTCAACTTCCTAGTAGTGCATAAGGCTCTCAATTCCAAGAATGGGAGTTTATCATACTTGGAGGGAAGAAGCCCACTGGCTTCTGGCAAGGACTCACTGGGTCCTGGCTTTGAAGACATCACTAGTGAGGTGTGGTGTATGCACTACCTACTCTAGTGTGGCCTACTAAACTCTCTTGAGTTGTAGAAAGGGTGTGCTGTCCCTTAACACACTACTCTAAGTTCAGTAGAACTTACTGTATTACTAAGCTTGATTATATGTACCTTAGGTACCCTTAGTGGTTTTCAGTTGATCAATTCAATTGAGATTATCTGGTAAAACAATAGCAAGCTGGAATCCCACACGATGCACACCAATGTGAAAAGTTGGCCTGGCATATGCTGTCCACTAATTATAGTGGGCACCTTGCACCAGTCCAAACAACCCCTTATTGGAGATAGGTTAAAGACAACCTTTATTGAAAGCTATCCTAGTGGTAGCTATGGAGAGCAGCCTTCAGGCTAAGTCTTGAAGGAATGTAAAGCAGCTTGTTTTACCAGTCTATAATCTCTTGAGTGACCAAATGAAAGAGGACCACACCAGGTATATATTCAAAATATATGTATTTATTACTAAACACACCCCTCTAGTCTCTTTATGAGGCTAGAGTTCGAAGTACATACGTTACGAGTTAGTTATCTACAGTAATAGCACAAATACACGTTTGAGCCCCAGGGGCGTACCAAACCATATACCAATAAAGTGGTATAAGAACCACGACTGAGCTAGACACAAGGCCTAGAGCCTGTAGAAGTGCTTGGACCACAAGGAACTACCCAAGGCAGTGACACAGGGGACGCACGGGGGACGCGTGCAGTGTATGAACACAACCGCGAACCACCGTTAACTTCTATGGGGAAAGTCGCGATTAGAATTTAAAAGAAAAGGGACACTTAGAGGAGGACTTGGAGCAAACCCTTTGAGAACTAGGCTGTTCTAGTGTCAATACTCACGGGAGCACCGGAGTACTCGAGTTACCTCACCCAGGGAAGCCGGGTGCATAGGTGTCTTTCGGGGTCGGGTTTCGTCGTCGCTTTCAATGGCGATCTGCTGCAAAGTGCTGCTGGCGGCCAAGTCGAAAGTGTTCGGGTGGATCCAAAGGTGGATCAAAGATCTGAAGAACCTGAAAGCAGAGGGGACAGAGTCTGGGTCACTAGCCAGTGACCAGGAAGGCGATGAGCAGATGCCCACCGATGTCGAGTGCTTCAGGTAGGTTGACAGTCGTCTTGACTCTTCAGCCACGAGGTCCAGGAGGCGTCGACGACAACCAGGAGCTGGATTCGAGCTGTGCCATGACGTTTGTCGATTGCACGGGTATCGGCGACCGGATTGGACCCAACAAGCCTTGGTAACGGCAAGTCTCATGGAAATCGAAGAAGGACGATGTTGCAGACCAGCAAGGTCTGGAAGACTCACTCAGTGAGGATAAGTCAGGGCACACCTGGGGCAACCAGGGAGCCCAAGCAGAAAAGGATTGGCCTTTGTGAGGGCCTACTAGCCAACAGACTAGCGACTGCGAAGGAGCCTTGAGATGGTGCACGTCGAGCTGGCTCACAGGACACTCGTGGAGTGGAGGCCAGTGATCTTCAGTGCAGTTGGTGCTGGAGGCTGGGGCTACTCGGAGCCCAAAGCACGACTTCGTGGGATACCCAGAAGAGGATGCACTTGCAAATGCGTTCGGTGTCTAGGGGTCACGGTTCCACGTTACCCACGACAGCTACGGGCCTCAGCTTTGCTGGGGACTCAGGGCAGCCTCGGTGAAGTCTGGAAATCCACCTCTGGTGATGCAAAGACTTCGGCGTCCGACGGGAGCTTCAGTGATGCAGACTTGACAATTGCTTCTTTGGTGCCTGCCAAGCAGGGGAGTCACTCCTTGACCCCAAGGGAGATTCTTCAGTCCTCTAATCTTAAAGTAGAGCGTCGAAGGTCCAGGATTCTGTATCAGAGTTTCGTCCAGGTAAATATAAAGTCCTAAGGACTGGGTTCCCCTACTTATACTAAGGTAGGGGGTTGGATATACTCTGTGACCCCACCTATGGGAGGGTCAGGGCAGAGGGGTGGTTACACCCCTTTCCCTTTGTCCAGTTTCGTGCCAGAGCAGGGGATGGAAGCCCCTGAGCCGGTTTGAACTGAGGTATGCACAGGGACACCAAGTGTGCCCCCAGTGCAGGACTTCAAAGCACCAGAGAGTGCTCCCGCCCAGCCCCAATACACACTATCCTGTCTGGGGAGGTGGTCACACCTCCCTGGGACAGGAAACCTATTGTCCAGGCCTCCCCTGCCGGAGTTTCGGTCAGCAGCAGGAGGCCAGACTCGTGTCTGTGGCAGCGGCATCGATTTTGTGATGCCAGGGCTTGGAAAGTCAGTACCAGGCATACCGGTGTGTACATGTCTTTCCCTCTAGAAGGGTGGAATGCTACCCCCGCTGCTAGAACTGGCGGGGGGGTAGTATTCCAAGATGTTTGACACCAAACACAACATGTTTCCGTGCAGCCATCCCAAAGTTAGCATTTAACGCGAGGTTATAATGCGCTTAAGAGTATATGGTCAGGCTGCACTACAAACAGCATCAGAGAAGGGTCTCCGAACACTGCAGAGGGGCCCTGCTCATGCAGGGGCACCCTCTCACATAGGAACCACGCACTCTGCCTTCAGGATTGATAAGGCCTGCCATAGGAGTGACTTATAGGTTTATATGTGTGTATGTATATAGTGATATAGGTAGCCTATATCACAGTAAGGGGTGCATGCACCACCTTACCCAGGCTGCAGTAGCAGACCTGTGGTGTCAGTTTGGATGGCCTTCCAGGGGTGGCACAATACATGCTGCAGCCCCTGGTAGGCCTCTGAGGTGCCTATGCCCTGGGTACATAGTATACCATATACTAGGGACTTATAAGGGCACTCCAGATTCCAATCAGAGATGTGACTAAGGCACATGGAAACCATTTTAGAGAGGAAGCAGCTAGGCTGGGGTTCTGATTAGCAGGGCCCCAGCCAGACTAAGGTCGAAAAACAGTGAAGCATCAGCAAAAAGTGGGGGTACCCATGTGAAGCAGATCCTACTCTCCTACACATACCTCCCTCTCTCAATGCAAATGAACTCACTGAGCATTATAATAAAACTGTCTCCGAGGTTCTAGATCAACTTACACCACCCAAACCAAAAACTCTTAAAAATATCCCTTCCAAATCTTGGTTTAACTCAGACCTCAACAATGAAAGACGAGTACTTAGACTGGCAGAAAGAACCTGGAGACAGCACCCTTCCCCCTCTAATCTTGTCCTCCTTCGAACCGCTAGATCCGTGTACAAGAAGCACATTTTTTCCGAAAAGGCTTCCTTCTTCCATTCACAGCTCACCCGTGCAAAAAATAGACCCAGAGAACTGTTTAACATTATTATAAATCAAACCTCCCCTGCCCCCCCAACATGTCGGCCAGCACGAGCAAATGCAAAGAAATTGCTAACATTTTCTCTGAAAAAATCGCCAAAATTGACCAATCCTTCACTCGAACTCAGATCCCTCCCAACCCCCTATGTACCCATGATACTATCTCAACACCCTCCCCTCTGTTCACACCCCCTGTGTCCTCCCCACTCCCACTTTCCTCAACCCCTCCTGAATTTCCCCCCGACAACACTCAGCTCAAAAACAACGCCTCCTGGCTGAATTTCCACTCCGTTTCCGAACTAGAAGTCTTTAACATCTTGTCCAAATTAAAACCGTCCTCCCACACTAAAGACCCTCTCCCATCTTCCCTCGTCCAAGATCTAAAGCACGTCATTGTCCCTTATTGGACCAATATCATCAACTCCTCCCTTTCCTCTGGGTGCGTCCCTGTCTCCCTCCAACTTGGATAAATCACGCCCATTCCAAAAAACCCTAAGGCTGACCCGAACGACCCCAACAACCTCCGCCCCATCTCAAACCTCCGCACTCTCTCAAAAGCCCTTGAAAAATGTGCCCTTCATCAATTGGATAAACACATTGACACTTACAACCTACTCGACCCTCTACAATCCGGCTTCCGCAAAGGCTGCAGCACTGAAACTGCATTGCTTAATATAGTTGATGACATCCACCATGCCCTAGACAATGGCGAGACCTGCCTACTCATTCTCCTTGACCTCTCTGCGGCATTTGACACAGTTAACCATTCAAACGTACTCAATACACTTAAATTTCGGTTCGGCCTTAATGGCACCGTCCTCAAATGGTTCAACTCCTATTTCCAACACAGAACCCAACAAGTAAAAATCCAAAACTGCCTATCTAGCCCCACTCCAGTCTCCCTCGGTGTCCCCCAAGGATCTATCCTCTCTCCTGCTCTCTTCAACATATTCATGGAACCCCTTACCCTCATTCTCAAACAAGCCGGTATTAACTATCACCTGTATGCCGATGATACCCAACTGTACTATAAAATTAAATCCCACTCTGATGTACTGCACCTTAACACCGCCCTGACCAATATCCATACCTGGTTCTATTCCAATCATCTCAAACTTAATCCTAGTAAAACTGAAATCATTCTTTTCTCTCCTAAAAACAACGCTCTCCCCATCCAAACATGGATCACTGACCTTAATGCCCTAAACTGTCCACTCTCCCTATCCGAATCAGTAAAATCCCTCGGCATCACCATCGACAGTAAGTTTACGCTCAACTCCCATATAAAAAACTCGGCAAAAGAAGCACTTTTTACGCTCCAACATCTCAAAAAATCAAACCCTTTATTCCAGCGGAAGATTTCAAATCAGTTGTCCAATCCCTAGTCCTCTCGAAAATTGACTATAGTAATGCCCTTCTCTCCGGTTCTCCCAAAGTCCACCTAGCCCCCCTCAAATCTGTTCTAAACCTAGCGGCCAGGCTTACAACTGACTGCAAACGCTCTGACCACATCTCGCCGGCTCTTAAGACCCTTAAATGGCTTCCTATTGAAGGCAGATCCTCCTATAAAATAGCCTGCATTACGCACAAAGCCCTCCATCAAAAGACCCCGCCCTACCTCTCAAACAAACTCAAAAAAGCGGGCAGTGCCCGACCGATGAGAAGCACTAACTCTCTCCTCCTCGTTCCCCCTCTGCTAAAAAAGAAAGCCGCGCAATCTCGCTCCTTCTCTGGTAAGGCCCCCAGCATCTGGAATGCCCTCCCTAAAGATCTACGACTTAACCCTTCATACGTCAGTTTCAAAAAAGACCTTAAAATGCACCTGCTCAACAAATATTGGGGTCCATAATCCTTCTATTACCATACTTGCCATACAATCTCTTCCTTTGTGAATCTCCTACCTTCCCCACCTCTCTCCCACCTCTCCTGTCCTATACCAACATCTGTTCACCCCCCTCCTTACCCATCCTCACCTTTTTCTTCCCCCCCTTTTCACCTCTCCTCGAGCACTTTGCCACCCCCCCTTTCCACACTCGCCTAACCCTTCCTTATTGACAAAAATGAGTGTACCTCCTTTTTACTGTTTTATAATTTGTAATTATTTCATTCATCCGTTGTTTTGTAAATAGCTACATCTTTGCACTTTGTATCATAATCAAGATATATTACTCATTTTGTTCTTTAAGTCTACCATATCTTAATGTTGCATTTCGTTACTATTTGTTTTGTATTCCATGTACTATCGTGATTCCAATGTAAAGCACTCTGATACTCCAGGGCGGAGCCAGTGCTATATAAAACCTCTTAAATAAATAAATAAGGATTATTTCCTCTAACGGCGCATTCCTGTAGGAGAAAGTAACAGACAAACATACAAACAGAGAAACATTTAAAATACTAGTATAGTACATACTGGTTGGTGTTTCAGGAGCGGTGTGTCCGTGCTCATATGCGGGAAATGGCGAAGTGAGGACGGAACGTGGCGTTCAGTGACAAGTTAAAATAAACGCCTGAATGTTATGCGTTATCATGTGGTAATCAATATGCGTATTACGAGGTGCATAGAAGTAATACACAAGAACATGAATTCATGATTTCTTACTCAGAAAGTTTCTGGATAAAGCCCCATGAGTTCCATGTGGGGACCCGACCTGTAGTCACACTCTATGTGACAAAAGAAAGAAGACAAAAGCATTTAAAAGTTCAACCGCCTGCTTGGCAATGCAAGTCTGCCAGCAGCGAGTGAAAAGGGCAGTGTTGCAGTGAACCCCCCGAGGAATTCCCACTTACTTCATCAAGGTCTAGGACCCTGCTCGGTACCTGTTACGGCCGCCATGGAGCTCCGTGGTTGTGTATGTGGAGCCGAGCGGGTGCTTAAATACCTTGCTGATGATTCAGGTGCAAGCAAGTCTGTTAATTGGGAACCGCCGGGAGCTGCTAAATTGGTTCCAGGTGCAGGCTGCTGCTCTGCCGTCCGTTGCATCTATGGGAAGAGTAAAAAAAGAAGAAAGGCGCGCCCCGGCTCGTGTGTCAGGCGCTCGTGTGTCTAAATAAAGTTAAATTTAGAAAACACCTAGGGCACGGCTTGTGTCTTGTGGAGGTTTTTAAAAAGAAATATAAAAAATCTATATCTGTGTTTAATGGCTGAAAAAGTCTGGATTTATTTACATAAGTAATTTGTAAACATATCGCAAAAGGAAGAAAGACTCAGTTTAGTGTGTATGGAATATAGGTCCACACAGAAACCCGATCTAGAGTCAGATGAAAATATTTAAAAATCCATGTATGGTGGACAAGGATTTATGATTGTGGTATTGACGCCAAAGGGAAGGGGGGCTCAGCTACCCTGGTGTGGGGGTTTTGTTGATACCCTTGCTAGGCATCTGAATGTGGGTATAGCAGTCACGTGAGTGGTGTAGACCGGTGGGGATATGTTATGTGCGTATATACACACAGTACTCCGTCAGGATGTTATGACATATGGTCAACACTGATCTGTCAACCTGCCGGTATAGCACGTCTCTGTGGCACCAGGGGTATTGGTGGTCTATGTGAATGCAAAAAATAGCTGGACATTGTGGTGTTATTCAGGCTTCCTGAAAACATAATGTGTTTTTTCTCCAATACAAACATACGCTAGGAGCACCCACTCCAGAGCTAGTTCTCTTTGATTCATACATACATACCAGGGGAAGTGAACTGGCTCTAGTACTTTTCCTCCCTCTCCCTTTGATACTTATCATTACTGGCAGTGCACAGCTGTGAGAGTCTCTCTCCTTTAACTCCTTATACACATTATTCGCCCACCATCATGGCGGACAATCCCGGCCTAACATTTACGGAAGATGACATCAGTGAAATACTCAGGGACCCCCCTGTCAACCTGCCGGTATAGCACGTCTCTGTGGCACCAGGGGTATTGGTGGTCTATGTGAATGCAAAAAATAGCTGGACATCGTGGTGTTATTCAGGCTCGGTTCAGGCTGTTCCAGGGTATGTTATCGTTCAACTCTGTCACGTTGGTGGAAAGACAGTATATCCAACGTTGTTCCTTCTTTAATAGGATCCTGTCGTTTGCGATGTTCTGGCTGTCTATTTGTTCTATTACAGTCCAGTTTAGGTCATTGGGAGTGTGACCTGCTTGGATGAAGTGGTCAGTCAATTTGCTCACATTCTTTTTGCACCGTATGGTGCTGCGGTGTTCCACGATGCGGGTTCTGACTTTGCGGCTGGTTATTCCTACATATCGTAGGCCGCACGTGCAGACAATCAAATAGATTACATTAATTGAGTTGCAGTTAGTGTGGTTGAGCTGTTGCCATGTTTTGCCTGTCTCCAGATTTCAGGTCTTGGTTGCTTTAGTGAGGTGACAAACACTACAGTCACCGCAGGGGTAGTGGCCTTTAATGCCGGGAAGACCCCACGCATTGAGTACCGTGTTGGGTGCTGGAGTTCTGGGTTTGGGTGGCCTAGTGGAGACCAAACGGTCTTGTAGGCTGCCCGCTTTTTTGTATGCAAAAAGTGGTCACTCCCATTTCATAGTGCCACTGTTGAGTATATGCCAGTTCTTGTTGAGTATCTTGGCCACTTGATTAGAGGCCACATTGTAGGTGGTGACACAGGTCAGAGGTGTCATCGTGCTGTCCCGTGTGGTATCCTCAAGGAGGGCTTCCCTTTGTTGGTTGCGTGCCCGCTTCTTGGTAGTGCTAATTATCCTCTCTGGGTACCCGCGTTCTCTTAGTTTGATTGCTAGCTCAGAGGACTGTTGTTTGCAGTTTTTGGTAAGGCTGCAGTTACGGCGTATATGTAGAAATTGGCCATATGGTAGGTTCTCTCTGAGAGGCCTTGGGTGGAAGTGTAGTAAGGAGTTCCGAGATGTAGGCTTGTGATGTGTGGTGGTCTGTAGTTTGCCTTCAATAGCCTCAATGTTAAGGTCCAGGAAGGCTATCTTGGAATTGCTTGTACTGCTGGTAAAGCGTAGGAAGGGATCCCGCTGATTCAGCCACGTCAGGAAAGTGTTGAGGGTGTCGCTTGGCCCTGTGCATATCATAAGAATATCATCAATATAGCGACGCCAAAATTGAATGTTGGTACTGTATGGGTTGGTGACCGGCAGGATATGTTCTTTCTCAAAATGGTAAAGGTAGAGGCCAGCTACGCTGGGGGCGAAAACGCTGCCCATAGATGTCCCCTTTGTCTGCAAATAGAACTCTCCTTCGAATTCAAAATAATTTTGTTTTAGTGCTAGGGTGGCGCACTGTAAAATAAATTCCCTCAGTGTTGTATGTTCCCAGGTGGTTTCAAAGAGCATATTCCTGAGGACCCGTAAGGTGCCATCCTGTGGGAGGCTTGTGTATAAGCTCTCGATGTCCAATCCTACTAGGAGTTGAGAAGTGGGGTCAAATTCGACATCCTTAATGAGGTTCAGGAGATGTTTGGTGTCCTTTATATAGGTAGAAGACGCTTGGACCATAGGGTTTAGGAAAAAATCACAAAAGCGTGATAAAGGTTCAAGAAGGGAATTAATCCCTGATACAATAGGGCGTCACGGTGGAGGTCTTGTCTATTTATGAATTTTTGGGACCGTATAAAAGTACGGTATCTTTGCCTTCTTAGTACAGAGGTAATATGCCTCTTGTTTAGAAATCTGGTTGTTGGTTTCCGCAGTTTCTACCAGAGAGATTATGGTGTCATGGAGGCTGGTGGTGGGGTCTTCTTTTAGACGTTTGTAATTCCGAGTGTCGCTCAACAGCCTTCTGCATTCTGTGGTGTAGTGTGTCCTATTCTGGATGACTATTCCTCCCCCCTTTTCTGCTGGTTTTATAACAATGAGGGGGTTATCCTGTAGGTTGCGTATTGCCTCTCTTTCTTTGGTTGTCAGATTGTTGAAGGGCTTGGGTGAATGAAGGTCCTCAACTTGGTTAAAGACCGCCTGCTCGAAGGTAATGATTTCCACAGGGATGCAGGAAGGTGGTGGACAGAATGAAGACTTCAACCTCAGTCCTGTTTCATTGGTTTGTGGGTTGGATTCTGTTAGTGGTTGTTTCTCAAAAAACGCCTTTAACTTCAGCTTGCGGAAAAATTCAGCCAGTTCCACATGGAGCTGGAATTTGTCCAGTCGTGTGGTTGGTACAAAGGAAAGACCTTTGTTGAGGACATCCTCCTCTGTAGATGAAAGGGTGGTGTTAGACAGGTTGAAAACCAGTGACTGCGCTTCTTGGTTATTCCTAGTTACCTCATTCCGCTGTGTCCTGGTAGTGGTTCCTTGGTCTTGCTCCTCATGTAGGGGCCTACTGGTCCCTCGTCATCCAACCAGTGTACCTGTTGATTGTTCCGTCTCCTGCCTCGTGAAGGGCAGCCTCTTCCTAAAAAAGGGGGCCTCTGGTTGGAAGTAAACCTGTTGCCCAGGGGGGTACATGGAAGGCCATCCAAAGAACGGGTTATGCGGTGGGTGATTGAACAAGGGAGGGCCATAATTGGCACCCGGATGTTGGTAATTGCTCCATGGCTGTTGCCATTTGGATGCTCTGCCTCTTGATTTGTGTGTACTGCCAGAGGTGGAGCCGCTTGAGTGTGAGCTGTCATCCCCACTCGTGTCCGATAGTGTGTCTTGCCGGCTCGGGGCGATGTAATTGTCATCTGCATATGGGTACACTTTGTTGTATGCAAATCTTTTGAGGTCCTTTTGAAATTTATTGATTTTGGCCTGGGTCAGGTATTCTTTATATTCGGCTAGGTCCTTGTTAGATTCATCCAGTTTTTTCTTAAAGAATGTGATTGTCGTTTTGAAGTGGCTTTCAGTAGCCTGGATGTCTATGATCATTGAATCAGAAAGGCGTTTCGCGGTTTTAATGATGAGAACCAACCAGTCCCTGGTGCAGTGCCATGCAATTTGCTCCCAGTCCCTCCTGAAGGAGGCATCCTCTAGGAAGATCCTGGGCGCATTGGTCACTAGCAGGCCCTTAGGTGCGGTGTTGGTGCAGAGCTATTCAGTTAGGATCACACCATGCAGTATGGTGCGAATCCTATTGCGTTTCTTCTCGGTAAGTTTGTCCCAGTCAGTAGTCTGGGCTATTGTTTGCGATATGTTTAGGTCAGCCATTAAAGGGGGGGTCCCTGAGTATTTCACTGATGTCATCTTCCGTAAATGTTAGGCCGGGATTGTCCGCCATGATGGTGGGCGAATAATGTGTATAAGGAGTTAAAGGAGAGAGACTCTCACAGCTGTGCGCTGCCAGTAATGATAAGTATCAAAGGGAGAGGGACGAAAAGTACTAGAGCAAGTTCACTTCCCCTGGTATGTATGTATGAATCAAAGAGAACTAGCTCTGGAGTGGGTGCTCCTAGCGTATGTTTGTATTGGAGAAAAAACACATTATGTTTTCAGGAAGCCTGAATAACACCACGATGTCCAGCTATTTTTTGCATTCACATAGACCATCAATACCCCTGGTGCCACAGAGATGTGCTATACCGGCAGGTTGACAGATCAGTGTTGACCATATGTCATAACATCCTGACGGAGTACTGTGTGTATATACGCACATAACCTATCCCCACCGGTCTACACCACTCACGTGACTGCTATACCCACATTCAGATGCCTAGCAAGGGTACCAACAAAACCCCCACACCAGGGTAGCTGAGCCCCCCTTCAGTTTGGCGTCAATACCACAATCATAAATCCTTGTCCACCATACATGGATTTTTAAATATTTCCATCTGACTCTAGATCGGGTTTCTGTGTGGACCTATATTCCATACACACTAAACTGAGTCTTTCTTCCTTTTGCGATATGTTTACAAATTACTTATGTAAATAAATCCAGACTTTTTTCAGCCATTAAACACAGATATAGATTTTTTATATTTTTTAAAAAAAAACCTCCACAACACACAAGCCGTGCCCTAGATGTTTTCTAAATTTAACTTTATTTAGACACACGAGTGCCCGACACACGAGCTGAGGCGCACCTTTCTTCTTTGTTTACTCTTCCCATAGATGCAACCGACAGCAGAGCAGCAGTCTGCACCTGGAACCAATTTAGCAGCTCCCGGCGGTTCCCAATTAACAGACTCGCTTTCACCTGAATCATCAGCAAGGTATTTAAGCACCCGCTCGGCTCCACACACACAACCACGGAGCTCCATGGCGGCCGTAACAGGTACCGAGCAGGGTCCTAGACCTTGATGAAGTAAGTGGGAATTCCTCGGGGGGTACACTGCAACACTGCCCTTTTCACTCGCTGCTGGCTGACTTGCATTGCCAAGCAGGCGGTTGAACTTTTAAATGCTTTTGTCTTCTTTCTTTTGTCACATAGAGTGTGACTACAGGTCGGTCCCCACATGGAACTCATGGGGCCTTTTCCAGAAACTTTCTGAGTAAGAAATCATGAATTCATGTTCTTGTGTATTACTTCTATGCACCTCGTAATACGCATATTGATTACCACATGATAACGCATAACATTCAGGCGTTTATTTTAACTTGTCACTGTACGCCACGTTCCGTCCTCACTTCGCCATTTCCCGCATATGAGCACGGACACACCGCTCCTGAAACACCAACCAGTATGTACTATACTAGTATTTTAAATGTTTCTCTGTTTGTCTGTTTTTTGAGATGTTACTTTCTCCTACAGGAATGCGCTATTAGAGGAAATAATCCTCTACCACATACCACACCTTAGCGCGTGTCACATAATTGGTCTTTTAAAAACACTTTTTTAGACCACTTATCTTGCACTACACATAGGTCCTGAAGAAAGCCATACCATTAAAGAGAGCATGGCTGAAACATGTTGACCAACTAGGATATTGGAGTTACCTTAGACCTCCCATAATATCCGTCTCTCGTTTTTACTTACTGCCAAGGGCCCATACATTAAAATAGTCATTTTTGCTCTGTGGGACCCTTAGGACAGTCTTTTTAACATTTGCTCACCCACTTTCACTGCACTCTCACGGTACAATACCTGCTCTGCTGTATCCAGGCGTTGTAGCACACCCAAGGGGCACTCGGTGCCTTGGGTGGGGCCCAATGATGAAACATGTCACCAACTAGGTTGGTGAGTGAGGGCTTTCCTAAAAACATAATGGGTTTTTTCTCCAATACAAACATACGCTAGGAGCACCCACTCCAGAGCTAGTTCTCTTTGATTTAGTCCTTTCACATTTAGAGAGATTATGTTGAGATTGTCAGAAATATTATGTGCAGTCAGCTTGAGTGTATAAGCATTTGGGTGTTGTCTTAGGTAGATTTTTCTTGTCTAACATATAAGCATACATAGTGGAAGACAAACATTTATATTGTTGATTTCTCTCACGTATCCACAAGGGTGAGCTATAGTTGTTACACCAGTTTGACTCTGTGTTGTGGGTGAAATGGTGTTGATTGCGATAGTGCGGAAGGGGAAAAAAGAGGGATAGAGCCTACTAAGATGTGAGAAAAAAAGCCTAAGCATAAGTAGTCACTGATCCAAGAACTAATCAAAAAGTAGAACCAAGGACAAGAACAATGACAGACCCCCCAACCCCCTGTCCCACCCACGCACCCGTTTCCCCAGAGAAATAGAACACAGGAGGTGCGAAGACAGGAGCGTCTGTCCTCCGGCACGGAGTGAATCATAGGTGGCTAATAGTGTAGTGTTACAACATATTGATTACAGTGAGTTTGCGAATAGCATTAAGTAGGTAGCATGGAATATTAATATTGAACTGGTCATTTTGAACAGAACTAATAGAATTACAGGTCATAACAGCATGACTAGAGCCTTTAATTTTTAGCGAATTAATCGGATTTGGTAAACATGTAGTGACAAAAACATGTCTGGTACTAGGTTGTGTAATAACAGATAAAGAGACTATAAAGAAGGTAACCTTAAGGTAATAGAGAACAATACCCTATTTTGAGAGAAATTGTGGAACAATTGGTCAAGCAACAGAGAGACTTGTAAGTTGACTACATTTAATAACAATTAGAGCTAGTTTATGTGAGTAGTAAACCATTTTGAGCCAAGTGTGGATATTATCCCCTGGAGCCTGTAAAAAGACTGTTGCACTAGAAAGAGGGCACTATGACTTCCTTTTATTGGAGAATGAGTTAGAATGTTCCATCTCTTGAGAGTTAAGTTCATCCAGAAAACTTGAACGGTCCGTTGTATCAGCAAAGATGTATAGTTTTCCCTTCGCTGTAAATATAAACTTGGCAAGGCCTGCAAAAGAGAATTGAATGTTCATTTCTCAGAGTTTGTCTCTGAGTGAGAGGAAACTCTTCCTGATCTTAATCGTTGGTTTTGAGTAATCCTTTGTAAATATTTTTTTGCGTCCATTCCATGTGATCTGGCAGATTTTACGGGCGATTGGTGAGGATAGCTTCGTCATGTTGATACCTCAATGGTTTACAGATGATCGGTCTTGTCATGATTTTTGAGGGAGATTTGAATGTCGGAACTCTGTGGGCCGGCTCTAGTTCCAGGTCTTTATTACATTTTATGCCAGTGATTTGTGGGATCCAGTTTTCTAAGACGGAAATGCAGGAGTTGGCTGTACCTCCGTCTATCATCTCCGGGTGGGTGGCTTGGGTGTATCAATGTTATATACACGGACCAGATTGTTGTAGTTAGCAGACACCTTTTTGTTTTATGTGGTAGAGAATGAGTAGCCTGAATAATGTTGTGTTATTCACTCAGGTTTGCTTGTTGTAGATGGCAAACACTTTGATTGCCCATAAGGTCGTGGATAGAGCACTTGTGTGTTTAGTGAAATGCTCGGCCCAGCAAGTATGCTCTACGGGGGTATGAGTTATTATGTAGGGTTTGTTACCATCCACAGAACAGTATACAGCGTGGTTCTCAGACAACCAGGGCGAAGGAAAGGGATGAGCCCTGGTAATTGCAATGGCTACTTGATTGCGCTAGGAAGGGGTCGAGCGTTGGGTCATTTCAAGGTCCAATAGCACCATTTAGCGCTGAGAGGCACAGCCGTGTGTGTATAACTTCAGAATATTCCTTTTGAAGCCTATAGATCATAATTCAGTATAGATAGGTTTAATAGCTTATTAATTATACTAGACGCAGTTAGGATTTGGGTCCACTTCTGACGGAAGTGTCACAGCGATGACTCTATGTCTTCATAGCCTAACGTGTGGTTGGGTGTAGAAGGGCTACAGTGCCACATGTGGAGTCTCCATTATAAAGTCAGGAATTGCTTCCTGGTAGGTTCTGGGATATATGAAGGAAATTGTGATATATCCGGTTGTATATATGAGGCATTCTTAAGGTGAGGGGCTTAATGCTGGTTAGCTTAGGTAGTGCGCAGGATATCGGATGTACGGGGATACACCACGTGGAGTTCCTCCATCTTTAGGTCAGGCAAAGAACAAATGATGATCAAAAGGTGCAGCCACGTTGTTCCCAATTTAAAGTTAGTAAGTAATAGAGTTAAGGGTTGGTTCGTTGATGCTTCAGGACCCGCTGGCAGTTCTCTGAAGATGGTATACTGCTTTTTGGCGAAGATCCCATTGCTCCGGTGGATCAGCTACAAGCCCCGCTAGACTGCTCCTCCATTTTGCGAGCAGGGCGCTTGGGAGTTAATAAGGTGCGTCTCTCGGCTCCTGCTCCGCTAAATTGCCCGTCAATGCATGTCAAGGGTACCGTAGGGCGAGCTGACTGTAATCTGCTTTTGCTTGCTGAATTTTCTGCTCCTTCACGGTGAAGCCATCTCGTTACACTCCGTGCCGGGTGGAGAGACGGGTTCAGGCAGCCATGAGCTTTGCAGTCCAAGCCACGCCCCGCTGCATTCATTTCTAAACTGCCAATTTGAATTGGCAAAATGATGTCTTTGAAACTCACAAAGAAATACATTAAAGAGAAAGGGACAACATGATGTAAATGTCGCAAAGAAAAAGCACTTCTTTTAGGATGAGAAAACTAACTCATTCAAGGGTGACATGCTTCATCATTGGGTTCCCTCCTCACATCAGGACTGCAAAGTGCCTGGTGTGGGCTACAACTCCACCTTGTGTTTGCTTTGTTCTCCCTAAGTTGGCAGGGTATTCCCAGACGTGGGTCCCTTGCTCACTATGCCACTGGATTCAAGCTAGCCTGGCTGATGAGGGGTGTTACCCCGAAACCGGTCCCAGGATGCTTGTTTCCAGTCCAGGGAAGATCTGGCTTGGCAGTTTGGGCTGGACTGTTTCCATGAGGTACAGGGTCAAGACTGATTTGCATATGGCTGGGTCTGAACTGGGGTGGCGAAGTGAGCTAAAAAATGATGATGGATTCAACCCAGATCTGTGACTTGGGGTGAGTGTCTGAAAAGTTTCAGCACTCCTTCTATCATCTCCTTGTGTTTGCTTTGATCACCCTAAGTTGGCAGGGTATGCCCAGACATGGGTCCCTTACTCACTTTGCCACTGGACTCAAGCTAGCATGTCTGATGAGGGGTGTTACCACGAAACCAGTCCCAGGTTGCTTGTTTCCAGTCCAGGGAAGACCTGACTTGGCAGTTCGGGCTGGTCTGTTTCCATGAGGTACAGGGTCAAGACACTGATTTGCATATGGCTGGGTCTGAACTGGGGTGGCGAATTGAGCTAAAGAATGATGATGGATTCAACACAGATCTGTCACTGGGGGTGAGTGTCTGAAAAGTTTCAGCGCTCCGGCCATCATCTCCTTGTGTTTGCTTTGTTCGCCCTAGTTTGGCATGCTATACCCAGATGTGGGTCCCTTGCTCACCTTGCCACTGGATGCAAGCTAGCCTGGTTGATGAGGGGTGCTACTGCGAAACCAGTCCCAGGATGCTTGTTTCCGGTCCAGGGAAGACCTGGCTTGGCAGTTCGGGCTGGAATGTTTCCATGAGGTACAGGGTCAAGACTGATTTGCATATGGCTGGATCTGAACTGGATTGGCAAAGTGAGCTAAAGAATGATGATGGATTCAACCTAGATCTGTGACTGGGGGGGAGTGTCTGAAAAGTTTCAGTGCTCCTTCCATCATCTCCCTGTGTTTACTTTTAGAAAGTAGGCATTTTCTTGCCCAAATCATTTGGTGCCAGTTCCTGGGTCACATGACTGGGTGTAGTTGGCAGTTAGCCTGTGTGCATTCCTCCCAGACAGCCACACAATGGAGGGACTAGTTGTGCCTGGATGGGCCATCTCTGGCAGGATGGTGGGTATGAGCTGTCACCTACTACAATTGCACTTCAAAGGCACTGGCCCAGCTCACACAAAAAGGAATTCACACTAGCCTATTGTGCCCCCAGAGAGGCTCGGCTCAGGGATGGGCGGCAGAAAATTCTAGTCGCCTCTGTAAGGGAAAAACTCCTGAAGCTTCTCCCAACTCAAAGGAGGCACCAGTTATAAAAATAGGGCCCTCAGACCCACACTTCTGTACATTCGTGGACCTGTGGATACTGCAGAAGGATGCCCTGCTGCCCTGCTGTTTTAGGCCTGCCGTGCTTGCTGAGAAGGAAGACTGGGCCTGCTTTCTTCATCTCAGGCTGAGTGATTCCAATGATCAGCTGAACAACCTCCTGTTCTGAGCTACAGGGACACAACAAGCTCCAGAGGCCTCTCTTCAACTGCCCAGCTGATCTGATACATTGGACCTGCCACTGCATCTGACTGATCTCTGCTGGCCTCTGCTGGAGTGAGTTCCTGATCCCCAAGTGGTGCCTCCTCAGGTCCTGGGTCCTTGGCTGGCATCAGAGAGACCTCTTCCTGTGAAGGAAGGTGAAATCCTGATGTTGTGGGATCTTTGTGACCATGAACAGGCCCGTCCATGCTGAGACTCTACTGCTGGTGACTAATGCCAAAGTGAAGCTCTGGTGAGCCCGATTCTTCAAGCTACAGTGACCGCCAGCGATGACTGGCAAGGTGAGATCTACACTTTGCTACATCTACGATAGCCTGTGGTGGCCACCAACACGAAGCTCCAGCATTGACCCTCTGCAAGCCCGACTGGTTCTTCATGCTACAGAAATCATTGTCTGTGACACCAGACCTGTCCCTTGTGCTGCAGTGGTGATCATCCGCTATGCTCTCCATGCTCCTTGTGCCCTGCTCTACCACAATTTGAACTCTTTGCACTGGACTTTGTGAATGTAACTTTTCCAGTGGACTAACCTGGTCCATGCATCTGGCCTGCACTGCATTGCCGTCGGCCTGACTTTCCCCCGATCTAGCATTACCAGATGACCGGGAGTGGCATGTTGTGCTTTTAGGCGCTATATCTACTTAAAATCTTTAACTTGCATGTCTCTGGTGCTACTGATTGAGCTTTTATCATTCTGGTATCATTTTATTTATTACGATTTACTCTATGCTTCTAAATTGGTTTGGAATTTTTCTTGTGTTGTTTTTTTCACTTAATTTCTATTTGTGTTCTGCATACATACTTTGCGCTTTGCCTCTAAGTGCCAATCTAGCAGAGAGTTAAGCACAGATTAATTTACTGACTTTTGTAGTTCACCCTGACAAGGATTGTGGTTGTTGCCTGAGTGGGGCTCCCCCTAACCAAAAGAATACCTCTATAAAAGGACTAAAATACCTCAAATGGAAATTCTCATCAATATTTATCATGTGCACACCAATCCTTCACCACCATTATTAATTAGAGCAGGTATGCCACATATAGCAATACCAAACGACAAGGACCATTGAGTAGGTATGTCCCATAGTATGATTTTCAAATAAGCTTACACCAAGTGAATAAAACAATGTAATGGCTAGCACAATTGCAGAAAATATTGCTGCATTGCAAGCATGACAAGGCAACATTGCCATGTGGGGATCTTGTGACACAAGTTTATTTCTACCAGACAAGAAAAATCTACAGTAATTGGTCCAACACCTTACAACATGTCAACTTCACCGATTATTATTCTTATTGGACTATGACTTATGCCCTAACAACCTGGATGGAATAATTCAAAGAAAAATGTTCTCTTGAGCCAGAAAAGAATAAGGGTTTGAAATCGATATTCAACTCAACCAAATTCTGCATATTTTCCCTTTTTGTGGGCCCTCTGCCATAATATATTTTGGCAGGTTTGATTCCCAGAATCTTGCAGAGAAAAACTGCAAGGATGTATTAGTTATCACACAAATCATAGTTCCGATCCCTGAACAAACTCTTGGTCAAACAGTAGTTTTTTAAAAGATATGCTCTGATGATGATTCTTCTGGTCCATTTTGGTACAAAAAAGAGCTAGAGAGTGGTTGTGTAGGGCAGAGAGTCTATGATTCATACAGGATCCATGAAAAAGAACCTGGTAGCAATGGTGGGATGTAGGATAGGACAATATCAGGCTGATTTGAGCAGGAATTGTGATGGTCATGTTCTCACAAGCGGGCGTATCAGGCATCTACAGCCAAAGTCAGTATAAATAAGAGCAACTTAGCGAGGCAGGCAACTGCACTGCATTTGTACATTGTCATGGGAGAATACATGAAAGGTGCATGATGTGGAGGTTAGGCCTTGGCGCAATTTTAATTATGCCAGAGTAATTTTGATAATTCTGCATTACTTTGTGGTGCTAAATTACCAAAAATCACACAATTACACCGCATTCATAATTATGTGTAATTTGGCACAAAAATCCTATGTAGAGCATAGAAACAATGAACTTACTGAGCACAAGCGGTTGCTGGTTGCAGCTGTTCATGTTCTGTTATATTCAGCACTATGGCCCACATGCATCAACAAATGTGTTTGCGATTCCATAATAGCGAAAAATAAGAAATCGCTATCATGGAATCGCAAATTGGAATGCATCAATGAAATCGGTAAATAATTGCGAATCGGTAAAAATCGCAAATGCAATTACCGAATCCGTATATTCCGATTCTGTAATTGCGAATTCGCAATTACTGATTCGGAAATTGCGAATTACCCATATTGCAGCATGGTGATGACATCACAAACCAGGAAGTCATTCACTGAATCACCACACCTGCACACAGGGAGAGGAGGAGGAGGAGGAAGACTGGTGGAGCACACCCTGGAGGAATTGTTGCTGAACAGGAGCTGTGAGAAAAAACACCATGGCCACTGAAAAGGCACAAAAAAAGGAGAAGGCAGGAAGAGAAAATCAAGTTCAGTGACAAGGAACTTGAAATCCTCATTGAGGAAGTTGTCCAGAGACATGACCAGCTTTTTGGGAGACAATCCCTGCATGTAGCAGAGTCAGTGAAGAGGAAGATTTGGCTTGGCATACAAGCCAAGGTAAATGCTGTGGGGGTGACACACCGTGACACACAGAACCTGCAGAAGAGATGGTATGACCTTCGCAGCCGTGCCAAAGAGAGGGTGGCAGAAAGGCTAGCCGCAGCTGATAAAACAGGAGGGGAACATCTAGCGTGCGCCCGAACACCACACTGGAGGACCTGGTGGAATCCACGTTGCAGCCAGAGTCAGTAGTTGGTGTGACACAGATTGACACCTCAGGACATGCGGGCACCTCCCAAGGTAAGTGCACAGCTGAACATGTACATATGTCAAATGTAATCACATCGTGCCCCAAATGCATGCCCTGCGTAGTGTAGCACACCTGAGTCCAGTCCACCTTTTACAAGCAACACCCTAATGCATTCTGGGAGTTGTATGCAGACAAATGAAAGGGGAAGGCATGGAGGGCACACCATAGGTGTAGTGCAGCACAGTACAGCAAGGAGTGACAACAGTAGATGTTCAACATGACAGAAGTAGATTTAATATAACTGCGCAGGCGTAATATTACAAACAAGTGCAAACAAAGAAATAACAGAACTTGCACTGTTCCACTCACAGATGCAGCGCAGGACAGTGATGGGGCGGACAACCACGAGTCCGAGGGAGACATGGAACAGCATGATGAGGGACAAGAAATGCCGCCATGCCCACCCATACCTGCTCCCACACACCGCAGGAGGAGAGTACTACCACTCCCTGACTTGGAGAGTGATGAGGACAGCAACACTGGATCCCACACACTGCAGCCTGCACATACCCCCCCATCACCAGCACAAGAGCAAACAATGCGGCGCAGTTCCATGCAGTACCGCAGGCAAAGGCCAAGGAGGTTTCCCACAGCTGATGATGAGAATAGCGAATCCACCGCAAGTGTCCTTGAGTCCAAGATGCTGAAGGTTCAGCGCCTGCAAGGGAAGAACATCCGTCACATGCAGGTCCAACTGGGAACACTTGCCAAACACATGGGTGGTATTCATGACTGCCTGAGGGAGCTCACAACTGCAGTAGTGGAAGGGCACAGGGCAAACAATGCGAGACTAGACCGTGTTGCAACTGGCATTGAGGATGTGTGCAGGGCAATTCAGGCAGAGCATGTCACAAATGGCAGGAGGCATCAGACTGCTATGGCACGCATGCACAGTTACACCCGGGCCATCAATAGGCTGAGTCACACCACAGCTCAGCTTTCAAGGCGTGCTGTCGGCATGCAGGTGGAGATGGCCCACTGCTGTGGGGATGTCGCCAGGGGCCTCATCAAGGTCACCGATGCTGTGGAAGGACTACAGACTGCAGCAGCTAGCGGAAGTCCCATGCGTGCAGGGGGACAGTGAGGAGGGCTCCAGCCTGAGCAGCCTACTGGCACCTGTGTCACATGACAGGAGGCGCAGTACCAGGAGTCAGTCCGGCACAGAGGGGTCCATGAGGGGGGTATCAGAGCCCACAAACAGGGCCACAGGAGTGCGTGGCAGGAGAAGGTAGTGAATCGCACCTGTGCCACTGTAGTGGGGTAACCAGAATTATGACTCCATCTCCCAAAGATGTTGCAGTGCCAAGACAATGACTTACAAATTGTCTGCACCCACACTGCACTTTTCTGAGAATGGCATGTGTGCATCAACACAACTACCCACCTAACAGAATAAACCATTACGTACAAAATGTGTTGTGTCTTAATTTCTCACCTTAGAAGTAACGTTGCGTGATTTCGGCACGTCTCCGTCTCCCCTCTGCTGCATCTGGACCGCATGCTGCTTGGTGTGGTTGTGTTGGCTGGATATCCAGTTCTGGCTCGCTATCAGAGTCTTCCAGGTGGATGCCCCTATTGGTGGCAAGGTTATGCAACCTAGCACATGTAGCGACGATCTTACAGCATGTCTCCGGCCTATACTGTAAGGCCCCACCGGTTTTGTGGAGGATGCGAAACCTGGATTTGAGTACACCAAATGTCATCTCAATCACATTTCGTGTCGCAATGTGGGCATGATTGTAACGCTGCTCCTGTAGTGTTGTGGGATTCAGGTAGGGAGTGAGGATGAACGACCTCACAGCGTATGCACTGTCACCTACAGGATGTTGAAAATAGACATACATTAGGTACTGCTATGTGTCACCATGGCAGACAGGTGTGCAAGACAGTATGACATGTGTTTACCCAGCAAATATCCTTCTCCAAATTCACCAGCCAGCAGACGTCTGTGCATGCCACTATGCCTGAAGATATAAGAGTCATGGGCACTCCCAGGGTAACTTGCCACTATGTCTGTGATTATGGTTTTCGCATTGCATATTACTTGGATGTTGAGTGAATGGTACGATTTGCGGTTCCGGTAAATATGTTCATTCACTGAGGGGGGACATATGGGTACGTGCATCCCATCAATGCAGCCTATGACTTGTGGAAATTGTGCAACCTGATAAAAAACTAACTTGGTTTACATCAATTCCTGTGGTGTTGTGGGGAACCTGATGTGGTGGTGTATCCTCTGCAACATGGCATTTAGGAAGGCGTTGAAAAAGCGCGATAAGGCACTTTGGGAGACACCGCCAGCTGTTGCAATTACTCCCTGGAAGGCCCCTGACGCTAGGAGATGTAGTGAGCATAGGACCTGCACATGGGTGGGGATGGCATGTGTCCTGCGAGTCTGACGCTGCAGTATTGGGTCTAACTCAGCAATGAGCTCTAAGATTGTGGCAGCATTCAGTCTATACTTATCGTAAATCTCTTCCTCCGTCTGCCCTAGCAAAGTGACGCGCACTCTGAATATTCTCTCCTGTATCCTTCTTCTCTGTGCTGCTGCTCTTAGCCTCATCCTCCGCGCTATGAAGTAGAGCGCTGCCATTGTGGAACACTCTGATGCATTCTGGGGCTGTTTAAGTAGTTTGCTAATGATTTACACCTGATTTGTTGAATGTGTAATTCTTACCACCTGATATGATTTCTTCCTATTTAGGAAATGCAATTTGCGATTCTTTACTGATTCTGTATTTGCGAAGTGTTGTTGCATGCGAGTTAGGGATTTCTTATTTGCGAATCAGTACTACAGAATCGCTATTACCGATTCGGTGAGTTAGAAATCGCTAAAATACCGATTTCTAAATTTTTCTGTGATTTTCTTTCATGCATTGGGAAGAGCTCTTTTGCGATCCCAAACGGCATTTTTTACCGATTGGCAACGTTTGCGATCGCAAATTAGCTTGATGCATGTGGGCCTATTTTCTTAGTACAAAATGCATCCTCGGGTCATTATGGACGCAGGAGTGAAAATTGTGAGCTAGGAAAACAGAGCTAAATGATGGTTTACACTGCTCACTGAATTACGAGTGATTACGTAATTTTTTTGCAATTTCACATAGTTATGCAAAAGCAAAGTAACCTCCACCCCTAGGTGATACATTCTGACTGATTTAAGTTCTCTGAGTTGCCAAGAAAGTGATTAGTGGAGTCAGCTGAGAGTTGAAGGAGATTGTGGCTAAAGTATTTTTATGGCTGAGGATTTTCTATTAGATAAGAAAAACACAGCGGCGGCCGCCATTAACGAAGGGTGGTGAGACGGGTGGGGCAGTTCAGGGGAATTGAATTAAAAAACAAAAGAAAACGTATCTTTTGCTACCGGCCGCTCCAGCATCTTGTCTCCTCGCGCCGCCTCTCCCCTTCCTGCCTGCTGGTCCCAGCAGCCCCTGGGACCTACTTCCTGTCCAATTTTAGCGCTGCAGAGCAGCGCGGGGATTGCTGAGCAGGCAGAAAAGATGCACTGCTCAGACCAGGGAGTCTGTGGGTTTTCTCCAGCCCGGAGCCGGGCTGGAGAAAACCTAAGTGCACATCTGTGTTTTGGTTGGCCTGAGACGGCCGGCCAAAACACATATGCGTACTTGGGGAGTGGAGTGCACTAGCACGCCACCTCCCCACTACCATACCTCGGCTACGCCCCTCCCAACATCGCTGGCTAAGTGACGGCAAATGTCAATTAAAACGATGCAAGAACATCGTTTTAGTTTACATTTGCTGGCTCTGAGCCAGGCAGTGGAGCGACACTGCTCCATCATTGCGGAAGAGCTGCCACTGGAAGAACAAACATCTGTGGAGGGTTGGCTGTTACTGATATATTTATCATTTGAATTTCCAGTCAGGCTCATGGGAGTGATGAATTTGATGGGAGGTTGATGGCATACCTGTGGAAGGTGAGATGTAAAGTAGATGAGTCGCTATCAATGTGAATGTAGGCAATTGTGTTTGTGAAAAATCAAGAATATCTAAACGGGCCAATTACCTTGGCACTGAAAGGTAGAAAACTAAGATGAGTCTTGTTCAGGGAGCATTTTGAGTGTGGACGCCCGAGGTGTGGCAGGAGTATTGCTTCTTAGCCAACTGAGAAGACCTAAATTATGTTAGGTCTGTGAGCTTGCTTACTCTTGACAAGTTGGTGACGCAGATCGTCACAATAATGCAGTTACTCAGGGGCATATTATCAAGAACGGCGTTAAAATTATCGCAGCTTTAGCTGCAGAAAACTGCCGCTAAAACGGCGATAATGGGCTTGATAATATGCCCTGGAGAATTCCAATAGAAGCCCATGTTGACCCCAGAACATGGACTTCTATTGGAATTTTCAAGGGCATATTATCAAGCCCATTATCGCCGCTTTAGCGGCAGTTTTCTGCCGCTAAAGCGGCGATAATTTTAACGCCGTTTCTTGATAATGTGCCCCTCAGTATTTAAAAGCACTGATCAATCAGCGTTGTAATACACTGGATTAGTTTCTCAGTCCTAACTTCTCGGAGTACAGTTCATCGAAGTGAAGGGGTAACAACACTCACTCAGTGCAGGGCAGGGCACAGAGCATTTCGATCCGAAGAGTGAGGCACATTTCAACAGTATGCCAGGGCAACGATTGTGACTTGATGTTGGGCATGTAAGAGTTTCATGGTTGGTGTAGCAGCAGCAAACAATAGGCTGTACAGAGCTTCAGGCAAGACAAACAATTGCAATGTGGTGATGCTGGGTCAAAATTCACAGGGTGTACCACAGTTTTCACTCACAAGCACACAGTGATATTCTAATTGACATGGTCATGTAAAATGATAAAAAATGATTCAATTGGCATGCTCATGCAAAATGATAAAACATTATTTGATAGATGGATGGATGGATTATGTGGGTAGATGGATGGATGGATTGAGTAGGTAGGTAGTTAGTTAGTAAGGTCTGCTGCTTGGTGCACTCAGGATGTCCACACGGACACAGCTTCCAAACCTAAGAATTTGGCAAATGAGATGGGTAACACAGACCACATGAAAATTACAATTTGAACCATGCAGAGCAAAATATTGCCAATCGCCTGTTTACCTTTTAATGATATAAATGTTCTCATGGTTTTATATTTGTTTTTATTGCTGATTTGTAGTTCACTGCCCAGCCTCTTCTCTCATGGTCCCTTTAGTATGGGGTCTTTAGAAAAAAATTCGAATCACAAGCGATGACCTTAACCGGGCGGTATATCAAGCTGCCTTGAAATTATCGTGCCTCCTATCCATTCCTGTTCAATATCTGCGCTCTGCACTAACATTTCAGCTTCATGCGAGCTTTATTAGACTTTAAGATAAAATCAGAGGTCAAACCTCTTCGAAAGAAAGACATAAAAAGAGATTCCTCTTCAAAGTTAAAGAAATCTGTTTAAGCAATATATATATATATATAGGCGAGTCCCCACACAAAGCAGCGTGGATACATCTAGCTCTAGAAAAATGAAAGTAAACACACATCATGCCCAAAAAAGCTATGACCCCAAAATGAACTCTGAAGAAAAACGCAATAACCTTCATTTAACTCATCACCGAGTTCATGTATAGGTCAGAATGATTCATATCAGAATGGGATTGATATGTTTAACCCCTTCGCTGCTAGGCCTTTCCCCCCCTGTGCTAAGCCTTTTTTGGCTATTTGGGGTAGTGCGCGCTAAGGCCCCTGTAACTTTTTGACTACATAAGGTATCCACGCCAAATTTGCGTCCTTTTCTTCCAACATCATGGGGATTCTAAAGGTACCCAGGGTTTGTGGATTCCCCTGGAGGGGTCCCAGAAATTAGCCAAAATACAGCTAAATTTTGTTTTTTTAGAAAAATGGGAAAAAGGGCTGCAAATGAAAGCGTCTGGGTTTTCCCTGCAAATGGTATCAAAAAGGGTTTGTGGGGCTGAAGTAACCATTTTCCCAGCTTTTAGGGAATGACAGACTTTTGTCAGAAAACCAACATTTTTACACAGTTTTGGCATTTTTCTGGGACATAGCCTATTTTTGCTATTTTTGTGCTTTCAACCTCCTTCCAGTTAATGGTAGAAATGGGTATGAAAGCAATAATAGATCCTGGAAAGCTATACATTTTAGAAAAGTAGACAAAATTCTGAATTCAGCAAGGGGTCATTTGTGTAGATCCATCAAGGTTTCTTTATAGAAACTAACAGTTAAATATAGGAAAAATTGAAAATTATTTGAAAAAAAGAGCCTTTTGTGTCAACGTTTTCACCTGTAACTTCTTCTAATTATGACAGCTCTTTGAAAGCAATATACCGTTACATCCGCTGGACCTTACTGGTTGTGGGGATATATAGGACTTGTAGGTTCATCAAGAACCCGACGAACCCAGAGTCAAAAACTGAGCAGCAATTTGCAATGGCTTTTTATTATGTACCGGGTATATAGCAATTATTGTGGGAAAATGTATACATGGAAAAATCGGTATGACAGACACCTATGTATTTCTGAAATGGGAACAAAATATAGAGTTTAGAAACAGTAGATATTTGCACATTTCCGAAATTGGGAATACTCATCCTAGCATGAGAATTATCGGTCATTTTTTAAAATGACTTCTTTTTTACACAATGTCTTTCATTTGGAAGGCAGAAATGCATCGAAAGTCAATAGGTAATAACAGTTGCTTTACAAATATGAATTACCCTAAGTCTCCCGATAAAAATGGTACCTCACTTGTGTGGGTAGGCATAGTGTCCACGACAGGAAATGGCTCAAAACCCAACGTGAACTCACCACATTTTCACAATGAAAAATTACCCTTTTTTGCAAAGTGCCTAGCTGTAGTTTTTGAACCCTAGCTCTGCCGGCACCTAGGGAAACCTAGAAAACCTATACATTTTTGAAAACTAGACACCCAGGGGAATCCAGGATGGGGTGACTTGACTGCCTCTCACCAGGTTATGTTACCCAGAATCCCTTGCAAACCTAAAATTTTGTCAAAAAACCCACATTTTCCTCACATTTCTGTGGTGTAAAGTTCTGGAATTTGCGTGGATCCACAAATTTCCACCCACCCCGCATTCCCCAAAGTCTTCTGAGAAAAATGGTACCTCACTTGTGTGGGTCGGCCTAGTGCCCGCGACAGGAAACGGTGCAAAACGCTACGTGGACACACCTCAATTTCGCAGTGAAAAATGACCCTTTTTTGGCAAAGTGCCTAGCTGTAGTTTTTGAACCATAGCTCTGCCGGCACCTAGGGAAACCAAGCAAACCTATACATTTTTGAAAACTAGACACCCAGGGGAATCCAGGATGGGGTGACTTGACTGCCTCCCACCAGGTTCTGTTACCCAGAATCCCTTGCAAACCTAAAAGATTTGCAAAAAAACACATTTTCCCCACATTTCTGTGGCGGAAAGTTCTGGAATCTGCGTGGATCCACAAATTTCCACCCACCCCGCGTTCCCCAAAGTCTTCTGAGAAAAATGGTACCTCACTTGTGTGGGTCGGCCTAGTGCCCGCGACAGGAAACGGCGCAAAAAACAACGTGGACACACCTCAATTTCGCAGTGAAAAATGACCCTTTTTTGGCAAACTGCCTAGCTGTAGTTTTTGAACCATAGCTCTGCCGGCACCTAAGGAAACCTAGCAAACCTATACATTTTTTAAAACTAGACACCCAGGGGAATCCAGGATGGGGTGACTTGACTGCCTCCCACCAGGTTCTGTTACCCAGAATCCCTTGCAAATCTAAAGAATTGGCAAAAAAAACACATTTTCCCCACATTTCTGTGGTGGAAAGTTCTGCAATCTGCGTGGATCCACAAATTTCCACCCACCCCGCGTTCCCCAAAGTCTTCCGAGAAAAATGGTACCTCACTTGTGTGGGTCGGCTAGTGCCCGTGACAGGAAACAGCACAAAACGCAACATGGACACACCTCAATTTCGCAGTGAAAAATGACCCTTTTTTGGCAAAGTGCCTAGCTGTAGTTTTTGAACCATAGCTCTGCCTGCACCTCGGGAAACCAAGCAAACCTATACATTTTTGAAAACTAGACACCCAGGGAATCCAGGATGGGGTGACTTGACTGCCTCCCACCAGGTTCTGTTACCCAGAATCCCTTGCAAACCTAAAAGTAGCAAAAAAACACATTCTCCCCACATTTCTGTGGTGGAAAGTTCTGGAATCCGCGTGGATCCACAAATTTCCACCCACCCCGCGTTCCCCAAAGTCTTCCGAGAAAAATGGTACCTCACTTGTGTGGGTAGGCCTAGTGCCCGCGACAGGAAACGGTGCAAAACGCAACGTGGACACACCTCAATTTCGCAGTGAAAAATGACCCTTTTTTGGCAAAGTGCCTAGCTGTAATTTGTGAACCATAGCTCTGCCGGCACCTAGGGAAACCTAGAAAACCTATACATTTTTGAAAACTAGACACCCAGGAGATTCCAGGGAGGTATGACTTGCGTGGATCTCCCAACGTTTCCTTACCCAGAATCCCCTGCAAACCTCAAATTTAGCTGAAAAAATCACTTTTTTCACACATTTTTGTGTGGGAAAGTTGTGGCATCACCAGGCTGACAATAAATCTCCTACCACCCAGTGTTCCCCCGGGTCTCCCAATGAAAACGGAGCCTCACTTGTGTGGGAGGCCCAAGTACCCGCGACAGGCAAGGGCCCAAAACGCAGTGAGGCGACATCAAAATTGCTTATCTCAAAACGACCTGGTTTTGCAAGGGAGGTACCCTGGGTTTTTGGCCCGGTGCTCGGCGGCCACCTAGGGAAACTTACCAAACCCACACATTTCTGAAAACTAGACAACCGGGGGATTCTAGGGAGGTATGGCTTGCGTGGATCCCCCACCGTTTCCTTACCCAGAATCCCCTGCAAACCTCAATTTTAGCTGAAGAATTCACTTTTTTCACACATTTTGGTGTGGGAAAGTTGTGGCATCACCGGGCTGACACAAATTTCCTACCACCCAGCGTCCCCCCGGGTCTCCCGATGAAAACTGTGCCTCACTCGTGTGGGAGGTCCAAGTACCCGCGACAGGCAAGGGCCCAAAACAAAGTGAGGCGACATCAAAATTGCCCATCACAAAACGACCTGGTTTTGCAAGGGGTGTCACCTGGGTTTTTGGCCCGGTGCTCAGCGGCCACCTAGGGAAACCTACCAAACCCACACATTTCTGAAAACTAGACACCCGGGGGATTCTAGGGAGGTATGGCTTGTGTGGATCCCCCAACGTTTCCTTACCCAGAATCCCCTGCAAACCTCAATTTTAGCTGAAACATTCACTTTTTTCACACATTTTGGTGTGGGAAAGTTGTGGCATCACCGGGCTGACACAAATTTCCTACCACCCAGTGTTACCCTGGGTCTCCCAATGAAAACGGTGCCTCACTCGTGTGGGAGGCCCAAGTACCCGCGACAGGCAAGGGCCCAAAACGTAGTGAGGCGACATCAAAATTGCCTATCTCAAAACCACCTGGTTTTGCAAGGGGGGTACCCTGGGTTTTTGGCCCGGTGCTCGGCAGCCACCTAGGGAAACCTACCAAACTCACACATTTCTAAAAACTAAACACCCGGGGGATTCCAGCGAGGTATGGCTTGCATGGATCCCCCAACGTTTCCTTACCCAGAATCCCCTGCAAACCTCAATTTTAGCTGAAAAATTCACTTTTTTCACACATTTTGGTGTGGGAAAGTTGTGGCATCACCGGGCTGACACAAATTTCCTACCACCCAGCGTTCCACTGGGTCTCCCAATAAAAACGGTGCCTCACTCGTGTGGGAGGCCCAACTACCCGCGACAGGCAAGGGCACAAAACATAGTGAGGCAACATCAAAGTTGCCCATCACAAAACAACCTGGTTTTGCAAGGGGGGTCACCTGGGTTTTTGGCCCGGTGCTCGGCGGCCACCTAGGGAAACCTACCAAACCCATACATTTCTGAAAACTAGACACCCAGGGGATTCCAGGGAGGTATGGCTTGCGTGGATCCCCCAACGTTTCCTTACCCAGAATCCCCTGCAAACCTCAAATTTAGTGAAAAAATCACTTTTTTCACACATTTTTGTGTGGGAAAGTTGTGGCATCACCAGGCTGACACAAATTTCCTACCACCTAGTGTTCCCCTGGGTCTCCCAATGAAAACGGTGCCTCACTCGTGTGGGAGGCCCAAGTACCTGCGACAGGAAAGGACCCAAAACGTAGTGAGGCTACATCAAAATTGCCTATCTCAAAACGACATGGTTTTGCAAGGGGGGTAACCTGGGTTTTTGGCCCGGTGCTCGGCGGCCACCTAGGGAAACCTACCAAACTCACACATTTTGGAAAACTAAACACCCGGGGGATTCCAGGGAGGTATGTCTTGCGTGGATCCCCCAAAGTTTCCTTACCCAGAATCCCCTGCAAACCTCAATTTTAGCTGAAAAATTCACTTTTTTCACACATTTTTGTGTGGGAAAGTTGTGGCATCACCGGGCTGACACAAATTTCCTACCACCCAACGTTCCCCTGGGTCTCCCAATAAAAACGGTGCCTCACTCGTGTGGGAGGCCCAACTACCCGTGACAGGCAAGGGCACAAAACGTAGTGAGGCAACATCAAAATTGCCCATCACAAAACAACCTGGTTTTGCAAGGGGGGTCACCTGGGTTTTTGGCGCGGTGCTCGGCGGCCACCTAGGGCAACCTACCAAACCCACACATTTCTGAAAACTAGACACCCAGGGAATTCCAGGGAGGTATGGCTTTCGTGCATCCCCCAACGTTTCCTTACCCAGAATCCCCTGCAAACCTAAAATTTAGCTGAAAAAATCACTTTTTTCACACATTTTTGTGTGGGAAAGTTGTGGCATCACCAGGCTGACACTAATTTCCTACCACCCAGCATTCCCCCGGGTCTCCCGATGAAAACGGTGCCTCACTCGTGTGGGAGGCCCAAGTAGCCGCGACAGGCAAGGGCCCAAAACGAAGTGAGGCGACATCAAAATTGTCCATCACAAAACGACCTGGTTTTGGATGGGGTGTCACCTGGGTTTTTGGCCCGGTGCTCGGCGGCCACCAAGGGAAACCTACCAAACCCACACATTTCTGAAAACTAGACACCCGGGGGATTCTAGGGAGGTATGGCTTGTGTGGATCCCCCAACGTTTCCTTACCCAGAATCCTCTGCAAACCTCAATTTTAGCTGAAACATTCACTTTTTTCACACATTTTGATGTGGGAAAGTTGTGGCATCACCGGTCTGACACAAATTTCCTACCACCCAGTGTTCTCCTGGGTCTCCCGATGAAAACAGTGCCTCACTCGTGTGGGAGGCCCAAGTACCCGCGACAGGCAAGGGCCCAAAACGTAGTGAGGCGACATCAAAATTGCCTATCTCAAAACCACCTGGTTTTGCAAGGGGGGTACCCTGGGTTTTTGGCCCGGTGCTCGGCAGCCACCTGCGGAAACCTACCAAACTCACACATTTCTGAAAACTAAACACCCGGGGGATTCCAGGGAGGTATGGCTTGCATGGATCCCCCAACGTTTCCTTACCCAGAATCCCCTGCAAACCTCAATTTTAGCTGAAAAATTCACTTTTTTCACACATTTTTGTGTGGGAAAGTTGTGGCATCACCGGGCTGACACAAATTTCCTACCACCCAGCGTTCCACTGGGTCTCCCGATAAAAACAGTGCCTCACTCGTGTGGGAGGCCCAACTACCCGCGACAGGCAAGGGCACAAAACGTAGTGAGGCAACATCAAAATTGCCCATCACAAAACAACCTGGTTTTGCAAGGGGGGTCACCTGGGTTTTTGGCCCGGTGCTCGGCGGCCACCTAGGGAAACCTACCAAACCCACACATTTCTGAAAACTATACACCCGGGGGATTCCAGGGAGGTATGGCTTGCGTGGATCCCCCAATGTTTCCTTACCCAGAATCCCCTGCAAACCTCAATTGTATCTGAAAAATTCACTATTTTCACACATTTTTGTGTGGGAAAGTTGTTCCATCACCGGGCTGACACAAATTTCCTAGCACCCAGCGTTCCCCTGGGTCTCCCGATAAAAACGGTGCCTCACTCGTGTGGGAGGCCCAACTACCCGTGACAGGCAAGGGCCCAAAACATAGTGAGGCGACATCAAAATTGCATATCTCAAAACCACCTGGTTTTGCAAGGGGTGTCTCCTGGATTTTGGCCCGTGCTCGGCGGCCATCTAGGAAACCTACCAAATCCCACACATTTCTGAAAACTAGACACCCGGGGGCTTCCAGGGAGGTATGGCTTGCGTGGATCCCCCAACGTTTCACTTACAGAATCCCTGCAAACTTCAATTTTAGCTGAAAAAATCACTTTTTCACACATTTTGTGTTGGAAAGTTGTGGCATCACCGGGCTCACACAATTTCCTACCACCCAGCATTCCCCAGCTCTCCCGATAAAATGGTGCCTCACTCGTGTGGGAGGCCCAAGTACCAGCGGCAGGGAAGGCTCCAAAACATTTTAATAGGCAATTTTGATGTTGCCTCAAAACGCTTTGGGCCCTTGCCTGTCGCGGTACTTGGGCCTCCACACGCAGTGAGGCACCATTTTATTGGGACAGCTGGGGAACGCTGGGTGGTAGGAAATTTGTGTGAGCTCAGTGATGCCACAACTCTCCACACAAAATGTGTGAAAAAGTGATTTTTCAGCTAAAATTGAGGTTTGCAGGGATTCTGGGTAAGGAAACGTTGGGGATCCACGCAAGCCATACCTCCTGGAAGCCTCGGGTGTCTAGTTTTCAGAAATGTGGGTTTGTAGGTTTTCCTTGATGGCCGCCACATGGCCAAAACCCAGGTGACCCTTGCAGAACCAGGTGGTTTTGAGATAGGCAATTTTGATGTCGCTCACCACGCTTTGGGACCTTGCCTGTCACGGGTACTGGGCCTCCCACACAAGTGAGGCACCATTTTTATTGGGAGACCTGGGGAACACTGGGTGGTAGGAAATCTGTGTGAGCCCGGTGATGCCACAACTTTCCCACACAAAAATGTGTGAAAAAGTGATTTTTTCAGCTAAAATTGAGGTTTGCAGGGGATTCTGGGTAAGAGACGTTGGGAGATCCACGTGCCATACCTCCGGAAGCCCCGGGTGTCTAGTTTTCAGAAATGTGTGGGTTTGGTAGGTTTCCCTAGGTGGCCGCGAGCCCGGGCCAAAATCTCATGGGACCCCTTGCAAAACCTGGTCATTTTGTGATAATCAATTTTGATGTCCCTCAATACGTTTTGGGCCCTTGCCTGTCGCGAGTACTGGGCCTCCACCCGAGTGAGGCACCATTTTATCGGGAGACCGGGAATGCTGGGTGTGAGGAAATTTGTGTCAGCCCGTGATGCTACAACTTTCCACACAAATATGTGAAAAAGTGATTTTTCAGCAAAATTTCAGGTTTGCAGGGATTCTGGTTAAGAAAACGTAGGGGATCCACGCAAGCCATACCTCCTGGAATTCTCCGGTGTCTAGTTTTCAGAAATGTGTGGGTTTGGTAGGTTTCCATAGGTGGCCGCCGAGTACCGGGCCAAAAGTCATGGGACCCCTTGCAAAACCAAGTCATTTTGTGATAGGCAATTTTGATGTCCCTCAATACGTTTTGGGCCTCGCCTGTCGCTGGTACTTAGGCCTCCCACCCGAGTGAGGCACCATTTTTATCGGGAGACCGGGGAACGCTGGGTGGTAGGAAATTTGTGTCAGCTCGGTGATGCCACATTTTTCCCACACAAAAATGTGTGAAAAAGTGATTTTTCAGCAAAATTTCAGGTTTGCAGGGGATTCTGGGTAAGAAAACGTTGGGGATCCACGTAAGCCATACCTCCCTGGAATCCCCGGGTGTCTGTTTTTCAGAAATGTGGGTTTGGTAGGTTTCCTAGGTGGCCACCGAGTCTCGGGCCAAAAGTCATGGGACCCCCTTGCAAAACCAGGTCATTTTGTGATAGGCAACTTTGATGTCCCCTCAATACGTTTTGCGCCCTTGCCTGTCGCGGGTACTTGGGCCTCCCACCCGAGTGAGGCACCATTTTTATTGGGAGACCCGGGGGAACGCTGAGTGGTAGGAAATTTGTGTCAGCCCAGTGATGCCACAACTTTCCCACACAAAAATGTGTGAAAAAAGTGATTTTTTCAGCAAAATTTCAGGTTTGCAGGGGATTCTGGGTAAGAAACGTTGGGGGATCCATGCAAGCCATACCTCCATGGAATCCCTGGGTGTCTAGTTTTCAGAAATGTGTGGGTTTGGTAGGTTTCCTAGGTGGCCACCGAGTCTCGGGCCAAAAAGTCATGGGACCCCCCTTGCAAAACCAGGTCATTTTGTGATAGGCAATTTTGATGTCCCCTCAATACATTTTGGGCCCTTGCCTGTCGCGGGTACTTGGGCCTCCCACCCGAGTGAGGCACCATTTTTATTGGGAGACCCGGGGGAACGCTGGGTGGTAGGAAATTTGTGTCAGCCCAGTGATGCCACAACTTTCCCACACAAAAATGTGTGAAAAAAGTGATTTTTTCAGCAAAATTTCAGGTTTGCAGGGGATTCTGGGTAAGAAAACGTTGGGGGATCCATGCAAGCCATACCTCCATGGAATCCCCTGGGTGTCTAGTTTTCAGAAATGTGTGGGTTTGGTAGGTTTACCTAGGTGGCCGCGAGCCCGGGCCAAAAGTCATGGGACCCCCTTGCAAAACCAGGTCGTTTTGTGATAGGCAATTTTGATGTCGCCTCAATACGTTTTGGGCCCTTGCCTGTCGCGGGTCCGTGACCCACCCACGCGAGTGAGATACCATTTCTATTGGGATACTTGGAAAAAGGCGGAGGGGTAGGAAATTTGTTGTTTCTGTCTGCAGCGTGAAAATGTTGGCACAATAATGCAAGAAAAATGTGACAGACACAATTTGAGGTTTGCAGGACATTCTGGGTAAGATAACTTGTTGGGATCCACAAGAGAGACAGCAGAATGTACTCCCATGGGTGTTTAGTTTACGACAATATCTACAGTTGGTAGGTTATTCTTAGATAGAATGTACACCTTGGCAGAGAGACAAAAAAGACAAAGAATACTGCACAGCCATCTATTGCTCAAGCACACACACATACTGGTTGGATTTGGCACGAGGACGAGTGATGGTTCAGTATATAAAATTTTATTAACAAGAGAGTTCACAAAAATGAAATGCACTGTCAATAATTGAAAGAACAAAAAACTGAACCATTTACTCACAGCTCGTGAGCTGTAAAGCCACAAAAAGGCACCAACCTCTTTACAGGCCATTCATACACCTTTCATACGTGTGACACATACAAAACCATTCACACCGCCAGCCGCGGGCCCAGCACATTACAACACTCACACCACCAGGGAACGCCATTCAAGGGCCCATCACTTTCACACGCCCACATTCCTGACACAGCAACCACACCAGCTCACGGATTGCGTGGAGTGGCGTTTGGCTACCAGTGTGTGTAGTGACCAGCAGCAAGTCACTACTCACACACCGCCAGCCCAGCGCCACTCCACCCACACCGCCAGCCAAGCGCAAGTCCACCCACACCGCCAGCCAAGCGCCAGTCCACGCACACCGCCAGTCAAGCACCAGTCCACGCACACCGCCAGCCAAGCGCCAGTCCACGCACACCGCCAGCCAAGCGCCAGTCAACGCACACCGCCAGCCAAGCATCAGTCCATGCACACCGCCAGCCAAGCTCCAGTCCACGCACACCGCCAGCCAAGCGCCAGTCCACGCACACCGCCAGCCAAGCGCCAGTCCACGCACACCTCCAGCCAAGCGCCAGCCTACACACACCGCCATCACATTTAGGATTTTTTTATACAAAAAAGAAAACACAAACAAATTGCAAATAGATACAAATCTACTAACACAAAATCTGAAACTAAATACATTGCACTAACGCCAACCTTGAAACAGAACAATTTTTTTTAAACAATACAGACAAGGCAGTTCACTTTACCACTCATGGATGCTCCCAAAAATTATTTTGCGTGTGGTACGTTCTAAAACAAGCAGGCACACACAGCCCAGGGTTAGAAGGACACTCGGGGCAGTACATACGAGCCTCCTTCCGCATACCTCTTGCCAACAGACTCTACATCTCCTAGTGGGAAAGTCTTTTGAGGGTGTGGGAGGAATGTGATCAGGAAAGTGGCGATCTTTCAATCTAGCCACATCCTCCACCACTCCAACTCTAGGAACACTTGCCTGTTCCACTACAACAAGGCTGCCTATTACAAACTCCTGAAACTTAGCAAAAGTCATCTTTGACTCAGGACAAGACTCCTTGAACACAACAAAAGCATTAAAGGTTGCCAAGTGGAAAAGATGGATAGCCAACTTCTTATACCAAATGTAAGCCTTACGAAGAGCAGTGTAAGGTTCCAACCTCTGATCTACTCTATCAACACCACCCATGTGCCTATTATATTCTAAAATGCACACAGGTTTACGCGCTTCAGCAACCTGACCCCAAACAGTCACAGGTGAAGTGCTTTCATCATGGATGGTAGTCAGCATGTAGACATCTCTCCTGTCTGAAAACTTCACAGCTAGAAGTTCCTCGCAACGCAACGCACTGCACTGTCCCCGCACAAGCTTTTGACAAACAAGTTCTTTTGGGAAACCTTTACGGTTAGAGCGGATTGTGCCACAAGCAACGGTGTCCACTTTGGCCAATTCCCTGAACAACCGCACACCAGTGTAGAAGTTATCTACATATAAATGGTGGCCTTTGTTAAAAGTCCTCTACCAAGTTCCCACACAATTTTCTCAGTCACTCCAAAAGTGGACGGACAACCAGGGGGTTAATCCTGGATTCCTTACCGGTGTACACCCTGAAATTAGAGACATATCCAGTCCTACTGTCACACAGCATATACAGCTTAATTCCATAGCGTGCCCTCTTACTAGGAATGTATTGCCTAAAACCAAGCGGTCCTTGAACAACACCAAAGACTCATCCACTGCTATTTCTTTCCCTGGAGCATAGATCTCAGAAAAACGATCAACAAAGTGATCAAGGACAGGCCGAATCTTAAAAAGACGGTCACAATCAAGGTGATCTTGTGGCAAAGCTAAACCATTATCGACAAAATGCAGCATCCGAAGCAGAAGCAAATACCTATCACGACTCATGACTTCCGGAAATATAGCCGTTGCCATCAAGGGACTAGTAGACCAATATGAAGACATTGATGGCTTCCTTAGCAAGCCCATCAAAAAAGTTAAACCCAAGAACTTCTTCATCTCTTCCAGATTTGTGGGAGTCCACCGGGTAGCTCTAGAGTGGGGCCTAAGGCTGGCACTGTTGTCCCTCAAAAACTGTTCGGCATACAAATTAGTCTGCTCAACAATCTCTGCCAAAAACACATCGTCCATAAACAACTGAAAAAAATGTATTGGCAAAAAAATTTCTGTATTCACTCTACACCCTGGAACACCAGTAAAGTCTGGCAATGCCGGCTGCACCATGCCTGGGGCAACCCAAAGGTCATCACTTCCAACGGGAAGCCTTTCAGCCCCAGGCTGCAGCCCAGATGCCTCTTGCCGCACTATCGGCACATCAATGTCCTCCTCTAACACAGGCCCTTCATCCGCACTAAGAGTAGCTTCATCCGCACTGAGAGTAGCTTCATCATCCGATGATTCCATGTGGAGAGAAACTCACTGCCTGAATCTTCCCTCCCTCCTCTGCCTCAGATGCAGAGTCAGTCTCTGAACCATGGTCAGAGGAAGACTCAAAAAGCATACCAACAACCTGCTGAGCAGTAATCCTGCGGCTAGCCATTATCCTTACTCAGAAAGGAGACTGCACAAACAAGTCAACAACAACCAACACTGTGCAAAATAAATAAGTAAAAAAAATGTGTGCCTTTATCACAAAGTTCTATATAGTCAAAAACTATACGATTCACTTGCAAGAGACAGCTACACTCACCAGCACCTACTCTGCAGAGACACAGCTAAAACCAACGATATCCCACTAGAAAGAAAAAAACAAAACCAATTACTCACAAGACAACAAAATACACATCGAGCACAAATGCAAAAAGTTTTTGACAATCAAAAACAGAAGCCAAACATACTGCTATTATTACACCATTTGCAAAAACACATTCATGCAGGGAAATGAAACACATTTACATTGCACAAAAAAGTCTCTTACCAAACACATGCAACTACACAAACAGCAGAACCACCAGTAACGAAACCGCAACCTGGAACAGTCTAAAGAGCAAACGCCTTTCACTAGAACAAAAAGGGAGAAATAAAGCATTACAATTGCAATTCACAAGAAATAAAACAATTAACATTATAACACGCTATGTCACTACCCAAATGGTCAATCTGCCAGATGGGCCTTCAAATAGGGCTGAGAAAAATGGGGGTGATCTTGCCCAAGGGATCGGGTGAGGTTGTCTGCCAGGCCGATCTGTCCCCAGGTGGGGCAGAAAACAGCAGACAGAAATGGCCTCCCTTGCAAAAAGAAATAACTCCCTGGTGCCTAGTAGGGATTTCTGCCTCCCCCTCCCGCCTAGGGCAGAAAGGCCAAAAAAGGGCAGAAAAATATTAACCAAATTTTACCACCTTAAACACAAAATAAAATCCCTGATGCCTAGTGGGGTTTTCTCCCCTCCCCGGGGCAGAAAGGCCACAAAACATGCCGATCCGCCACCGGGGGGGCAGAAAAAGATAACCAATACATCAGTCCCCTGGAGCGACCCTTGCCCAAGGGTCGCTCCGTTTAAATTTTAAAGAACTCCCTGGTGTCTAGTGTAAGGGCTGATCTGCCCCCAGTGGGGGCAGAATACACATTAAAAAAATTAGCTCTCTGGAAGCGACCTTGCCCAAGGGGTCGCTTCCATTTAAATTTTAAATACCTCCCTGGTGTCTAGTGGGGTTTTCTGCCCCCTTGGGGGCAGAAAGGGCAAAAAAACGGGCTGAATAAACATTAAAAAAAATAGGCCCCTGGAAGCGACCCTTGCCCAAGGAGTCGCTTCCTTTTAAATTTTAAATGCATTTAAATGCATCCCTAGTGTCTAGTGGGGTTTTCTGCCCCCCCTGGGGCAGAAAGGCCACAAAAACGGGCTGATCTGCCCCCAGGGGCGGCAGAATTCCCATTAAAAAAAATTGGCCCCCTGGAAGCGACCCTTGCCCAAGGGGTCGCTTCCTTTTTAATTTTATTGAAATCCCTGGCTCTAGTGGGCTTTTCTAAAGGCCAAAAAAAACAGCCGATCTGCCCCCAGGGGGGGCAGAATACACATTAAAATAAAATTAGCCCCCTGGAAGCGACCCATGCCCAAGGGGTCGCTTCCATTTAAATTTAAGTGCATTTAAATGCATCCCTGGTGTCTAGTGGGGTTTTCTGCCCCGGGCAGAAAGGCCACAAAAACGGGCCGATCTGCCCCCAGGGGGGGCAGAATTCCCATTAAAAAAAAATTGCCCCCTTGGAAGCGACCCTTGCCCAAGGGGTCGCTTCCTTTTTAATTTGAATAAAATCCCTGGCTCTAGTGGGCTTTCTGCCCCCACTGGGGCCAGAAACGCCGCAAGTTCCGGCCGATCTGTCCCCAGGGGGCAGAAAAGTCTTCAAATAAATTATCCTCTAAGGAAGCGACCCTTGCCCAAGGGGTCGCTTCCTGTCATGAGAAAAGACATCCCTGGTGTCTAGTGGGGCATTCCTGCTGCACGATCGCGACGCTGTGCGCGATCGTGCAGCAGGAATGCCCTGCATTGAGACATCAGGGGAGAGGAAAAACTCTTTCCTCTCCCCGATGCCCTCAAGGCATCGCCAAATGCCCCCCAACCCCACCGGAGCAGAGAAAACTCACCTCGCTCCTCGGACACCTGGAAGCATAATGGCTTCCAGGTGTCCCAGCGCTTCCTGATGACGCCGGCGAGCACTGTGCGTGCTGACGTCACAGGATCGCCGAGGGGGGGGTCGGGGGTGGCAGCGGAAACTCTTCCGCTGCCATCCCTGCCTGGGGGTGCATATGGGCTTCCCATGGGGGGTGCGCCAGCGCTTCCCCTGTGGGTGGTTGCCATGACGTGCTGGACTCGTCATGAGCACACGCCCACCGTGTGCCATGACGAGCCCAGCTCGTCATGGGCACCGAAGGGGTTAAAAACCATCTGTTTACATATATATATATATATATATATATATATATATTGAAGCTCCAAGGTGCCCGCTGGCAGGCTCGCACTCGAACAGCGGTAGTCATTTCCACTGGTAAGCTCGTCTTCAGAGGCTAGACCTGGGAAAGCATTCTTTAGACACTCCCTCTAATTTATAATTAACAGCCCTCAGATGGGCGACTCGAATGAGCATCACACGATGAATTCTGGGTAATGTAGTACGTGTCAATGTCCCTTTGGGTGCAGTTACATTTTGAAGCCCTCAGATGGGCTCCGGCGAGCAAAAGGTCCATTAATCCCTTTACCACTGTTTCACAAGTTAATATTAAAGCTCCAAGGTGCCCGCTGGCAGGCTCGCACTCAAACAGCAGTAATCATTTCCCAGTCGAGCCTCTGAACGCGAGTAACACGGCTCAGAAACGTGTAAGGCTTCCATCCGTGACAGGGGAGCTGCAGCTGCCAGCGTGCACAGGGGTCCTTTACCCGTTGAAATGATTACCGCTGTTTGAGTGCGAGCCTGCCAGCGGGCACCTTGGAGCTTCAATATATATATATATATATATATCATCCAACGACCAATTCACTTGCAAGAAGTCAGAGGACACAGCGGGGAATTTGGGGAAGTCCTTTTATTAAATAGCTTCTGGCATGACGCGTTTCGGCGATTTGTGCCTTCCTCTGATGCCACTAACAACAGGAAATGTGCCTCAACCCTCTTTAAAAACATACTGCGGTACTCCCATTGGTGGGAGTCCAGCTGGCCCCAATCAGATGTTCCGAGATTCGCTGTAGTTCTTAATGACGAACTAAAACTCCCAGCAGGCCACAGCCGGCTAAGTGCTCCGTCGAGGCCCACGTTGATCCCATAGTGGGCGCTGGTATTCCTGGCCAAAGGGGGTTGTGTAGAGATAGTAAATCCGATTCCAATGTTAGTCAAGAACTTCCTTAAGTCCCCAGACGCCCTAGCCACAATATCAAGATTCCGCTGGGCTGTGCGGCGCCGATACAATGATCACGCCGACCCCGTGAAGTCACGGACTGCACCTGGCAGCAGCCCTATGCTTGTCTTGATTCCGAGGTGGTCACGAGGCAATCCAATCACTTGGAAGACAAAAAGGAGCAATTGCCAGCAGTGCCTCGGACAACTTGTTAGGACGGGTCCTCTCATGCGCCACTGGCCTGCGCATAAAACATCATCCAAACGCAATAACCTTCATTTAACTCATCACCGAGTTCATGTATAGGCCAGAATGATTCATATCAGAATGGTATTGATGTGTTTAAAAACCATCTGTATATATATATATAAATATTCACTGAAAAAACCATAGGTTTCAGACACGTTATAGTTAGAAATTAGCATTTAAAAAACCTTTGAAATTCACTGAAAAAACCATAGGTTTTAGGGACAGTTATAGTTAGTTGGACATTTCACTCGTACAAAACCCGTGAAATTCCCCTGTTATAGTTAGTTCAGCTAACTATAACTCGCGCCCCCGCAATGCACTGCTGATGACGTCACATATTACATCACTCATGACATGGTCAGTGACATCACTGATGACATCACTGATGACATCTCAAATGACATCACTGATGACATCATCCAGTGACTGTGTGTTTCTATAAAGTTTAAATATTTTTTATATATATAGGGAAAGGCGTATTGAAGAATGAGTGGGTGTATAAGTGTCTGTATGGATGATTTAGTAGGTGCGTGACTAATTCTATAAGTGAGTGATTAAAGGTGTCTTACTGAATGCATGGGTTACTGACTAAACTGTGTCAATGTCTGTATCCGTCTGTCTGTTGCTGTGTAAGTGGCTGCATGGGTTTGTGAATAGCTACATGAGTGTCTATAAGAGTTATAGATTTGTTGTCTGAGTATCTGTATGGGTGCCTGAGTGTTTGTGTGGATGGGGTGTGTGCGACTGTGCATAGATGTGTGAGTGGGTGATTCACTGGGTGGATGGTTTCAAGAGTGCATCTGTGATAGACTGTATGGGTGGGTAAGTGTGTGTAAGAGTGTGTTAGTGAGTGAATGTATGTCCCAGTGGTACATGTGTGAGTAACTACATATGTGAAAGGTAGTATATGTGTGTTAGAGTATTTAAAAGGATATACGTGAGAGTGTGTGATTGTGAGAGTGGCTGTATGAATTCGTGTGTGCTTGTATCAGTTATTGTATAAGAGCGTAAGAATGTGCTAGTATATTTGTATGAGTAACTGACCTGGTGTGTGTATAACTGTATAGGTGAGTAAATGGGTGTGTGATTAATTTTTTGCATGACTGACTAGGTGTGTGAGTACCTCTATGGATGAGTGGCAGTGTGTGAGTGTTTATATAGGTGTATGAGTGCATATGATAGTCCTGTACTGAGTGACTGTAAGTATGAGTGACTGTACAGGTGAGTGAGTGGATGTGTGTGTAGACCTAAGAATCAGTGAGTGGGTATGTAGTTTTTGGTGTTGGAGTGTCTATGGTTTTGAGAATGGCAGTCTGTAACTTAGAGTGGGTGTATCAAAAGTTATATTAGGGTGTGAGAAGATGCATGAAAATATCACATGAATGATGTCATTTGAGATGTCATCAGTGATGTCATCAGTGATGTCACTGACCATGTCATGAGTGATGTAATATGTGACGTCATCAGCATTGCATTGCGGGGGCGCGAGTTATAGTTAGCTGAACTAACTATAACAGGGGAATTTCACGGGTTTTGTACGAGTGAAATGTCCAACTAACTATAACTGTCCCTAAAACCTATGGTTTTTTCAGTGAATTTCAAAGGTTTTTAAATGCTAATTTCTAACTATAACGTGTCTGAAACCTATGGTTTTTCAGTGAATTTCAAAGGTTTTCAAAAGCTAATATTTAAGTGTCATAATAGTTATAGTTATGTTTCTTGTACTGAATTTCTTTAGTTTTTATATTTATTTGTAAATATATTATTTATTAAACAATATTGTATATTTTTGTGTATTTTGCACAAAAAAAAAAATTATAAATTAAAAAGTAAAATATAGTATAATTTTTTTCTGTTATATTTTTATTTTAAGATATTTGTATTGTTTAATTTTTAAAAAAATGTTTTTGGAATCGCGCACCGAAAGCGTACGAGCACGGGCGCACACGCGTACCCCAGCCACCTATTTAAGGAAGTCGTAAAGGATCCGCGTATGGTATGCGACGGGTGCGTGTTTCTAGACCCGTAACATACGTATATTGCGTGTGTACGCGTTTCCCTAAGCGACCGGTACGCGATTCCTGCTCCAGCTTATACGCGACACATACAAATTACCATACACGACGCTTGCGCGGTGGCAGGCCCCGCGTGACGTCAAATACGTGCCCGGGCGCGCTGGGTGCGTGACTCCTTATTTCTCCGTAAAATTTTTGATAGCTCCTACCACTAATTTATATTCTCCCGGGGACCCCATCCCCGGGGCCTATACATAATAATGGAGACCGTGAGGGAGCCCCAATGCCCCCACGGTCCCGCCGGCTCCCGCGTCCTTCGAGAGCCGGCATTGCTTTTCCACATGGGGAGCTGCTGACATGCAGCTCCCCGTGTGGAAAAGCAATTTGCTAGATATTGGAAGAGAGCAGGTTTCCTGCTCTCTCTTCCAAATCCAAAGCAGTTTGCAATGACAGGACGGGGCCGCGAGGCTCCGTCCTGTCATTGCAAACAACAGTGTCCCGGGGTAGGCACCCGGGACACTGCAGGAGCCGGCCCTGGGGGTGGCGGTCCCCAGGGCCATCAAGGGCTCCAGGAGGGGGCCGCGCGCCCCTCCCTTAAATTGCACAGCCCCGGGAGGTGGTGGTCCCTGGGGCTTCGAAGGTCCAAAACGGACCCCCATTTTAAATTTTTAGTGCCCCGGGAGGTGGCGGTCCCGGGCGTGTGGAGGCTCAAGCCCTCCCACACAGGAATTTTTTTTTTTTTAAAAAGAAGCCCTGGGGAGGTGGTGGAGTTCCCTCCCGCACCATTTTAAAATGAAAGCCCGGGGGTGGTGGTCCCCGGGGCTTGGGGGCCCTTGAGGCCCCCATACATAAATTTAACCCCCACCATGCCCCCGGGACTTGGGCCACCCGGGGCAAAATACAATCGAAGCACGGAGAGCGCGCTTCGATTTTTATTTTATCGGCAGGATCCGCGCACCCTGAGCGCATCCTGCCGATTTAAAAAAAATGCTTTTTCTGCCCAGGGGTCCTTATGGGACCCCTGAGCAGACCTAGAGGTCAGGGTGTTTCTACCCTGCCCCCTTTGTGCGCTTTGCACACTTGTTTCTGTCCTCGGTTCTACCGAGGACAAAATGGCTGCCAACATTTCCTGAATCAGAATGTTGACAGCCAGCTGACAGCCAATTAACATGCAGCTCGTGATCGGGACGGTGCGCGCAGGGTGCGCTCAGGATGCGCGGATCCTCCGTGCCCATAGATATATATGTACGTTTACTTTTGATTTTCTCAGCAACTACTGAGCGGATTTACACCATTTAACAAAAGGGTTCTTTCTGAACTAAGAACTACCTCTTTGCCAAATTTGGTGTAATTCCGTTCAGCAGTTCGAGGCTGTAGCTGTGTCTAAAGTTTCCTATGGAAAAATGAATGGGGAAAATGCGTTTTAGGACCCCCTTTTTCTCGGCCCCCGCTGACGAATCACCCGAGACTTTCAGGGTAGGAGCGGACCGGAGCGCCCCACAAAGTTTGAAAATTTTGCGAAGATACGTCAACCGGCAAGAGAGTTATTTCAAATAGAATGTCGCGGATTTCCTATGGAAAATAGGTTCTAACTATAACTATCTACTGGCGACCGCCAGTAGATAATATATATAAATATATATATATATATATTACCTACTGGCGGTCGCCAGTAGGTAGTTATAGTTAGGACTTATTTTCCATAGGAAATTCACAACATTCTATTTCCAATAACTTTGGCGCCGGTTGATGAATCTTCGCAAAATTTTCAAAGCTGTGGGCGCTCCGGTCCGCTCCTATCCTGAAAGTCTCGAGTGATTTATCAGGTGGGGCCGAGAAAAAGGGTCCCAAACGTGTTTTCCCCATGCAATTTTCCATAGGAACCTTTAGTCGCAGCTACAGCCCGAACTGCTGAACGGAATTACACCAAATTTGGCAAAAGGTAGCCCTTGGTTGAGAGTCGTGCCTTTTGGTTAAATGGTGTAAATCCGTTCAGTAGTTCATGAGAAATTTGAAAAAGAAAACACATATATATCTGGGCGGAGCCTAACCACACATGTCATCGTGAGATCTGATTGGCTGTCAGCACTTCATCCTGGAATTGCTGGCAGCCATCTTGGGACCAATATAAATGATAGTACCCTATTGAAATGCATTGTAGTGAATCAAAGATTTTGAGGGTTACCAAAAGGAGAACTATAAAGGGTGATAACAGACTTTAGTTACATTAGAATTCATTTGTTGATGGTACCATACTAATTTCAGGAATTGTGGTGTGTTCTAAGAAGATTTTACCCTGTGAAAAACCATCTGCTGGGATATCATGAATCATGTTTGAGAGAAAACTATTTTCACATGCTTGTCCCATACAGTTTTGGAAGGTGCTCCAGAAGCTAAAATGAGAGCATATTTTCTGTAAATTCACATTATCTTTCTCAGTCATGTGAGAATGAAGTCTGACATTCTCAGTAAAACATGTACATCCAACAAGGGCAGAGACTGTCAGTTGATTCCTTTGTGTTCTACTGCAGCTTCCCAGAGTGTTCTAAAGAACAACTAGAGTGCTAACAGCCTTACTTATGACAAAAGTATGGCACACCTGAAGCCATCTTGATTGGAATAAACTGGTAACACTTAAAACATTTAATTTAAAAAGGAACAAAATGATGGGGTTCATTTTGTCATAGAAATTATGGTTAGAGCTGTAGAAAGAAAAATTAGGACATGTTTTAAGTGAGATCTCAAATCCTCTTCTATTTCATTAGAAAATTCTGACATGCAGACTGAAACAATCACTTTCAATACCAGCAGTAGACTTCCAGTTAACTCCCTGGTGAGCAGTAGATTTACTACAGTGATCTAATGAACAACTAGAGTGCTAACATTCTGAATTTATGGCAAATGTGTGACACATCTGAATGCCTTCTTGATGGAATCAAAGTAAAAAACTGAAAGCATTTCCTACTGAGGAGTCTGCAGTAAATGACGAAATTAGGAAACTTCATAACAAATAAGTCTCCCAAGATGGCAACCAGAGAAAAAGAGCCCAAATGTAGCACAAATATCACCCAGATGTAGCCCACATATAGCCCAATGACAGAAGTGTGCAAAACACTTTTTATTTTTAGTTTTTCTGCAGTTTTATATAGTGCAAACTGGTCAGGTATTGGAGCGTTACATCTTACTTGGACCCCTTATTGCGTATTTTGCACGAAGTACATGAGATTGATCTTGCGAAACATTGAACTTTACGATTCTGTTAACCTGAAGTTGCTCTGAACCGGGCTTTGTAACACCCGTTTTTACCTACTGGTTTTAATTAATTCTCACTGTATTGTATTAGGAAAGAGGATTTACTGTTTTTATGTACACTTTTATGATCTATGTTTCTAAATCAGATCAAATAAAGTTTAATGAATTCTATGGCAGGACGGAGGCGAGGATTATGCATATCTTTCCTCACTTTATTTGCATAGCAGTTCAAAGAAAACGTAACACAACAATCATTAAACAAAAGACTACACAACCCATGAACCATTAGGGGGGTAGTCTCCAAGGCAACTATAGTCCAATCATATCACAATCCATCGTATATAATATTGTGATGTCCCTTCCGCTTCCTCTTTCTTCACTGCTCGTCAGTTAAGTGCATTCCTTACATTCTTGGCTTAATCTGACGTTGTTGCTGTTTGCATAGCGGTTTCTTGTGCACGTTATTAGCATTATTGCCTTGGTATTGTTTCATATTCCCTGCGCAGCAGGCTCTTGCCCGAGCGCGTTCTCCCCCTCGCAGTTTCTCCCGCTGTGTGCTCTGCGCACGGTGAGATCCTGTCAGGCGCGTCTGGTCCGAGCAAGGCAGCTCCGTCGAGCGCTCCCGCTGGTCTTTACGCGCGTTTGGGAATCTGGTCACTCCTTTAGTGTCCGCTTGATTCCCGACCAACCCTCGCCTAATTTTGACACCGCTATGCGGTGATTTCCCTACACGGCCACGTTAGTGACCAGCGCCACTTGGTGGTGGTAATTGGTATTGCGCCTCAGTCTATTCTTATAACAGCTTCGGGGAAAGCCCAGCTGTTGGAGCACCGGCGAGGGGGCTGTCTTAAGGAATTTAAGGGCATTTGTTCTGTGCTCACACCCTCCTACCAGGAAGTGGAGGAGGAATGGCCCCCCAACTTCCCCCTCCAGCAGTGGACCAAGCCCTCTCTCTGGCTATTTCTAGGCCGCTGGCTCCTCTTAGGAATCAGGTTGATAAGCTGGTGAAAAGCATCCCTGGGGTGTTCAGTGACCCAGATCTGGTGGTGGCGGGTCCAAGTAGCTCCCAGATGGGGAATAAAAGGGCCGTTAAGCATAACGCGGGGCACTTGGAAGGATTTGATAAACTTACGGAGACCTTCCTCAAGAGTGTGCGAACGCTAAAACATGCACCCTGCCGGGAGGAGGAGGGACCCGGAGAAAATTGAGACACTGTCACCACTATTGTAGACCCCGACGGCGGGTTTCCCTTAGAGGGAGAGGGTGTATCGGAGGACGATTTCTCCTCCGATGAGGATAAGGACTCGGGGCGTCCCTGGCGTCCAGAGTCCCACTCCTCTCAGTCCCCGGTTGGGGACGGGGTCCACTCGGACATGTTCGAGCCTACCCAAATTTACCATCCTAGGTCGGCAGAGTGGACACCTGACGCCAAAGTGGCAGAGTATGTGGTGGGGAAAATCCATCAACCCCTTGAAAGGGAGGTCAGGTATAGGATGAGGGGAGAATGCCCCAGGCCCTCACTGAAGGGGAAGGTGGCACACACGCCTGAAATTGATGAAAACTATGTACCTTTTTCTCCAAGTATATGAGGGATCCCAAGAAAGGAATTGATAGGTCTTGGACGTGGTAGGGCCCTTGACCCAAATTATTCAATTAACGGAGCATTCCAAAGAGTCAGGATCCCCTTTGTCCACGGATAGTGTGGCTGGTTGGGCGCACTACCCTAAACCCTAAAACACTACTCCCTCCACTACCCAAACACCACTGCACTACCCTAAACCCTAAAACACTACCCCCAGCACGACACCCTACACTACCCAAACATAACTGCACTACCCTAAACCCTAAAACACTAACCCCAGCATGACCCCCTACACTACCCAAACACCACTGCACTACCCTATACACTAAGACACGACCCCCTACACTACACAAACACGACTGCACTACCATAAACCCTAAAACACTACCCACAGCATGACCCCCTTCACTATACAAACACCACTGCACTGCCCTAAACCCTAAAACACTACCCCAGCACTACCCCCTACACTACCCAAACACCACTGCACTAACATAAACCCTAAAACACTACCCCCAGCACAACCCCTTACACTACACAAACACCACTGCACTACCCTAAACCCTAATACACTACCCCCAGCATGACTCCCTACACTACCCAAACACCACTGCACTTCCCTGAACCCTAAATCTACCCCCAGCACGACCCCCTACACTACCCAAACACCACTGCACTACCCTAAACCATAAAACAATACCCCCAGCATGACCACATACACTACACAAACACCACTGCACTACCCTAAACCCTAAAACGCTACCACCAGCATGACCCCCTACACTACTCAAACACCACTGCACTACCCTAAACCCTAAAACACTGCCCCAGCATGACCCGCTACACTACCCATACACCACTGCACTACCCTAAACCCTAAAACACTACCCCCAGCATGACCCCCTACACTACTGCACTACCCTAAACCCTAAAACACTACCCCCAGCACGACCCCCTACACTACCCAAACACCACTGCACTACCCTAAACCTAAAACACTACCCCCAGCACGACCCCTACACCACCCAAACACCACTGCACTACCCTAAACCCTAAAAAGATAACCCCACCCCATGCCCAATCCCCCTTACCTCTCACTCCTCATGGTTCCTCTCTCCTCGTGGTTCCTGCTTCACGTCATCTCTGAGGGGCGGTGCACGTCGTTGTGAGGAAACGGAACAGCCTCTGTTTCCTTACAACGACATGTCATTTGAGATGTCATCATTGATGTCATGAGTGATGTCACTGACCATGTCATGAGTGATGTAATATGTGACGTCATCAGCAGTGCATTGCGGGCGCGCGAGTTATAGTTAGCTGAACTAACTATAACGGGGGAATTTCTATGGTTTTGTACGAGTGAAATGTCCAACTAACTATAACGCCCCTGAAACCTATGGTTTTTTCATTGAATTTCTAAGGTTTTTAAATGCTAATTTCTAACTATAACGTGCCTGAAACCTATGGTTTTTTCAGTGAATATATATATATGTATATATATATATATATATATTTATATATATATATAGTTAAAAAGTAGGTTAAAAGACATGTTACAGAGAAACATTGCTCAGAGATCCATATTGTAAGCGTCGGTACTGTAAATAATCAATGGCAATATATTGTCAGTTGTACCTTCTTTAAACAAATATAATATCAGAAAATATGTGTAGTCTTGTAATCTTCCCTCATATCCCCCTCTTGCATGACATACTCTCGAGCTCCACTGTACCATATACTGATGTATTTCAAGTCTGAAGGTGGAATTGTGGACCTTTAGTAAAGCTAGTTGGCCAATTAGTTGCACTAAATAGGCGCATATAATGTTCTTTGTTTATTGGGGACTTATTTTGGTTCCTCTTTGGTCAAAATACCTGGGCCGTGTTCAATTTTCAGGCACTCATACCTGACACTGCAGTGACGCTTAACTTGACATCTTCTTACATTTGCAGCCATGTACTCCAACTCCACTGCTGCATAGATAAATTCGCGTTTGATGATTCGCAGATTGAGTACTCGTACTCAATCAATCAGAGCATTACTGTATTTTGAACCTCTTCAGAACAATACTAAGGGGCATATTTATCATTGTTGCTGTGTCATCATTGCAGCAAGCAAATAGGCGTAAGGGTCACACACCAATAAAGTCAATAAATAAATAAAGTTTATCAAGCCATGCAAGGCCAGCTTGCATTACCCTGCATGGATAAATATAGAGTAACACAACGCAGCACAAATCGCTGCATTGCGTACTCACCCCAAGGAGGCGTTCTGTGGGTGGAGCGTGGATGTTCCCATGCATCCGCCCATCCATTTTGGCACATTCCCAGATTTACCATTAGTAGTAGACTTGGAAATGCTAGGAAAGGGTTGAGGAGGTGGATGCAAGTTGTCTTGAAGTGGTTTAACGATGATGGGCAAAAGAGAGTGATGGATGCTAAAGTAAACATTATGAGCTTTAAAGCGGACGGTTTGGAGGGGATTATTTACAAGGAAAGAGAGAACTTCAAATCATGAATTTACGGATTGCGACAGTGAATATCTGTGGATTGAATGATCAACATAAGAGGTATAAGGTGGCTACCTGGCTTAAAACTTTGCGGGTAGATTTTATCTGTGTTCAAGAGACGCATATAGAAAGCTGTAGAGCTCCTATTCTGGAACAACTAGGATATAAACTTTTGGTACACACAACGCAAGGCTCACGTACAAGAGGGGTGGCAATTCTTACTCGGAGGACCGATGTTAAAGTTGTAAGAAAGTCTGGAGATCAATGGGGGCGGTGGGTGCTACTAGAATGCTCATTAAATAGCAATAGATTTACATTGTGTTCTCTTTATGGATCTACTAGGGACGATCCGGAAATTTTTGCATTTTAGATTCAAATTTAGCTCTATGGCCCTCCCCAATGGTTATCTGTGGGGACTTTAATATTAATGGTTTGGGGGTTCAGTGGGGCTCTTTAGGAAGTAATTACTCGGGTAGGAAAAGAAGGACTGGTAGTGCGTTAAATAACTTAATAATGAATAATGGTTTAACTGATATGTGGGCATATTTGAAGCCTACCGATCTTGGCAGTACATTTTTTTCCGCACCACATAAGATTATCTCTCGTTTAGACTATTTTTTTGTCTCTCATCACCTTCTCCCCAACTCCAGTATAGAATTGCACCATGCGGATATTATCAGATCATAACCCATTAATCCTTACAGTTAGCTTTTCAGGGGAGGAAGCAACCTCGGGGATGGACCTTCGAGCGGAGGTTGCTATATGATCCAGAGTATGTCCTATATATGAAAGGTTGGATTAAAGAATTCTGGGAGTTTAACCGAGGGAGTGCAAATATAGGAATAGTCTGGGATGCTTTTAAAGTGGGGGTTAGAGGGGAGACGACCAGTTATAGTTTGCATCGACAGAAAAAGGAGCGACAACGGGAGGAGGAGGTTAAAATTAATCTAATAAAATTGGAAGAGGTATTGGCTACTACTCTTAGTCAGGGTAGGTCGGCCGACGAGGTTATACTCCGGCTTGCTATAAAAAAGGCTGAGGCGGGCGAACATATTGCCGCAAAGGCTGCAGAAGTTTATCTGGCAAAAAAAGAGCATTGCCATGAATATAATGAGCGGGTGGGGCATACACTGGCAGTAAGAGCCAAACAGAAAACTGTGGCCGGCCAGATTTCCGAAATCTATGACAAGAATAAGAGGGTAATAACAGATTCCTCAGGGATCCGAGAGACGTTTAGGCTTTTTTACCAACATTTATATACTGAAGACCCACTAGAGACGTCCATTGGAAATACGAAAATATTTAGACAGAATAGCTGTAAATAAAGTTAACCCGGTTGACAGGGAGAACTTGGAACGTGCCTTGTCTCAAGAAGAGATAACGAGAGCCTTACAAGATTTACCTTCCGGCAAGGCGGTCGGACCAGATCAGATTCCGTTGGAGTTTTATAAAATATTTATAGATATTATTGGATCGGATCTGTGTGAGGTAATTCTGCAGGCTCAAAGGGGGGCCCCGCACCTGAGTCTTGGGCTGGAGCGGATGTTGTGGTCTTTTTAAAAAGACAAGCCACCGAGGAGCCAGGTTCATACCGCCCCATAACATTACTGAACAGCGATGTGAATTTTTTCGAAAGCTATGGCCACAAGGTTAAATAAAATTATAAAGAAAAGTATTCATCCATGTCAACATGGGTTTATAATGGGTCGCGGGACCACCCAGCATGTACGGCGAGTGATAACACTCTTGGATGCAACAGAGACCTCAGGAGACCCTATGTCCGCCTTGTTGCTTGATGCTGAAAAAGCATTTGATAGGGTCTCCTGGGGTTTTTTATGGGAATCATTGAGATGGTTTGGGCTGGGGGAGGGTTTCATTAAAACTATTCAGGTACTTTATTCAACACCCACGGCTCGTTTAAGGCTAAATGGTGTATATACACAATCTTTCGCTATACAGCGGGGGACGCGGCAGGGGTGCCCAGCTTCTCCCCTGCTATTTGCTATATATATGGACCCTCTAATTCGGTTACTTGTGGCTAGTAATGGAATCTCCCCAATTATCTGTCAGGGTATTGAATCTAAAGTGTTAGCTTATGCTGACGATGTAGCTATTCTTACAGCTGATCCCTCCTCGGCAATAACTGCGGTTGAGCTTATAGCGCAAGAGTTTGGTAGATACTCTGGATATGCCTTAAATAGTACTAAGACCCAAATTATATTGAATCAGTTTGTTAACTTTGAGGACCCACGTGTTACAAATTCAGGAGTATATTTGGGAATTTCGATTATGTCTGATCTAGACAACTTAATCGCCATGAACATCGGACCAATACTTAGGAAGGCGAAAGGTGATTTTAATAGGTTAAATAATCTTCATTTTTCACTGGTTGGGCGGTGCAACTTGGTGAAAATGATGTTTTTGCCAAAAATTCTTTATTTGTTTAGGGCAATCCCGCTGGAATTTTCTAAACATTGGTTTATAGCTCTGGAAAGCATAGTTAATCGCTTTATTTGGGCACAGGGTAAAACTAGGAGGGCTCTCCGTTTTATGTGTTTACCACGAGAGAGAGGTGGATTTTCAGTCCCGGATTTTCGCAGCTATTACTGGGCTGCTGCTCTTCAATATATGGGTATACTGTTTGGTGCACCTTCCCGGGATAAAGACAGGGAAACTGAAATCCCGGATGTTTATAAGCTGTTATTGGGGGATCAGGCTGAAAATTGCTTCTTTAAATTTACAGAGCATAGCTATTATAAAAGGACTAAATTTAAGACCCTTGCCGCTGCATTTAATATCTGGTTGGCGCTAAAAAAGACGATTGGTGTGGGGAGATACAACTATTACACCCTGCTCTACAAAAATCCTACGCTTCCGGAAATTTTTTCAGATGAGGTAATGGCCTTTTGGGCAAGGAAGGGAGTACGGATCGCTGGGGACTTAATAACGCAATAAGGGGTTCGTCAGTTTGGGGATATTCAGCTGGAGTATGGGTTGGAAAGGGGGAGTTTCTTTAAATACTTACAGCTGCGCAGCTTTTTTGGTAAAAAACTGGGGGGGTTTAGCGGATTCAGTAGAAATAAAGTTTTAGATGCTATTCGGGGCAGCACTAAGGGTACTATTAGGTTATTGTATATTGAGTTGATTGAATTAAAGCAAGATGACTTAATTAAGCATGAGAATAAATGGGTGGAACGAGTGGGAGCTACACAAGAGGGGCTGGCAGAATCTCTGGATTTAGCTCAGACGGTTTTGTGCTCTGCCGGGCTTCAAGCACAACATTACAAAACTGTTTTCGCATTATATTATACCCCAGCAAGGATAAAGCAATGGGGTGGGCTCTCAGGGATTAATTGTGCACGGTGTGGTGTAGTGGCAGCAGATCTTGTGCATATGTTTGTGATTTGCCCACATCTTCAGTGTTTGCTAGAATCTATTATGAGATTTTTAGATATGTCATTGGGGCTAAAAATCACGATAACACCTGTCTTGGTATTGCTGGGAGTTAGTAGTAATGAACGGAATGTTATGGCTAATAAATTTCTCTTTGTGGCCATGGCTGTATTACGGATGAGCTTAGCTTCGGCCTGGCTCGATCCCCTTCCCCCCACTTTTCATCAATGGCTGTCGCGTTTACTTTCAATATATACAAAGGAAAGGGCCATTTATGAGAGGAAGGGTAAAAAAGCAAAAATGCTGGGGCAGAGTATATGGGCATTATTGGCAAGATGGAAGGACAAATAGGAATTTTAAGGGCAACTATCTAGGCCAATTTATTCTAACGAGCCGGTGTATCCATGAGGATTGTAACTCAATGTCAGAGTCATGAATGAATTTAGATCATCGCCGATATCTGACTCAAGTCAACCTTTCTTGTCTCTCATGTTCTTTGTTTGTTCTTATGTCTCTCCCTTTTTTCTGTTTGCTTAAAAATGTTCTGTTTTTTATTCTCTTATTATTCTCTCTTTTTTTTTTCTTTTTTTTTTATATTTTTTTATGCCTCACAATCTTTGTCGTTTTATTTTATATTAAGTATGTTTTTATATGATTCGCTTTGTATGAACTTTCAATTTATTGCGAACTTGTGCTGATCCATGGGGGAAAATTTGTTAAAATTTAATAAAAATGTGTAAAAAAAAAAAAAAAAAAGGAAATGCGTCAAAATGCCACGCCTCCCCAGGAGAGGCGTAACAAGGAGAAAAATATTTATTTCTCCTCGCTTTTGCCTCTTTCTACGTGTGCTGCATTCTGCAGCACACATAGAAAGAGAAAAATGCCTCAGAGAATTGTTTTTGTGCAGTAAGGTGTCCCTTCTTGCACAAAAACAATCCTGATTACAATTCAAGCACCCTTGCACCAGTGTGCTAGGGTGCCTGCATTGGCGCCAGACAGCTAAGAGCGCGCCAGCAAAAGGAAAGGACAGAAATGTGCTGTATGATGATAAATATGGTGCATTTCCTGACCTTTCCCTTGAATGCAGTGCAGCAAGGTGGCTTGCTGTATTGTGCTGCGTGAAAAATTGATAAATGTGCCCCTAAAAGTACACAATTGAGAATTCTGGGTTATGCTGGTTCTGATTTACTTAGGGCCTCATGAACGAAGAATAAATTAGATAAAAGGGGTTGCAATTTGTGCACCAACTTTTACCGAATGCATTCTTATTTTGCAAGCAGACCTATGTATTAATAGGTTGGCTCACAAAATACAGAATCATAGTGGGTCGCAATTAGACCCACTATAAATGTAAGTAAGATTTTATTATCATATCTAACTATAACATCACTTTAACCTTTGTTTTTTTCAGGGAATTTCTTTTTCTTTTTTTCGTTTTTAGCATAAGATCATACTACCTTACCTAACTATGATGTGAGTGTGGCCAACCCCCTGCAGGTGGCCAACCCCTCACCAAGCTTGGCGGTGTGTGGCGTGGGGCTGGATGCAGGGACATGTTTTTATATATTTTTTCCAGTCTAGCTGTTCCCCGGAGGTACTCCTGCAGTACTCCTCTAGGAGTACACAGGAGGGCCAAATTGGGTCCCACGGGACTCCTGTTGGACTGTGCTGGTTCGGTTGTGAAAGTAACGTGGGACCAGCAGCCCGAAAAGAAATTGTTTTTTTTGACCCCCACAAAAGGGCCACTCTACCCCTTCCCTGCCCCTGTATGCTATTTTTTACATTAAATATCATATTCTCTGGCAGTGTTACTTTAATTCATTTGAGCTCAAATTGTTTTTAAAAATAGAATTCTGCAAATTGTATGGCAAATTATGTGGGAAGTCTGGCAAAATCACAGCTATGCTGTAAATGCTGCAGTCACAGAATTACATGATTCCAATTCAACAATCTATTGATGAAAGGTAAAAGAAATCTTAACATTCTGCTATTGAAGGGTTCTGGTGGTACCATAAACAAAAAGGCCAAAGTCTAAGTGCTGTTTCAAATATTTCCATATCCACGAGAGGGCAATGTAGGACCACATGCCACATGTTACGAATTTCTGATGTTAGTACATGTTTATTTGTGGTTATTAGTTTGCATCAAGTGATTTTTTCACTGAGGTTCAGCGGGTTACTCACGGAAAAGGTTAGTCACACACTGATCTGTTCAGTAGACTGTGCGTGCAGCCTCGGACATCTAAGGGAATCTCAGACCTGTTATTGCTTGATCTTGTGTGGGTGGATGCCACTTGTCCTTCTAAGAAGTTGAACACTGACCAATGGGTGTTGTATAACTTGTTAGCATGGAGGAGCCTCATTCTGTATGGGAATTAACCAGATGAATAGCTCCACCAACTAATAATGGCCATGAACTACCACCCACAAAATCGAGAAAGAGCTATCAATCTGTCAGTCCTTTCTGTGTCCGTGTTTGGTGGGGTTTACTGTATTAAGTCAAATAAAGCAGCAGAATTCATTCCTGTTGGTGCCCTTATTTCAATTCCTTTCAGTTTCAGCTTTGCAACCACACCCCCATGGACCCCACAGACATTGGTTTCCCACAAGCTGCTTGGAGGGTATGTTCCGATTTTCATTCTTAATTAATGAAAACATTCTTGGCAAATCCTTTCACTCTGTTCTTCTTGCACCAGCCCCAGAATTTCACCTTTAGTGGCACAATAGAAAGGCCCTTAGCCCTCCCTCTTAATCATGGCCCCAGTTCTGAAACCATCAAAATTGAACCGGAGTTGCATTCTATTTTTCCGAGATGAAATATTCAGGTGATCAGCCTGCTTTGAACACTCTAAATTAGGTAAATGCTTTGGACCCCAAGGACACTCAGTCAAGAGCATCAAATGGATCCTGAGAGGCAGTAGCTGGGACAGGTGGTAGCTTGCCTCTCAGCGACCGCTAGCTCGATCCCAATAACCAACTATGAGCTTTTCAACTGCAGCAACTCTAATATATGCTATTGGAGCTGGAATTATAGTATGCTGCTGGTGCTATAAAGGCCCTCCAGTAGAACTCATTAAATGAATAGAAGTGTACTCATTCAAAATATATGGCCTCAAAAGAGTCCTGTATTATTATTTTTCTTCACCACCTCCAGTTGGGAGTGGGTAATTTTTCACACCTGCTGTCTTCCTTGGATGTGGTAACTGTTTCTCAGGGTTCCTCTCTGGAATCGATGCCTGATTCTCGGTTAACCATGGTCACCATGGTAGGAACAGAAAGTACCATTGAAAGTTGACAGGGCAGACATCAGAATGCATTATCGCTGTCACAGGAATGTGTATTCACCAAAGCAGCCGGCTCTGACCCGGGGCCCAGTCAGAGATTGTTCTTCCATTCAAGCAGAGGAGACCTGCCTGGGCCTGTGGCACCCTGCCTCAGGCTCTAAGGGACACAGTGGGCTGGGGAATTGAGATAAGGGCCACAGTCTTCCACCCCAAGGCTGGCTGGGGCTCTGACCCAGGAGCCAGTCTGAGGTTCTTAACCAGACAGGTATGGGAGACCTCCTTGAGCCATAGGGACCCAAGTGCAGGCCCTTTACGACACAGCAGACCAGGGAAGGGGGACAAGGGCTGTTGGGCTTCCATCCCTGGGCCTGCCAGAGCTCTGACATGGGCCCGGTAAGAGCTTTCTAACGCCAGTTGGCAGTGATGGTCTTCCTGGGCCTCCGGGAATCGATCCTGGGCATTTTGGAAAAAGCATCAAGAGTTTGGAGACTTGGGCCAGGGATTGCACCATGGTCTGGTCAGAGCTTCTTAACCAGAGTAGGCAGTGATGTTTTCCCAGGACTGCAGGACCGAGACCCAGGCACTTTGCAAAATGGCAGGCCGGGGACGGAGCCCTGGACCAGAGGCTTCCACCCCAGCCCTGCCAGAGCTCTGACCTGGGTCTCTTTCAGAGCTTCTGAACCTGGGCAGGCAGCGGCAGCCTTCCCAGGCCTTTGGGATTTCGTCCTGGGTACTTTGAGACATGGTGGACTGAGGAATTGAGCCCTGGGAGAGTGGCTTCCACCACCAGGGCCTGCCAGAGGGAGTCCCTCCTGGGCCAGCGAGACCCCGTTCCAGGCACTTTGGGATTCTGTGGGATGGGGAAGGGTGTCAGGCCCAAGAATTCCATCCACCCGCCTACTGGAGCTCTGACCCTGGGCCCGGTCAGTGCTTCTTTGCCCAGGATGGCAGGAAAGGTCTTCCTTCGACCTGTGTAACCCAGTCCAAGGCACTTAGCAGCCCTGCAAGCTGAAGAAGGGAGTCCAGGGCTGGCAGCCTTCACCTCAGGCCTGCCAGAGCTCTGACCTGGGGCCCTTTCAGAGCCTCCAAACCCTGGCAGGCAGCGGAGGACTTCCCAGGCTTACAAGACCCGATCCCAGGCACTTTGGAACAAAGTGAGCCAGTGAACGGAGCCCAGGGCCATGCACTTTTTCCCCTGGGCCTGCTGAGCTCTCATCCTGGGGTCCGCTCACAGCTTCTTAACTCTGGGAGGCAGGTAAGGTCTTCCCAGGCCTGCAGGACCCCACCCTAGCTTTTTGCCACATGGCAGATGTTAGAAATGGGGGTCTCTAGTTGGCAGAGGTAGGTACCTTTGTGCAAATAGGGACCCTCGCTTCTAGTCAGGGAAAGGGGGATACACTCCTAAAATAAACCCTGCTCACCCCCTTGGTATCTGGGCACAAGCAGACAGGCTTATCTCAGAGGCAGTGTGTAAAGCATTTGTGAACACATACAGTAATACAGTGAAAACACTACAAATGGACACCTCACCAGTTTAGAAAAATAAGTAATCTTTATCTAAACCAAACAAGACCAAAATGACAAAAATCCACAATACAGTAAAAAGATATGACTTTCAAATGGTAGAAATAGTTCAGTTTAAAGCAAACTGCAGATGCGACACTTTTCACACAAAGTACCTTGGATGTGCCACGCACAAAGCAAAAAGGGCCGCAGGGAAGGTGATGCGTTGGTTCCTTACACTCAGGGAAGGTGATGCGTTGGTTCCTTGCTCCAGGGGATGTGATGCATCGGTTCCTTACTGCTGCGCAGGGGAGGTGTTGCGTCGGTTCCTTACCGGAGAGGAGGTGATGCGTCGGGTTCTTACTAAGTGGGGAGGTGTTGCATCGGTTTGTTACTGCATCCCCCAATGATGCGACAGACTTAGTGCTTCAATGCGATGCGATGATCCGGAACGATGCATGGATTCTTGCAGCCACACAGCAAGCCTTGCATCGAGATTGGTGCGGTGATCTCGGACTTCAGAGATCAATGAACTCAATGCGGCATGCGCCGATTTCTCTAGCTGCGACGGTTTCTTCGGCGATGCATTGGAACCAGGTATGGATTCATCACGCTTCTCGGTGTTGCGTTGATTTTCCAGCTCCCAGCAGAAAACAGTCTCTAGAGGTCCAAAACAACAGCAGGCACCTCTTTGCAGGTCGGAACTCCCAACAAGGAAGTTCAGGGGAGCTGGTGGTGAAGTCTTTGTGTCCCTGAGACCTCAGAACAGGAGGCAAGCTCAGTTTCAAGCCCTTGGAGATCTTCCTCAAGCAGGGGACACAACAAACAGCAAAGTCCTTTCTCCTTTCCTTGGCAGCAAGTAGCTACTGCAGGCCAACCTTAGACAGACAGCAAACAGCACAGGGGCAGTACTCCTCCTTCAGCTTCTCCGGCTCTTCTACTTGGCAAAGGTTCCTCTTGATTCCCAGAAGTGATCTAAAATTCTGGGGTCTGGGCCACAATATTTATACTACAAAATCATTTGTTCTCTGGTGGCAGAGAAGCCCTGTGCTTGGTCAAAACCATTTCTGTCCTCTCTGGTGCAGCTTTCTGGCAGGAGGTGGAGACAGCATTGTGGAAGGCAGACCAGGCCCATTCAGGTGAAAAGAAATCTCCTCCCCCTACTCTAAATGCAGCCCAGGTCTATTCAGCCCAGCCCTGACTCATCAGACTCTCTGGAGCCACTGCTCCTCCCCAGCCCCTGCCATCCAAAGCCAGACATGCAATACACAAACCTAGCAGAGGCACACTATATGGCTAAGCAAGAAAATACCTACTTTCTAAAAGTGGTATTTTAAAACACAGAATGTAAAAATCACCCTCACTAAAAGATGCATTTTAACATTCTGAGTTAAGGCATACTAAACTTTCTTTTCCTACCTTGTTCCCAGGGGTAGTTATGTTTATAAGATGTTATAAGCAGACTCCCCATTTTATCCTATGGGAGCAGGTAGCCTTGCAATAGTGAAAAACGAAATTGGCAGTATTCCACTATCAGGACATGCCACACACACCAGGGCATGTCCTACCTTTCACATACACTGCACCCTGCCCACAGGGGTACCTTGGGCCTACCTTAGGAGTGGCTAACATGTAAGAAAAAGGAAGGGTAGAGCCTGGCAAGTGGGTGCACTTGCCAGGCTGACATGGCAGTACCAGACTGCACACAGTCTCTGCAATGGTAGGCCAGAGTTACATTTACAGGCTGCTTATGTGGGTGGCACAATCAGTGCTGCAGCCCACTAGCAGCATTTGATTTACAGGCCCTGGACACACACGGTGCACGGTACTAGGGACTGACTAGTAGATCAAATCAGCCAATCATGGAAACACCAATCCATAACAACAATTTACAAAGGGAGCACTTGCACTTTGGCACTGAACAGCAGTGGCAAAGTGCCCAAGGCATCTAGACCAGAAAAACAGAGTCCAACACACAGCAAAAACACAGGAGGCAAAGGCAAAAAATACAGGGGAGACCCACGCCAATGGTGCCAGGTCTAACAGCGGGCCACAAAGGGTGTCCAAGGCTGGGGAATTCAACCCTGGGCCTGCTGGAGCTCTGACCCAGAGCTTGTGAAAGTTTCTTAACACAGGCAGCCATGAAGGACCCTATCCTGAACACTTTGTGACACAACGGGTCAGGGGTTGGAGTGCAGAGTTGGAGGTTTCCAGCCCTAAGTCCAGCCGGAGTTCTGACCCAGTGCCCGGTCAGAACATTTTTACCCAGCCAAGCCAGGGAGGCCTCCCGAGACCTGCAGGACCCTGTACCAGACACTTTGGTCCCATTTAACAAATAGCCTCCACAGTCATGGCAGAGGCTCCACAGTTGTAGCGAGTATCTGCACTCGTGGCAGAATCTCCAGATTGAGAATTATTATTGCTGAGATTCCGCCAGGACTGCAGAGCCTCCGCCACGACTACGGGGGCTCTTTGTGAATCGGGCCTTTTGTGACACAGCTGGAAGGCACACTGACTCCAGGTCTTGGTGTCCTCACCCTTCGCCCACCAGTGCACTACACATTCCTGTAATCCATGCACAGTGAGCAAAAAAGGGACACATTATAGATAATTCATCTGGCATCCTGGAGCCCTGACAGGGCTTCAAGCTTCAAATGAGATTTCACTTGGACTTCTAGGGCAGTGATTCACATAACGGAAGTGAGGTGTTTTGTTTGTATTTCGCACAACTGTACTGTGCACATTGCATAGCCTGTTGTACACATGGTGATTCTTTAGCAGGCCAAACATGGTGATATTATTTTTTCTCCTAAAGATGATGGTTTAATACCAAGCACAACTGCAGGCCATAGTGTTTCATTCCTGCTTCTTGCGTTATGTAGATGTTCATTCCATTGTTTGCTGCTACCGTTAATTTTATGTGTTATTTAGCTTTTCTTAGGGTTTATTTATGTTTGGTTTTTTTCAAGTCTCTAAGTGAATGTGCAGTGAGTTTTACCCTTCTTCTTTTGAAGCATCTTATCAATATTCTCTTTGCCAAGGGGCTGTACTACAAAAATAACACACTGTCCCTGTTTGAGCTGTGGCACCTCATACAACTGGAGTGCAGGGCACAAACAGGGACAATGCACCCTATTACTGATAATGCTGAGGTGAACTCACAGCTGTCTTCCAGACAACACATTCATGAAAGACAGAGAGGCTGCTTGAAACAGCTGATCCACCTTTACAAGGGCAGGTTGCATCCGGCCTCTACTTTCAATAGAGGGCAGAGATCCCCTACAGGAGGGTGCAGTGAGTGACTGCACCTACCTTCAAGGGGATATCTGGGAGTCAGTGGGGGGCGTAATGACTGTGTGCCACCTTTTGTAGTACATAGAGACTGCCAATGCTACATGTACACCAAATACATATGTATTACAGAAGGGACCACAAAAATGCCTGCTGCACTTTCTGCAGTATAACAGTGTCCCATTGCAAGAGGCCGAAAGCCATCCCAGTGAAAGATCTGAATTTAGAACTGGTATACCTGTTATCCTTAGGGTGGTCATTCCTCAAATTGTTTGCCTGCTTACCTCCACTTTTAGTTGTGTCTTTTTGTTGGCCTTAGGACTCTGAGCACTTCACCACTGCTGACTAGTGCATGTCCTGGTAGTGACAAACAGCTACATTTGTTTTTCACTACTGTGCGGCCTACGCCTCTCATAGGCCAACATTGGGAATTCCTTAAAACACTTTTAAGCCGCCCATCCTACCCTACAGCTCCAGAGATCCTTGGAAAAGGCCTGTATGGCTCTAAATAGTCTTTTCACCTCCAAAGCAGAATATGCCCTACAGAGGATGAAAGGGAGGCATTATGAGGAAGGGGAAAAAGCGCAAAGATTACTGGCGGCACAGATACGCCAGCGAGAGGCGACCATGGCCATCCCTGCCATACAATCAGCAGGATGTGTGACCCTTACCCACCCTCAAGAGATCGTGAATGAATTTGCTTCATTCTATACATCTCTTTACACCCCGGGGGAGCCAGCTGAGGAGGAAAAAATTGCCTCCTTCCTAAGGGATGTGGACCTTTCTCGCCTCTCAGACAAGGGCAGGGAGTGCCTAGACGGGGAAATTATCAGAGAGGAAATCGTGCTGACGATATCTAAATTGCCCTATCATAAAGCCCCTGGAGAGGACGATTTCCCAGCAGAGTTCACTAGATGGGCAGGAGAAGAAATACTTGACACGCTACAGACCGCATTCCAAGAGGCGGAACAAACATCCTCTCTGGGCCCCCTTTCTCATAGAGCAGTGATAGCCATCCTGCCCAAACCTGGAAAGGACCCCTTACTGTGTGGTAGTTACCATCCCATCTCATTACTAAATTGTGACATCAAACTCCTCGCCAGGATCCTGGCTTCCTGCCTACATAAAATCCTCCTCTCCCTGGTACATTACCCGCAAGTGGGCTTTGTACCCGGCTGCTCCTCCAGAAATTACTTATGCACCTTAGCCCACACACTTTGGTCAGCCAAAGATCTCCAGTCCAACACGCTGGCACTCTCACTCAACGGAGAAAAGGAGTTTGATCGCATTGAATGGAACTATCTTTTTAAGGTAATGGAGCGCTTTGGTTTGGACGATCAATTCATCGCCACGGTACGATTCCTATACGACAATCCTACTGCGCAAGTCAACTATGGGGGTTTCTTATTGAACCCCTTCCCGATCTGCAGAGGGACACGCCAGGGCCGCCCTCTCTCCCAGCTCCTCTTCCTCCTGGCCATGGAACCTTTGGCATCTACCATTCGTAATTCAGCCAGTGTATCAGGCATATGACTACCGTCCGGTGATTCTAAACTTTATCTCTATGCAGACGACATCCTACTTACTCTCACAGACCTGCACCATTCCCTGCCGTCTCTGCTGAAAATAATTGATGAATTCTCATAATTTTCCAGTTATAAAATAAACTGGGACAAAAGCGAAGCACTCCCCATTTCGACCGGCACCACGAAGGCAGCCATACATGGATACCCCTTCCGCTGGCAACCCTCCCGCCTTAAGTACCTGGGTATTCTGGTGAATAAAGGCATGGTGGGGATGGTCCCGGATAATCTGAACCCACTGCTCAACCATGATGAAATGCAATTTTGAGAAATGATCTGTGCTGGGGCTTTCTATGTGGGGCAGAGTCCAAGCAGTGCACATGGTAACTCTCCCACGCTTTGTTTATGCTCTTGGAATGCTTCCCATCCAGGTACCTCTTACCTCGCTTCACCTCAGTGATTGATAAGATCCTTTGCATGGGGCTCTTCGAGACCTCGCCTAGCTGCGTCAAGACTGAAGGCCCACCCTATCAGCAGAGGACTGAGTCTTCCGTCTATAGAGCAGTATGCCCTTGCCCTCCAACTCTCACAGCTGGCTTATATGTTACCAGGGATTCCAGATCCGCCACAATGGGTAAACATCGAACGGCATCTGCTATCTGCAAACATAGGCCTCTCTGCCCTATATGGACCATGGACATGCCAGCAGGACCCCAAACACCCGGTTCTATCTGCTATGTGAAAGGCCTGGCAACGTGTGCATCGCCTACTTGGGTCGAACCCACAACTCCATGAGAAAGCACCCCTATGAGGGAACGCCGGCATATGCATCAATGGGCAGATACTATCTTGGCCACAATGGAACGCAGTGGGTATACACACTCTTCCAGCCGTTTGCACAGATAAGGGAGGAGTTTGGCCTCCCCTCTTCACAATCCTGGTGATTCATTCAATTGTAGCACTGTCTGAGAAAACACCTAGGTCCATGTCCTTGGACCTTGTCAACCTCACCAGTGATGATGTATCTCCATACATGGGGGAACACAAAGGGGTGATGTCTGGACTATATGGCGTACTTTCCTCCCATCTTTTCTCTCAACCTCTGTCGCCAACTCCCTGCACCAGATGGCAAATCTGACTATCAGTTTCCTACGAAGAAGACGAGTGGGCAGATACCCTGGAAGCCCTGGACAGAGATACTAGGAAGGCACGATTGAAGTTCTGCCTTTTTAAGACCTTGCAAGACCGACACTGGACACCAATGAAACTGAACAGAGCGGGCCTACTTCCGCATGCAAATTGCTGGAGATGCACGAACATGCGCTGCGACACAACACATATCTTATGCGAGTGTCCATCGATACAATCCTTCTGGGCCTATTGGGCCAGGTTCTGGGCGCCTCTAGGTCCCTGCACCTACCACTCACCCCTGCTATTCTTTTACATGGCCTACAACACTCACCAGAGCAATCAAAGCCACAGCGCAGTCTCTTCCATACGGCACTGGTCACAGCTACGATATGTATCTTGCGACAATGGAGGTCGCCAACTCCGCCATCATAGGTGGCCTGGTTAGTGGCTATGGTCCTCACCGCCTCACACAAATGAGTTATTTATAGTCTACAAGATCAATCTGACCTGTTCCTACAGACATGGGCACCCTTCCTGCGCACAGATGAGAACAATGGGGAAAACCACACAACGGGAGGCTCAGACCCCATCCCTCATGCAGGCCACACAACCCTATTCCCACTCCCACTAAAGCCAAAACATTCACAGCAATCACAGCAATAGATAGAGGACACGTAATCTGCAATGAGCTATGCCACTCCACACAACCAGTCTACCCCTGTCTTTAAGCCAGTTCACCCACTCCCACATCCACCCTCCTCCCCTCCCCTACACACTACACACAGACTACACATGCAAAATGTACCCCAATCTCTTCACCCCTCTCACCTTTTCTGTCATTCTATCGCATTCAGGGCCACCTCTGGTGCTTACTCTGTCTACATATATTTGTCTCCCCCACCCTCCTCCTACCCCTCCATGTGTGCCCACACCACCCCTACACTGCCCCCGGTCCCACCCCATTTCCCATCCCCCTTCTTCTCCAGTCCCGCCTCTCCTTCCCATCTCCCCCCCCGGCTACGCTAATACATAGATCCGCAGACCCCTGGTAAAGGGACCTCCTCTTCCCACCTGAGGTCCACGGTGGGGATCACAGACACTTCCGGACAGTATCGTATCGCTGATTCCTACACCCTGCCCACACCCCGCCTCTTCCTGCATCCTACACCTGGTTCGATAGCAACATTCGCCCCCATCAACGGTGGTGGATGGGGCCAAAAGAGGCGCCACCCATTAACAGCACCTCTTCTCCCACACTCACACCCCCCAGCACACCCCCCGCACAAGCACTGAAGGAAATGGCCCAAATAGGGTCACCTGGGTCACTCACGACCACCTCTCAACCTTCCTTACTAAATGAAGAGTCGGTCAGACAGTAGAGAATACAAACCAATACTTGTTTATTCAAATACACTCAGAGTGGAGCCCGGTCTGCCCAGTCCCTTAGGAGTGCTGCAGAGGGACTGACATCAGCAAGCATAATGATACATTATGTACACTTCGAAACCAATGAAAGCATGCCCATCATGGAATTTTCCAAGCAGATGCAGCTGGACAGTAAATTACAAAGGAGTAAGTTTCGATACTGAGGCCGGTCACACATTATCTGCTTTTCAAGGTCATTCTGACTGAGCCCACAGCTAGACAAGTGGGAGAAGGCCTACATCTAACAGGAAAGGTATGCGCTAATAAGGACAGTGTATTCATTAGTGTAGCAGAACTCAGCTCTGAAGAAACATAACCTAGAGAAGGCTGTTTCTCGGAAACGGCAAAGGATTAGTTTCGATTACGATTTAAAATGGCGGCCATACATAAAATGGTGCTGCGAATGCTAACTTTTAATAAACAATGCAAAAGCATATTTTTAACAGACCCTCCTTTTAGCATGGACTAAACATTTTTCATATAATTGCAGAATACACATAGCGTCAAAAATCATAAATGAACCATTTTAAGAGCACTCCATGTCTTCAGCTTCAGGAAGGGAAACAGTAAGGAGGGAAGAAGTCTCGAAAATACCCTCATCTATGTGCATGAGGTAATCCACCTCTTTCTGTATCATAATTGTTGCATTAGTATTATGAATGGATATCTTCTTAGGAGCAAGAAGAGTGGTGTAATAAGAGCAACAAAAGGGGAGGCACTGGACCAGGACACAGCAAGAAACCAAAATCACAATGAAATAAATCAGCTTCTCAATGATCCAACCCCAACTACCAAAAAGTGACCATCTCCAGTTCCCACTCTCCATTCCTTTAGCATTTTCTAGGATGTCTAAAATGTGTTGGGTAATATTCTTTTCCATGTTAGCGATCCTGACTATGCACTGGTCTCCTACTACTGCGCACACACCGTCGCTCTTAGCTAAGATGAAATTCACAGCATATCTAGTCTGCTCGGAATATAACCGCATAACTTCCAATTGGGTGGTGATGTCACGCAAAGCAGCCACTGTAGAGTTAGACAGTATCTGCAGCTTACATCCAAAATATTCTCTAGCTCTTTCACCCCTGGCCATAGCAGTACCACCGAAGGTAAGAATGGAGGAGAAAATATACCCAAAAGTGATACCATTACTATAATTATTAACTTCAAGGTCTGTCACTCCTTCGCAGAAATCCTTCGTCAGAGTTCTTTTAACCCATCTTACCTTGGGCTTCGCATTTTTACAAGGCACACCTAAAGGTAACACCATCCCAAGGGCAACGTCATGTGTACCATTATGCATATTAGAATAAGTCCCATTAGATAGAAAGAAAAAACCTGGGTGTGCATAAATAGATCTATCATAATCTACAGCAGCATACCTAGAATTCCACCCAACTGTTCTGGGGTCCTTTGGATCTACCATAGAATATGTACCCTTTGACAATATTATACCTGAAAAATTTACAAATAACATAAGGTCAGTAAAATTGACAATTGGACAACATGCATGGTAATAACCAGCCTCCCGGGGAACTCTCAGCTCCTTGCAATGCCAACCCACCAATGTTACATTCTGTTTTTCCATATAAAAATTGTCATAGTAAGTGTTGTTGTTACACCCTGGATAACCCGTGCCTCGTTTCTTTCTGTGATATGGACAAGGACCTGGATAACGAATCCAAACACTCTTTGCACTTCTAGAAAATCAGGGGGTCGAGTATAAGTGTAGGTAACAATTGGCAATGGATCTGCTGTCCACAAACTAGTAACAGACTCAGTAGGGTAGCAGGCAGTACCTTCTCCAAAGAATCTTTTATGTGTGTCTAGAAATACATTACTCGGAGCTGTCCTTTTCGTACAGACCTGTGAAGCAACCTTATTCTTAGTACATGACTGTGTATCCTGATCACATTCCAAGACCTAGGACGCACCACCCAGAATCAATAGCAGCAAAATCACAAAAATAATGCATACTATCTTTTTCTTAACAGACTAAAGTATACGTGTTGGAACAGGGGAAATCACTGGCTGCTCTTCGTCAGCAACCATTCTGCCAAAAGGGTGCATAACCAATAGTGAGGCCAGGGGGGAGAAAATGCCAGCAAGGGGATTATACAAGTTCCCAGTGTCCGTCAGAGTCTCACTGGTACAGGCTCCTATTGTCCATCAAAAACGTTGGCGCTCTTGAGCACCGGCGGTGGAGCTTGTTCTGTCCTAAGCTGGGTTCCAACATTGATCAGGATAATGTACCTCCAAAGGGAATACGTTTAAGCTATCCTGTCCAGTGTTCAAACATTGCACAAATCTCACATCACCCTAAACTAACTCCGTTGGTACTGTAGCAGAGTACACCCTAACTTACACACTCCATCCCTAACTAATCTGACTTCTCCTTTGTTGCACTGTCTTTCAGCCGAGGGTGCAAATTGTACCTATTGACTCCAGGCACAGAAGGGTCAACAAAAAGGGGCTCCTGAACAAATCGGATTTCCGGGGGAACAGCTGCATTCAACACATTATCATTTTCCTCATCCGTTTTGGTCCAGGTTAGCCTTGCATCACTGAAGGGAACAAACCGAGGCACTGTCTCACACTCGGAGTCCCCTACTCCATCTTTCGTCCACTGATCGTAGGGCAGAGGCAGAGGGACCCTGCGACAGTGAGTCGCATGGATCCAGTTCTTACGGCCTGCAACCTTGACTGCGGTGCGTGTTGATAGGAGGACCTGTTCCGGTCCTTTTCACCGCGGCTCCAAACTCTTCTTCCGCTGGAAATTTCATATGAGGATGTTATCTCCAGGCGGAATATCGTGTCCGGGCCCCTATGGTGTAGCTGGTAGGGATTCCCGGACCTGTTGGTGAATAGAACGCAAATTTTCAGTTAACTGGCAGAGGTAGTCTATCAACAATGGATACTCAATATCAGAAAACCGCCGAGGGCGCGGGACGCCCCAGATATTTGCCGGGCGTCCGAACACGGCCTCGTACGGTGACAATCCTGTTCTAAAATGAGCTGTTGTTCTAGTCGACAAAAGAGTTAATGGTAAAGCATCTGGCCACTGTAGCCCTGTGGTCTCCTGAATTTTTGCCAATTTCAGTTTGAGAGTACCATTGTACTTCTCAACCAAACCTGCTGACTGTGAATGATTGGCAGCATGAAAATTCTGCTTGATACACGACCCATCACAAATCAATTGAATCATCTTAGAATTGAATTGACTTCCGTTATCACTCCAGATCAAACGGGGTAAGCCAAAACGAGGAAAGAACTCCTTCAGGAGTACCTTCGCAGTCGTAATGGCTGTATTATCTTTGGTAGGATAAGCCTCCACCCATTTACTGAATGCACAAACAACCACCAAAACATACTTCAAATTATTGCACCTCTCCAGTTCAATATAATCCATCTGGAGGACCTCAAAAGGAAAAGTGGGTGGCGCAAAATTACTGGGTGGTGAAGGGGTGCCTTCACCAGGATTGTGCATCATGCATACCATGCAATACTTCACTAAATGTGCAGCCGTTTTTGAAATGATATCATTCTGCCATACAGGGTCTAATAACTTGCAAATACCCTTAGCACTAATATGGGCTGGGCCATGGGTCATTGTGACTACAGGAAGAACATATGCATCTGGCAACATCCATCTCTATTTTCCTGACTTATCAATCCAACATCCCTCATCGCTCAATTGTGCTGTGCTTTCCTGCCACACTGCTAACTCTTCTATGGTGACTTCACTTTGTATCTCTTTCACATTCTCAAGTGTGTCTTCAAACATGGTAACTTCAGGCACCCACCTGGCGGGGCCTGCTACAAACATTCTTTTCATTTTAGTCCGGACTGTTTCCTTAGCTATCTGATCTGCAAATGCATTACCCCTTCCCACATCATCGGTAACCTTCTGGTGGGCACTACACTTTACTATAGCCAATTTCTTAGGGAATGTCAAAGTGGACAAAAGCCTCAATATAAGATGCTCATGCTGAGTCTTTGTGCCATGCAAAATAAGAAACCCTCTCTCTGCCCAGAGTCGCCCAAAGTTGTGCGCGACTCCGAAGGCATACTGGCTGTCAGTATAAATATTGACAATCAGTCCCTCACTCAATTCGCAAGCTCGTATCAAGGCAACAAGCTCAGCAGCTTGGGCTGACTGATAAGGGACTCGGGATGTCTCAACTACTGTAGGCAGTGTGGTAATAGCATACGCAGCAGTTGTTGTGCCATCTGGTAATTTAAAACAAGAGCCATCGATATATAGTTCCCCTTGTGGGTCAGATAAGGGAACATCAGTCAAGTCTACCCGTACTTCCGTCTCTTTTTCCTTCCGGAAGATGCAATCATGTTTGTCGACTTCATCACTCTCAGAAGGGAGGGGCAGTAACGTGGCAGGATTCAGAGTGGCACATCTCTTAATCGTGATGTGTTTAGCAAACAATGTTAATTCATAACCAGTCAGACGTGCACTGGTGAGGTGCTGTGTCTTTGTCTTATTCAAAAGGGTAGCCACAGCATGGGGTACCATGACTGTGAGGTCAGTATCAAGTACGCGTCTAGCCGATTGTCTTATTGAAACGGCCACAGCCGCGGCCGCTCTTGCGACAAGGTCAAGTACAGCAGAGAAATAAGCACAAGGCCGTTGCTTATCTCCAAATTTTTGTGTTAAAACAGAAAGTACGCAACCAACCATCTCATGGACGAACAAAACAAACAACTTGTTATAGTCAGGGGTGCTGAGTACTGGAGCTGAGCAAAGCGCAGTTTTCAATTGCTCGAAAGACTGCTGACATTCAGGCGTCCAAGGCAAGGGCTCATGCACATCTTTAGTGGTTAGGGCAAGCAAGGGTTTGATTAGTAAGGAGTAGCTAGGTATCCACTGCCTGCAATAGGAAGTGATACCTATAAAAGTATGCACATCTTTCTGAGTCTGAGGGACGGGCATTTTAACAATGGTACTGATTCGCTCAGGGGTCAATCTTCTACCCTCCTTCGACAGTAGGTGACCTAAATAGGTGACCTCCTGTTGACAATACTGAAATTTAGAAAGAGAAACTTTATGCCCATGTTGGGCGAAATGCAACAACAATTTAACGGTACTATCTCTAGAACCCTGCTCAAATCAATGATGGAGATGAATTTAGCAGTGGAAGGAATCATTGTCAAAAGAGTAGTAATGTCAGGGACCACTGGAAACTGTGGAACCACTATTTTATTAACTTTGCGCAAATCAATCACAAAACGGTAAACATCTTCATGATCATCAGAGGAACCAGAACGTGTCCGTTTAAGAATGGGAAGAATGGGGCTATTACAAATATTGGCAGACGTTTCCTCTACCACTCCCTTCTTAATCAAATCCTGTATAATTTGCAATAGGGCTCGCTCTCCTACCTGTGGTATTTTATACTGAGGGATACGGGGCAAATTAGCACCATCCTTAACCTGTATCAAAACTGGTGGTATCTGCAACAGTCCCACATCTGTATCACCTGTCGCCCACAAAGTGGGTGGCACGTCAGCAAATTCAACAGGAAGAGGCGCATCCTTAGACAAACACTGTTTAGCTCGCACTACATCTGGACCCATTGTCATATAGATACCTGGCTGAGAACAATAAATCGTAGCATACAATTTCTCCAACAAATCCAAACCCATCAAATTCTCACCACAATTAGAAGTCAGCAAAAATGCGAATCCACAGTAAAAGGACCAATAGTCAATGCAAGAGGTTTTGAAATGGGGCTTACAACCGGTACACCAGAAAAACCTACTGAAACATTATTATGGCCAGACAGAGCCGCCCCAGGGACCATATTTCGAGAAACAGAGCTTTTTGTCGCACCTGTGTCCAACAAAAATTCCTTAGTCGAACCTTGCAGTTCCAAAGTTACATAAGGGCCATGCTGGTCTACAGGTATTGGAACCGGTCCCCCACTCTTTCCCTGGCTGTCCTAGCTGTAAGACATACCTGTTGCTTCATCCATATCATAATCATCATGATAATACTGTCCCTCAAGAGGGTCATCAAAGTAATTGTTATCAGAACGGCCCTGTGAGGCTGCAGCATTCTGAGCCCTATCTGCCCCACCAGCTCCACGACCCCGTCCATGAGAACCTCGTCCCCTAGGGACCGCCACCTTCTGCAAGAGCACAGAACACTCGCTACGCCAATGTCCCTCCTCCTTACAGTACGCACACTGATTCGGCCCCAAAGGCATAGTATTCGGTGCCTACTAGTGCGTGGAAGCTGTCGGGCAGGACCACCACGCTCTCTGCCATTCCCTCTAAAAGCCTGCTGCAACAACACCTTTGTGTTCAAATCCTTATGCTTTTTCTCTGTCTTCTCCTTTTCCTCATTATCCCTATGTTCATAATACTGTGCCATATTCAAAATAACAGAAGGGGGAAAGGTGGACCGGGGGCTTTCAGACACCTGCAATCGAGTCGCTACTTCAGGAAGCAGATTGGAAGCAAATCTATTAACGAACAACCGAACACTTCCCTCAATAGACAAATCCTGCCCACTGTAATCCGAAAACGTGTCCTCAAACCGAGTGAAAAAATCAGACGCACTCTCATCTTTCTTTTGTCTACAAACTGACAATTTTTTCCCAATCTACCTTTCTTGGCGGAATAAGAGAATGCATATATGTAATAATGCGACCAGGCAAAGCAAGTATCTCAGCTCGGGGTTTATCTCCGGGCTTCCTTTCCTGATCCCATGCTTTAATTTGGTCCCATGTACCTCCCAACTCTGCAACATGATCTTGTGTGTGTACCTGCCTCCAAATATCAACTGGTACCAACAGGCCTAAAAACAATTCAATATCAGCGAGAGTCATTACAGTAGAAGAGGCAGCTTCAGTCAATTCCTTATAATATGCAGTAGGATTTTTCAGAGGGTCAGGCAAATGGGTTTTAAGAGACAAAACTTTGCTTCTTTTCCACAGAGTATAAACCCATTGTTCCTGAAAATGGGCCACCTCCCTCGCCCTAGTAACATTGCCATGACCATCCGTTAATTCCGGTATTTCTGGATGATATATGGGATAAACCTCTCGCATTGGAAATTGAGACACTGACCTGGGACTTTTCTCATGCAGCCTTCCCCTGTAAGCTATTATTGTCGCAATATTAGAAAAAACCTGCCCTGGCCCTAATTCACTAATATACACCAGATCTCTAATATCATATAAAATTTGGGGCGCTTCCGCTTCGAAGTACTGTTAACAGAGACCAATTAATGTTGCGCACATGTGTTTAAGGGCATGCTGCTGCATCTCTCATAGTCGCCCAGACATCCTCTACACTATAAATAGGATTACGAGCTTACTGTGCAGCCTGGTTAGCTATTACCTGTTTCTCATCATATCCCACATCAGATTGCACCAACGGTCCCATGCGTTCCTTAAATTTCATCCATTCCCTATCCTCAAATCCACGTACCGGTGTCCCGCTACTTACTAATGTCGGAGGATGAAAACCCTTGTAGGAGAAGCAACAGAAGTGACAGGCACTAACGTCGCCGATGGTTGTATTGCAGGAGAAAGAGCTGGCGAAAGAGACGCTGAAACAATAGGTGTGGCAGGGGTACTAACAGTCACAGTCGCCACAGACGGCAAAGAAACAGAAGGAAGAGGAGGAGCCGAAGCCACAGTCATTGAAACAACAACAGTAGATACAGGGGCCGAATCAGTAGACGCAACTGTAACGGGCGGCTGTGAGGGCACCAGAACAGTGGGGTATATTCTTTGTGGGGCATATGGAGGCAGGGGTCAGGTGTCTAGAAATTCTTCCACAAAAATATCATCTTCCTGATCCATATATGATTTATCAATTTGTAATCGGAACCTTCTATCTCCACATTCAACACCTTTTTCCTGTTTCTCCCTATCATAGGAAACCGCTTTCTGAGTCAGTCTCTGCATTCTCCCCTTCCGAGCTTCCTTCTCTGCCTTCAATCGCTTCTGTATAGCTACTTTCTGCCATATCCTAAGAGAATCAAACATAGACTGCCTACTTCGTCTCTTAAACAACTGTTCTTGTAAATACTAAATCTTTTGTTCATCGAAAGTACCTGTCAGCGGCCACTGCAACTCGGCATTGTCCCTCGTCTATTTGTGCCATAATGTACTGAACATATTAGGGCCAAGACCATGTTTCACATACATATCGAAATTCGGAGTGCCTTCTGGAGGCGCCAGCTGACTTTCTTCCAATCGAGCATCAGTAGAACAACAACGACAACACAAGGAAAACAACTTACTTACACTAGGCATTCTGAAAAGAAAACAAGTTCACTATTTCATGCCTAGCAAAACAATTGCAATTGTTTTTATCCCAAAGGCGTTCCTTAGACCGTACCAAATACAAACCAAAATGGTACCATATCCATAAAGAACCAAAACAAACTCACCTGATATATGCAGGTCAAACGAATTAATTCTCCACTGCCGACTCTACAGACCAAACGGTCAGATCCAAGGGTTTCGCCGTTTAGGACTCCAGTCGGGATGACAACTGGGTGAGGCACCATCCGGCAGTACAAAAGGGGCAGCTGCGAGTACTAGGAACTCTTCGTGTAGGGATCCCTGATCCGTCTGTCCGACCCGACGATGGCCTGGACCTCCCCTCCATCTGCGGAAGGGGATGGGTCACTCACCCGAATGAGTCCCTGTTCGGGCGCCAACTGAAGAAAATGGCCCAAATAGGGTCACCCAGGTCACTCACGACCACCTCTCAGCCTTCCTTGCTAAATGAAAAGTCGGTCAGACAGTAGAGAATACAAACCAATACGAGTCTATTCAAATACACTCGGAGTGGAGCCCGGTCTGCCCAGTCACTTAGGAGTGCCGCAGAGGGACTGACATCAACAAGCATAACGATACATTATGTACACTTTGAAACCAATGAAAGCACGCCGATCATGGAATTTTCCAAGCAGATGCAGCTGGACAGTAAATTACAAAGGAGTAAGTTTCGATACTGAGGCCGTGCACACATTATCTGCTTTTCAAGATAATTCTGCCTGTGCCCACCACTAGACAACTGGGAGAAGGCCTACATCTAACAGGAAAGGTATGCGCTAATAAGAACAGTGTATTCATTAGTGTAGCAGAACTCAGCTCCAAAGAAACATAATCTAGAGAAGGCCGTTTCTCGGAAATGGCAAAGGATTAGTTTCGATTATGATTTAAAATGGCAGCCATACATAAAATGGTGCTGCGAATACTAACTTTTCATAAACAATGCAAAAGCATATTTTTCTATTCTAACAGCACTCCCACATCCATGCGAACATACACAGACTCGAAGACCCCATAAATAACCACGCTCCCTTGCTCCTAGGCACAAGCAAATCCCCCTAGGATTCCAATTCCCTTTCACCATCGAAGCCTGCAGCCAGGCGCCACCAAGGGTGCTCCGGTGGTGATAGGGGTGAATGATTCACCCCCAGAGGTACGAGCACTGAAAACCCAGTAACTTATCACCTACAGAGAGATACTGAAACTCCCGGACCACATACCGTCACGTTCCTGGACATTAACACCACCCAGGATAGTGTACAAACACATACACACAAGTACAAACTCATAGAGCACCCAGCTTTACCCCCTCACACTTGCGCCTCCACCTCTCGAGCAGATGCTCCTTTCCTCCGTCTCCCCCCCTCTCCCAACTCCTCTCCCATATATCCCCTATCCTTTCTTGTTACAGGGATACATGTATCATCCAAAATAGTGTTGTATTTGGCTATTGTATCTGATTGTAGGAGGATGATTCCTGATGTTGTATATCCTTATCACTCATTAATAAATAAATACTACACAAAAAAGAATTAAACAAAACACTTTAAAGCTGTAATTTCTGATTAGAAAGGAGTAGCTGCTCTCTGCTTTACTGCTGCACTGAAGGAACTGCTTTCTGCTTTGTTGAGCTTCTTTGCTGCCTGCTGATCTCACTTCAACACAGAGCCCAAGGGCTTGCTCCCTGTTTCTGAAGTCTCAGAGCCAGTAAAGACTTTGTTAAACTCTGCAAAAGCAAGTTGTGCTAATCCAGTTCTGGGTCCTTGAAAGGTGATTCCTGCTGGCCATGACTATCCAAATCGACGCAGTGATGACTTTACACCAATCGGATCCGATGAAGTGCCCTTCGATGCTGACGCAGTGCTGATCTAGAGACATCCCTTTGCCGCTCGAAGATGACGCAGGATGAGACTGCAAGGTTTGATAATGGTGCAGTGCCTGTATCATAAGGGGCTCAACTACGACGTGGGACTTGACTGTGATGCTCGATGACAATGCATCGCCCTCATCACAAAGAGGTTTGACAACGGCGCTGGATCCATCTACAAGGCCCGACGATGACGCATCGGTCAAACAGAATGACTCGGAACCGACGCATCGTCTTATCGATTGCACCATCCAAGGTAATTTCTCAGTGGGACCTGTGTGAGTGCTATAGCCAGCCTGCCCTCTATTGCGGTCAGCTTGAACTTTGGATCTACCCTGGGCTAGCATGATCTCAAGTAACCTTTAAGCGCTATTTTTTATATATTCTTTGAAAATTCATAACTCCGGTTCTACTTATTGGATTTTTGTTGTTTTGGTCTTGTTTTACTCATAAAAACATTCTCTATTTTCCTAAACCTGTATGGAGTATTTATTTTTGTGGCACATTCACTGTGTTACTGTGTGTGTGTGTGTTCCACAAATATTTTACACATTGCCTCTCTAGATAAGCCTGACTGCTCTGTGCCAAGCCACCAGAGGGTGAGCACAGGTTATCTTTTAGTGTGCATCTAGTTTACCCTGACAATGATTGTGGTCCCTACTTGGACAGGTTGTGTACCACTGCCAACTAAAGAACCAATTTCTAATATTGATGATCAGCTGTGAGGATAGGACTTGTGTTTGTGCAATACTATATAGTAACTCATTGTTCACTACAACCCTATACTAAGACCAATTTAAGCCTTTTTCAATTTTCCCTAATTGGCTTTTTGATTTTTCTGCTAGAACCATGTCTCACCTTGGAGAAGCAGCACTTGCACCTGCAGTAATTGATTTTGAGCTGGCCAGTTTAGAAACTTACACTTTGCTCCATCTGGAGGATTTCTGTAAGGGCTTTCAAGTGTCTACAAGGGGTTTCACCAGGAAGGTGGAGCTAGAGAAGGCTTTGAGAGCCGCGGCGGAGACCTAGGTAGCAGAGGATGACAACCCAGAGGAGGAGTATAAAGTTTCTGAGGAGGATGACCTGATAGTGAATTCCAATGTGGATCTGGGACAGCCTGTAGATGGGCCAACAACTTGCCAGAAGTAGCAGAGGTTCCCAGACCAGGAAGCAGTGTCTCCTCCAGGAACATTTCTCCAGATGAGCTGGCAGACAGGAGGGAGGAAAGAAAATTAAAGCTGGAGCTTGCTAAATTTGAGAAGGCTTGAGAAAAAAGGAGGCTGGTCTTTGAGAAGAGGAGAGTGACTCATAAGGTCAACCTACAGTGGGGTCCAGCAACAGCAATGGTGGTAGCATACCTGCAGTGTCCACTAGTAAGTCCAGAGTCAGAATTCCAAAGGATTCGGTGCCAAGGTATGTGTTGGGGGATGACATAGGGCCAGATTACGAGTGTGGCACAGTTGCGCCGGCTCTCCACCGACACAGCTGCATCAAAGCCACTCAAGGACCGCCCGCCGTATTACGAGTTGAACTTGTGTAAGGCGGATGGTACTTCGCCTTTCCTATGGCAATGCCTGGAAAACAGGCACCGCAATGGGAACGGCAAATACGTTTTAGAACTGCATGTCACAACAACCTCACAGGGTGCTTCTTATCAATCATCTCAAACCCCACTTTGAGAGGTCTGAGATCACCATGCTTTTGGTGACAGATGGTGAAGAGGAGGAGGAGAGTGAACCTTCCCTGGCCTCTTAGACTCCAATGAGAAAGATGGGTTTGTGGAAGGAATAATATTTTCCCCCAGCTTAACTCCTGAACAGCAGAGACTGCCACCAAGTGGTGGGACAGTACTACTCTTGTGTCTTCCTTATTCCTTTGATTATCCAAATGTGTACCCATGATGTGGACACAGGGGGCAACCTCCATGTTAAGAATACATCTTACAGGTTGTTGGATAAGGTGAGGGCCAGCATTAAGAGTGAAGTCTCTAGAATGCTAGAGTTGGTGGTGATAGAACCCTCCATTAGCTCCAGTCCTGAGGTTCTGGTACCAAAAGCTGCCCCACCAGGCACCACACCTGAACTAAGGTTCTGTGTGGATTATAGAGGGCTAAACCCCTGGGCTCATGAATGTATTGACAGGTTAGGGACTGCCCAGTACATATGTACCTTTGATCTTACAGTAGGGTACTGGGACTACCAGAACGTGGCAAGGAGAGGTCAGTCGTTTCCATTCCAGAGGGCCACCACCAAATTTTTGTGATGCCCTTTGGATTCATATATGCTGCTACCACCTTCCAGAGGTTGGTGAACCAGGTACTTGCTGGCATGGAGGCCTTCTCGGCTGTCTATCTCAATGACACAGGTGTCTTCAGTAGCAGTTGGACGTACCACATCTTTCACCTCCAGGAAGTGCTTCAGGCTCTGCAACAGGCAGGCCTGATTATCAAGGCCAGTAAGTGCCAGATAGGGCAGGGGTATGTGGTGTACTTGGGACAACTGGTGGGCAGGGGTAAGGTGCAGCCCCTGCCAGGCCTAGATAGAGACAATGATGGCCTGGGAGTCCCTCAAAAACCAAAAGTCAGAGCATTATTGGGCCTCACAGGGCACTACAGGAGGTTTGTCAAGGAATATGGCACCATTGTTGCCCCCTTGACAGAGCTGACTTCAAAGAAGCAGCCCAGAAATGTGATTTGGACAGAGCTATGCCAACCTGCATTTGACTCCCTGAAGCAGGCCATGTGTACAGCCCCTGTCCTCAGGGTCCCTGACTTCTCCAAGGAGTTTATCATTCAAACTGATTACTCAGAACATGGCATAGGGACAGTGTTATCACAGCTTAATGAAGAGGGCCTGGACCAACTTGTAGCCTTCATCTCCAGCAGGTTACTACCCAGAGAACAGAGGTGGAGTGATATAGAGAGCGCAGCTTTTGTTGTGGTCTGGGCACTAAAGAAGTTGAGACCATACCTGCTTGGTACTCACTTCCTGATTCAGACTGACCACAGGCCAAACATTTTGCCTGCTTACCTCCATTTTTTCCTGTATCTTTTTGTTGTCATTAGGACTCTGAGCACTTTACCACTGCTGACTAGTGCTAAAGTTCATGTGCTTCACCCCATAACATGGTAACATTGGTGTATACATGTTTGGCATATTTATTTTACTTATGAGTCCCTTTTGAAGTGGTATACCATATGCCCAGGGCCTGTAATATAAATGCTTCTGCTGGGCCTGCAGCACTGGCTGTGCCACCTACAGAAGTAGCCTTTCAAACCTGTCTCAGGCCTGGAACTGCAAAGCCTGTGTGTGCAGTTTACAACCACTTCCACTTGGAATTTAGAACCACTTGTCAAGCCTTAAACTCCCCTTTTCTTGCACATAAGTCACCCCTAAGGTAGGCCCTGGCCAGCCCTAAGTGCAGGGCATAAGTAAAAGGTAGGACATGTACTTTTAAGTTTTATATGTCCTGGTAGTGACAAACCCCTTAAAACACTTTTTAGCTGTGATTTCTGATTAGAAAGGAGTAGCTTCATCATCTTTCATTTCTTTGGAATGGTAGTGATAAATCCTCTTATACTGTTATAGAAATGCCACTTTTAGAAAGAGGACATTTCTCTACTCTTACGGCTCTATGTGCCTTGCAGCTTGTCTCCAATACAGTCTGGGATGGGTTACAGCTACACTTTGTGCATTCCCTCTAGACAGCCACAAACACAAGAAGGGTGGGTGTTCATTTACATTCTGATAGCTGTTCCTGGGCAGGAAGAGGGGGGGAACTGACACACCTGAATAGTCAGTGTCCTGTGTCCCACACAAAGGGCTGATTATCCCTCACAGAGAGCCTGGCAGACAGGACTGGGGCGAAAGGGGATTTGTGCACTTCAAGGGCCTGATTTTAAGTCACCCCTAATTCAAAGGCACAACCTGGTATAAGTACTGGGGCTCTGACCCTACCAAGACAGTACACTACTGGACCTGTGAAAAACTCTGCCAGGAGTAAAGAATGCTGTGCTACATGGATTGGTACTCTGCTTGACTGCTGCTTTGTAGGAACTGCTTTCTGCTTTGCTGAGCTGCCCTGCTACCTGCTGATCTCTTCCCTGCTGAGGACATGGACTGGACCCATCTCACTTGAACCCAAAGTGACTCCAAGGGCTTGCTGACTTGCCCCCTGTTTCTGAAGTCTCAGGGCCATCAACGACTTCCTTCAACTCTGCAACAGCACCTGGTATCTGCCATCTGTGAGTCCTGCCCTGCCAATTGGTGCCAATTCAGTCCTGGGCCCTTGAAGGATGATTTCTGCTGTGTAGAACTATCCAAATTGATGCAGTGCTGACTTTGCGCCGATCAGAACCAATGCAGTGACCTTCGATGCTGAAGCAGTGTCGATCCAGAGACATCCCTGTGAAGCTCGATAACAACATGGGAACCAACTGAGAGCAGCAACAACAGTGCAGGGCCTGTATTGTAAGGGGCTCAACGATGACGCAGGACCTGACTGCGAGGCTCGAAGGTGACTTATCTCCCCATCACAAATAGGTTTGACAACGATGCAGGATCCATGTGCAATTCCAGACGTTGACGCATCGGCCCAACTGCGTGGCTCAGAACTGACACATCGTGCTCTCGACATTGCCGCTTGCTCCATCCAAGGTACTTTCTCAGTGAGACCTGCGTGAGTCTTGTAGTCAGCCTGCCCTCCATCACAGTCGGCCTGAACTGTGGATTTACCCCGGTCTAGCGACACCTCAAGTACCCTTTAAGCACTATTGATTTCTAAGCACTATTTTTGATAGATTCTTTCAAATTTCATAACTCCGGTTCTACTTATTGGATTTTTGTTGTTTTGGTTTCTTTTTACTCCTAAAAACATTCTCTATTGTTCTAAACCTGTGTGGAGTATTTTGTGATGTTTTCACTGTGTTACTGTGTGTGTGTGTGTGCGTGTGTTGCACAAATACTTTACACATTGCCTCTTTCTATAAGCCAGACTGCTCCGTCCCAAGCTACCAGAGGGTGAGCACAGGCTATCTTTTAGTGTGTATCTAGCTTACCCTGACTAGAATTGTGGTCCTTACTTGGACAGGGTGCATACCTCTGACAACTAGAGATCCAATTTCTAACAAGTATGTTTTTGGAATACATTATCTGTATACTACATCTCCATTTCAGAAAGGTCAACCTTTACATTGCCATGTGTTCTGAGTCAGTTTCCTTCTGGTTCAAATATAGACATGTAAGAAATCACAAATCTTTTTGTACATCTAAAGTAAAGTAGATAACTTACACTATGGAACATGAAGTAAACTTTAACTTTCAACCTAGAAACTTCTTCAAAGTCCAGAATAAAATGATTATACTGTATATCTTCCCTCCCCTTCCGATAACTGTGTCAAACTGAATTCCACTTTACAAACATTCAGTGACTTTCTAAACAAGGTCGCAGCTGAGTCAACCTTTCCACACTTTAACCATCACTTTGAAAATGTTGAAGCAATTTTCTTGGCAGAATGACCTATTGCGGTACTAAGGGAAGGTGTTTACCCGACCTTGTGTTATTACTTCCTGAACATGCGTCCTTTTATTTTGCAGACTTAAAGAACAAGTTATTTGCTGAAAAATCTTAAACCTACGTCTTACTGTTTGGTACCTTTCGTTTAAGTGGACAATGCTATTTAAACCAGCTCTTGTGCACACTGCCTTGTAAATTCTAATTAAGCTGAGGTGTACTTTTAGGGCAAGCATGAATTTTACACAAGAAAAGCTTCTGTTGGAAATCCCAGAAATAATAAAAAAGAGATTGTATTTCACTGACAATTAGGCTTAATTAGACTTTCCGGAAAATCTTTCACCACACCAAGGGTCAAGCTGTATACAATCTGTATGCATAAGCAAATTTAACTCTTTGGGGTGTTTACTCGCCTCCCAAGGCCTCCAACTATATATATGTCATAGAATAACAATTATAACTTCAGGGAACAAGAAAGCGAGTTAATGAGCTAGTTACTTTAGCAACAGAGCCAGATTCATAAACTTTAATCTTCTTAGGGTAATCCTAGTCCCCAAAGTTTAAATTGTTATGATGACCTATGCGTTCTTTAATTGTATGTTCAGCATTACAAAACAGTTTCTTACACCATGCAAAGTACTACAAAAATGTCTAATGCTGTTTTTTGCGTTTAAAAAAATGTTCACTCAAACCTGAAGAAAAATGCACAAAGATTGATCAAGTTTAATTGTGTAAATTCAATCTTATAGAAATGTAGGTATATAATACTTGTTAATCAATTAGCATTTTGAAATATACATATAGGGCCTGATTCACAAAGGTAAACCTACGCTTTTGTAAGTGTATGATTGTTTGCTATTCATAAAGGGATTTTACGATTATTACATTTACGACTGCGGAGTCTCCACACATAAAAAGATAGGACAGTGCTTTTGTTTTATGTGCAGATACTCCGCACTTGTAAATATCCTACTCGTAAAACACCTTTGTGAATAGCAAACAATAGTAAACTTACACACAAGTGTAAGTTTGTGAATCAGGGCAATAGAGACATGCACTTGCATCTAAGAGGGTTTGGATATTCACTAAAAAATATAAATTAACAGTTTTGGCGGTTCAGATTTCCAAAAGGAAAAAGGCCTAAACAGCAAATATATTTGTAAATATTGTAACTGTCGATTTAATTGAAAAGAAACACTGGGGGCCATAGTACGGATTCAATGCATGGTTCACGCTGTCCCAAAGAGTACACTTAAGTATGTGTTCTTGGTGCAGATTAGAGCAGTGCGCCCTATTACACCAAATGTGCTATTAGCAGTATAGGCGCATCCATGTGTGCATTAGCAAAAGATGGACTGGCAATGCGGTTTGCAATTGAAAGGGGAAGGGCAGAAATCCCCCTGCAGGCCAGAATAATGGCTGCACCTGCTAAAGGGTGATGTCTCAGGGATCATGAAACACCTTTTCCGCCCTCACAAAGGGTGTCCTGAATGGTGTACTGGCAGTGTGCCACCTCTATGTGGCCCACACTCAGTGTGCCGCCTGACAGTGTGCCTCCTGACAGCCTCTTTCTCTCTGCACCAATGCCTCTAATGCAGCCCAGTTACAAAGGCAAAGTGTTATCTCATTTTCTTAAGGTCACGCCCCATGCATCTCAGGTAACACCCCCTTGAGATTGCGCCAGTGCACATGAGGCAGTAGTGTGATCTGTATTACAGATGGGGTCACACAAGTGTCTATTGCCCCATCTGTAATTCCAAATTTCACTGGGGGGGGGCAAAAAGCAGGTGCACACGCACATTGTGCACTTGGAGCACTTAGTGTAATACAGCCCCAGCAGTCTTCACAAATTGCACACTTAAACTGTATTATATATGAGTAAGTCAAATAACGTTATTCGTTGTTACGTGATAAGAGGTTATGCAATGGCTTGACAGGGAGTTATGCCATTACATAATGGTATTATGGCATGCACAGGGAGAAAGCACAGACGAGAAACCAAAGGTGAGAAGGTGCAGGCGAGGAGCATAGAGGCAAAGATACACACAAGAAGGAATATTTAAGAAAGAACAGTGCAAATTGTACATGTGGGAAAAGCGCACGTGAGAAGGCACAGTGAGAATGCACAAGTGGAAAGCACAGATGAGAAGGCACACGTGACATTACCCATATAAAGAAACGGGTGAGAAGGCACAGATAAAAAAAACAGGTTAAAACACACAAGTGAGATAAAAAACCTCAGAAATTATAGATCAGAAAACACAGACGAGAAGGCACAGGTGAGATTGCAAAAGTGATAATTTCCAGGCCAGAAGTTACCAGTATAAAGGAGCAGACAAGGAGTCACAAATGAGGAGGCACAGTTAATGAAGACAGAGAAGGCACAGATGAGAATGTACAGTTGAGAAGGCACAGGAGGAAAGAAGAAATGAGAATGCATATCAAAGAGGGCATAAGTAGAAAGGCACTGTTGGGAAGGCAGAAGGTTCAAAAAATATATTGCTAAACGGTATTTATACAGTGCAGCAGTTACTTGGCATCTTCCCACTTCTTGCTGAATCAGCCTTAGGTTGTGATTCCTGCAGCAGTGCTTCTCCAATAGGGATTTTGTTTCTGGATCACATCGAAGTGGTTGAGTGGCCTAGAGCATGTGGGTTGTGCTCGCGTAAGTTTCATAAGGGGAGTGGACCCTATAACCATCCACCCAAACCAGTATGAACTTTGGGGCTTTGGGAGTGCTGTGAGTATTTGTGTAGGGTGCTTTGCAGTGAGTGCTCTTTTATTGAGACCCTCTGCCTCACCTGTGTCAGCCAGGGCAGTGTTGTTGTTTGTGACAAAAATCGTGTCCCTTTCCAAACAATCTAGGTGACAGTGTCTTGTGAAGAGTCAATGTTTCCCATCTGGATGTATTTTTCCTGATCTACGTGTTAATTTAAGCATTCCATGTTCGGTGTTTAATACCTTTGCACCTTGTAGCTGGAAAAGGTTTCAGAGAGACACAAAAATATACATCCATTTGATTTCAGCAAGCTGTATTCTGACAGAGCATGCCATGAAAGCAGAAAATACATATAGTAAAAAGAGAAAAAGGTTTAAAAATGAATAGTTGACATTAAGACATAGGTCAGAGTGTCAGTCCAATACAAGTGAATCTTTATATAACATAAAGTTACAGCAAAGGCAATATGATAAAGCATACATTTATATATTAAATTAGTTAAAACCAAATTCCATGTGAATAAATGCAATAAACGAAGTGCAACAAGAAATGTAGCTTCATACTCTAATAAGAAGATAGCTAAGATTCGCTCAGATCCTTTTAAAAAGAAGTTGATAGCTTCTTACGCTTTATGGCCTAGGTCCAGGCTAGGAACTAAGCTATTGCACATGCAAAAAGCGGCAGTGAGTCAATCGTTAAAATCCTTAGGGGGATATTCTCAAGAACGGGCGATAATTATCGCCAACCGAGGTTAACGCAATTTTACATAACGCCGTCTATTGCGGGAAACTAAAGCCATGTTAACGGCGTATTCTCAACATGCCGGCAACAGGCGATAGTATCCCGATAACGCATCAAATGTCCGCGTTAAAATTACCGGGACGCCGATAAAAAAGGAAACCCGAACGTGAAAAAAGTGGCGATGGGCCCAACAGCGATAAAAATATCAGTGATAAGCAGCGCCAGGCTTGCTATTCCCACGTCAGGCAGGAAGAATCACCATAAAAGCTGCAAAAAACAAACAAAAAAACAAACAACTGAGAAGCACCATGGAGGAAGCTGGAGCAACTACAGAGGCCAACCAGAACCCCACAAACCTCCCGGAGGACCACCCAGGGACCTCGGGGAAGGAGAAGGGCAAGGAGAAGAAGAAGAGGAACCCGTGATTCAGTCCGCAGGAAAACAAGATCCTGATTACGGAGGTGATAGAACACCACCAACAACTGTTCATCACCTCCACTGTGTCATTGGCAACTAAAAATGCAATATGGCAGTCCATCTTGGCCAAGGTGAATGCAGTCGGAGTGAAGAAAAGGGAAGTGGACGACTGCAAGAAGCACTGGAATGATGTGAAGCGCAAAACCAAGCTGAAACTCGCTAACAACCGGAAAGTCGCAATGCAGACTGGAGGTGGGAGTCCAGCGCCACAGCAGGAGCTGGACGAGATGGAGGAAATGGTGTCCACAGTCATCAGAGGGGAGACAGTGGCAGGAGTTGGGGGACTGGACACTGCTCAGCATGACCTGACCCAACAGCAACAGGGTGAGTAACGACCATGGACTGGGGGGATGGGGGGAGATGGGCACAATGGCACACATGCACAATTAAGTATAGCACAGTGCACACCCACAATGACTCTGGATCATGTCCCTGATCTCCGTGGCATACTGCAGCACAAATAGAAACAGCAAGTAGGCCCCCGTCGACAATGTGCCCGGAGGGGGCCCTCCCCACACATCACTAATCTCACAACAAACCCATGCACATGTGCTGAACCCAGCAAAGCTGCGGGTCCGTGAGCCACACTGACAATGCAAGTGACACTGCATGACGATTAGCATGGCTGCAGTCCAATTATCATGACATGGTGCACACCACGACACTGAGGTGGCTGAGTGTGGACCACATCCGTAAAGGAGCAGGTCAGACTCTGACACATCCACGTGCACAAACAACCCCTGACGTCAACAAGACATCTGCGGACAAACCATGCCCAAGAGTCCCAACTCCCACCAAGAGACCAATTTACCCAAGTCTGCAACATCTCAGATCTGTATAAGCACAGAAGTGAAAGGCACACCCCCCGAAAGGGATAAGGGCCAGCAAAATCAGAGCTGCAGGGGCGACTCTCCCACAATGCAGAACACACACATAAGAATCAGAGCACATCAACATTGACAACAATGTGGCACAAACTGCAATACTTTCACAACAGAACAGAGGACACAACTGCTGCCGCTTGTGTGTAGAAACTGGCCAATCACATTTGGCATAGCAGGAAACTGTGAGATGATAATGTACAAGTACAACCCCACATCCCTGATGGCGTAGAAATGTCCACTGTCCCGCATCAAATAGGCATCTCCTCCCAAACAGTCACAATGTACATTGTCATGCAGTCTGTTTGTAAACTTGTCCAATGCGTGAACATATATGAAACACACTGTTAAACTGCATCTCCCCTTTACATTGCAGAGCGAGAATCAACACCTCCTGCAGAGCAGACCATACATCTCTTCACTGATGATGAAGAGGACCTCCACACCATCGACACCGACGCCCTCCAACAGCTCATGGACACCCTCAGCACCCCACCCCCAGGAGCAGGGCAGCCCAGCTGCATCGAGGAGACCCCACCCCCTGCACAGACCACACAGCAGGGAGCACCCACCACCCCGGCTGTCTCCCAGGACCCCCACGACCAACACATGGCATTCCAACGCCGTGTGTTAGAGGGCCAGAAGGAGATGGCTGATCAGGTGCGGGTGGGGTTCGACCTCATGGCAGCCAAACTAGTTGCCATACGTGGGTGTCTGAGTCCCATCAGGGACCACTTACAGTCCCTAACGGACACCCACAGTCCGCTCCATGCTCTCCAACAAGCCATGGCTGACATCGCTGGAGTCATGACTCTGAGACAAGAACAACTGTCTAGTCAGAGTGGCTCCAGCGATGTCACCCGGGAGTTGGGACACATGCGGAGGATCATGGAGAACAGGGAGCGGATGCAGGCGGAAAGAATGGCTGCCACGGCTGCACACCAGCGAGATGTAGCTGGGATCTTCCATGCCCTGCAGATCCTCATCATGGCATTGCTGCCGCAAGGCCTGGCGCAGATGAATGCTGCTGCTACTACTCCATCCACATCTCCGTTCCCTGATTAGTCAGTGGCTCACAGTGCGGCAGACAATTCACCTCCGGCCCCTGATGTGTCACTGCCACACAGTGCGGCAGACATTCCACCTCCGGCCCCTGATGTGTCAGTGCCACACAGTGCTGCAGACAAAACACCACCACCCATATGTGAGGCACATCCCACATCAGAGGACGATGATGTGGATGATTCTGCCTTTGTGGTAAGAAGGAAGCGGTAGCATTCATCTCCACCATATGGCCTGTTTCAGCTTGGTTCTGCCCTCTGCATCATGCCCTGGAATAACACCTTTCACTGTCCCCCGATACACTCTGCGACACTCACCTTGGCCCTCGACATGGACTGCCATATTTGGTTTGGTTACCAATGACACAGCAATCAGACTGCGGACTGAACTCTTTCTCTTCCGATGAACTTGTCAATCCCTAAGAGACTCTGGCTGGCCCTCCATGGGGCAACAATGTAAAGTGGGGTTTGCATGGCCATGTACTGGTCCAGCTTCAACACTCCACCGAATGTGATTAAAACATTCTAATTCACACAGATGTGTCATGTCTATGATCAAGCAAGTATGAAAGGATGGACGAATATAGGGGCAGTGATTCCAAAAAAAGGTACCCCTGGGAACGGATATCAATGCACATGTTTGACCGTGACCCAGATAGGCAGTGAGATGACTGGGAATGTGTGAACTAGCTGTGGCCTCATTGCTCCTAAACAACAATCTCACAATTTCCCAACCTAGCCCCATGTCAATGTAGAAAATAGGGCTGTGTGTAAAAAAGTCAAAGTTATGTGGATGCCACAGCTCGGAGCAATGATTTGTTTGAGTGTGCAGCGGTTGGACTCCTGGGATGGTCTGTGCGTAAGTGTGAAGGTCATTCCATGCAAGAGAACTGTGACAAGGACTTCTGTGTGTGGGGTGTGTATACGTTGGTCTTTGGTTAGCGCTGTGCGTAGTGTGGGAGTCGTCATCAGCTGCTATGGTATCTCTCAGGGGGTGCCGGGCGCATGCAATTCCAAGGTCGGTGGTGCAGATGTGCTACCGCCTTCTAGTTCAGACAAAGGAGCTTTAATCCCTAATGTTAGTTTGTCATTTGCTTGCATTCTGGAAATGTGATGTGGATTTTTTTGCGGGGGGGGGGTGACACTGCTTCGCCTTCCGGCATGGTTGAACCCTTACCAGCCATGTACGTGCCCTCACGGTCAAATTTGCATGCTCTGATGTAGCAGTGGTGTTTTGCTGCAGTCTGACAGTGATGGGTACAGGTAGCTGTGAGGAGGCGTGTGACTTCTCACCTTGCACCTATTAGCTGACACTGTTCACTACTATTGTTGGATGACGTCTGTGTACACATGTGATCTGTACATGGCACATATGTCCAGGGGACACCTTGGTGTGTTCTACGCAAGGTATTCCTGCTGGCTTCTTGGCTGGTGTGCATCTCCCATCTTGCTGAGGTGTTCACTGTGCCCCCATCCCCCTTACGTCCATGTTGCTCATGTTGTGGGACTTGAGTCACAGGGTCCATCTCTGCATCAGGGTGGTTCATATTTGACCCCAAATGACTCCTGAAATTTCATATTTGACCCCAAATGACACCCGCAATTTCATATCTGACCCCAAATGACACCCGCAATTTCATATCTGATCCCAAATGACACCCGCAATTTCATATTTGACCCCAAATGACACCCTGTTGTCTTTTTTGGAACACCAATGACAGCCTTCATGTCATGTTTTTGTACACATGTGATATGCTGATGAGTGAGATTACGTACTACATTTGACACCCTAAATTAGCATTCCGACTACGTGACACCCTGAACAGCCTCTCTGTACAGAGGTGACATACCCACCATCTATTTGCCATTTGTGAGATTGTTAGCACTTAATGTTGCACTTACACTTGTCAGGATGATTTGCTAATACAGAGAACTGACATGCACACAGGGAATGTGTGTTGCAATGAATTTATTTGCACATACTGTTCATGTGGTCATTTTGTACTGTTCCATGATTGCTGCGGACAGTCACAATGTGATGTGCTCATGCGAAGAAATTGTTAATGATTGTGTTCCTTCGGGCTATTCCTGCTGCAGCTGCAGTGGGGTGCGGTCCACCTGCCTCATCTTACTCATCATCGTCCGGTGCATCTGGCACTTGGATCCATGGGGCATTGGTGCGTACACATATGCTGTGCAATACACAACATGCAATGATCATCTTGCACACTGTTTCTGGGCTGTACAGGAGTCTTCCACCTGTGATTTCCAGGCACCTGAAACGTGACTTTAACACGCCAAATGTGCGCTCAACAATGCCCTTGGTGCGTTTGTGGGCCACATTGTACTGCCTCTGGGCCGGGGTGTTCGGCGCTCGGAGGGGTGTCATCATCCACAGGCAGAGTGCATATCCTTGATCACCTGTGAGAGGTAAGTGAGATTAGTGTAAATTGGTGGTTCTGCATGCTGTGTTGGCAGACTTACAAGTTTTGTGGTGTGTGATTTGTGTGACTTTGGGATTCATGTTTGCCATGTATTGCTTCTGGCAAATGTTCGGCATCAATGTGTATTACGTAGCCTCACAGCTGCTCCTCCCTCCCCCGAGCCTATTTACTTGTGTGCGCTGCGCGGTTGCATCACTTGCACTCCTACGGCACACCATTGTCATGGCTGTCTGCGCATGTCCGCAAGCCTGACAACAACACTGTAATGTTGGCCGTTAAAGGTGGGCGGCCACCTGTGTGTAGGCCTATGGTAAGGATAGGGCGAACACAGAGGTGGAGTTCAGGCCTGGCTGAACTCACGCTGCGATTGAGGCTAGGCCTTTGGCTTATGCTGCGGCAATGAAGATACACACACAACAGTTGGCATGTATGAGCCAAGACCCCGAGCGGTCTTGCGCTCCTTTATTTATCCATTTGGGCAAGCCCGCCCTCTGGGTGCATGCTACATTGCAAGATTGTCGATTAAGGGCCGGGTGGCGCCGACACTACGACAGAGAGACACGGCATAGTTACTTTTGTGGCCAGCCCAGAACTGAACCACGCCCAGAACCCTGGGCCATTTCTTCACACTCCTCACACGCCTATGCTTGGGCCGCCGCCGCGGCGCTGGGATGTCGTGCGCTTCAGAGTACATCTCCAGACGTTCCACCCAGGCTTTCCAGTGGCCTGCCTGGGACGGGGGTGGCCCCGTGACTGTGAAGGGCTCCAGTGGCGTTACCGAGGACTCGCTGTTGGCTGCTGGAGGCGGACTTGTGGGGTAGCCCCACGGGACGATGACTTGTGGTGCACAGAGGTAGTGGCACCTGAGGCACTGCGTCCGGCACGGGCCTACCGCCACGTGGCAGTGACTTGCGGTGCACTGAGCTAGGCCCACCTGAAGAGCTGAGCGGGTGTGCAGCCTGCGATGATGCAGTAGGCCTGGAGGGCTGGACTGGAATGGATTTGTCTGAGACCTGCTGGACTGCATTGTAGGCCGGAGGGAGCAGTCAGCACACACAGAACTCCGCGGTGTGGTGTCGCAGGGTGCGCTGGGGACCTGTTGCGCGGAAGCCAGCGATTGGCTGAGGAGGCTACCAAGCTCGCGGGCCTCGGGCTTGAAGATTGAACCGGCACATGGTGGGCCCTCTTGGAGACACGCCGGTGGCGGCAGGTGAGCATTGAGGCCTGGGTGCGCAGGGCGGGCAATCACCACTGGGCACCGGACGGGTCTGGGGACCAGCGGACTGGGGTGCAGCAGGCGCACAGGATCACGCAGGCACCACCGGTCATGGCGGCGGCCGTGTGGCAGGGTGAGGGGCGCCGCCCTGGCAGACACGCCCCTGCAGGCGATGACGAGATGTGCGCTGGGTGGCGTGTGACATAGCCACCTCGTCGCCGGTGTAAATTTGGCCATTGAAGGTGGTCGGCCACGTGTGTGTAGGCCTATGGTCAAGATATGGCGGACACAGAGACACATCCAGTAGTTACTTTGGTGGCCATCCCAGAAGTGAACCACGCCCAGAGCCCCGGGCTATTTATTCACACTCCTATGCTGGACTGGTGTACGCCGACCCAGCCCACTAAGCTTACGCTTACAGGGGGGGCAACATAGCTACATGTCCAAGGTCTTCCCCACTGCCTGAGGTGACATGGTTACGTCCACTGTCCACAACACTACAGACACCAGCAGTATATGTCCACATGGACATGTCTGTGCGCTGCATACTCAAGACTGTCCAGCACATCACCGCCACACTTGGCATTGTGTACATTCTTATTCATGGGTCCATTGCCTCCTTCGCACATTCTTGGTTCCCACCTCTCCCCACATTCTGAAATTGTGTGGCAGAGGAGCTATGCCTTTGTGGATGGTTTGTCTACATGTCTGGCCCCTGTTACCATAATTACTTGTGTTGTCGTGTCTGGTAGGTGGGCATGTTGGCTGGCATGTTGTATGTGATTTTGTTACGTGTGCATTCCCACAGTTGTGAGTTGTATGGTTGTGGAGTTGAGGTGTGTGGTGTGTTCCGTTGGTGCTTACCAACGAGCAGTGCATTTCCATAGGTGCCATCCTGAAAGCGCTGGTTGATGATGGACTGTCGGAAGATGTAGGAATCATGCGCACTGCCTGGGAAGTTGGCGACGACATTGGTGAACAGTCCCCGGTGGTCCACTATTGCCTGCACATTGATGGAATGCGTGTGCTTCCTGTTGCGGTAATTGTGTGCAGTGTCGGCAAGGGGCACAAGTAGGACATGTGTGCAGTCAATTGCCCCCAACATGTGCGGGAAGCCAGCTATGGCGTAGAAGCCTTGCTTGGTCTCCAGCTGTTCCTGTGCAGTGTGGGGGAAGTGAAGGTGCTGGGGAATCAAGCTGATGATGGCATCCAAGACAGGTGTGAGGAACTTTGATAGGGCTGGCTGTGAGACTCCTCTGACTCGGGCAGTTGTTGGTTGGAAGATACCAGAGGCCAACAAGTGCAGCACAGCTAGCAGCTTTGTCTGCGGAGGGATGTTGGTTGTCCGCTGTGTTGGTACCGCCAGCCTGTGGGCAATGTGGGTCAGGATGCGGAGGATGGTTGTCCTTTTGAGCCTGTAGTGGGCAATGACATCCTCTGGCGTTAAGTCTCTGAGGCTGGTGCGTTTTCGAAAGGTCCGCTGTCTTGTTCTGCGCTGCCTCGGTGGCAGTCCGGGGGGAGGGGGGTGGTCCTGGGGTTGGGAGTGGTCCTGGGGGTGGTGGTGGTGCGTGTTGTGGCCCTCTTGGGTCCCCAAGCTGCATGATTAGTATCTCCATGGCATCTGTTGGTCTTCAGATGTGGCTCTGGGCTGGTCTCCCTTTATACTGCAGGTTTTCGTCCTACTTAAGACCAGAAAAAAGCAGGTCTTAAGTCCCTGCTGCTAACGTGCCTTATCGCCTGTTTTTGGACCACATCGCTGATCTGGCTGGTCGTTGAGAATATCGCGAAGTGGTGTTATCGTGAGTTTTTGCACGGGAACTCCTACTCTGCATATGATTAGCGTTAGTTGTCGCTGTCAGCCTTGGCGATGGTTTTAGCGGCAGCTATCGCAGGTAAACTGATGATGTCGGCTGTTAGTGCAGGCTTGTGAATAGGGCGATAAATCTATCGCCACTTTCGTGGCGGAAAAGTGCCGCTAATTCAGTGACGAGTCCTTGAGAATATGCCCCTTAGTGCAGTAGCACCGATTCCTGATGGCCTACAGTTACGAAACATGCTATGCAAAAATTCACAGCAACAAAAAAGGGCTAGCAGATGTCACAGGTCTGTTAGAACCACATGTGTCAGGAACAAAACACTTGTAGAATTTATCACTAGGCACCAGCTACTAAAACAAGAAAGATCACTCCCTCACGCAACAAAAGTAGGTGTTTTAACACTGAACAGTACATGCAGTAATATAGATCGCACAAACATCTGTGCAGCCCTTTACACACACACACACACACACACACGAAAACACATATGCACGAATCAGAAGAGTAGAAACTCACACATCTTCATTAACCTTCATCAACACAGATGCGCATCACAGAAAATAGGCAATACCCCAAAAAATTAGAGGATAATGAACTTCATGTTTCAAGAGACGTGTGAGAGCAAGGAACGATCATACAAATAAATACATCGTAATTAAATGTTATGTAACAGAGGTTTTCCAACCATTCACACCTCTATGACCATAACATTACAAGGAACAAAGGTGCTGCACATTTAAACGCTACCACTCTTTATTTGCATCCAGTTGCAAATGTGAAATAAAATTCACGGTATAAAACAATGCCCATATTATGCATTTTCAAGTGTATAATAAAGTGTATTATCCAGTGTTGGCTTTTCCAGGAAGTCGTGGTTATTTCTTTGACGGTAGAAGCAGCTCAGGTGGAAATCCAATGGTGTCCTTATTAGCTAATATTAGGGATGGTGATTGGAACTGTGTGTGGAATCGCGTGTAAGTGCTCATACCTTTCTGGGCAGTTGTCACACTGGATCTGGTGGACGGATCCCTTCTCACCTTCGAAACTGTAAGATGCTGCTTGTGTGAAGTCACCTCTATATCATTAGGAGTGCCACATGGGCCCTACTTATGTGTTTCCTACTAATTTCCAGTTTCTTTGTGAATCATTGTCCTTCATGAAGAGATCTTTGGAAACAAATTAGTTTTATATATGGATGATACTCAAATCATCATTGCAATGAACCACCAGACAGTCTTGGAGATTGTAATAACTTACAGCATTGGATAGGTATTTCCAACTAATGCCAAAAATATAGATTTTGGTCCTTGCTAGCAAGAAACAATGTTGCAATTTTTCTTTCTGGTCATCATGTATGTGAACCACTTACAGGGGCATTTACAGATTGTTCATGCAGAGCAGCAAGCAAAATTGTGTGAAATGGGTACAGCAGAAAGGTGCCATATCTACTAAGACATGGCACATTTCTGGTGTCTTCTAGCACTGGTGCACTGTGTGCTGCCTAGTGTCAGTGCAGGCCCCCTTGCGCCATGATGCCAGGGTGCCTGAGTTAAAGGCAGGATTGTTTTTGTTTGGCAAGGTACATCTTCCTGCACAAAATTAATCCTTAAAGGAATTATTCCTCTTTAAATGTGCACTGAAGAATAAATATATCTCTCCTCGTTATGCTTGGTTCAGAGTGGCATAGCATTTTGGAGCAATCTGAAGTTTACTCACCATAGTAAATCTGGGAATGTGTCAAAATCCATGGGTGGATGCATAAGAATGCCCATCCTCCACCCATGGAATGCCTCCCTGATGTAGCGTAATACAAGGCAGCACTATGCGCTGCCTTGAGAAACCTTTGGGGAAAAATCCTACGCAAAGCCACTCAAATCTGATTTGTGTGGCTTTGTGAATCTCAACTAACATTTTGAGTCATTGCTGCACCAAAAAAGTGGTGAAACCCCAACAGAAAATGTTAGTAAATCTGGGACTTATCTCTTGATCAGAAAAAAATAGGTGCCATTGCACACATTTTTTTAAGGAGGCCAACACTGAGATCCAATTCTAAGATGGCACACTTTCATCAACTGTGCGAAACACTTCAACACCTGGCACTGATGCAACCCGAGTGAGTACAGTAACAGCAGTACTGGGATTCTGTCTCTCTTTTTCAACCTATTCAATGCTCCCCCCTTTCCTTGTCCTCCTTTGCTTTGGTCTCCTTTTTATCTATCTTATCTTTCTGGTTTGCTAACAAGCCTTTTTTGCCAGACCAAGTTACTCCTGTGAGCCCAGTTTGACTACATGACTCTATACAAAAAGGACATTGGATGGGCCCATCATGAATTTCTAGTTTTTGAAGACTACATAGCCAAATGTACAGACAGAACAAAGTTATATGGGCAATATCTTTACATAGTGCTTCTTAGCACAGTGTTACCATTTTGATGCACTGAAACTGACAAGTTATCAAAGTGCTGCCAGAGTGAGTGAGTGGCATTAAAAAACAGAACATCTAATGGCAGTACCATTGCATCTCTGCTTCTGAATCATACAAAACCTCAATTGCTTATATCCAGATAATCATGACAATGTGTGCTTTATATAGCAGTCCATACCTGTGTTTCTGCTTCAAACATCTGTAAAGAAGTTACCGATAAGCATGTGGAGATTGAAGTACACATTTGTGGCAGTGTGTTCCCCAGCTCAGATTTTAGGGGTGAGGTGAACTATGGGATTATTTGCAGTAGAAAAAATAGTAACTGCTGCAAAAGAGGGTAGGGTGGCTCCTGGAAAGTTTTAACCAATTGGTTAGGGAGTAGCCAGGAGTCAACCACCATCTAGAGCCAGATATAAATATGGCATTCTCAGGCACTCTCTTCTAAACTCTTTCTGGACCTGTGGAACAACAGAAGAAGACTGAAGCGACTGTCTGTGACCTCAGAGGAGCCCTGAAGGACAAAGCCTGCTCCTCCTTGTATCCAAGACAAGAGATTTACACCAAATGTCAGTTAGTTGAGACCTCCTATGGCTAAAGGGTACCAAAAGCTGCAAAGGCCTTGTGTTGAAGTTTACAGCTGACAGGACCAAGTGGACCAGACCTGGACCCTGATGGCTGCCTCTCCTGGTGTGAAACGTGACCCCGACAGCTGTTCCTGAGGTCCTGGGGCCCTTGGCTGTGTGTAACTGGACTTTTCCTACTACTACTGAAAACCTGAAACTTAAGAACATTTTTGCACTTCCAGACTTCTAGAGGAGCAGAACAAACCACCCCAGCCTATTCGCTCAACATGTGATCATGCTGGGCAAACAAATCAGGTTTCTCCCACTCAGAGCTTCTCCAAAGTCACTAATCTGAATCAGCAGACCCTTGGGAAAAAGCTATCCAGTTTCTTGAAACTCAATTTCGGATACAGCCACCAACTTGCCCAGCTTAAGGATTCTGAGCCCTAAGAAAGAGATTATGTTCCTCATGTATGAAGAGCTTTGACCATTGCAAACCATCAGATTATGTCAATTTGAGGATTTGTAACTAATTAAACACTTTTTGAAATGTGATAACTCAATTAATGATTCAGAAAAGTTTTTTTAAATTGTTAAATGGGTTAAGGAAACAATAAGAAATTGGTATTTCGAAGGGGCGTGTTTAGGGCGTCTCTTTGAAATACTGATTTGTTATGGTATGTCTTAATGTCTTGCAACTGAAATTTGGTCACAAAACATTCAGGGCCTGATTTTGATGTTGGGTGGAATTGCTTCCGCACGACACCAACTCGGTCCTGGGACCAACCTACACCCAGTCGGGTGTTCACTGTTCGGTCGCATTTCTACATTTCACTATGGGAGCATGCATTACGGTCATAAACCAGCCCTAACTTAATGCATTCTCCCATAGTGAAATGGGAGGTGTGGTTCATCCCTTCACCCTGTGGCAGGCACCTCAAGGTGCATGCCACAAAGTGCAGGGAGCAACAGGGTGTGCCCCCTTGGCTTCCAACCGGAGGCCGTGCACCAAAGGGGGCCCTGCTGGGGGCCCCCAAACACGCTTTCCTACATGGTTTCCATGTCGGACAGGCTGGCATGGAAACCATGTCGGAAACCTGCATTATATTCTCAAGGAGGGAAAGGCCCGCCCTTGAGATTACTGGCCGGACTCCGTCTGGCCGACGGGCTCTACGAGCCTGTCGGAAACCAGCCAGAATGACCGGCCAGCTTACTTTCCAACCACCTATATCTTAATTATTAAGATATAATAATTATATTATGACTTATTAAGATATGGGTAGTCGGAAAGTAAACCGAGGAGCCCATTACAATGTGGCTCAGATGGCTCTGACTGTCGGTCCGAGCCTTCCGAGCCACATCGTAATCGGCCCCTAATATTTTTTCATAAACTCAAAGGAGGGGGTAACCCATTTGCAAATAGGTAAGGGTCCCTAAGGGACCCAGTCCCCTTTGTGAATGTTGAAAAAACAATTTTTAGGAGTGGGCAGTGGCCCAATGGACCACTGTCTACTACTAAAAAAGGTTTGTGTGACTTTGGCTTTTTTTAAAAAATGTATCCTCTTTTCCTTTAAGGAAAATGGGCTGCATTATAAAAAGAAAAAAGATTTCTTTATTTAACAACAATCATAGATATAGTGATTTGCTGACCCCTGCAGGCCACCATCCCTGTGATTGTGACAAATCGTATGTGGTTCACAATTTTGTGAACTACTTCATGAAGCAGGTTGAATTGTGACCCACTATGATTCAGTATGCTGTGAACCAACCTATTAGTAAATAGGTTGGTTCGAAAAAGTCAGTACACAAAATACAACCTCTTTTACCAAATTCCTTTTTAGTACATAGGGCCCTAAGTCTTAGGGTAAATATGTTGACCTAGGAAAGGCACTAAAAGTATCTGTCCACTGAAAGGACTTCCCTGGGCACAAAATACAATTTCTCCACCTCTGACCTTTTCCCACAAAAATTAATGGCTGCAACGTTACGTCACCCAACTCCTATCCGACTTCATGATGCTTTCCTTGGATACAGCCTGCTGTTTTGCCCCAGTTAAGGATTTTGACTTTCAGTAAAAAGACTCTGGGGCATATTTACGTTCCCTGGCGCATCCCTGCAAATCAGCAGGGATGCGCCAGGGAAGATGTGACACGCAAGTTTGCACTTGCGCCACGGCTGATGCGCCGCATTTACAATGCGGCGCGCCATGGCGCACAGAATGGCAGATGCGTGTCGCATCCCCCGACGGAAAGGCGGCGCATTGCTGGAGTCGCGTCGCAAGCGCGACGCAGCTCCAGCAATGCTCGGGGGTGCCCTATCCCTAACATGGTGCGTCAATCCTTACGCCTGCTTCAAGCATGCGCAGGGTTTTGACGCAGCATGGGCGTAAAAGTGACTCAGTGAAATCTTGTAGATTTCACTGCGTCACTTTTACGTGGCGTACCTGCGAAGGAACGCCCACCCTGCGCTGGAACGCCCACATGAAACCTGACGCAGGTTTCATGTGGCGCAGGGGTTTACATCGTGACGCATCTCCCTAGATGCGTCACGTTGTAAATATTGCGCAACATGGCGCATGGTTTGCGTCGCCGCTGCGTCACATGAGTGACGCAAAGGCGACGCAAAAGTGGCGCAAGGGGCTTGTAAATATGCCCCTAAGTCCCAACAAAAAATCTCTGACAGGGCCAAACCTGGTTGGTATATCCCACCTCATCGCAGTCGGTCTGAAATCACACCTAGGTCTTGTCTTTTGCAACAATTGACTACCATTGGCTCTTTGCGCTTTTTGATGGTATTTTTACTGCAAAATTCGAAAACTCATATCTCTGATTCCTATTATTGAATTGTTGTTTGGTGTAATTTTGTTCATGAAACGTTGCTCTACTTTTATACATGGGAGTGGGATTTTTATTGAATTTTATTTTTTTACTTTTTAACTGTTAAAGAACCTCTAAATGCTTTAAACATTTTCTCTAAGTTAAGCCTGTCTTCTTTGTTTTCATAGCTCAAGTTTAATTTACTGAACTGGACCTAACAAGATATGGCTTGTATTATGGTGGTGGATCTCAACCCATTCTAACTTACAAACTATTTTCTCACAGGCAGGCTGCAGCAGACAGACGCTATTTCTCTGTCTCATGACACACACACTCATACACACCTCCCACAGACACACATATTTACATTTCTCTCTCTCCCCTCCAACCCTTGCTCCCCTAGAAGTGCAACATCCTAAAACATGAGTAAGTCATGATGAGACTGCAAAAACTCTGAATGCTTTTTGGAGTAATTATTGGGTCCAAGTTATGGATCCCAATATGAACTGTCCTCTGTCTCTCTCACTCTGTGCACCTTCGCCCTCACATTTTAGAATGGACCCTTACATAGCTCAGAAAGTACAAGTTTAAAGACTATAAAAGACCACCACATAGGCCCACAGACAGATTCACACTTACTGATAGGGCACTATGCAAGTGCCTGGAAGACTTACGTTTCACTGGCTCTCTAGTCTTGTTTACTCTAATGCTCACCCCTTTTTCTCAGTATGCTATCCTCCGGCCCTAATCCTCATCACCATGCCATACTTGTCCCCAAATCAATGAATGGCCTAATTAACTCCCTTGCAGTAACCACAGGCTGGCAACACCATCGTGAGCACCCTGAGCTCATACCGAAACATTCATATCCGACCCTCCTTACACTCAAGACTTAACACAGCACCTATAAGGCAGACAAGAGTGAAGTGTATAGCTTAAAGAGAACACCATCCATAATTCAGGACATCAATCAATCTCTTTATTCCAAGGGCATTCTCTTCTCCTAAAACTACAGGCGGTCAATGACATGCATAGAAAGAACACACTCCTAAAAGCCATCATGCAAAGAAACATCTGATGCAAGCCTCATCTGCTCAGGTTTTCCTGATTTTTTTTTTCTGATGCAGGCAGTAGGGATGTGTTGACTACAAAAAGCAACTCTTTATTCCAATTTCTCTGCTGCCTTTTGTCACTCCACCAGCATGGCAGTGACAGGAAAAAGACAGAGTCCGACAGTGACACCTGTCTTCCACACCTGTCTGGCCATTTCTTCCAGGCCTCCTCTCAAGCTGGAGCAAGATCTCAGTCAGCCTGTGTAGCCACTGCAGTTTGGGGATAGCTTACCAGGGAAGAATGGTGCTCTTGAAGAGGCAGTCTGGCAGAGTCATCCGACATGAAATAGATGGAATGATGATGATCAGGGACTTCAGACTTGACAAGTCTGCATGGGTACTGTACATCAGCCTGCATCATGTGAACTGGACTGGGCAGGATATAATGGGTGGGCATTATGAAGGCAAAAGCCACCAGGGCAAAGCAATAAAATGCAATTTGGATTATGAAATTCATAAATGTGCTGTCCTTCCTCTCCAAGGGCATGGCTGTTTGTCTAGTGCGACAATCAGCATGACTCCCTAATTTAGTCACTTTGGTGTCAGTATCCAGCAAAGATTTTACATTGTTGTCAGGGCTACTTTCCTAGCAAATATATTTAAAAAGTTAACTCTGCAAAGTGTCCAATTGAGAACCATCTGCTTAAATTAACTGACTGTTTTCAGCACTGCTGCCTTTGTGATTACAGCGAGAGTCCCGTTCCTCAAAAATAAGTGCTGGTAGAGCCCACTGGCAATCACTCGCTTAAGTTAACCACTGGAGGCATTCCTTCCCTTTCCCCCTAGTCGAATCAATGGGTGTTTTACTCTATGGGCAACCCACTATCAACTCACACGTTAACACTCTTTGCTTTCAATTTTGCTTTATGCTTAATGTACTGAAGAGTGTTCTCCTCTTTCTCCTAATTGAACTTTACTTGCAGGTTGTGACTGCTTATATTTTGTCAAGAAGTGACTATGGTAATAGCCTGCATGTAGACTTATCAGTGTATGCCTTGGAAAAGCTATAGCAAATTCAGCACTAGGAGTGCTTTTTGGTCACATAAGCAAGAGCAATCATTCTTTTTCCACAAAAAAAGATCATTGGTGTATAGTGGAACAAATAATTCAATTCAAATGCCTCTTTTTAATTAATAAACAAAGAACAATGTCTCAACCAGCTCTTTTCAGAGTTCCCTTCCGATACCCTCAAAGGGTACAACTTCAGGCTGATAACAAACTTTTCCAGTGCGGCAAGCGTGGTGAGGAAGATAATGTAGGCCAACCGGTGCATATTGAAGTCTGACGCAGTAATAGGACAGGACTTACCAACCTACCCTTCACTGACATTTAGAAAAACACGCTCCATTAGAGACCAGCTGCTAGAGAGTTACCTGCCTTCACCTAGAGTGCACAGAGGCATAGAGGGTATAACAGGCTTTTTCCCTTGTGGCAGATGCAAGGCCTGTGCCAATAGCAAGAAGGTGACCGCATATAAAGTTGTGGGTTCCCAAAGATCCGGTCCGTATTACTAAATTTATGAATTGTAATACACCCTTCATGGTATACTTCCTAACATGCCCGGGAGGCCTAAACTATGTGGGCAGCACAATCCACCCAGCGAAAATCCGCATTTTAGAACATCAGCGAGCAATTCAGAACAGGGACTCAAGTTACCCTGTCGCAAGGCACTTTCAGGTACACCACAATAGTAACAGGCATCTTTTGAGATATTTTTGTATTGACCATGTATCACGTGACATACGAGGGGGTGACAGAGAGAAGAAGTTGCGAAGACTAGACTTGCGTTATATTCTAGACATGGTGACCAAGTCACGAATAGGTCTGCATATGGGAGAGGAACTTGGGGTGCACTTGTAAATAAGTAAATATGGTAATGAGAAGGAAGCAGAGTTATCAGCCGACTGTGACATTCTTGCAATATGAGAGTACAGGGAGTGGTTTAATTGGCGTAGAAGGACGCGGCCCATATAGGGCTCAATTCTGGTTTATGTGCAGGCGCAGGAGAGCAAGTTGCAAGTCAATGAACCCAGCTCAGTAGGCCCGTACAGGGCGAGATTTAGGGTGGAACCACGTTGTGAATTACCCGTGGTAATGTTACATTGAGGAGGAGTGCAACACAGTTCGTTTTTAGCAGTTGGCTCTGCAAGCCCATACAGGGCGCAATTATGATTGTTTACGAACTCTGAGCATGAAACTTTATAAATGCATGAAACAATGTAACAGAACCCTGCTATGAACGAGGTAAATGTGGCGCTGAGAATTGTTTTCATAGCGTGATATATGTGACATAGAGGTATATGAAGTGGAGAAGTGTGGCTCAATGGTTAGAGCGGCAGACCCTGATGCAGAGATCTGGCCCGGGACCAGGGTTCAATTCCCGCCTCGGCGGGTCTTGGGCTCAATTTCCTCAGACCTGATAATTCTCGCCTCGGTGCTTATTCTAATCATGGGTCCCACTCTGCAACTCTGGGCAATAGCTTGCTTAATCTCCACAACGGCCCCACCAGCGCTGGGATGCCTGGCTTCACCTTGGGGGTGCCCAGGAGTGGACATTTCACAGGGAATATCCAGGAAGGGTTCCACAGCGGTATGCATATAGCGCCAGGACGCCCCATAGCTGGGGCAGCAGTGCGCTTTACAAGTACGAATTTACATTACATTACATTTACATATATATTTTTTGCCTGTGTGTTAATTTTTACCACTCCAATATGGCGCGATCTATTCTTTGCCTGATTTTCAACTCTGCCTGACTTCCAATTATCTTTCAATTAATTGTAATGATGTTGGAAATATAATGAGGCGCGAACGCGGCAGCCGCCAACACTGAGGAAGGCGTACCGCTGAAACACGTTTGTTTATTGTGTGCAAATAAATCCAAAGGAGGATTATACCCCCCGCGAGTGCTGGTGATTCTTATTCAAGCGTTGATATATATACATAAACATATACATATATATATTTTATATCTCCACACAATCCAGTGACAGATTTCTCTTTGGAAGAAAAACACCGGCGCCGTGGCCTCAGTGAATAAACGTGTTTTATTGCAACACAAAGTCCCGACGCGTTTCGGAGTTACAGCACTCCTTTCTCATGGGCAAGGTTCAATGCGTTTTTTTCTCTTTTAAAGAAACAAGTGCTAATTTCCTGTGCAACATGATAGACATAGAAAACATACTTAGTTTGGTCTCCGTGTGCTTATGTCAATAAAGTTCAGTTGAAAACTTTAACTATTCAAACTCAGCCGTTGAGATACGTGTGGTCGAGTACATCATTCTAGATATCAGCTAGGATATCCCGTTGGATTGTAACGTTGAACAACACGCTATCATAAGGGATTACTTATTAAGGTGATGTTCTGCAAGTAAAGTTGGGACACATATATAAGGAGCATCGTGATTAACTCACTGCAATTAATTCCCAATCACAAACAGAGAGTTGTTGCTAAGTCAGAGATTTGATCATCTCACAGCTATTGTCAATTCAGACGTTGAGGACTATATATATTCATGAGTTTACACTGTGACGGAGTTCCTGAGGAAGGCAAAGCCGAAACGCGTTGTGTGTCAAAGAACCGCCAGTCTCTATGCTTTATGTCTTTTTATTAAGGATTTGAATTGCCCCATATGTCTAGTCAAACTATATGTTGACTCATGTATATATCAAAAATTTGTATGAAAATATGACAACATGATGCTAGAAATATTTGAATTGTCTAGAGATTATTGACAGAAAATTATAACTGGAAAATAACATGTTTTTTTTTAACTTTATATAAAATTACAAAATATAAAAAAACAGAAAGAAGAGATAAACGAAAGCATAATAAAGAAATCAAGTTCAATTTACGCTTGGTCACATGGTACCTTTTTGCTTGGATAAATAAATTCTGTTATTCATTGGTCTAGAGTGATTGTGTCTGCTGCATGTGAAATTTATCAAACCCTGGTTTTCTTTTCCCCAAATGTTATTCCCTGGTTGGGTATATTTATCCTATTTTCAGGGGCCCCGTTTGTTTTCCAATCGAAAACTTTAACTATTGCAGACATTGCATATTAATGAAGCTCATACATTATTTACACATGAATTCATCGCCATGTCATTTTATAAACCAAGCTAAAATGTTGCTTGAATATATCATGATATCATAATGAAAGTGCATTGTATACGCTAAGTTTTTAACGATTAAAAATCATCATTGTGTTCACTGGCCATTGATACATTTTACTTGATAAGTTTCTAACGATTCAAACTCCATTATTGTAATCACAAGCCATTAGTGCAAAAACAATTCGACCCTAGTGGGTGAGTCATTGTATGCGCATATCAGCATAAATGCACATTACTTGGATGCATAACTGTCCTGCTCAAGTGAGCCAAATCATTTAACAATGCGAAGCGATTCCTTAGATGGTAACTGGATAGATATTAGAGCTCATCTGCATTCTGCTTCCGTATCTGCAACAGACCAAACCAACAAAACCATATTAAAAATTTGAACTGTGGTGCACAAAATAACAAATATAATAAACGATAAACCTTTTTAAAAACATCATTACACAGTACGAGAGCAGCAATACTCACTATAATTATCTTAGATGAACAGACATTTCTTCATCTAAATTCAGACCTGTAGGACTTAATGTATTATACTTGATAATCATTTTGGACTCAAGCTTTCTTAATTCCAGCATCCGGTTGCCTCCTCTTTCCCTCAGAGGTATGCAGTCAAGGACAAAGAATTTGAGCAGATTAGCATTTTGATTGTAACTTATACTGAAGTGGCGAGCCACCGGATATTGCTTGTCATTTTTCTTGATTGCCCGAAGGTGTTCAAGCACCCTCTTTTTGGCCTTATGGATTGTGCTCCCAATATAAAATTGGTTACACGGACATTTTAGGGCGTAAATGACATACTCGGTGTTACATGTCAAATGCTTCAAGATTTTGAATGGGGGTTTCTCATTACAGATTTTGACGGATTTACAACTTTGACTGAATTTGCAGGCTTTACACTGATTACATGTGAAAAAGCCTTGGATTCCACTATGTTTCTTCACCTGATTGACCATGCTTTTACTAAGAGAATCTTTTAAAGATTTCGCTTTTCTAAATGTAAGAGAAGGATAATCTCCTACGCATTGTTTCAAATCCTCATCAGTTTTTAAATCTTCCCAAAACTTCTTGAGACTCCTCCTCACCTCCGATGCTTGGTTGTGATAAGTGGTGATAAATCAAATGTGTTCTCCCGTGTCTGTAGTTTTCTCTTTGGGAACAAGCAGATCAATCTGTTTTAGTTTGGCCACTTTTTGAATGGCCTGGTTGATAGTGGACCTACTGTACCCTCGTGCTAAAAATCTCTGGGTCATGATTTGTTCTTCTTTAGAGTAACTTTCCTCCGTACTACAATTTCTTTTGGCCCTGAGAAGCTCGCCGAAAGGGATGCTACAAATTAAATTCTTAGGATGACAACTGTTTGCCCGTAATAAACTGTTGCCTGCTGTCCCTTTTCTGAATAGCTTGCTTGTTATTTTGTTATTCTGAATCTCAAGTTTCAGATCTAAGAATTCAATAGTTTTGGTGTTTGTTTCACTTGTAAATTGTAGGTTGAGTGAGTTATCATTCAGTAAGACCACAAACTCTTGCTCCTGGGCTTCTGTACCTTTCCAAATGCAGAAGATTTCGTCTATGTATCTGACCCAGAGGACGACATGGTCATTAAACTGTCTGATGTTGTTGACGACTTGCTTCTCCCACCAGCCGAGGTAAAGTCCTGCAAAGCTGGGGGCGAAGCAAGTTCCCATCGCTGTCCCCTGGGTTTGTCTATACATCTGTGTATCCAACAGGAAAAAATTGTTTTTGAGACAGATAGAAATCATCTCTAGGAGCATTTCTTTATAAAGCAGAAAAGATAGTGATCTCCCCTTCAAAAAGTACCTGCAAGCATCAATGCCCTGATTTTGGGGAATACAAGTGTAAAGGCTGCATACATCCATACTCATGAGAAGATAGTCATCATTCCATCTGCATGATTTCAGCTCGGACGGAGCTGCAATAAACAATATGGCAACAGCAAGAGACATTAAAAGACGGGAAGCAGCTAGCAAGCTGTTTACGAAAGTGACAGCTTCGCCAAGTACGAATTCGGGCGAACAGACTACCGTCAACACAGATGATAATAAACGTAAAATGTGGGACAATTTATGGAAATTATTTTAAAAAGAGCAGTCTAAATGGTGGGAGGCCACCGCATTACAACAATATATTGAAGTGGGGAGAATACCCAGAGGGCGCTGTGGCCTCAGTGAATAAACGTGTTTTATTGCAACACAAAGGCTTGGGCTAAAGCTGATTCTTGGGTGGAATTTTGAAAAGTGAGTCTGTGCCCGCCCCCAGCAAATGTGGCCGGAACGAAGGGAGCACTCCGGTTGGAAGATGCCGCCGTATTAACTGCGGAAGACGGTCAGGGAGAGTCGGAGGAATTTTCCTTTTCCTGATGACGCTACAATACAGGTGAGCCAACTTTGTGAGTGTTTTCCAATTTTGGGCCATAGTTCTAAGCATGGGGAGCAAAACTGATTAAAGCGGAACCGAGCTACACAAACCGTATCCGCATTAAATATACATGACAGCAATTACAAACTCTGCATGATTTCAGCTCGGACGGAGCTGCAATAAACAATATGGCAACAGCAAGAGACATTAAAAGACGGGAAGCAGCTAGCAAGCTGTTTACGAAAGTGACAGCTTCGCCAAGTACGAATTCAGGCGAACAGACTACCGTCAACACAGATGATAATAAACGTAAAATGTGGGACAATTTATGGAAATTATTAAAAAAAGAGCAGTCCAAATGGTGGGAGGCCACCGCATTACAACAATATATTGAAGTGGGGAGAATACCCAGAGGGCTCCGTATCTTCATCACTCCCACGTTTCAAAAAACGGATCCGGAAATGATAGGCGAATGGATGACAAACAATCACGAGTGTTCTTTAAACATGTTAAGAATTTTGATTAAATATGCAGAAAGGAACTGCATCCAACTAAATGAAGAAAGTGAGGAAATCATAAAAAAATTAAAAGAAATGTACAATTCTGATGAATTTGACACCGAAATGACAAAAATGAACAAAAAACTGGAAAAAGTAGAAGAGGAAATAAAAGCAAAGAAATTAAGCAAGTTTCACCGAGATGAAATTGATTATAACAAAGGCCAAATTTTGACATTTAGTAAAAAATTTGACCACTTGAGAAAAGAAACCACTGAATTACTGGAGCTGGAACAACCCTCAACCTCGAAGGCCATCACTCCAATGTTAATAGAAAAAAACGTTAGAGAGACAACGACATCAGAAACTCTGGATAGCGACAACAGTGAAGGTGATCTCTCCATCCAGTCTGAACCTAGAGGAGTAAAAGATCGTATTTTAAAAGAATTCAAGCTGATGGCCAGAGGAAGGCAAAAAACACAGGTATACAGCGAAAGCCCGGGCAGAGGTCGTGGTCGAGGAGGAAAAGGAGGAAACAAAGCAAAGTTTACGAGCAGCAACACATCAGACAACCCCGTGGGAGTACTTACAAGGGGTCGAAAGGCAAGAAAATGACTGATGCAATGACTGTGGTAAATCTTTTTAATAATTCCTTCACGAACAGTGAATTAGAAGTGTTGTCATTAGGTTTGTCCTTTTGTCCAACCTCTAGATACAACTACACAGAGACACGGATTGATCTGTTTAATTTTATCCGTAAATTAAAATTGAGAAAATATTTTGCAGTGAACAAACCACGTAATATACAAAGTTCAAATGCAAATCCATCAGTATTAACCACCAATGATATTGACACTTTGCATACAATGCATGAACTGGAAAATGCAGAACATTTCATTGGTAATCCGTTTTTAAATTTGGTGAATACAGATTTCGACAACGGGATGGGATGTGAAACTAATTTTAAACCTAAATCTGTTTTTATTCCTCAGATAAACAATGATGCTATTAATTGTTTTGAGAAGGGTATGATCAAGGAGTTACAAAAGATGGAATCATGTAAATACAACACAGTGCAGAACCTCAAAAAAACACATAGACAGACACTAAAAGATTTGGAAAATCGCACTGATATTGTAATCCAAAAATCTGACAAAGGGGAAACGTGGTCATTTGGCCACTCCAAATGTATTTAGACGAAGGCAACAAGCAGTTATCAGATACTGATAGATACTGTCTCACATCCAAAACTGTGTATGATGAAGCTAACAAAGATGTCTTAGACAGATTAATAGATTGGCGGGACCAAGGTATTCTTGACTGGGATGAGTACTTATTCCTAGTCTGTAAGGATCCTAAAATCCCAGTACTATATCTTCTACCGAAGATACATAAAAATGCCACCACTCCTCCAGGGAGATCTATAGTGTCTTCGAGAGGTAGTTCACTTGAAAATATATCAAAGTACTTGGATTATTTCCTGCAGCCACTAGTACAAGTATTACCATCTTATGTAAAGGACACGGGTGATTTCCTTAGAATAATCAATGGAATCACCTGGAATGATGACTATCTTCTCATGTGTATGGATGTATGCAGCCTTTACACTTGTATTCCCCAAAATCAGGGCATTAATGCTTGCAGGTACTTTTTGAAGGGGATATCACTATCTTTTCTGCTTTATAAAGAAATGCTCCTAGAGATGATTTCTATCTGTCTCAAAAACAATTTTTTCCTGTTTGATACACAGATTATATAGACAAACCCAGGGGACGGCGATGGAAACTTGCTTCGCCCCCAGCTCTGCAGGACTTTACCTCGGCTGGTGGGAGAAGCAAGTCATCAACAACATCAGACAGTTTAATGACCACGTCGTCCTCTGGGTCAGATACATAGACGACATCTTCTGCATCTGGAAAGGTACGGAAGCCCAGGCGCAAGAGTTTGTGGTCTTACTGAATGATAACTCACTCAACCTACAATTTACAAGTGAAAAAAACTCCAAAACATTTGAATTCTTAGATCTGAAACTTGAGATTCAGAATAACAAAATAATAAGCAAGCTATTCAGAAAAGGGACAGCAGGCAACAGTTTATTACGCGCAAACAGTTGTCATCCTAAGAATTTAATTTGTAGCATCCCTTTCGGCGAGCTTCGCAGGGCCAAAAGAAATTGTAGTACGGAGGAAAGTTACACTAAAGAAGAACAAATCATGACCCTGAGATTTTTAGCACGAGGGTACAGTAGGTCCACTATCAACCAGGCCATTCAAAAAGTGGCCAAACTAAAATAGATTGATCTGCTTCTTCCCAAAGAGAAAACTACAGACAAGGGAGAACACATTCGATTTATCACCACTTATCACAACCAAGCATGGGAGGTGAGGAGTATTCTCAAGAAGTTTTGGGAAGTTTTAAAAACTGATGAGGATTTGAAACAATGCGTAGGAGATTATCCTTCTCTTACATTTAGAAAAGCGAAATCTTGGTCAATCAGGTGAAGAAACATAGCGGAATCCAAGGCTTTTTCACATGTAATCAGTGTAAAGCCTGCAAATTCAGTCAAAGTTGTAAATCCGTCAAAATCTGTGATAAGAAACCCCCATTCAAAATCTTGAAGCATTTGACATGTAACACCGAGTATGTCATTTACGCCCTAAAATGTCAGTTTAACCAATTTTATATTGGGAGCACAATCCATAAGGCCAAAAAGAGGGTGCTTGAACACCTTTGGGCATTCAAGAAAAATGACAAGCAATATCCGGTGGCTCGCCACTTCAGTATAAGTCACAAGCAAAATGCTAATCTGCTCAAATTCTTTGTCCTTGACTGCATACCTCTGAGGGAAAGAGGAGGCAACCGAAAGCTGGAATTAAAAAAGCTTGAGTCCAAAATGATTATCAAGTATAATACATTAAGTCCTACAAGTCTGAATTTAGATGAAGAAATGTCTGTTCATCTAAGATAATTATAGCGAGTATTGCTGCTCTCGTACTGTGTAATGATGTTTTTAAAAAGGTTTATCGTTTATTATATTTGTTATTTTGTGCACCACAGTTCAAATTTTTAATATGGTTTTGTTGGTTTGGTCTGTTGCAGATACGGAAGCAGAATGCAGATGACCTCTAATATCTATCCAGTTATCATCTAAGGAATCGCTTCGCATTGTTAAATGATTTGGCCCACTTGAGCAGGACAGTTATGCATCCAAATAATGTGCATTGATGCTGATATGCGCATACAATGACTCACCCACTAGGGTCGAATTGTTTTTGCACTAATGGCTTGTGATTACAATAATGGAGTTTGAATCGTTAGAAACTTATCAAGTAAAATGTATCAATGGCCAGTGAACACAATGATGATTTTTAATCGTTAAAAACTTAGCGTATACATTGCACTTTCATTATGATATCATGATATATTCAAGCAACATTTAGCTTGGTTTATAAAATGACAAGGCGATGAATTCATGTGTAAATGATGTATGAGCTTCATTAATATGCAATGTCTGCAATAGTTAAAGTTTTCAACTGAACTTTATTGACATAAGCACACGGAGACCAAACTAAGCATGTTTTCAATGTCTATCATGTTGCACAGGAAATTAGCACTTGTTTCTTTAAAAGAGAAAAAAACGCATTGAACCTTGCCCGTGAGAAAGGAGTGCTGTAACTCCGAAACGCGTCAGGACTTTGTGTTGCAGTAAAACATGTTTATTCACTGAGGTCACGGCACCGGTGTTTTTCTTACAAAGAGAAATCTGTCACTGGATTGTGTGACGATAATAGGGGTGGCGACCCTGCCGTGTTGCCCGCCGTAACAAGAGGCTTGGGCTAAATCTGATTCTTGGGTGGAATATATATGCATAAAGGAATCTGAGGTGAGCCGTCAATGTTTCAACTCTGCCCAAGAAGAAGAGGCGTGTGATGCCTCGAAATGCGTCAGCACCTTCAGAGACTGTTACAACAATGAGGAGCAAGCTGCAACGAGGTAACAATGGACTGCGAGGTCAGAGACGTGGTCGAGTGCTCCTTTCAAAAGCTTCAGGGCTTTTGGATTAAAAAATTAAGTCACAGCAGCCTGGCTGTGGAAAGCTGCACCATTCGTGAATACGAAGGCTGTGGAGCGAAGGAAATCGACTCCGCTCAGCACCACGTTTTTATACACAATTGCTGGCCCCTCATTGCTGATCCTACTAAGGTTAAGAATATCAACAATTATAAAGACATTGAAACTACTATAGTAAATCACTAACACTCACCTTGAAGGACTACAAATCCTAAAATGCCTTTCAAATACTGCACTAGGCCCCGCTCACTAATGGCGTGCATAAAGGAATCCGAGGTGAGCCGTCAATGTTTCAACTCTTCCCAAGAAGAAGAGGCGTGTGATGCCTCGAAACGTGTCGGCACCTTCAGAGACTGTTACAACAATGAGGAGCAAGCTGCAACGAGGTAACAATGGACCACGAGGTCGGAGATGTGGTCGAGTGCTCCTTTCAAAAGCTTCAGGGCGTTTGGAATAAAAAATTAAGTAACGGCAGCCTGGCCGTGGAAAGCTGCACCATTCGTGAATACGAAGGCTGTGGAGCGAAAGAAATCGACTCCGCTCAGCACCACGTTTTTATGCACAATTGCTGGCCCCTCATTGCTGATCCTACTAAGGTTAAGAATAGCAACAATTATAAAGACATTGAAACTACTATAGTAAATCACTAACACTCACCTTGAAGGACTACAAATCCTAAAATGCCTTCCAAATACTGCACTAGGCCCCGCCCACTAATGGCGTGCATAAAGGAATCCGAGGTGAGCCGTCAATGTTTCAACTCTGCCCAAGAAGAAGAGGCGTGTGATGCCTCGAAACGCGTCGGCACCTTCAGAGACTGTTACAACAATGAGGAGCAAGCTGCAACGAGGTAACAATGGACCGCGAGGTCGGAGACGTGGTCAAGTGCTCCTTTCAAAAGCTTCAGGGCGTTTGGAATAAAAAATTAAGTCACGACAGCCTGGCCGTGGAAAGCTGCACCATTCGTGAATACGAAGGCTGTGGAGCGAAAGAAATCGACTCCGCTCAGCACCACGTTTTTTTGCACAATTGCTGGCCCCTCATTGCTGATCCTATTAAGGTTAAGAATAGCAACAATTATAAAGACATTGAAATTACTATAGTAAATAACTAGCACTCACCTTGAAGGACTACAAATCCTAAAATGCCTTCCAAATACTGCACTAGGCCCCGCCCTCTAATGGCGTGCATAAAGGAATCCGAGGTGAGCCGTCAATGTTTCAACTCTGCCCAAGAAGAAGAGGCGTGTGATGCCTCGAAACGCGTCGGCACCTTTAGAGACTGTTACAACAATGAGGAGCAAGCTGCAACGAGGTAACAATGGACCGCGAGGTCGGAGACGTGGTCGAGTGCTCCTTTCAAAAGCTTCAGGGCGTTTGGAATAAAAAATTAAGTCACAGCAGCCTGGCCGTGGAAAGCTGCACCATTCGTGAATACGAAGGCTGTGGAGCGAAAGAAATCGACTCCGCTCAGCACCACGTTTTTATGCACAATTGCTGGCCCCTCATTGCTGATCCTACTAAGGTTAAGAATAGCAACAATTATAAAGACATTGAAACTACTATAGTAAATCACAAACACTCACCTTGAAGGACTACAAATCCTAAAATGCCTTCCAAATACTGCACTAGGCCCCGCCCACTAATGGCGTGCATAAAGGAATCCGAGGTGAGCCGTCAATGTTTCAACTCTGCCCAAGAAGAAGAGGCGTGTGATGCCTCGAAACGCGTCGGCACCTTCAGAGACTGTTACAACAATGAGGAGCAAGCTGCAACGAGGTAACAATGGACCGCGAGGTCGGAGACGTGGTCAAGTGCTCCTTTCAAAAGCTTCAGGGCGTTTGGAATAAAAAATTAAGTCACGACAGCCTGGCCGTGGAAAGCTGCACCATTCGTGAATACGAAGGCTGTGGAGCGAAAGAAATCGACTCCGCTCAGCACCACGTTTTTTTGCACAATTGCTGGCCCCTCATTGCTGATCCTACTAAGGTTAAGAATAGCAACAATTATAAAGACATTGAAATTACTATAGTAAATAACTAGCACTCACCTTGAAGGACTACAAATCCTAAAATGCCTTCCAAATACTGCACTAGGCCCCGCCCTCTAATGGCGTGCATAAAGGAATCCGAGGTGAGCCGTCAATGTTTCAACTCTGCCCAAGAAGAAGAGGCGTGTGATGCCTCGAAACGCGTCGGCACCTTCAGAGACTGTTACAACAATGAGGAGCAAGCTGCAACGAGTTAACAATGGACCGCGAGGTCGGAGACGTGGTCGAGTGCTCCTTTCAAAAGCTTCAGGGCATTTGGAATAAAAAATATATATATATATATAGAAAAAACAAACAACAGTAGTCAAACAGTTATCAATCTTACTGACATTGATTTAAATAAAGCGGAGGAACAATTGTTAACATTGGGACTTTCCTACTGCCCAGTAAGTTTGCTTGACTACCCCAGTACAAGATTGGACATCTTCAAAAGCATTAGAAAATTAAAATTAAGGAAATACCACCTTCTAAATAAAAACAAAAATATTGGAACCTCGCTTCAACCGAATCCTCTAACATCAAGTCCCTCGCTCATCAATCTCACAGATATGGATCAGCTACTGTTAGATGATTTATGTGAGCTAGCAAAAGAAAACAACACTCAAGATGATAGTACGAGAATTGACACTATAATGGAACAAGATACAACAATATGTAAAACCACCACTCCCTTCAAACCTGTCTCCAAATTCAATCCCATTACAGTAAGGGATTCGATTTACATTTTCCAAGAACAACTGATAAAGGGTATTAAACAACTAAATCATAAAACACAGAGAGCAAAGAAATATAAAACAAACCGGACAGAGCTCCAATATCATCAACTGATGAAGAAATTAAAATCAAACAATGACATCATTATCCGCAATGCCGACAAGGGCGGAAATTTGGTCTTGTGGAGTAAGAATGATTACATTGAAGAAGCCATGAATCAACTGGCAGACACAGCATGCTACCGCAGAAGTGACCATCTTAAACTCAAAGCGACATATGGGGCATATAATATGAAATTGGCAACATGGAGAAATGGAGGATTGATAACCACAGAGGAATATAAGTTTCTGACAAAACGAAAAACCAGCGACGCCAATCCTATACTTCATCCCAAAAATTAATAAAAATGCACAAAAATCACCAGGTAGGCCGATAATATCGGCGCGGAACAGCCTCCTGGAGAAGACCTCTCAATATGTAGACTATTATCTACAGGATTTTGTGCAGCAATTGCCATCTTATATCAGAGATACAAGCGACTTTCTTCTGAAGATACAAGGCATACAATGGCAGTAAGATTATCTGCTAATAGCGATGGATGTGACGTCATTATACACATCCATTAACCACCAGGATGGTCTTCGAGCTCTTCAGTATTACCTAGGAAAAAGGACTCCCGAACTTATACAGCATAACAAAATGCTTATAAATATGGTTGAGTTTTGTTTACAGAGCAATGTTTTTCTATTTCAGAATATGATGTACAAACAACAACGAGGGGTAGCCATGGGTGCCAGCTTCTCCCCCAGCTATGCTTGTCTGCATATGGGATGGTGGGAGGAGCTGGTACTCATGAAGGAATACACCACAACAGTTATGACCAAGATCAAATGCTGGCTGCGTTTTATTGATGATTTGTTTTTAATTTGGCAAGGTAATGTAGAAACAGCAGAGCAGTTTATTGCAGAATTAAACAAGAATAATCTTAATCTACATTTTACGGCAGCTATCAGTACAACTTCTATTAATTTTCTTGATGTAGACGTCTATATCAAAGAAGGCAAACTCGAAACCAAGTCACACAGAAAGCCCACTGCTGGCAATGCGATATTGCACGCAAGCAGCTTCCACCTGCGCCATTTGATACAAAGCATCCCCTAAAGGGAGATGCTATGCCTAAATAGAATATGCCGCCTAGAGAGGGATCTAAATATGGCACAACAAGCTTGTGCAAGTAGATTCCTGGCAAGGGGCTACTCTAACAAATGTATAGAACTGGCCATACAGAAAAGCAGAGATGTGACAAGGGAAAATCTGATGGGGAAGAATAGTAAAGAGGAGAAACAGATCCAAAATTCCTCTACATTTAGATTTATCCTAAAATATAGCAAACAGAATAAACAGATTAGACAAATCATCAGAAAAAACTGGCCACTGATCCTAGACGACTCGATTATTGTCCATACCCTTCCAAAAGAGCTTCTATCACATATACCAGGGCCACATCGATGAAGGATGTCCTGGTAAAAAATGACCCCTTTTTGCAAACTAAAAACACCTGGCTGTCACAGAGAAAGGGTTTTTTTTCGCTGCAAAACGTGCAAAGCGTGCCAATTTGGAGTAAATAGAACATCTTATGATACTCCTTTCAGTGATCTAGAAAGACCAATTGGGAAAGCTCTTACTTGCAAATCGGATTTTGTAGTATATGTGTTGGAATGTCCCTGTACCCTTAGATATGTAGGGAGTACAATACTACAGGGACACAAACGTATACTACAACATATCAGAGCTATTAAAAACAAGGACACAACCTACCCCGTAGCGAGACACTTTGGGGAAAAACATAATGCAGACCCCAAAGAACTTAAATATTTTTTAATTGATGCTATTCCACCCTACAAATGGGGTGGGGACAGGGAAAGGGCACTCCGGAGGTTGGAAACCAGGTATAGGTTAGACCTGGACAGTAAACACCCAGGAGGCCTGAATATTACTGAGGAGTTGTATACCTGCTTGTAAATCAAGGGGTCCAAATAAACAAAAACCTAGCAGATTACCCAATCTCCAAAAAGAGTACAGTCAGAAAAATGAAGGAGATTGAATGGGGAAATCTAGCTGAGAGAAATGACATGAAAATTATTGTACAACTATAAGGTTGCTATCTAACCTGTTATGCTGCTTAAAAATCCCATTTGTATATTATATATAAATACTTTTTTACACATTTTTACACGGTTTTTAGAAGGGATCTTAGTAAATCTTTTTATACACTATTTTTATATTATTCTCACGGGTTTTAGATAAGATAGTTTGGTAGAGCAAAGCCACATTTTAAACATACTCATGTTGGTTTGCATTAGTACTGTAGATTGCACTAGCACTTTATGTAATCTATTGCAAAATGGTTAAAACATGTATGACAGGGTATTTAAACCTGGACGCAATAAGAACTAACAATTATACCATGACAGTAATGTTACATAATTTTATTGTATTTAAACCTGAACAGATAAATTATTGTAAACATTTTAAATGAATTTTGAATAGTATGTTGTTTATGTCTATGCCAATCTGTGCACTTAAGCACCTGTCACTTTAAGGATGGACAGAGAAAAAGGGTGTATAAAAACAAGATTCTGACCATTACTGCGCATCATGTGATGAAGGCACTTTGAGTGCTGAAACGCCTTATGCTGCTAGTGCTGATGTGAAGCCTAATAAATTGGAAGTCTGCACTTACTTGAGGTCCGTGCTCCATTGTCTTTTCTAAGAGGAGTGAAGAGTTGGAGTTATTTGTATATATATATATATATATATATATATATATATATATATATATACATACACTGGCGGTAACCAGTAGGTAGTTATAGTCAGAACTTAGTTTCCATAGGAAAAACATTTTCTGACTTGGCTATAACTTTGGCGTAGTTTGACTAATCTTCATGAAATTTTCCTAAAAAAGTGTCAAGGTAGGTCCTGAGTGTCATGGAAAGTTTGGGGGTGATCTGTGCAGTGAGAAGCGAGAAATTGGGGCACGAAATCAGGGTGCGTTTGTAATGTAAACCTTTAACCACAGCTACAGCCCGAACCGCTGAGGTAGATTTTTGCTCAAGGAAGTGCCTTTTTCTTATTTGGTGTAAATCTGTTCAGTCGCTGTTGAGAACTTTAAGTTGAACATTATAGTGGTATCTCTGGTCACGAATCCTTCGTGAACAAAAACGAGCTCTGATTGGCTGCCAACACTTCAGTCAGGAAGTGTTGGCAGCCATGTTGAGACTCTGCTTCACCGAGTGCCCAAAAAATAAGTGAAAATAAAAAAAGGGGGAGGGTAGGAGTACCCTGAACACCAAGCCAGGGTCTTGGGGTCCCCCTGGGACCCCGCCATGGCTTAAAAGCATTTCGAAGAAAACAAGAACTGCTACAAAATCGCAATATTCAAAAATTTGAGGATTGTTTTTTTTAAATAAGCAAATGCGTGATCCTGTGCTTGCTTTTAAATAACCAACAGATGGGCCAGGTCCTGGGGGCATGTAATAAATATAGGAGGGGCGCATGGGGCCCCCCTCTTAGGGCTTATAAGAGCCCCGGGGACCGCCACCTCCCCTGGGCTATGTTCATTATAAATGTGGGCGAGTCCACTGTACACGCCCGCAGTTGGGGACCGCCATCTCCCCAGGGCTATTTCCAAATATGTGGGGGCCTCACGGACCCCCCTGCCCCAGAGACCGCCACCTCCCTGGGGCTAATTTAAACAGTATGGGGGCCTCATGGACCCCCCTGTCCTGGGGACAACCACATCCCTGGGGCTAATTTAAACAATATGGGGGGCCTCGCGGACCCTCATGCCCCGGAGACCGTCACCTTCCCGGTTCTAATTTCAATAGTAAGGGGGGCCTCACAGACTCCCCCTGCATGAGGGACCGCCACCTCCCTGGGGCTAAAATACACCAATGAAAGGGGTCCGTTGTGGAGCCCCAGGCCCCGGGGACCACAACCTCCCCGGGACAAATTTTAATATGGGTGTGAGGCCATACGGCCCACCTACAGGAGCCCTAGATGGCCCTGGAGACTGACACCCCCCTGGGCTGGTTCCAGGAATATCCTGGTGTGCCCACCCCCGGGACATTGCAGTTTGCAATGGTTTGGTTCCGGCCAAGCCATAGCAAACTGTGTGCTCCGCTTTGAGCAAGTAAGAGCATTTCCAGAATTTTTTTTTTAAAATGCCACAGTAATTCTTATTGCACATGGAAAGTTTCTGGGCAATCTGTCAAGTGGGGGCCGTGAAAAATTGGGGGTCAAAAAACCTATGTTTCCCGTGTTAATTTCCATAGAGATTTATTTTAGGACTGCAGCCCAAACCACTGGGCGGATTTGCACCATATTTGGCAGAAAGCTAGATCTCCATCCAGATAAAAAAAACTTTTGTTATTTGGTGTACATCCGTTCAGCAGACTTTGAGAAATAAAAAAAAAATCATACATAGGGGCTGACAGTCCTTGTGCTGAATTATGATTGGCTGCCAATATTTCAACTAGGAACTGTGGCAAGCCATTTTGGACTCGGCTTCAGCCAAATACCACAAAAAACGTTATGAAAAAGAGTAGGGGGCAGTGTAGGAATACCCTGACCCCCTAGGCCTCTTAGAGGGGTCCTGCTTGGACCCCTCCTGGGCAAAAAAGCTTTTTTTGGGGTGCATAAGTCACACTGGCTCTGCGGCTCCCGCTGAAATATATAAAAAAGAAGCACGTGCTCCGGTGCTTCTCTAATGTTTGGCCCCCGGGTGAGCCCGGTCCCGGAAATTGTTGAAACAAATGAGAGGGCCAGATTTGTCTGCAATCTGTTGAGTCATTAACTCTAAGTCCATCACAACATTGTCATAAGACTCTTTGATCCTTAAGGACAAAATGGGCACCTGGCTAGACAAGGCCCAGTGCAGTTGCTATAAAAGATTATTTCAGCTGCTGGATGCCACCCCAACTTCACACATTCGCCTGGAGTGCAATCTAAGTAAGCACGCTACCCCAGATTTATAAACTACTAACTCAAACTCAATACTGCCCCCCCCGTTCATTGAGGGGGCTTATATGGTCAAACATGCAAAACTGTAAGCTTCCATGCAAAGCATATGTCATATTTCCAGCAACGCCTTGGGTGTTCAAGAAATGATTAATCTGAACCTTCCACCAAGATCACGTACTACGCTACTTATGAAAAATGCAAGGATGAGATTTGCAGATGAGGATCGACAGGATCTATCTACAAAGGCCCATGCGGATTTGTGCACTTCTTTTTATCAGTCCAATGGGAAGGCCTCTTATTTATCCTGCATGCTGAGTTATGACTTGAAAAAAGACCTAATCAGGCAAAGATGCAGCATTATACCCCTAAAAGCCTAGCAATATGGCTGACTGAATGGTATCAAGGCCCTGAACTGCATGCTTTGCAACTATAAATTTAAATCCCTGGGACATTTAGTATGTGTATGCCGAGAACTGAATGGCCTAAGGCGTTATTGGTTAACCACTGTGTTTCATATTTTAGGTATCAGGAAATGTAGAAATGCAATAGCAGCATGTCTAAGTGGACAACAAGCTCAGCTAACTGCAAGATTTCTTAAATGTTTGAAGGACACCTATAAAGTTATATACATGAACACTTTGTCAGCCTCCAACACCTAAGTATTTAGAGTTCTCAGTTTGGACACTCTGCACCTTTTTAGATTCTTGCATTTTAATAGCATTTAGTCTGTTAGTTGGATTGTCAGCTGATGGAACACAGAGGGGAGGGGCTAACCTGATAGTAGCAGCCTGCACAATGCATTTTACACTCGCATAATATGATGAGTTACCAACTGTTTCTTTGTATACTGAATCAATTTTTATAGGCAGTACTTATTAGGTATCAATTTAAGAATGAAGCGTGGGAATATTTTGTTTAATTTTATTCAATTTTGCACATTCAAAAATGTTTAGATCAAGTTTTTACGGTTTAAGATAGGAATGACGCTGGCATGCTATTTCTGGACAGCACATTGCACTTTACGTCACTCATGAATATGAGTTTCTTTGCTCATCTGATACATTGCACCAATCATGTGATGATGCACTTGCTAGACATTAATCTAGGAGGGAAGCCAGCACCACAAAGTTTAGAATCTCTGCACTTATTGTGCACTTTGAAACAGCTTTTATATTTAGCAGCTTATGTTCTATGCTTCAACATAAGAATGATGCCTGTGTGATCCTTCTATTTTTAACAATAGGTATTTTATGACTTTACAAATGAAGTTGGAGTATTACCTTGCTCACTAGCAAACTATACCATCACCTAGATGTGCTTTTATCTAAGAACAATGTACCCGTTGTTGTCTGCTTATTTCTCATACATATTCATTTTGCCTTCAGACGATATCCTGATCACGCTTTAATGTAACAATGTAAGAATGTCAGTCCCATTTTTTGGTTACTGTGCTATTTAGTTTTTAGCTTAAGTAAATCAATCTGACTAGTCTGTAATAGTAAACTAATATTTGATGAACTGTCTATTAACCTTTTTTTGTTTAATGAATTGAATCTGCATGTATTTTTAATATTGATATGGTTTTAAATAACTAAACAATAACATTTACTTTACCTTACCTTACTAGGTTCCGGGGGCATGTGGAATAAAAAAATGGAGGGGGTGCACATGGCTCCCCTCATGAGGCTCTTTTAAGCCCTAGTAATGAAGGGGCTCTTGCGGACCACCCCGCCCACAGGCTCCGGAGACCACCACCTTCCTGGGGCCAAAATACCATTTTAAAAGTGGTAGGGGGCCGTGCAGCCTCCCTTCCAGGCCATATACAGCCCTGGTACCACCACCTCCCCATGACCAAGCGTGCTCATAGAAGGAGGGTGGGCTGTGTAGCCACCCCCTTCTGGAGGCAATAATGGCCCTGGGCCCGCTCTTGCTATGTCCAAGGCTACCTACCTCGGCACATAGCTGTTTACTGTGACTTGGCTGGAGCTTTGACAGCTTCCGCCAAGTCAGAGCAAACACTCCGCTTCCAGGAAGCGAGAGCTGACAAAATGCTGTTGCTTGCTGGAAGCAGAGGTTTTGTTTGTTTTGCTGCCCGCTGTCAAGCAGGCAGGTAAACAGACAAAAGGATTGCTCCTGCACAGCTCCTGCAGGAAGAGGGGAGCTGGCAGGGATGGTGGAGGCCTTGAGGCTCCCCCCACGGTCCCTGGGAAAAAGAGCAGCGAGAGGCAAAGTAAAGGTGAGAAGCGAGCAGAAAGAGGAAGAATTATGGTCAGAAGAAGCAGAATAAAGGTCAGAAATGAGCAGAAAGATACAGAATAAAGGTCAGCAACAAGCAGAAAGAGGCAAAATATAGGTCAGAAACAAGCAGAAAGAGGCAAAATAGAGATCAGAAATGAGCAGCAGGAAAAGGCAAAATAAAAATCATTGATGAGTAGAAAGAGACAAAATAGAGATCAGAGGTTAGCAGAAAGAGGCAAAATAAAGGTCAGCAATGAGCAGAAAGAGGCAAAATAGAGATCAGAAATGAGCAGGAAGAGGCAAAACAAAGGTCAGCAATGATGAGAAATAGACAAAATAAAGGTCTGCAACGAGCATAAAGAGGCAAAATAAAGGTCTGATCAAGGTCTGATAAAGATCTGAGAAAAGTGAGAAACAATCAGAAAGAGGCAAAATAAAGGTCAGGAAAGAGCAGAAAGAGGCAAAATAAAATAAAGGTGAGAAATTAACAGAAAGAGGCAGAATAAAGGTCAGCAGTGAGCAGAAAGAGGAAACATTTAAGTCAGAAGTGAGCAGAAAAAAGCAGGAAACAAGCAGAGAATGAGCAGAAGAGGGCAAAACAGGGAGCACTCAGTCAAACACCCACTCACAGACCCACTCAGACACTCTCACACCCAGTCAGGGACTCACACACCCACTCACAGAGTTACTGAGAACCTCATGCACTCACTCACACACTCACTGTCAAAGGTTAGTGGTTACATTTAGGAAATAGAATTTAAAAAACTTAGAAATTCACTAAAAAAGACAAAGGCTACAGGGATGTTATAGTTAGGCTCAGATTTCACTCGTACAAAACCATAGATTTTCAGCAGTTAAAGTTACCTGAACTAACTATAATGTACCCCCCCGCAATGCACTGCTTATTACCTCACATATTACATCACTCATGATATGGTCAGTGACATCACTGATGATATCTCAATTGACATCACTGATGAAATCCTTGATGACACAATCCACCAAACAACTCATATATATATATTCATCAACCCCTACAACAAAGTAGGATGGGCACTCATGGGTGCCGTGTTGAAATGTAGCCTTTAGAAGAGCAGACGCGTTTTGGCGATTGCAAATCACATCGCATTTCAGTTTAATTTAAATAGGTAAAAGGGCGTTCTCATTGGAGGATGCAAAATAAAGGCACTCAATGAGGGACTGAACAATTCAATTCAGTTCATAGTTTTCAACACCGCCAGTCTGGATTCTATATGCAGTAATTGTAGAACATCCAGGTCTTTTCTAGAACCCAATTTCTTGCATATTGGAATAATTCAGGTTTTTCTAGGGCGCACATATGAGAGACAAAAAAAACCCCAAAGTGTGCTAGTGATTCCTCAGTATGCTGGCTTGTTGGGCAAATAGTACTCGCAGCGGCACCTGACTGTATTGGGAATGTGCCATAACAAATTTTTAGATATATACTTCTAGCAGCTGGCGGGGTTATATAATTGGAAAAGGACTCAAAGCCCGCATGAATTTTAAGATCTACAAAGAGACCCTTCGGGAACATGCCTAATTTCCTCAGCCTACATGTACTTCCAAAAGGCTTTCGTCAGAGTGGCCTTTGAAAGATGTTTTGTAGTAGAACAAGCGAACCAAAATTCATCAAGCCCAATCTTATATAACATGTTTTTAACATCTGAAAGTCATTTGATATTAACAGCCCTATCCAGGGCGATGATATCTTGGAGGAAGTGGCAATAATCCTCTAGAGATAACGAATATTTAAGCCTGCGCCAAAACAAAAGTAGTCTAAGTTGGGCTTTGTGATATCGGCTCAAGGCCCAGATCTCATCTAATTTGAATGAGTGGGGTATTTTGTGGGAGACTAGTGAGAGCCAGCGGGCCAAATTAACAGTACCTCATACTCATGTCCCATACAATGCACTACCCTCAGCCTTGGCTCTATACACCTTCATGGAAGGAGACATCTGCCTAGCATCTTGAGGCACTGTACACTCTTAGTATACCTGCAACATACTGGGTAAGATTCAGACTACTTCTCTCCACCTGAGACACCCATGACATCGATTTGGTGGAATTAATCCACAAGTAGGTGAACTCACTAACCCTCTCTAGTGGGCTGCCTTCCAAGTTTACTGTGCCCCTAAAAGACGTATGTAGGCTGAAGACCATAAACCTGGTCTTTGTATGATTTATCACCAGCCCTCACTAGCTGCAAAAAGCAGCAAGCGTATCCACTAGAAGTGGAAGGCCACTCAGGGTTTTTGATATCAAACGGGTATAAACCGTGAAAAGCAAAAAGGGAATCCTATGACCAGCCAGACGGGGCATATCATTTAAATCATTTTCAAGATAAAGTGACACATCATTTAAATATAAAGAAAATAGGGTCAGGGCAAGGATACATCCCTGACACACTCCATTTTGGATGGGTATTTGTTCTGTAAGGTCTCCATTTCTTCCCCATCTGGCTTCAGCGTATGTGTCCGCATGTAGGTGAACCAAAACCTCCAAAAGGTCATGGGGGATCCCATTATTCCTAAGCACCTCCCAACACTTTTCACATGGAACCAAGTCAAAAGCAGACATAGGGCATCATTACGATGGCGGGCGGACACCGCAACAGCAAACGGGACCACCTGCAAGAGGTGCGGCGGTCCCGCCATGTCTATTAGGATGCCACCGCCACGGTGGCGGTGGCATCCCGCATCATATGTTATGTTATGTTAGCCCAACTTGTAGAGCGCAACAGCTGCCTCAGCAAAGAGGCGTCCCGGCGCTGACTGCAGCGAGACTGAAAAACTAGAGCCTAAACCGAAGGGAAGAGATGAGTTTTGATTGCCTTCCTAAACGTCAGATAATTATCCAGACTGCAAATATGGAGGGGAAGGGAATTCCAGAGCTTGGCCGCTAGGCTGTGGAAAGATCATCCCCCGGCACGTAGACGTTTTACACGTGGGACAAGAGCCAGGCATAGCCCCATAGAGCGCAGATGGCGCGTGGGTGTATATGGTACCAATAAATCGGTCAGAATACATGGGGAAGAGAGCTTCAGAATTTTGAAGGCCAGGCAGAGAGCTTTGAATTCTATGCGCTTGGTCATAGGCAGCCAGTGTAACCGTCGAATCACACCCGAAGTGGGGCGCCTTCTAGGGAGTCCAAGAAGAACTCTGGCAGCCGCATTTTGGACCCTTTGCAAGCGCATGATCTCTGCTTTATTAGCCCCCAGGAAAAGTGAACTGGCATAGTCAAGCCTTGACAGTATGGCCGCCTGAACAATCAGTTGTCTGGTGGGCGGGTCGAAATAACCCAGAAGGGGTTTCAATCCCCGGAGTAGGCCGAAACACGTGCCTGCTATTTTCTTGGTATGGTCCTGAAAACTGAGGGTTGAGTCCATCCATACCCCTAGGTTTTTCACCACCGACTTAGGGGTGGGTGCGCTCCCTAGGGTGTTCGGCCACCAGTTCTCACTCCATAGCTCGGTGTCTTTACCCACCAACAACATATACAACAACATATACATTGCGGCGGGCGGTGCTGTGAGCAGCACCCGCCGCAATGTGAATGAAGCATGTTGCGCATTGGCATGCACAACGTGACAGGCACCGCGCGGTGCCTGCCACCCTGTGCATGCCAATGTAGTGGGGTACCATAGGTACCCCCCAAGTGCACCCCCACCACCTCCCTCCCCCGGGGGTCCGCAACGGTCCCCCATTGCAAAAGACCGTATGCCTTTCCATGGCGGCAACGAAGGCACATCTCCGCATGCATCATAATATGGATGGCGGTGTCTTGCAGACACCGCCACCATGTTATGCCCCTTTTCCGCCCGGTCGACGAGTCGACCGGGGGAACATCGGCGGATGGTCTTTCCGTCCGTCGGGGTCCCCCCGCCATCGTAATATGGTGGGGGGAAATGGAATGCTGGCGGTGTAAAATAGCGGGTGGATCGCCACCGCCGTACGGGCGGTGGCGATCCGCCCGCTATCATAAAGACCCCCTTAATGTCTACAAAGACCAGGTAAAGATGTGCTTTTTGCAGAAGAACTGTCTTCCAATGTATCAATAGAAACCTGAAGACCTGGTCAATTGTACTCAACTGTTTGCAAACGCCCTCCGGTAATGGGGAGATGGACAGTTGAGCTTCAATACAGGCCTCAAAGCTCCCTAAGATTTGCCTTGCAAAGACTTAATGGGCAGCATCTGTAAGGCTAATCGGCTTGTAATTTAGTGGGGAATCCCATGCTCCTTTCTTATAGATAGGGACAATTTCAACTGTCAAGAATGCTAGCCCCTAGAAAAATACAGTTAGATAATTTATTCAAATATGCTGCCTATCCGTCAATACCTGCTAAAAGCAGGCCTCCTGGAATGCCATCAGGGCCTGATGCCTTTGTTTTTGCTATGGCTTAATTGCAGAGACTGCCTCACTGAGTTCCAGTTTAAATAAGCCTAAAGGGGCTAAATTGTTCCTACTGAAATCAGATACTCTGTCTGTAGTCAGACCCTGTTTATAAAGATCCAAAAAATGAGAATGCCATGTATCCAGGGAAATGCAATTAACCATATGTTTTGTTGGTTGGTTAATACCATTGTCTGCTAGCTTCCAAAAAGTCCTGCTGTGCTTAAGGACAGCAGCTTCATATAAATTCATCCATAACTGTGTGTCCCAATCTCTATGTGCTTTTATTTGGGTAGGTTTATATTCATGATGTTTAACACAAATGAGGTTGCAATCTCCTCTAATCAGAGCGAGACGAAGCTCAGCTTTCTTATCCTGGTAGATTTTGTTATACCAGGTTTGATTAACCTTTATTGAGCCTGACTGAATCCAGATCTACATACAAAGACCTCCCCAGGATCTTATAAAGGCCCTCATTGGTCTTCAAAAATTTGAGCTGCCACAGATCATCCCTGGACTGAGCTAAGTTCATGTCTTCTAGTTCTCAAACAGCATACCCATTAGCCATAAGGACTCTAGTGTCTACGTTTATTGCTACTTTGTCCCAGTTTTCCCTATGTTTGTCATTTGACAGGACTGTATTTGAACTTAGTGAAATAATGACATTCATTCTGGGGGAGAATAGGTCTTTTAGAATACAATGAAGAGCGTTATGATCATGGTCCTCACTACCTAATACCTTAAAATCAGCCAAGCTATTCCACATCTGTAGGGTGATCAAACAGTAATCAATTCTACTTATACAACCTGGGCGGTTAAAAGTATTGGCAGTGTGCAGATCTGCTAGGCCATGTAAAAAATTGAATGACATGAGCTGATAAGCAGCACTTATCCAACGTTTTACTGGTTTTATGTTGAACATAGGAATTCCCCAGATCTCCTCCTCCTCACTCACAGGAGAATCTCAGCCCAGATTTATCAAAAGAAGCCTCAGATCTCGAATTGTCAGGGTCTCTCCCCTCCTCCTGACACCTCGTTATAAACATTGTAGATATGGCAAGTTCAAGAACCCACCCTAGATAGAGATATACCCATAATGTCATGCGAGATAAACGGCAGAGATTATATTTTGACATCTAAGGCCAATTTAACCCAAATAAAGAGGCCACCAGATGGCCAACCCCTATGTGCAGGAATAGCGGGTACATAATATGTAATAAAAAAAGGTCTATAAGGTGGCTCGCACAACCAGGTTTCATGGAAGAAGCACAAATCAAACTCACCATTAAAATTACCTCAGCTTGGGTCACCTAGTTTAGACTGAATCCCCACTATATTCCATACCAAAATGCTCATGCAAATCCTAGAACTGATCAAAAACGTGACATTAACATTTAGGGCCAAGGATGCTAGATAACTATTCTGTTCTATTCTCTCATTTTCGATTTGCGGTCCCACATCGATACCTTGGGGAGATTGTACCAAAACATCCAGTCAATCCATAAACCAGGGGGCGGGTCAAATCAGATAAAAACAAGGGCCTAGAACAAAGTGGTGGGATCTGAACTGCAAGAACTGCTTAATACCACCTTGCGGCCACAGCCAACAAATGTGGAAGACGCTGCCAGATCATACACTCAATGGGTTGACACAGCCTGCACACAATTAGCCCCGGATAAACTTGTACATCCCAAACGAGCTTCATCAACTTCACCATGGTACTCAGAGGAGCTCAGAAGTCAGAAACTAACCTGCAAATGGATAGAAGGCAATTGCCGAAAAAAATACACTATAGCAGAGAAAGAAGTCTATAAACAAAGTCTCATCGCTTATAAACAAGCCGTCTTCAACGCAAAAAAGCTCTTCTTTATAAATCAAATTAACATAGCAAAAAACTCCTCCAAAGAACCTTATAAAACCATATCTAGGCGACGACCCCAAGCACACCCAGGGTCGAGTCAAGTCAAGAAATGAGTGAGGAAATTGCTAGGTTCTTCCAAATTAAGGTAGAAGTCATTTTCTCAGCCTTTAACCAACTCCCGCAAGGTGCTACAGGAAATAGGTTGACTGGTTCTAAGCAAGTCATAGGAGTATGTCCTACACTTGAGAAATTTGCCCCATTTTGCATCAATGATACAAAGATGCTACTGGGCTCTGTCAAGTCTGGATCTCCTTATGACCCCTGTCCAATGACAGAGGCCAAAGGAGCCCTGGAACCGATTGCCACCACATTGACATCAGTATTTAATGCCATGTTTGAATCAGGTGACTTCCCGAGCTTTTCGAAGATGGCCTCTATACTCCCACTTTTGAAAAAAAATAATCTGGACCCAAAGGATCCAAACAACTATGGGCCCATCTCCCGCCTCCCATTACCAGCAAAAGTGGTGGAAAAAGAAATAAACGCTCAGCTGAGTGCATTTCTCTATGAAAACAAGCTACTGGATCCCATGCAGTATGGCTTTAGAGTAGGGCACAGTACGGAGACCGCCTTGATAAAGTCAACAGAAGAAATTAGGAAAGCCCTGGATCAAGGAGGTGAGGCGGCCCTCATTATGCTGGACTTATCCGCGGCCTTCGACACGGTCCATCATGACCTTCTGATGGACCGTCTGGCTGAGTTTGGAGTCAAAGGAAAGGCGTGGAGGTTGCTAAAAGCGTTCCTACGGACAGGAAACAAACTGTGTCCTTAGGGAAATTTTACTCTAACCCTTTCTCGCTACCATGTGGAGTTCCACAAGGATCGTCCCTTAGCCCGACCCTTTTTAATGTGTATCTGGCACCCTTGGCCCCTCTGATCAGATCACATGGTTTTAGTCTTACGTGATATGCAGATGACACACAAATTGTGGTGTCACTACTACCAGGACAAGAAGTAGGCATGAGCAAGAAATTCCATGACTGCATGTGAGCAGTCAAATCTTGGATGTCACAAAATTGCCTAAAATTAAACTCAGGCAAAACCGAGGTCCTCATGTTTGGAAACAAGGCTAATTTCTGGACCCCGGACTGGTGGCCATCAGATATGGGCATCCTCCCTAAACCCACGAAGAAGGCAAAAAATCTGGGTATAATGGTGGATGAGAGACTGAACTTTGAGGACCAGATAAACGCCACGACCTCGGCCACCTTTCATTCCCTTAAACTGCTAAAAAAGGTCAAACCTTACCTGTCAGAAGACAGCTTACGAACAGTCGTCTCATCCATTATCTTATCCCGGCTGGACTACTGCAATGGGCTCTATTTAAACATCCTAGAGCGGCATCTAAACAGATTGCAGATCCTGCAAAATGCAGCAGCAAGGCTGGTGACAGGCACACCCAAATTCGTATCGGTAGCCAAAGAAATTAAAAAACTACACTGGCTGCCCATTAGGAAAAGGGTGCAATTTAAGTCACTTTGTATTGTGTTTAAGGCACTACATGGTCAGGGCCCTGATTTTCTGACTCACCAGTTTCAATGGTACACTCCCAAAAGAACCTTACGTTCACTAGTAGCCAAATTTGTGAGCGTACCACCCACGAATAAAGCCTTGTGGGAGGGAGAAGTTTCATTACAGGTGCGGCCAAAGCGTGGAATGCCCTCCCCTGGAGTTTGAGGAACTCCACTAACCTTCTCGCTTTCAGGAAACAACTCAAAACCTGGATTTTTAACTTATAATTCCCCCCAGCTACATTTCTTTTTTTCCGTGCCACCCTGTTCTCAGTAGAGTTGAGCTACTAGCGCCAGGACACCTCCGGGTAACCATGCGCTCTACAAATATAATTAACATGCCATAACATAACAATCAACCATACCATAGAAGTACCCAGAGCCTCCAACTGTTGACCAGGTAGCAACTGAACTTCAGCTGCCTGAACACTAGTAGGCAGGAATGTCAACTCCTGGGTAGATGAATGGTCTAGAGGGAGAGGTGGTTTCAATTTGAATCGCATCTGTGAGCTAGGGGGAGGGACCATACTCCGGCCTACATTCAGTATATCATCCACAAGGGATTTCGACTTCAGTTTCATCCTAATGTAATTAAAGTTTCCTATAGGCTGAGATAAATCAGGAGAATATCTGAGCGAACAATATAGTGAAAATCATAAACAGATCATATATGGTGTATATTTTAGGGGTGGGCGGAATTTGCGTAGTTGCGTTACGCAAAGTTCCGCAAAACGGTAAAAAATCTCCGCGAGCACGCAAAAGTTCCGCGAACACGCGGAATTGCTTGTTCCGCCCGTTCGCGATGGTTTTTTCCTGTTCGCGAACGCTGTTTGCGTGCTCGGGGGGAAATATCTCGCGAACACGCACTTTGAAAGCGCGAACAAGCAAAGAATTCCGCGAAGCTGCAGATCGCGGAATTTTTGGCAATTCCGCGTTCTCCGCGGAACGCGAAATTACCCAAATTCCGCAAATTCCGCGAGCGGAACGGAATTTACCGCCCAGGCCTAGTATATTTGCTTAGGAGAGACTGTTCATCTCCAAAGGCTTTTCTAGGTAACGAAGAGACCTTTATCATATACTAAAGAGATGGTTTCTCTACTGGCTGGAATATATGGGGGTTTCAAGAAATCTCCGCTTGTCATCCCAGTTGCTTAATTCCATACTGGGCCCTGCTAAGTGCTAACCTGCCCATCCTGCCCAGTAGGTGGAGGACATGCAGGTCTACTGAAAGTCAAACGCACAGGCCCCTTGTAAGATAAATATTTTGAGGGAGGAGGTATGAGAGATAAAGTGGATGGAGGTGGGTCTCTTTTTAATGTGCTATTGTTTTGCTCATCATTTCTTGGGCAATTAACATACAATATACATGACTGTCAACCCCTTGTGATACTTTGGCTGCATAGGATGGTTCAATTAGATCTTTAAGGTCTCCAATTTCAGTGATGGGCAAGGAAACCTTATCTCTTAGGTCACTTACCTCTGTTTGAAGGATTTGCAGATTGCTAGATAACTCAGGTGAGCCGAAAGCCCATCCTTCTTTGTCAACCAATGCAGCCGTGGCCACTGGGGTTTTGTGCAGAGGAGAAGATAAAACAACCTCAGCTGCCTTTGGGGGATATTCTGATAAACCCATGGCCTGATTACCATTCCCTAAGAGTGCATATCTATTCACACAAATTATTGTGGGTGAAAGTAGGACAGGCACAAAACAGTATCTCCTGGCGCAGATTGATGTGAGATGGATATTAAGTCACCATTGACTCTAACAACCTCAGGTGAGACCTGCCCAAAGCAGAGATTGAGGTGGAAAAGACCTGTGATAACTGTGCTACATTTGGCGGGGGTGCTAGAGGGCGCACAGCAAGATGACTGCACTGTAGTGTAGCTCCGCCGGCCGACTTGCCAATCCTTCATTTATCTTGCTCCCTAGACACCATCCAAGTTCAATAACCGGTGGCAATCGACATAAAGATGCAAGGAGGCTGCCGGAGGCATCTTCGCTGCGATCACCGGCCCCCGCTGCGCTTGACTGCTGGCTGGCTGAGCGGAGGTGCTGAGAGTAACATGGCGGCTGTGTGAGCAGTTTGGTGCCGTTGGAGCCCAGAGGCTACCTGCACATCCGAGTCTACAGTGTGAGGCGCCGCTGCTGACTCTAACTGTGGCTGCGGGCGCCTGGGTGGCTCCGCTTCTCCGGTGAAGTTTGGTAGGAGCAACCAGCGCTGAATCTGAGTGGGCGGTGTGGTGTGTGTGGCAAACCAGCCGCCCGCCTCTAGTACGCACTGCACTGCCCTGTTGTGAGCCCTGCAAGCCTGAGGTGCGCTGTCCGAGTGAAGAGGGCGAACTGTTCGGCGGACGGAGAGGGGGTAAAGCCTGTGCTTGTTGTGCCCTTCCTCCAGAGTAGCTGTGGGATCTGGCTGGAGGCGCGAAGCAGAGCGGGCCTGTACCCTAACATTGTGGCCGCGTGAGCACTACATCGGGTGCCGGAGGCTAGAGAGCTGCCTAGGAGTCAGCGCAATTGGAGGAGTGAGTCGCTGGATATTGCGTTACCTGCGGGTGCCCCCTGTGGATCCGTCTCTCCGGTGAGGTCTTATCACTGCAAAGTGTGGCTGGATTTGGGCGGGTGGCGGGAGGCTGTGGTGTGGGCCGTGCCCCCATCTTGAGCGGAGCTGGGCGTTTCGGGTGCAGCCCCCGCGAGCCTGCTGGGAGGAACTCTTGTGCAGCAACGTAGGTGGTTCCTGGCTTTGTGGCGACCTCCCCGCGGGAAGCTGAGGGCCCAGTGCGGGAGCGCGAGTTGAAGCGACCCTGGCAGCGTGACGAGACGGCATGTGGCCTGCTGCTGTGCAATATCGGCGTGGGGCAGAGAGTTCGGAAGTGGCGCAAAATACCAGGGCTGTACCGGCTTACTGTTGTGGCCCTAATTTGCACTGAGTGGTGCTGGTGTTCACATGTGCTGGCCTTCTGGATGGCGAGTTTGGCGTTGTTGCCCCCCCCAGCGTGGCACATAAGACACGTCGACGTGACGCTCTGGAACCCCACAGCAGCAGGCTCAAATTGATCGCTGCAGCAGGGTGTGACGGCCGGTGCTCGTTTCCGCTGCCATACTGTGTGGGGTGGAGGCGCGAGGGGTGCTATCCTCTCCCCAAGTCAAGTACAGCTTGGTGACCGGGCTGCATTGAGGTACTGAACATAAAGAATGCCTGGCCAAGTGTAGTGCCTCCACAAAAAGTAATGTGTGGCAGTGGTGCCTGTAAGCGTGAGGAGAAAAGGACAAGCGCGCTCTATTAGGGGGGCGCTGGGCACAACTGTGTTGCAGAGGGAAAAACACATCATGGGTAAACCGGACAAAAATCAACCGCGCCTCACCTTTGCTTTGCGAAAACCCGGAAGGCTGCAGCAGAGAGCCACGTCGGACTCTGAATTGGATGCCCCGGGGGAATCCCCGTCTCCCTTGGAGACAACGCTAACTGCAATACAGGCAAGCCTGCAATCCATTGATGGGAAAATTGAGGCTCTCAGTGGCCGCATGGACCACATATCCGCAAAACTAGACAAGCAGACGGCGCGGATGGGCGAAGCCGAAAAACGCATATTGGATGCGGAGGATGGGCTGCAGCCAGTTCTTGCGGTGATCCAAGCCAAGAACGAGGACTTAAAGGCCAGATCTAGGTGCAATAATCTTCGTATCGCGGGCCTGCTGGAGTCGACCAATGTAGGCAAGTTGGAGACTTACATCGAGAATATGCTGCAGGAGATGTTCGGTGCGGAGAGTCTATCACATCTGTTGATAGTGGAGAGAGCTCATCGATCGCTGGCGGCTCGCCCCCCACCTGGTGCTCCTCCCAGGCCTATTATTGCTCACCTCCTCAATTACAGAGACCATGCCTCGGTGCTGCACCTGTCGCGCCAGAAAGGCACCATAACTTATCAGGGTAACCAACTGGCATTTTATCCTGATTTCACAGCCGTGGTCCAAGCAGCGAGGAAGGAATTTCAACAAGTTAAAAAATACTAATGGCAGAAAATGTGCAATACGCCATGCTGTATCCGGCCCGGCTCCGCATCAGATCAGATGACAAAGCCAAGATTTTCACCAACGCTAAACAAGCCATGGAGTATGTAAAGACTGTAAGGCGTAAGAAGAAGGCCGTCCCCGATGCTTCAGAAGACGAGGATTGACTCCAGCAGCACGTCGTTAAGGGGGTTCTCTAATGAGTACTGTGACCATACTGGATAAAGTTGTCAACGTTGCTGAATGTGTTGTCTCACTTTGGTAGGGGTGGGATCCCCCCGGGCGGGAACTATGGCTTCACTGGTACTGTATATCACATTATGTCTTTTAGTTTCAGATTGGGAGTCTCGCAAACGGTCAAGATGTACTGTTTCACTGGTTGAATGTTCCACATTTCTTGAAATAATGTGTACTGGGAGAACTGTTCCACTGGTCAGCCACCTCCCTTTACCTCTAGGGAGTTTGTTGTGCTCTGGCGTCCCCAAATGGGTGCATCCCAAACTACGCTATGTTCTTATATTATGCTCGAGGGTTTCTGTTTAGTCACTGGGATGGCTTTGGCAAGTTGGGTATGCTAAAGTGGGTGGGGGAGGTGGGGGGGAATGTGGTTACTGGGGTTCGTTACATGTGGTTGGCTTGGCTCGACAATTGTTGCTAATGGGCACGTGTTGGTTTATGCAAACAAGGGAACTCTGTACATACCCGATCAACATATATAATGATGCTGGCTAAAGACAGGGTTACCTGTCTAACATGGAATGTCCGTGGATTGAATTCCCCTAGAAAAATTAGGTAGGTGTTTGCCTATCTGGACCGTCACCAGGTTCAGGTCGCTCTTCTCCAAGAAACACATCTGACCAACTACACAGAGACCAAGATTGTTCTCAAATGGGCGGGATATCGTCTGGCTTCTTCATACTCCTCATGTGCGCGAGGGGTCATGACGCTCATAAAGAGGGGCACTGCTTTCACTGAGATTAAATTGTGTATAGATGACGGGGGCGCTACGCTATTGCGCATGGTAAATTGAGTATCTTGCTTCTAACTACAGTCAATGTGTATGGGCCCATAACAGATGAGCCTGAATGGTTTGTGAGTATTTTTAGTATACTACCTGAATGGCCCGATGCTGAGGTTCTGTGGGGGGGCGACTTTAACACGCACCTAGACCCTAGTAAGGACAAATCCAGTAAGCAGGGAGGGCGCACACCTAGAACAGCCCAGCGAGTAAGGGATGGCATGGTTGAACTCGTAGACACGTGGCGGCTTCACAATACTGATACTTTAGCAGGTACACATGCTTCTGCTGCGCACGGTAGCTGGTCCCGCTTGGACTATTGGTTATTGAGTGAAGGGGCGAATGCCTGGGTAATGGGCATATTTGCACTCCCTCGCACTTTATCCGACCACAATCCAGTCAAACTCACTTTCCAAGTCCCAACGAGTATTCCGTGTCAATTCCCGTGGAGATTCCGGTCTGAACCTTTATTAGACCCTCTCTATGCTACCATGATCACGGAGGCCATAATTCAGTTTTTTTTTACTTAAACACGGGCTCGGTGGACAGTGCGGCGACCCTCTGGGAGTCCTTTGAGGTGACTATCAGGGGCACTTGCATCTGCACGTCATCAGGTATTCTTAAGGACATCAGGGGACAAACCAAAAGAATTGAGACGGCTCTGTCAGAGCTTGAACGAGAATACGAGAGGCTTCCCAGTGCACACACACTATCCCGAATTAGGGATCTCCTGGTAGAACACGAAGAAATGGCTGCGTCAGAGATCCGCTATCTGTCCAAGAGACATGTGGCGTGGGCATATGGAGAGGGAGGCAGACCTGGGCATAACTTAGCGACTAAGCTTAAACACCGCGTTGAGTATCACACAATAACAAAACTAACGGATGCTCAAGGTGTGGATCACTACATGCCGCAAACCATAATTGAACAATTTCGCACCTGTTATGAAAAATTTACACCTCGCAAGGCGGGGCCGATCCACTAGAGCTGGATGATTACTTGGCAGACATAGCCTGTGCGTGGCTGGCTAAGGGTCACCAAGACTGTCTGAGCCAACCGTTAGAAGCATCTGACATTCATGAGGCAATTCGCAATCTACCCAACAAAAAGGCACCTGGGCCGGATGACCTAACAGCAGAATTTTATAAAAAATATGCTGAGTTACTAGTACCCCATCTGTTAGAAATGTATGGCGAAGCACATGAAACTGGCAAACTTCCTCTCTCGCTACGACAAGCCCTGATAATAACGTTGTTAAAGAAAGATAAGACAGCATCACAATGCGAATCTTATCGCCCCTTATCACTTATTAATCTAGATGCCAAAATTCTCGCAAAAGTTTTAGCCGCCAGACTTCTGCTGTGATGCAGAAATTGGTCCTACCGGATCAATCTGGTTTTATACCGGAGAGGTCCATGTCCCACAACTTGTGCACTATTTTTGCGATGCTTCATTTACTGGATCCTGCCCTCCCCGCTGCTGCTGTGATGTTGGATGCGGCGAGGGCATTCAATTCCATCGAATGGAGCTACATGTTCCAAATCCTGCTGCGAATGGGATTTCCTGCGGTTTTCATTGGCTGGGTGAGGCTGCTATACACCGACCCATCTGCACGGGTTCGGGTAGGGGGTCTAACATCAGAGCCCTTCCAGATTCACAGAGGGACCATTCAGGGGTGTCCTCTTTCACCGCTTCTGTTCTCCATCATGCATGAGCCCCTAGCTTGTATAATTAGACAAAGACATAGAGACTCGGCTATCAGGTTTGCGCACCGTCCAATTGGCATATCTCTCTATGCTGATGACATGGTCTTGTTCATAAGAGAGCCACAAAGATACCTAGCGCCGGTGCTTCGTGAATATATAAGATTTGGTCTCTTTTCGGGTTTGACTATTAACTGGGACAAATCGGTGATAATACCACTAACACCGCACACGAAGTCGCCTCCTTTGGAGTTTCCGTTGGTGTGATCTACCAATCCCATCAAGTACCTGGGTATATGGGTGCACCGCGATCCTGAGATAGTGATTAAAGAAAATTATGGGAGAGCGTGCGATCTGCTTGAGCAGCAGGTGGACAGATGGGTGGTGTTGCCTCTATCTTTGGCGGATCGGATTGCCCTCATTAAAATGATTGTGTTACCTTGCTTTCTGTACCTGTTTAGCAACATTCCAATAAAACTAACTCAGCAGTTTTTCATTACTGGGCGTTCACTACTGGTGAGATTAATCTGGGGGGGGACAGGCTCGGGTGAGTTGGGACACACTTAGATTGGATTACGATAAGGGTGGCTTCTGTATGCCGGATATGCACTTGTATTATCCCTGCGCACAGGCGCAATATGCCTACTACTGGTACAGCCATCACGAGTTCATTCCACATGTTGCGGTGGAAGATGGGGATGCACATCCGATTCCTTTAAAGTACTTATTAACTCACACACATAGACGCACGCTCAAACACGAAATAAACTTGATAGACACCACAATTGCTGCTTGGCATTCTATCGGCAGGATGGCGGCGAAGCATCCTCTCTATGGTCCTGCGCTCCCCCTGGCTCATCACGCTGCACTCTCGGTGACACAGGAAAGTGGTGCGATGCATTCCTTACGACAGGCAGGTATAGACACAATGCAAGACGTGTTTCCGAATGATAGCTTTCTCACAGCAGGGAAGGTGCAACATATTCACAATCCGTCACCGCTTTTCAGGTTCATATTTCACAGACTAAAGCTGGCGATACAGGCGCATTATGGCACATTTCCTGCTTAGCCACCTACGTTGCAAACTTTGCAGTTGCTCCTTGTCACTCCCACACGTCACAAACTAATAACTAAATTGTACAGGTCAGCGAGAGCAGAAAAAGTACACAGAGATGACAAAAGCTTTGCTCGATGGAATGATAGACTCATTCCACCGCTAACGCCCATGGAATGGGAACACTGCTGCAAACTCACCAGTGCCCTCACCCCCAATGGTAATTTGCGAATCATTCATTTCAAATACATCCACCAGGTTTACCACACTCTGCTATGACTACATAAATGTGGGCTACGAGATAACAGCAGGTGTAAAAGATGTGGGCAGCAGGATGCAGATTTCTGGCACCTGGCATGGGAGTGCAAGCGGGTGTTTGAGTACTGGGTGGAGATAGTACAGCATATTCAAGATATGTCACGAGTCCCTGTACAGTGTACACCACAGATCTGCTTATAGAGTTGCATTCCACAGCTAAAGGGTGCAATAGGTAAATTTGTCAGAATTGAGCTGTCACTTGCGAAAAGGCGGGTGGCAATAACCTGGGAAAGCGTTCAGACCCCGCAACCAGAGCACTGGCTAAAGGACCTGGTCTACTGTAAGGAAAACCTTGAACTGTATGTGGAGGAGTTGCCATCTTCCTCAAGACCTAAAGACATTTGGGAACCCTTAAGACAGTATCTACAGGCACAAGACCGGACAGCATCACCAAGCAACGATGTCTGATAGCCTTATGTATGCATGTTCCTTGCAATGTTGTTGTCAGTACATATCATAAGTGTGTAAATACATGATGATTTGGGGAATAAGCCAACCACATGCTGTTTGTTAGATGTTTGATATCTGTACTGTTTTTTGGATGATATTGATGATGTATCTCTGCTTTGAAAACCAATAAACATAATAATAAAAAAATTAAAAAAAAAAAAAAACTGTGCTACATTTGGCCTCCATTTATTTAGAAAGATAGATGGCACTTTCCTCAATGAATTATTTTGTTGGTCCGATTGAGCATTGCTGTCATTAGCACCTCCCAGGAGGTTTTCAACTTCTTCTATTAAAGTGTCAATATCCTTAAGGGTTAAACTATCAGTTGGGTTTTCCAAGTGTGGGCTCACAGTTGGTTACAATTTTTAGTCCTTTTTCCCTGGAGAGACTCTGTCGCTTTGCGCTTCCCCATACGCAAACACACTTGGGGTGCTAAAAAATTATTGTTATACAAAACATAAAAAGGCACAGGCTTTAGAAGTTCAGTCTTCTCAAAAATGATGGTCCAGTCAAGAAAGTTGACTCATGAAATGTCCCACTGGCAATTAAAAGGGAGGCCAGTAGCTCAAGGGATCAAAGAAACATGGGCTTAAACCACTGCAACATGAAAAGCCAGAGCACTTGGGGCATGAAGAAGAAAAAAAAAATATCTCACCCAAGGCAAAAAGATTATTCTTGCAAAGAAACCGAGTGGGATGACCCTGCACTGCCTCTTCTTGGTGATGACGGGCGCAGGGCAGGCCCCCCCTTGGCCTAGGCAGCCTGTGCACAGCCTATGCATGGCCTATACCATGGAAGGTGGAGGGTGCTTATAAAGCATGCGGCAGGAGCTGGCAGTGGTCAGTAGCCCCTCCTCCAGGCAGCACAGTATAAACTGGGACAGCAAGTCCCACCATGGCGATCCTCAGATGTATCCCGCGGGAGGTGGAGGGCGCTTATAAAGTGCGCAGTGCAGGCTGGCAGTGATCAGTAGGCCCTCCTCCAGCAGCACAGTGCAAACTGGGACAGCGAGTCCCACCATGCCAATCCTCAGATAGAGGGGGTTCTATTTCATCTAGGAAGTCCTCCTGTTTTAAGGAGTCCTTAACTGTAAAAAAGGTATTTGTTAGAGATCCATGCCTCGACTGACTATGTAAGAGATTATCTCTGTATTGCCAATATACTGTTTTGATGGATGATTTGAAAATAACCCCAGCCTGGTCTGTGGTACTACATAAACCATGAAGGCCAATCACTGTCAGTGTACCCTTCACATCTTTCAGCCATGGAATTCTACAAGAGATCACTTTAGACAAGATTTCCTCTAGCCCTTGTCGATAGGCAGATAACTCTGGGGTAGTCCAGATGCTCCTCCAGTAAAGTAAGAGGCGCAATGTCGGTCTGTCAGAGAGATCTCTAATCCCAAAATCCAGCCTAATTGGAGGCAGAGGTGTACTCACAGGTACACCCATGAACTGATGCATAAAGTGATTTTCCATCATTGCCAATGGAGTCACACCAAGCTGCCCCCACAACTCTGCACCATAGGCAGTTGTCCCCAAGGCCTTAAGATTATAAATCTCTATCCTTGGCAGGATGGGATGATGCTGTGAGCTGCGTGACAATTTTAAAATACCTCCCACTCCTTGCTCCGTTTTTAACCGTTGCTGCATTATATGAGCTTGCCACCCCAGATGTTTGGTCAGAGTAAAGCCTACATAGACAAATGTGAGCATACGTTCCAGTGGTGCCGCTGCTTTAGTGAGATGGGTCCTGGTCGAAAGCCCAGGAATCAGGGCCATATATTTACATTAATCTCCAATCCCCTCATTTGACAGAAGCATTCAAACTGGTTCACTAACTTCTGGAGTACCACCGGGGTTTTGGAGAGTAGTAAAGTATCATCAGCGCACATGAGGGCAGTAACCTTCATGTTTGCTAATCTGGGCGCGTCATTCTCACACTGATCCAGAAATTTAAAAAGGCCATTGATGTAGAGTGTACACAGCATGGGGGGAAACACGCAGCCCCTCTCCTCCTCCTCCTCCTCCTCCTCCTCCTCCTTAGATAGATAGATAGATAGATAGATAGATAGATATAGAAATATATATATATGTATATATTTATAAATGCAAACACATATATTTGTGTTTGTGTGTTTATATAAGTATATGTAGCAATACATCTTAGTGGAATCTATTTCATTTATATTATATTAAAATATTATTTATTAAAATATTTAACATTTACTACTTTAAACTATATTTATGTTTCAAAATTGATATTTTTTTCTATTTTTGCACGTCATTGGTATCAACTATGAGGTTTTTTTTTTGCCGACCCCCTCCATTGCCCTGGGACTCCCCCCCCCGTCTTTTTCCTGACACTAAGAGAGCACAAAACACTCCAAATGCACAGAAATGGAGAAAAGATGATCTGATATGTAGGTAGTGGACCCCCGGAAGTTGTAGTCAATGTTCGGTTTAGTTGGGTATCTTCTGTTTGCCGATGCCCTTTTGTTTGTTCTTCTTTCTCTTTTGGCTTCTAATTAGTCCACTTATGGACATATTTATTAATTCACACAGGGTATTGGTGGGCAAACATGACACGTGGATAGAGGACACTGCTGCTCCCCGTGAGATATCCTAGTATGTTGAGGTCTTGATAACAAGTGCAGGAGATAGGAGTCGGCTGTGTCTTAAGGAACGGGGTTAAAAATGGGGTTAGAATCCTGGAAGTGAATAACTGATGTTATAACCCTGCTGTTTATAACAACTGCTATTAGAGGTTTCAGACGGTGGAAATATGCACATAATGAGACTGTACTTATAAATGTATGGTTTGTTTTGTTTGAATGTCATAAATGCCAATAAAGAAGATTTAAAAAAAAGAAAAAAAACCTATGTATTTTTTTGTGATATTTTTGTTCCTACCATTGTAAGAATAGAATCACAGTATTGTGGTAAATGATATTTTTGGCACAATATTTTTGTCAACGATATTGTTTACCACGATATTGTGTCAGTGATCCATGCTTTGGCATGGCTGTCTGACTTTTTATCCCAATGCTGTTATAAAATCTCTTGTTCGGCTTTCACATCTACATCCGGACCTTGATTTTGCTGTGTACTACAAGGTTGTATTCTGTTGCTGCTTTTGTTCAATGTGCGTATGGCACCATTACCCTATCCTATTGACACCTGTGGTTTCAGTGTCTACACTCAAGATAATTGTACTGATATCCAATAATGATCAAAATTCTGCTTCTCATCTTCATGAGCATATCACCAAAGTATTAAATTCTATGAGCTCCAATCAGCTAAATCTGAATGGAGGTAAAACTAAATCCTGAGCCCTCCTCATTGTTCCACTTTTTGGGATCTGCACTTCTGGCCTGATGATGTTTGACCTACGCCCAATCCAGTTGCTTGTGTTAGAAATGTTGATGTTGAATTTGGCACTGCATTATCAATGACTGACCAAATTTCTACTGTATCTAAGTCCCTGATTTAAATCTTAGCGGATGGGATACTCCATCACAAATGTGATGTATATCCCGTCCACCATATTACAAGCGCCATACACTTCCAATAAGGCGCGCGGGATATCTATCATGTTTGTGATGGAGTATCCCATCCGCCAAGATTTAAATCAGGCCCTTAGTCTTGTCTTTCTCAGGTTTACTGTCTAAAGTGCATGTTATGTCTTTTCACCAGATCTCTGAAGTTGCAAATACTGAATGTTCGCACATTCTCCTGACTGGATTATTGTAATTCTATCTATCTGGAACTCCTCTTAATCAAATCCAGAGATTACAATTAATCCAGAATTGTGCTCTCAAAATCCTATTGGGGCTTAAGGGTCGAGATCATGATACTGCGGGCCTGTTGACAGCCTCACTGGCTTCATGTGAAGGAAAGAGGTTTTTTTAAATTTAAATCGACGTATTTGGTTAGTAAGGCTCTTCACATGATTCACTCTTTTTTCTAGATTTCAGCAGTACGCTACTAGGCATTTGTTAAGGTATGCCAATCAAAGAGTTAATAGCTCTAAAGTTTTATTGCAAAACTCTCAGCAGCACAGCGTTTTCAGTGCTATAACTAGGCACTAGAACTTATATTTTAAAAAAATTGTGAAATTATGGCTTTTCCCTGCATCACATGATTTGAGACAGTAATCTGATTGTGTGATCACTCTTTTTACTTTAATTTTGTTGAATTGCGCATTGTATTAATTTGATCATTTTTGCACCAAGAAACCCCATTGTGCGTGAATGCTACATTCTAAAAATTCCTCAATACAATACAATGCAGTACAGAATAATTATATTTATAATTAATAAAACCAAAATATACCACCAAATATTTACAGAACGGTAAACAAAAATACATTACTTACATTTGAATAGCAAAAGTCTTTGCTCAGTAATCAAGCATTGTGACTCCAAAATATCATTTGAAGAAAAAGACTCAGGTAAAAACTATCCCCAAAAAAAATCCATCAAAAATATTCATATCATGAAAATGTTAAAAATCTATAGAAATGCATACCAAATGGTACAGGAAACCTAGAAATTCAATGAAAATATATGTAAAAAAATTATTTTAAAAGCCCAACTAATTTTACCTGTATTTAAAAAATAAAGACCTACGACATTAAAAAGTTTATCCAGGATGATAAAAAAACCTTTACACATGAAACATTAAACATATATAGATATATTATTTAATATGATAGATCCCTAAACTAATCATACATAACTAGCACTACTCATTAGAACCTACTGCATGCACAATACTAACTAACGATATTACCCAATCCTGGCTAACTAAAAATCTTGAACTATAGTAAACTAAACAAAGCTACCTACAAAAACAACCCCCATAGCTCATAAATATAGCTTAGAAATCAGTTTAAAAATGTAATTACAGCAGCAATACATGGTGCCCCTAAGTTGAAGCTATACATAGATGATTTGGTAATGTAGCTCCAACCTGCTACTTTAGCAACTAAAAGGCTGTTCTAATTAACATCCTCCTTTACTGCCCTCACCTACTATAAGGTAAACACCAACAAAACCGAAATCCCACTCTTCAATACCAATGAACAAGTTCTTCTCCAACCAAACTATAACAAAAAAACAATAAAGCACTTAGGAATCAAAATCTCCCAAAATTATGTTGAACTATATGAACTAAATTTCATCCTTCTTATTCAGGAGATAAGGTTCATGGTAAATAGATGGGAAAACTTGCCTATATCGATTATAGGCACGGTTGCTATGGTTAAGATGCATACATCAAAAGACACACAATTGATGGATGGAATGCAGAACAAATCAAAACATTCACCCCCAGTCAAGAGATCTGGGTTAAATCCATCATTCTTTTGCTCACCCTGCCACCCCAGTTTAGACCTGACCATATGCAAATCAGTCTTGACCCTGTGCCTCATGGGAACAGTCCAGCCCGAACTGCCAAGCCAGGTCCTCCCTAGACCGGAAACAAGCATCCTAGGACCGGTTTCGGGGTTTCACCCCTCATCAGCCAGGATAGGTTGATTCCAGTGGCACAGTGAGCCCAGGACCCACGTCTGGGCATACCTGGCGCACTTAGGGCGAGAAAGCAAAAGACACACAATTGATGGACGGAATGCAGAACAAATCAAAACATTCACCCCCAGTCAAGAGATCTGGGTTAAATCCATCATTCTTTTGCTCACCATGCCACCCCAGTTTAGACCTGGCCATATGCAAATCAGTCTTGGCCGTGTGCCTCATGGGAACAGATGCATACATCACCTCTATTTATTTTCTTTTACTCCCGTCAAATGTTCCATAACAAATCATTTAAAAAAATAATTGTGAAATCAGCAGTTTTATTTGAAATAAACACAAGCTACAGTTAAGTCTACGAAAATTAAATCTTCTGTGTGAAAAAAGTGGGATGACCCTCCAAGACTGGAAAAAAATATGACTTTGAGCTTTTTTAATAACTTTTACCCGATTCTACAATATCAGAGATGAAAAGTTATATGACAATTTATTTATAGAGAGACGGCGATTTCCGCTACCCTGATACCCTGACTGTGTACACTACCAATCCTAAATTGGAAAGCTATAGAACCATAACTACTTTTAATTAAACACATCATCAGCAATGACGAGCCTTGAAAATTACGGAAACCCCAATCAAATGTATATGTCCCCAAATCCCTCATGCTGAAATCCAGAGATGGGAAAATGTAGACAATGGTAAAGTAGGGGATTGGTTCATTTGTAATTAAACAATCTCCAGGGAACATGTTAAAGCTAAACTCCCACCAATAAAGATAGAGAATAAACTCCCTTGTTTGCAAATTCAAAGTGCATTAAACAAGCTCTTGTCTCCATAAATCAAAACACTAAGGGAACTAGGGATTTATTTAGTCCTTCTAACACACACAGAAGGTAAACCCAGTGGATAAAATGGCTGTGGAATTATCAAAACAATTTTGAATTTATATTTGGAACATTACAAAACAAATGGCATTGTTGGGATAGAAAGGTCCCTTGCATGGTAATAGACTTATACCTGTGCCCTGAGAGTGGATATTCGGATCCTTGGTAGCAAATTGTGATCATAGCGAACGTTGATCATGCATGTGCGTCATGACCTAGGCCTGGGTCACAGATTTTTGTCTGGTTAGACCAGGAGGGGTGGACAATGCTCAATCCCTCATAGTGGTGAAGGGCTACTGCCCTAACCCAGTGCCATGTATCAACCAATGGGGCAGGCCCTCAAACCCTAAGAATCAGGGTATTAGTAGGCCCGGCTAAACCTTTAATTACACTTAAGTAATCATAGTAATTTTGGTAATTCTGCTTTACTTTTTTATGCACGATTACTGGAAAAAACACAATCACACCCTTTTGAGAAATTATGTGTAATTTGGCACAAAAATTCAAAAGAAGGAACAAAGGAACATCGAATCTGATCAGCTGGTGGCTGCTGCTGTTCATGCTCTGTTGGATTTTGTGCTACGAAACTAGCCCTAAATGATCAGTTATACTTCAAATGTGGCCACTGTAAAGCCTGTCTCCTTACCATTGAGACCAAGATATTCTCACACAACAACTTTTCCATCACACTTAAAGAACCCACTAACTGCAACAGCACTAATGTGATCTATGGGATTGTGTGCCCATGTGGCCTGCTATATATTGGCCAAACCAGTTGGAAGGTCAAGAGCCGGATCCTCCAACATTGCAGCAGGGTGCGATGTGGTGTCTCAGGGGCCCTCCTAGTTGAACATTTTCAGTCACTCCACCACCCCTTAGACAGCATAAGATGGGTCGTCATTGAAAAGGTTGCACTAGGCCCCAGGGGTGGTAACATTGCCGATATAATGAATTTACGGGAATGCAAGTGGATGCGTTACTTGGACACTGTCCAAAAGAATTCCTTGGAATCTCACTGAATATTACTGTAATTTTTCATAAGTTCTCTACAGCAAATTACCTGAGTTACAGCCACCCCTTGGTAGTAGTACTATATCAAGCAATAAAGGTAAGTAGCACTAGCATGTAGGTGGCCACATATCATTTTGTAATGAGTAATCAGTAGCATTACCAGGCCGGTTTACCTGTGTCACGGGAGTTGGGCATATTGGTCAAGTCAATTGATGCTCCATTGCTGTGAGCTTAGCTTGCCCTAGGGTTACCTAGAACATGGAAAGCTACATGCTAAAAATGCACGACTGCTGGTGAAGGGCACAGTGCTTGAGTCTAGCTTGGGAACCCCAGAGCTTGCTGGAGGAACATGTGAAGGTAGAGGATTCCCACAGGACAGATTTGTGGATTGCTGCATTCTTGAGAGCTAGGTGGGGCACACACTAGAGGAAGGAAGAGCCAGGCTCATCAGTAAACTTCAAAAGATGCTTTTTATTGTGAAAGAAGTCACTGGTCAAAGGGGCCTGTGTGCATCTCGAGAAGTAGATGGGACTGACAGGGAAATCACAAAGAGTAGGGCAGGAGCCCTTTGGTAACCTTTTGATGCACATATCTCTGAGGCTGATATCCAGGTGTAAACCTCTAGTCACTCCCTTGGCCTGTGTTTGGGGCTATCAAGATTGAAGACTGTCCTCCTGTGATAGACTGCTCTCTGGAGGAAGAGCATGATAGAAGATTGGACAATTCAAAGTTATCAGCCCGTAAATTCCAAAGAGAGAGACACTAAATCAAATTTGTGCCTGGTAATGGATTATGGTAAGTGTAGCTTGAGACTCCCAAATTATCAAAATAAAGCTGTACATCAGCATGGAGAAGCTCAGAATGAGTCCTACCTGTTGTGACCAGGACTGGGGACTAAGGGCCTGATTTGGAGTTTGGGGGAGGATTCAGGAAGACGTATCATGTGACTGGAGGAATGCTTTGGACTCCTGCCATCCTGACCGTAGGATCCATATGTCTGCTCATCACTGACCACAGACATGCACTCCGACACTCTACTCTGACACTCCAGTGAGAGCAAGTAAGACTGAATACCTGGCTGTCGGGCCTCAGGGGAACTTGCTCTAGCTTATGCACTATTGTGCAGGGAGACTTTGACTTTCGGCAAGCCATTGTGGAACTTCTAAGATTTGGACCCACTAGCTTGCAAGTATTTGACTGGACAATAATGTATTGGTTATTGCTGGTTGTATTTTGAATTGTGAGCATGTTTTCCACCCTACAGCTACCTCCCCACGAGAAGCCGTGGACTGCTCGACCTGTGCTACCACTGAGAGTCAAGTGTTGACGGGCTACTTGGTCCAGTTGCTCAGAGCCCATAGTAAGCCGGACCTGAGGACATCACGAGTAAAAGGCCTCAACCACAATTGTTGGGCTGAGGAACTCCTGCTTGCCTCATGGCCCTCTGAAAGGAGTTCCGCCAAGAATAATGAAGAAGCAAGTATTAACTTTAACCAGAGAGGGTAGGAAGAGGTATCTTCATGTAATAGTAGTGAACTGAGAGGGCCCACATTTAAATGAATGCAGATTTATGCTCAATGGCTAATTTAAAACACCCCCAATCAAATGCACAATTGGAATGTGAATATGAACAGTGGCTGTCCTAGATGCAATGAAATAGGGATATAGTACATAAGATTTGAAGCTGCCCTGGGATCAAGTAATTTTGGTATGTGTTTAAGCTATATTAAGAGCTTGATCTGAATTCATTTAATACCCAGTGGTATATCAGTATTATTTGGCAGCACAAAATATCTAAGGATAGGATCAAGAGCTGCTGGAGTCTGGTGGGTCATAGCAACTCTGGTATCTCACTTCATAGCAACAACATACATGGGTGTAACTCGTGTACATTCTTTTTAGTATAATTACACAAAATGTCCACAAAATTTAGCAAAATTACGCGTAATTAACTAAATGCATATCACACTAAAAACGTTACACAATGTGTCCACCAGGCTAATAAAATCTCCCTACAATGTTTGTTGACCACCCATGTTAAAGGAACAACTGCTCACCTACAAAACACTGCAGCTCGAGTTCAAATTTGTAGTCTTGTTTAAAAGAATAAACAGTTACAACTGCAAATATGTCCAAATTTGCTAGAACATGTGAAAAAACTTAATACAATTGGTTTTTATATTTCTCCAAAAAAGAAAAGAAAATGCCTTCAACATTATGATACCACTGCACTCACGGAAGGGTGCTTTCGTTCTTGTAGTAGGATTCATGTTAGTCCGAGCTCCAAAGTCTCCAAGAAAGAGAGGTAAGCACTCATAGGGGAAGAATACATAATACATGTTTATTGTCAGAAGTAGCACGGACGTGTTTAGGCAGCTGCCTTTTTCTATGTTCAGTGAGTTGGAAGCCATAACATTTAATGTATGCATTCTCTTTTGGTTCATCGTGTCAAGACATAGACAGAGGACAGCGTGTTTTCAACAATTTCTCCACCTTGCCAGCAGCTGCCATCTTAAAGTGACCAGGTGCGTATATTCGATTTACGCCTAAATCAAGGAATCCATATTACATTTGTATAAGTGATTATTGTGACCAAAAGTTTAAATTAATTAAAACATAAATCAGAAAATTCCAAAATACATTAGTTGGTGGCAATCATACAGTTATATAGAGAAATCAATTCATCATATGACCTGTCATTAAAAAACGATTGAAGGATCTATCAGAGGTCTAATTACAGAGCCTCATTATGGATGTTCAAATTGTTCACCTAATAGTGCATTCTTTATAGGTACCATAAATAATGTGGTTGCTGGTAATTAAATGTATACACTCTAGTCCAATTACATCTCCTACATGATAACATTATTGGACCTCCTCCACAATTGAGCCCTGATTGGGCGATGTTAAGACTAAAAACCTATGGTCCGAAGAGCTACAAATTTCCTGGGGTCCAAATATTAACATTTATGTATAGTCACAAAATATTAAAATCCTATCTCACCAAGTCACCAATAAAAGGAAAGGAATGAAAATTAATGGGCAATACAAAAAGAGCGCAGAATTTGTGAAAATCAGTAATAGGGTAAGGCTCATATCCTGTATAAAAAATAAAATAAGAAAAAAGTTTGAACGAAGCTCCGTCATTTTGACAGTCATGAGTCAAAGTTAAAATAGCAATTACAGGAATCCCCATAATGTCAGTTCCTGCCAATGTTTTTGAAATGACCTCCAGATTCGCAAGCATTTCTACATTTGGCCCATGGAGTACCCTCAGCCTGGCGGACGTTAAGTCCTCTGCCAGGGTGACAGAGAATTCTCCAAATGTGTCAGATTTACTATTACCACTCCAAACCTAACCATATTTGGGAAAGTGTTAGGCCTCAAAGGGATCAGATTTACTACCCTAAGTGGGAAGGGTATGCCCAGATGTGGGTCCTGTGCTCACTACACCACCCGTTTCAAGCTAGACTGGCTGATGAGGGGTGATGCCCCGAAACCGGTCCCAGGATGCTTGTTTTCCGGTCCAGGAAGGGCCTGGCCAGGCAGTTCGATCTTGACTCTTCCCAAGGGTAACTAGGTCAAGGCTGATTTGCATATGGCTGGGTCCAAACTGGAATGGCGTGGCGGGCAAAATAACGATGGATTAAACCTAGATCTGTGACAGGGGTGAATGTTTGACAATGTTCAACATTTAGTCCATCATCTTTTTGTATTGCATTTTCACCCTAAGTGGGAAGTGTAGGCCCAGACGTGGGTTCCGTGCTCGCTACACCATCAGTTTCAAGCTAGCCTGGCTGATGAGGGGTGATGCCCCAAAAACGGTGGCGGATGCTTGTTTTCCGGTCCAGGGAGGGCCTGGCAGTTTAGGCTTGACTGTTCCCAAGGGTAACAGTGTCAAGGCTGATTTGCATATGGCTGGGTCCAAACTGGAATGGCGTGGCGAACAAAATAATGATGGATTAAACCCAGATCTGTGACAGGGGTGAATGTTTGACAATGTTCAACATTCAGTCCACCATCTTTTTGTATTGCATTTTCACCCTAAGTGGGAAGGGTAGGCCCAGACGTGGGACCCGTTCTCGCTACGCCAATGGTTTCAAGCTAGCCTGGCTGATGAGGGGTGATGCCCTGAAACCGTTGCAGGATGCTTGTTTTCCGGTCTAGGGAGGGCCTGGCCTGGCAGTTCGGGCTTGACTGTTCCCCAGGGTAACAGTGTCAAGGCTGATTTGCATATGGCTGGGTCCAAACTGGAATGGCATGGCAAAGCAAATAACGATGGCTTAAACCAGATCTGTGACTGGGGTGAATGTTTGACTTATAGGGGAAAGTGTTGAATAATTATATATATGAATTCCAACCTAACCATGACCACAACTTAAATCTTTGAATTGATTAATTAAAACATCTAAAAAATTAATTAAAAATGTCACTTAACATTATATTATAATTAGACATAAGTATTAACAATGATTATAATTAGTTTTAAGAACAATTTTACCTATACGTTTTTTATTATAATGCCAATAAAAAATTATATCAAATGACTACTGCCCAAACGCCCTACTAAAATATATTTAGTAAAAAAATCTAAATAAACATTAAGGGGCCGATTACAAGTTTGACGGTGCGACTGGACTGCCCCGCTGTCGCACCACCAGACCCACGTGAGAACCGCCTGCTGTATAATGACTTTTTTAGTCATTAGCGGGCGATTCCTTTGGCGTTCCCACAGCAGTGCCCATAAAATAGGCACCGCAAGGGGAATGTCAAAAACAGTTCAGCACAGCATTTCCTGAAACGTCCATGCTGTGCTGAAGCTTCTGTGCATGCACACAGGGCGTGAGGCATAGGACCCCCTGTGTTTCCACTCCGCCAGGGTTTTCATGGAGATGGAACCGCAATGAAAACCCTGGCAGAGAGGAAACTCCTAATATGCATGGCGGGACCACGGCGGTCCCGCCAAGCATATAGATGCCTCTGGACTGGCCACTGGAGTCATAATGTGGCAGTCGCAAGACAACCACTGCCACCCCGCCATGAGTCTGGCGGTCGGAGGACTGCCAGACTCGCAATCCGCTCCTTAGAGTGTACATTAAATTAAATTTTACTTTAAGAAAATACATTAACATTTATATATAGCTTATATATATATCAGTTTTGGCTGAAATTCTTTACTTTTGTTAATGGCCCAGCTACAATAGCTCATATTAAAATACAGATGTAGCACCTATTAAATTACTGAATGCCAAGATCGTGTCCACTAATTCTGGTTAACATAATGCAGACCTATGGTGATTTCCTCTAGATGCATGCCTGAGGCCACCAAACATGTGAAGGTCTTATGCCTATGTCCCCCTATGATGCTTGCAATGTAAAGAACCTCTAGGGATCCCCTGCCCTCTCTATGCGAGTAATATTAAAACACCTGTGGTAGTACTGTAGACGGAACAGCCGGGGGTCAGGTCTGGGAATGCTCTCTCGTACATTCGTCATGAAGACTAGTCAGCCATTTTTTGTAGTTTTAGCTGCACTTCCTTCTTAAGTGCTATGTGTGGCTTTTGATAATGCAAGACCACTTTGCTACTGGAAGATGGCTGATGGAGCAAAGAGAATAAGGAATATAGAGATGTTAAAGATACTACGATTGGCCTAAAGCACTAAAAGGGGGAACCCTCAATCCCTGACTCATCTGTTAAACTGAAGACATATGTGGCTGCAAGCATAGATCTCATACTGCAGCACTTGAGCATACTGCATGACCGGGCACAAGACACTAAGGTGAACAATGATAAGATACAGGTAGACATGCAGGGCCTCCGACAGGACTTCAAGGATTTCACAAGAAGGATTACTGAAGCCAAATCTAGAATTAATGTGCCAAAGATGTTGTATCACAAATATCACAATGCTGACCAGAGAAGTGACAGATCTGTAGACTGGAATCGTAGGGAAACTTGAGAAATGTTGGCCTCCTTGAAGATGTGGAATAAGGTGCCAGTTTGTGATCTAAATTTCTGGAGGTGCAATTCTCCAGATGCTGAACATTTCTTTTGGACAGCAATTTGAGATTGAAAGAGCACACAGAATACCATCTGGTAAATGTCCTGTGGAGACCCACGGACCATCAAAATCTATGAGGACTATGATTTTCAGAACTTTGAAATACCACTGCTCTGAAATTATCTCAACATATTTGAGGTCAGTGAAACAAATTCAATAGACTGGTGCAAGGATTACAATTACACAGGACTACTTCAAAGTAACGGTTACTAGACAAAAAGGTTTCCTAGCTTTATGAGAGAATTGGCCATATCCTTCTCATTTTTTGGCCCGGCTAAGTTCAGAATAACTCACAAAGGGAAGGTGATAATATTTGTTGAACCATTTGAATTACAGAAACATATTTCTTCCTCAACACCATTGGATATTGTCTCCTGAAGACATTGTTAAGACAAATTATATATCACCCTCCTTCCACAGGTTGTGCTGGTGCTAATCTAAAATGTTTGATGTTTCTTTGCTGTGCTGTTCCAATTATAATTGGTGGTGTTCGATTCTTTTCTAAGCTTGAATAGTTTAGCCAAGGTCTCTGTTTTCAGGTACAATTTGGGGGCTGAGTTTGTCCTAGTGCATAATAGCTCTGTTAGTTTCTATGGTGTACCTTGTTGTTCACACTGTTGGTTTCTACAGGCTCCGATACTGGTTTGAGTCACCTCTTCATTTGTCATGATGGGATCAATTTACGGGCTTAATGAGAGCATAATTTCTTGTTAAAGAGGCTACATGCCCCGATGGTATTCTTATTTCTCCTTTTTTGAATATTGAATAAATAAAGCCTATTGTGCAATCACTGTAACAACTATTATTCATACTCTAATTGGTAAAGTATAACATTATAGCTCCATTCAGGGCTTGGAGTGGTGGTGACTGACCCTGGTGCTCCTACTCATAGTACCTTGTGCTCTAACTATAATGTGGGGAGTGGAGGAGCGAGTGCATGTCTTGTCAGATTCTGGGGTGGGTTTTTGTTCGATATATGGGTTTACTGCTTTTTTGTTATTGTCTGTTCTCCTCCTCCTTCCTTCTCTTTCCTGCTCTTTCACCCACTTAACCACTACGTGCAGTTTTATTTTAACTCATCATTTGCTCTCTACCCTCAAAGATAATGTGTCATGGCTGTTCCCTACTGCTTTACATGCCAGGGCTCCGAGGTCTAAAGTTCACCTGCACTAAACCAACTTATTGTATCCTTGTTGCATGTCCAGAGATCTTGTACTGGGCCTTGTGTTGAGACGATTGCTGTTTTACAATGGTTTCTTTCCCTGATCTTACTCTGCCTCTAATCAATATAGTAGCAAAAACACTTAATGTTCTCTCACTTAACACCAAAGGCTTGAACCACCCCACTAAGAAGAGTAAGCATGAGGACTACTGTTACAGACTGTAGGGAGATATTGTTATGATATGATAAGCAAAACATTAATCTGTAAAACTTGCTAAATTCTATTGTACATGGGTGGCGGATGCTATTTGTGCTCCAACAGTGCACAAGAAAAATGGAGTCAAAACAATGGTCTGGAAAAGCTCCGAAATTGGTTATAGAACCTAATTCTCATGATAGACTGGGTATTTGGCTAATTACCAAGGCTAAGAAAAATTGAAGACTTTTTGCATTATAATTGTTGACCCCCCAGCGATAATTCTCTGGAATTTTGGAAGGAATTACAACAAAGTTGTGTCAGACCTTCCTGGAGATCTTGATATGATCTTGGGGTGGGGAGGCTTCAACCTACCAATGGATGGTGCTTTAGACAGGATATTGAATACTTAATTCATGTGTAGTTAATCTCAAAACATTGTGAGAACAACAATTTGATAGATATTTGGAGGCTTTACAACCCCACAGGAAGTGACTTCACATTCTATTCCAATACTCATAACTCTTTCTCCAGAATTAATTACCTGCTAGTGGGGAAAAACTTACTTCCCTTGTCCTCGAACCAAACAATTGAGCTGATTATTTCCTATCAGGCTGGCATCTCTCTAGGTGCAATTAAAGGAGACACTGTGCTACTGCCCAAACCACAGAGGCTCAATAACAAACAATTAGAAGATAAAGAAGTTAAACCTACCTTCCTTGCAGTGATCAGCCATTACTTGGTCGATCATATGGGATGTGCTGAAAGCAATGCTAAGAGGGGTTATGGTAAGTCTGGTGGCAAAAAAAAAACCAGCCTAACAATTGACTTGCAGAGCTCGAATCTGAGATAAAAAAGGCGGAAAGAGAACTTAGAGGCACTAACGACTTACCTACATTGACAAAACTATGGAACCCTTAGTACAAATACAATAAGCTCTTAAGCAAGAGAGCCTAGAAATGGGTCAATATAAGTAAAGCCGAGAAAACCTATGGTAGAAATTGTGCCAGGAACTCCCTAGCGAATTACTTAAAATATGTTAAGGGTAAATCCATGATACATGCAATCACCAATGGGAATGGGAATAATCTTGCCTCGACACTAGGCATTCTCCGATCTTTCCAGGAATTTCATTCTACACTGCATTGTTGCAGGGATTCTGCTCTGGAACAGAACTATGCTTGGAATCATAGTAGGTAGGGACTGAGTCACCATATCACCTCAGTATCTATGAGTCCGAGTCTGACTAGCTTTAGTGCCTCACTTGCCCTTCTAACCTTACCAGAGAAACAGGTTAATTGGCACCCCAGAACACAACACTCTCGACCCCCTCACGGATCGCGGTAACAGGACACACCCATTCACTCTCGCACTCGTACTTGTCCACAATAAGATAATCAGGTGACACAAAGGACGTTTAGAATATTTATTTGAACTATCGTGCTATGAAATGCAGTATACGTGCCACAGTAAGACAAAAAATTCATATATAAATACTGTTAGCACGGTTAATAATCCATGGGCCATATTATCAAGAACGGGCGATACATTATCGCCACTTTAGCGGCAGGAAACTGCTGCTAAAGCGGCGATAAGGGGCTTGATAATATGCCCTATAGAATTCCAATAGAAGCCCAGGTTTGATGTCCTTCACACCAGAACCTGGGCTTCTATTGGAATTCTATAGGGCATATTATCAAGCCCCTTATCGGAGCTTTAGCGGCAGTTTCCTGCCGCTAAAGCGGTGATAATGTTATCGCCCGTTCTTCATAATATGGCCCCATATATCATGAAAAGCCCTGTCATTTTATAAGCCAGAGTAACCTGAACCCCTCTCCCCTGCTACTAAAGCTGAATGATTATATATATATATAAAAGATCTCTGGGATTACTGGCAGACCCCATACCTTAGCATACACAGATGGTCCCTACATCTCAGCAGACGCAGTGCTCATGTCTCAGAACTCTCGATCCATGCGTGTTTTTAGCTCATGTGCTCATCTATATGATAGGACATGTGTGCACATAAACAACTGCTGCATTCTTTGTTATGTCTAGGTGCTAATGCCTGGCCAGAAAGAATAACAAGGGATGTTGTTGTTTGACCTTGTCTATGGTGTTCAGAATAAATCCCAGGAAAAGAACAGAACACAAAAACATATGCAGGTTCCGTGTGAAATTAGAATGTGGCCCAAAAGCAAGAATTTTTCCTCTAGTAACTTGTGCAAAGGAAAATGAGGCCTACAACATGCACTGTTAAGCTAACATAGGGAAAACTACAATGGGCCATGCAGGAAACACATGACAGTATAATTGCAATGGAGGGATCAACCTGGAGTATTGTAGGGAATACTTATCTACTCTCTGCCAGTCATCACTCATGAAGAGAGGCTAAACATTGATGAGCCCATCGATCAGACTGCAGTAGTGAGAGCTATTCACAGTCTCAAAATAGAGAAGACCCCGGGACCGGATGTTTACTCAGGAAAGTTCTATAACGTTTTTGCCAATACCTTGGCGGACCCATTGGAAGCAGTGTTTCACCAGTACCCGGCCTCAGGTTTCATATCTGGCACAGCCTTCTTGCCACCATCATCATTAATTCCAAAGAATGGAAAGACCATCTTCACATTAAGAACTATTGACCCATTTCCCATATCAATATTGACTGTAAAATCTATGCAAAAATTATTTCTTTCACCTTGAGCAGGTCATACACAACTTTATTCATCTGGCGCAGACAGACTTTCTTAAGTGTAGATTGGCAGCTGCTAATAGACTGTTTTGCAATGTACTTGAAAATCCCAAGAATGTGCATTCCTCTCTGACTGCATTTGCCCTCGATGCAGCGAAGGCCTTTGATAAAGTATCGTGGACCTTCTCATATACAGCGCTCAAAACATATATGTCGTGGGTGAAGATTTCATTTGTGTGATTATTATTGTCACTCTGTACTCAAACCTAGAGGCGAGAGTAAGATCCAATGGTCACTTACCCCACTAATTTAGGCTATCTCAATGTATGCACTAGGGTAGAACCCTTTCTAATAGTTGTACGCAATAATAAGTTATGAATAAGAAGGTTCTCCATTTCGTCATGTAAATAACTGGTGGCGGCATATGCAGATGATGTTATGATCTTCGCTGAGGAAGCAGGCCAGCCCATTTTGGTAATTATACAGGAGATAGAATGGCATTCGCTGGTATCTGGCTACTCCCTTAATAGAAAGAAAATGGAACTCTTTCCCCTGAATGTCCACTGCTCAGTGGAGGTTGTGGGGGACTTCGGTGTAAAGGGTCTAACCTCCTTGATTACATATTTAGAAATCTGATTTAAAAAGGACCTGAAAGAATCCATAACAAAAGTAAGCTGTTTTCCATTATCAAGGACCTTATAACATCATGATCGCCCAAATATGTCATGTGGTGGGGTGGGGCCGATACGGTGAAGATGATGATTATGTCCCGGTCAACTTTCTGATAAGTATGATATCCATCTGCCTCTGGAAGTGTTTCTTTAAGATAGTGTGTAGCAATGAATATGCTCAAAATGAATAAACATAAAGGAAGTCTTAACCTCCCTGACTTTTCTAGACACCAGACGGCATTCTTGTCTGCCTAAGGAGCATTATGGTCAATGCACCCCACTGTGGCTGCAAGTAGAAACCCATTTACTTGGATCATACCCCCTAATTGTTACTTTTGCAATGTATCAGTCACCCCAGCTTGTACTGCATCATTCACAGGTCATAATTTTAGTCTCATGCTCTGAAATTCTTAGATAAAAAAACTGAAAAATCAGGTGTGTGCTTGTCCCATAGAATCAATCTGGCTTAAAAGGCGCATAAAAATCCTACAAAAATCTATTTAGTGGGAACACTGGGAAAGGAAGGGGATTCACTTTGTTGGTGATTTGGCTTTACAGGAGGCACCAATGCCCTTCTCCTTGCTGCACCCAATTGGGGGATTTTACAGCTTTTTCTAACTCAAAAGGGGGTCTTATGAACCTACCTAATCCCCACTTCCCTAACCGCCCCTCCTTAATAGGCAATTTTAGGAAAAGTGACCATTTTGCATCCAAAATATACAAAATTCTTGAACCACCTAAAAAGTCCCTTATAAAGGCCCTAATTACGACTTTGGCATTCAGACTGCCAGGCCACAGCATCGGTTGTCGGGAGAAAGCCTCCAAGCCAGCGGCATTCCGACTGCTGCATTTGGAGTTTACCCCCGGGCTAGCGGTGTGCCTGCGGCAGTCTTGAAGCAGCAACATGCTCCGGCACACAGTATGAGCACAACAGTACAGGCTTTGGGAGGCAAAACCACCCCGGGTGCCCTGTTTGAGGTCCCTGTACCAGCCTTTCCACCGATCGTTTCATGGCGGGGTCCCTGCCTGAAATGGTCAGCGGAAATGCAGGTTGTAATCAGCATGCAGTACCAGCATCAGCACTGCCACCATGGATCACCACTTTCCCCACCGCCACCACCGCAGGTTCCAAGATCCTGGCGGTTGCAAAGGTGCTGTGGTGGTCCAACCACCTTCCTCGTAATCGGGTGGTTTGACCGACAGTGTGGCTGTCGCAAGACCGCCGTACTCGTAATCAGGGATAAAGTGTTGAAAGAATAAATGGGATTGTTGTCCCACTCATTTATCAGCACTTTATAGGCTTTAAAACGATTTCGTACTCTCCTTTTAATGCAAAAATTATTCCGGCTTTTGCACAATGACGTTTCTGGTCATTACATAATATATTGGACACAAAAAAACTACATTAACTCGGTCTCATAGAAAATTGGGTTTTTTATTGAGGGAGGTGAAGACCGTTCTCATGCAACAACCACAGTCCTTGTCAGGCTAAACCATAAAAGTAATTACATTAATCTGTGCTTAACCCTATGATAGCTTGGCACAAACATAGTCAGGCTTTACCTAGAGAATGTGTTAAGTATTTATGCAGCACTCAAACAGTAATATAGTGAAAACACCATACCAGAAAAATGCCATACCAATTTAGAAAAATAAAGATTTTAGTAAATAATTTGAAACACATCCAATCAGTAGAACCAGAGATATGCAATTTCAAAATTTTAGGTGTGTATAGCATGCAAAAGGACAAAGAACCACTTCCAGTCATCTGGTTGTGCTAGACTGGGGGAAGTCACAAGATCAGGCTGGCGATGGAGAATAGGCCGGACACAGGGACTAGGTTAGCCCCACTGAAAAAGTTACTTTCTCAAGGTCCAGCGCAAAGAGTCTGGTTGGCAGTGGAGGAGACTGTGAGGGACGAGGAGATCATCATGGATGGTCGTCGCTGTAGCGCAAAGAGCAGGCCTTGCATAGTGGATGGTTGTCGTTGTTGCGCAAAAATCCTGTCAGCATTCCAGACAGTTGTTGCTGGTATTGGTAGTCACCATGAGCGGTCATCGATGTAGCACGAAGGGCAGATTTAGCACAACCGCTTATGCGGTCGTGAAGAGCCCCAACATCAGGATTCCTACCTTTTCTCTGATGCCAGCCAAGAGTTCAGGACCTGGGGAGGCACATCTTGGGGGATCAGGTAGTCATTCTGTCAGAGGCCAGCAGGGATCAGGCAGATCCAATTGCAAGTCCAGACAGGTTCAGTTGCAGCAGGTCAGCTGGGAAGTTGCAGGGAGACCTTTAGAGCTTTATATGTCCCTGTGGCTCAAAGCAGGAAGTCAGCCAACTGACCCTTGGAGTCACTCAGGTTAGACTGGGATGAATGGAGCAGGCCCATTCCTCCATCTGAGAGAGCAGGGCAGACCTCAGGCAGCAAGGTAGTCCTCTGGCAGCAGGGCAGTCCTTCTTCTGTAATATCCACATGTATAGCAGTATACTGAAGAGTTGGTCTGAGGGTCCAATATTTATACCTGGTGCCAGCTTTGAAGTGGGAGAAACTTATAGACTTCTCCCCACTTCTGGTTCTGGAATTTCCTTCTCTTCCCTGCCCATGCTCCAAGGCTCCTAGGGGGACAATAGGACGGTGTCAAGTTCTTAATAAGTTTGATGGAGGCAGACCTTTTAAAATGTAATTGGTGTAGGGAAATGCTCCACCCACTTTCAACCTGCCAACACCTAGTCCCCCTTTTTCTCACTGTCAGGGAGGAATAAACAAAGGACAACTGCCAACTACCACAGTTAGTCATGTGGCCCATGACATAAACTGCAAGCACCAAATGGTTAGGACAAGAAAATGTCAACTTTCTAAAAGTGGAATCTTCAGAATCGTGACTTAAAATCCGACTTTACTATTAAAGAGGAATTTGGATTACAATTCTCTTGAGTGAACACGTGACATTTCTACCTATTGCCAAACAAAGGTTATCACTTCTTAAATGTAATAAGGTAACCCAATGTTATCCTACCGAAGAAGTAGGCATGACAGTAGTGATAAACAAATTTAGAAGATTTTCACCACCAGGACATGTAAAACTTAAAAGTATGTGTCCAACTATTTCAATGCACTGCACCCGGCCCTAGGGCCTGTTCAGAGCCTACCCTAGGGGTGATCTATATGTATTAAAAAGGATGTTTTAGACCTGCCAACAGGCTTATTTTGTCAGGTTGAATTAGCAGTTTAAAACCACACACAGGCTGCAATGGCAGGCATGAGAAATGTTTATAAAGGCTTCATAAGTGGGTGGCACAACAAGTGTAGCGGAACTACTAGTAGCATTTAATTACAGACCCTGAATACATGTTGTACCTCTTTACTAGGGACTTATAAGTAAACAAATGTTCCAATCAGGTGTCGGACAATTTTACCATGTTTTAAGGAGTAGGCACCAGCACTTTAGCACTGGTTAGAAGCAGCAAAGTGCAGGGAATCCTAATCCAACAAAAATTAATTTCAGCAACAGGCAGTGAGTAGGCAAAATGTTTAGGTGAAGACCACACTGAGGGTTGTCAGGTCTAGGAGTTAGGCTCTGGTTTTGTCATAAGGTTTCTGCACATACAGAGCTATGCACAGGATAATAGGACCTTGGAATATAGTGGTGAGCCAACTATAGACCTTAGCACCCAAAACCCCAACCCAACTAGCCTTAGCGTCCCATTAGCACTAATGTACCAATGATTAGACAACCTAGAACACGGTATCTCTCTCTCACCCAGGACTCGCAGAGGCAAGAACACTCTTTCGTCACACTCGTACCTGTCCACAACATGCGTAAGAAGAGACACTGTATAGTTCAAAATATTTATTTCAACTTACGTGCTCTAAGATACAGTACACGTGTCAGTACTAATAGCATAATACATATGAATAATATAATCAGCATAGTTACTACTCCATAGAATACGAACGGGGAAAGCATCTCATAAAGCAGTGGATATATGTCTAACTAACATTACCACCCTCCCCGTGCTGGAAGCCAGTTTATTATGATAATAGAAGACCTTTGGGCTTTGACTAGCGAACCCCCATACCTCAGTCTCTAGATGCAAAACTACATCAGCATACAATCACAGCTCTTCTCTCTGGAAAGTTCGTCTCCAAGTGCTCTCTAGAGCAGGCGACCGTTTATTAAAAGCACACTAATTTCTCAATGGCAGCTGTACATGGTGTTATGTCTAGGTGCGAGGGACGGGCCAAATCAGTATGAACCAGGGATTTGTTATTCGACCTTGTAACTGTTGTTCAGACTGAGCCCAAAAGGGAATAGGAGAAAAGGTGAGAAACAGAAAATGCAGACAGTTGTAAAATAACTTGGCAGTAGCAGAGGGCGACAGAACAACAGTTTAAGAGTAACGTGTGCAAAAGTCATCATGGCAGCCAGGCCGGTGCCAACGTAGCCAGGCAGGCCATGAGCCACAAGACACCCTCCCCTGGACAGTCCATCGAAAATGCAGACAGAGTTCCAAACACCTGAGCAGAAACGAGGCAATCCACCGACAGTGAACGGCAAATTAATCCAAAAACGTGGAAGAGCAGAAAAAAGCTATACCGTCCAAGAGGACATCATTGGAATCGTCAAAAAACCTAGACGCCATCCAGTCCAACAGATCAAAGCTGCATGAATGTTCCTCAGAGGATGGAGCATCTAGAAGCAATGCGGGACAGCTTGCATGATATTCAATATAACTTTGTTGTAGGAGAGTCTGAGCAGCCGCCCAGATATCCCATTGTGCCAAAATCCCCAGTGCAGCCGCACGCATCATAAAGCCAGCAGCGGAACAGACCCGTTCATGGGCCTCTAAGGGACCCACCAACTGGACAAAATCCAGAACAGACAATGACGAATTGGAGAGACAATAATCCATGGTCCATGTGAACGGACACCGGATGCAAGACATCACAGGTTGCACGCAAGTGAAATACGCAAAGCGAAAGGAAAGGGTGTAGGACACACTGATAGTTGCCAAGGGCAGAACATCGAAGCCAACCAGAAGTCGCTCACGGAGCAGTTGGAGGCGATCGGGATCGAGAAGGGCCCAGTGGTGTGCAGCCATTGCGCAGAAAACAGACCAACAGCAAGACACCAGCCGCCAAAGCGAGGATTAATGGGAAGCCACCAAAGACGCTAGAAAAAATAGAATGAATGAACGCCGGTATCACACCGAAAATAGTTTGGAAGGTGGACATCAGGCCAGACCCTACAATTTTAAAAAAGTGCACCAGACCCTCAGTGTTTGATGCGTTAAAAATACGATGAATCAACTCCCCAAAATGTTGGGGGAGGTCAGTGTTCAAAAGGGCCTGTAGAATGAATGTCTCCCGGGCGGATGTGAGCATAACCTCCTTATTCAATAATAGGGCCTTTATTCTGCTCAACTTATTGAAATCTGCCTCCATGGTAGGAATGGAAGGCCAAATAGAGTTATCAACGATGTCGTGAGGGGGAGGAAAAAGCACATTCTTGCAGCAGACAACTCTGTGTGAGACCGTAACAATATACGGAATGCCAGCTTGTAGGCCACAACAGTCTTCGTTATTTAAAAGCAAATAGCTACCGTTAGTAAGCAAAGTAAAAGTAGGAGAAATAGCAGGAGCAGGAATACCCTTTAGCACACATGCCAGATTCGGAACTGAAACGCTACAAGCCCCGTGCAATTTAATATGTTTACAAATAAGCGAATGACCCACAGTTGAATCACAAGACTCCCCCGTGAGAAACACTTCCCTGCCTTCTCTAAGGCATTTATACATGAAAGGCAAGGACCAAAGTTCATGCAGGAAAGCACTACCCAAAGGCTGGAAACGGCCCACAGGATAATGTCTCATGCACAAGCTAAATTCAAACAGGGGAAAAGGTAAAGCGATAACCCCATGAACCAGCCACACCGCGGAATCTAGTTCCGCTACAGAGAATGGTAAAGGATCAACTTTCTCGATATGTAACAAGGTGTAAGATGCATCTTTCATGGACATGAACTGCTGTTTTTCCGTCAAATTAAAAGGCAGAAAAAGGGCAGTGGTGTTCAAGAGATTCCAAGGAACTTTACCTAATTTAAGGGTTTGCAAAGTCCAGGCAAACTGCATCACTGAGCGTAACTGATTCTGACCATGATACAACATAGAGACATCATCTTGTACAATATCAACAACAGAGGATACAATATTCTCTAATGTGTAAATGCGGGAAGACAGGGTATTTATACTATTGTCAACAACAGCAAGCACCTTTTCCAAATTTGCTTGGTCTATTTCCCGAAGGCGGGAAGCAGCTTCCATTTGTGACAGCTTCCAGAGTTCATTATACGCTTCATAAATGAACCTCTTCGGTCGGGGACCACGAGGTCCCAAGATAAAGTCAGAGAAATCAATAGTGCCTGATAGGAGAGACAAATGTTTCTTAACAGAGTCTAAGGACGAATGTTGTAACCATTGTTTACATAATTTACCAACCGAATACGTGGTGACAGTACGAGTTGCAGTAAATCTTGGACCAGGCTTGTCCTGTATGTAGCCAGGAACTGTGCCATGGAAACGCAGCTGGCATGCATTCGATGATATGGGCCATGCCAACCAGGGTGACTGTATCAGTGCAGAAACGTTAAAGGAATTATTTTGGAACTGAGCCTGTAACTGTAAAAGGGACATATTAAATCGTAAACTGTCATTTGGCGAACTCGACAAGAATGGGATGGCTGGCGCGTTTAGTTGTTTAACGGAAGACAACCCCCAACACGTGGTCTGATAAATGGAAGCATTTAAAAACATAATTTGGGCTGGGATAAGGCAAGCGCGGTGCAACGCCTCAGTGCCTTGCACCTGCCATGGCTTTGAACCCCAGATTGATTTTAAATCTACTGTGTCTTTCCAATACTCATAACCACCCACCGCCAAGGCGCTCAAAAAGGAACCCGAATAAAGTAATTTAGTGTGGGTCAACATTATTTTTTGAGTCAATGGGGTTTTTAATTTAAAATAATAGGACCCAGGGTTCGATCGATTGAAATCAGTAAAATAGGTGAATTTATTTCGAAGAGTCTGGGAACTACCTGGTATGGGGTTTGGACAATGTTCCCATTGGGTGTAAGTAACAGGGCTACGTAGTGCACTCGGTTTGTGGAGAAAATGATTGCCCCAATGCTGGTAGCAATACAAATCGGCATAATTCGCAGAATTCATATACAAGTCCTCAGCATTAAAGGAAGCATAATATTTTAAATCAGCAAACAATGCTTCAACGGCATGCACATCCCAATCATCAGAATGAATATTACTTTTTACTACATCACCCATCGAGACTCGAAGGACATTTGGTACATTAATAATTTCCGTCGGGCCATGGATTTGAAAGTTTACAGCATCCCATACGATGCCATCTGCAACTGGAAACGCTGAAATGTTCACAAATGTGTGGTCACGCTTCATGATGTGTGAAGAGGAATGTGGAGCGAAAGTCCCAGCCACACTGTTCACAGCAGAGCGTTCAGGTAAATAGTGACCATTGATGAGTAGAAAAAACACTGTGACAAAGCCAATGGACATGAACAAAAAAAACAAGAAAAGTACCATCCAAATATAAGTCCAAGGTGGAATCAAAAAATTATCTCTAAACCAGGATACAAAAAGACTAAACTTGGACGGGGCCTTTGATGAGTTGGAATCCGAGTCAAAGGAATAACGTGTCGGGCTCAGTGGCGTTGTTGGTTGGTGTGCCACCGACTCTGTGGCGGGATAAGTATATTCGTCCTCATCAATGCAGGGGGATGCAGGGGTTCAAATATATTTTCAGGCAAATCAACCATCTCCATGGTAACATCAGTGACTGTTCGTGCAGGCGTGCCGCGGATACATGTCCGATAAATGGCAGGACAAGAGACCGCTGGTGTGACACTATTCAGGATCGGCCAGATGTTGTAGCTTGACATTTTCCACTGAGATGTATCTGTTTTCCTTGCGACCGGGAAGCGGTGGTAAGATGACTGAACGTGTTCCCTTCAAGCCCAGGACTGGAACCGGTGCACGAAAAGAGGGGCCGAATTCTTTTTTGTTCTCCACCTTCTCTCGTACCAGGTCGCCAATCTTCGGAAGCCAGCCAGCAACCGGAATCTGCAGAACAGGGTCTGTGGCTGAAGGCAAATGTGCAATTGCAAGTTTGTCTCGGGCTTCTTGTAAGTCCTGTAAGATAGTAGAATGGTTATCTACATCAAACTTGGCGGATTGCTCCGCCATGTCTAGACCATCAAGGTCAGGCACAAACATTCGTATGCCAAAGAGCATTTCGTAAGGGGTCCGCCCACCCAGAGGCCTTCTAGGGAGATTATTGAGTGCACGCTGAACAGTATACAAGTGGGCCAGCCAGTTCCTGCCAGTACCTATAACTCTAGCTGTCAAGGATTGCTTTAAGTCACGGTTCATTCGTTCAACGATAGCGTTGCCCTCAGGCCTATACGGAGATGAAAATTTCACCCGCACCCCTAAGGAGCCCATTGCGTCCTTGTAAGCCTTAGAGGCAAACGCCGGACCTTGGTCAGAATGGAAGGTGCCGCATGCGAAAATTCCCACAAAGACTCGCAAATCCCTTATGACATTTTGAGCGTCAGCACTCCGTTGTGGCCAGACCCAGATGAACCGTGTGCACGAGTCCACTGCCACTAAGATATATTTATAGGCAGTGTCTGAAGAAAATGGACCGCAGTGATCCAAGTAAACACACCCAAAGGGTCTGTTTGAAATTGCAAGCGAGGTCTGCGGTGGTCTTGTGACTGTTGAAGGCTTGATCTGTTGACAAACGTCACAGGAAAGCACATATGTACGTGTATCTTTATATAAACCCCGCCACCAGTAACGCTGCTGCAAAATGGAAATTGTCGCTGACACACCAGCGTGAGCCGAAGCCATGCCTTCGTGTGCCGCTGTCATCAAGGAAAGTCTGCGGTCCGCGTTGGGGATCAGCCGAACCCCAACGTCAGGTATTGTTACATAAGGAGCCTGATCGGGACCTATTTGGTAAGAATATTTAGAAGGGAAACCTCTAGGGTAATTCATTCCTTCTTTTGTTGCAGCAATAGCTGCCAAGATATCAGTGTCTATTCTAGACATGGATCTAGTAACTGCTGCTACTGAACACGTGAGTACTGCTGATCTGGCAGCTTCATCTGCCAGACTGTTACCAACAGCGTGTGCGCCCACCCGCTGATGGCCTAGGGTGTGAACCACCTGCGTGAGTGGCAGACGTCTTTGTAATTCTGCCACTCTAACCCAAAGCATTTTATGCTTGATTGTTTGCCTTTAGCGTCTCTATAGTCATTTTGCGACCAAAAGAACAGATTGTCATTGTATGATTGAACACAGTAGTAAGAATCGCACACAATTAAAGTGGTCACATCAGGATTTACGAACTCAAGAGCAAGCACCAATGCACGCAACTCGGCCAATTGTGCGGTACTATCCCCGAGTGTCTGTGTATGCACCACAGTGGATTTGAACTTTCCGTTCACAAACGTACCTGCGACAATAGCACATGCGGCTGAATAAGCATGCTTGGAACCCGTGGCCGGTTGTGCCGAACCATCGGTGTAGATCACACAGTCGTAATCCTCAAGCGGCAATAAAGACAAAGGAGGAGGATGAAAGAATTCATACTGTAAAAACTCCTGAGTCTGAAGAGAAGAGTCAAAAATGAAAGTGACATCCGGAGACGTCAAAGATGTTGCCCATTGAATCCAACGGGGGTGCAAAGCTTTAGAGTTCGGTACACTTGCTTTGGTCACTGCCTCTAGAGCAGGATATGGTGTTACCACCAAAATGCGTTTTCCCTGTGCCAGTGCGCGCTCCTTCAGGATCGCCATTTGCACTGCTGTTAGCACTTTCTCCACAGATGAGAACCGCATTTCTGCAGAGGTGTACAGATGTGACTTGTATGCGATGGGTACTGTATCACCTTCATTAAAGGTTAAGTACGTGAAACCCACTGCCCCTGGAATGATTCTAATCACCAAGTTTGTGTGGTTATCACGTGTCAAAAGGTATTTAGACTCAAGAAGGTCTGTTTGCAAAGACTGCAGTATGGAGGTATGCTCCGGAAGCCAGCAAGACTTCGAATAAGTAGGTTGTATCAAGGCATACAGTGGCTTAATACGCTGGGCGTATTCGGGAATATATGTACGTCCGAAGTTCAGAAAACCCAGCAAAGACTGAAGCTTCTTCAGATTAGTAGGAGGGCACAGAAGTGCACATTTCTCCAGAAAATGGGGGCTAAACCCTTACCTTCATTGTTGAGCTCATAGCCCAAGAACAAAACGGTAAATTCAGCAATATGAGATTTGGCAAAGTTAATTTTGTATCCCTGAACCGCGAATTCAAGAATAATGCGGTCTACTCGGGTCAGATGCGGAAACAATTCGTCGTCCGTCAGATAAATGTCATCCACATACGAACAGGCGTCTGGATCTATGCCGTCTAACAAAGAGACAACACGAGCGGCGAACACGCCTGGACTATTTTTGTAGCCCATAGGAAGACGCCTGAATTTGAACATTTTACCACCGGAAGTAAAAGCACACCATTGGCCACTTTCCGGGGCTAAGTTGTGCGTGTAGAATCCATTTGAAAGGTCAAGTGTCGTTTTATATTTTTTACGAACAAGACTGTCTACAAGCGCCGAACTATGGGTATTTTGCACCGCGAAGGTCCGGCAATGTGAGTTCAAATGCCGGTAATCCAATACTAAGCGGTACGATCCATCGGGTTTAGAAACCGCGAAAAGGGGATTGTTCATAGGTGATACACAGGGTTCAATTACTCCCTGATATTCCAACTGAGTCAGAATTTCGGAAACGTGGCCTTTGGCTTCACGTTTTATGGGATATTGGGGTTGTGGCTGCAGTAGTGACCGCAAAGGTATTTCATGGGGGGGAGAATCTTCGTCCCAACCCACGTGATTGCGGAATAACGCTGGAGCCAGGGACACAGCCCACTCTGCTGCTAGAGCCTCGACTTTGTCCTTTGGGACATGTCGAGAAAAGCTCAGAAGGATTACCTCCTCCCCTCTACGTGCAGCAAGAACGAATGGGGGTGGCCAATCCGCCTCTGCTAACAAAATGTCATATGAAGAGGTCAGATTTTCCTAAAAAATCCCTTTAATTACACGTTGTATATCACCTTCAATTTGGATGACAATATTAAATAGTCTGTCAGGGGGTGCCACTCTGGTGTCTGCTGTTTCAACAGTAATGAATGTTTCAGTTGCTGTCGCCTCCATATGAGGACGTAGCGCCTCCCGCACTATGGTAACTTCCGCGGCGCTGTCTAGGAGGGTTACTGCCCACGTCCAATTCAGGAGTCTCATTCTCACCGTCTGTGGCATATTTCGCTGTTACAGCGGCAACTTTCTTCTTCTGAAATTGTGGTCGAAAACGTTGAGCGTCTTCCTCTTTTCCTCTGACTTGTTGTCGAGGCTGGTCTCGTCCCTGTGGGGCCTCACGGGCCCTTCCTCTATCCTGGCGGTCTCCTCCACCTGCCTGTGACGAAGTCTGTGCCTGTGAAGAACGAGGAGAACGCGTATCAGGGATTTGAAACCTATCCGGTGACTTAATTCTCGCTCAATCGCGTAAATCATAAGTGCGTTCAGAAGAAACTGAAGCCGTGGATGCGCCTCGCGACCCCGGCTTTTTTTGTTGCTTACCCTGTTTTTTCAGCCTCCAGCTCTTTTTAGTGAAGACTGGTTTCTCATCTTTCTCAGATTGAGATTTGGTTTGTTGCTGTTGTGGTTGCGATTGTGTTTGCTGTTTTGCAAAAGGCTTGTTACCCAGGCTGTTTCTACCAATAGTTTTGTAAGCCTGGGTAATAATTTTCGGTAATTCGCGAGGCTTGTCCAATTCTGGGACTAAAGCCAAAGCGTTAGCTACTTGAAAGTTCACTGCATCGCCCTTGACATTCGCAAGGATCAGCTCAGCTACTACTTCAAACACTCCCACCAGTCTCATCCCTAATTCCACGGCCGCTTCAGGGCCATGTTCGTCCTGTACTTTTTTAATTACAGAGGGGAGAACCGTCATGGAAGGAGTACCAAAACATTTAGAATATACTGCTGCGAATACCTTACCCCAGTTGTCACATGCTGTCAACTCGGGAATTAAGTCTTTTGGCAAACTAATCGTTAAAATACGATGTTTATCCACTGGAGTTGTATGTGGAAAAACTGCCTCCAACTGATCAAACTTTTCTGCAAGCCAATAAGGAAAATCATCCTTATTTTGTGGCCGTTTGCCCATCACAGAATTCACCATGACGGGACTTATGGTCACTCCGCCTGCAGCAGCTGGTTGGCCGGCAACTCCAGGAGCGGCTCCATGGAGGCTGCCTGTAACATACCGCACTAAAGCTCGATGCACCTGCACCAAGGCCGCATACATAGTGCGCAGTTCCGCGACTGGTATTGTCATATAACGCGGATGTGGGGTGTACCCGGCCAAAACAGGCCAAGTGGCCCCCTCAATTGATAAGGGGCCTAAACGAACCGTGGTAGTCGGTTGTGGGAGGGCGCCATTAAACCAAACACGGTGTTGCCAAGCCGTGAGCGGTACTTCAAGATTAGTATAAGGTCTATAGACAGCAGGAACAGCGGTGGGTTCATATTCATGGAACAGATTATCGTTCACCGCTGGAAAAGTGATCCAAGAGTAGAACACTTCAAAGTGGAAAGCCGGATCGGCTTGAACCACAAAGACTAGTTCAACTCCCGGGTCTGGCACTCCATACACCCGTAAGTGATCCCGGAGTGCTGTGCGGCTATGTGCCGCTATGTCTATACCCGCCATTACTAACGGGTCGACTCAACAATCTTACACGAGGCAGCACAAAAAGGGTTATATCTAAGAAACCTTTTTTAATAACATCAAGCTTGAAAGAACCTACAAAATCCGCAATATAGGAGGTATCGCCGTCACACACGCTTCCGGAAGCGTACGTGAGGGGTTTGTGAACAAGCACAAGTACTACTCAAGCGTCTCGCAAGTAAGCTGCCCCACTCGTTGGTCGCGCCATGTCATAAGGTTTCTGCACATACAGAGCTATGCACAGGATAATAGGACCTTGGAATATAGTGGTGAGCCAACTATAGACCTTAGCACCCAAAACCCCAACCCAACTAGCCTTAGCGTCCCATTAGCACTAATGTACCAATGATTAGACAACCTAGAACACGGTATCTCTCTCTCACCCAGGACTCGCAGAGGCAAGATCACTCTTTCGTCACACTCGTACCTGTCCACAACATGCGTAAGAAGAGACACTGTATAGTTCAAAATATTTATTTCAACTTACGTGCTCTAAGATACAGTACACGTGTCAGTACTAATAGCATAATACATATGAATAATATAATCAGCATAGTTACTACTCCATAGAATACGAACGGGGAAAGCATCTCATAAAGCAGTGGATATATGTCTAACTAACATTACCACCCTCCCCGTGCTGGAAGCCAGTTTATTATGATAATAGAAGACCTTTGGGCTTTGACTAGCGAACCCCCATACCTCAGTCTCTAGATGCAAAACTACATCAGCATACAATCACAGCTCTTCTCTCTGGAAAGTTCGTCTCCAAGTGCTCTCTAGAGCAGGCGACCGTTTTATTAAAAGCACACTAATTTCTCAATGGCAGCTGTACATGGTGTTATGTCTAGGTGCGAGGGACGGGCCAAATCAGTATGAACCAGGGATTTGTTATTCGACCTTGTAACTGTTGTTCAGACTGAGCCCAAAAGGGAATAGGAGAAAAGGTGAGAAACAGAAAATGCAGACAGTTGTAAAATAACTTGGCAGTAGCAGAGGGCGACAGAACAACAGTTTAAGAGTAACGTGTGCAAAAGTCATCATGGCAGCCAGGCCGGTGCCAACGTAGCCAGGCAGGCCATGAGCCACAAGACAGTTTTTGCTGGAAATGTTGTGGGAATCAGGGCGACATAGAATAAATGCTTTGAGCATGTAGGTTAACTCAAGCCTTTAATAGCTAACTATAGGTCCACATTTAGGACATTCTTGAGATGCCCTTTTAAATCTACATTCCAACTGTCACCCTGGGCATGTTTGCTTATCTGCTCTACCTCGCAGTAACACCCACTGACACACTCCTCCTTGGTCTGTTACTATGCTTGGGGCTTGAACTTACGTTGCTTAATAACAGCATCTATTTTTGCCATGACAGTTGAATTTCCTCATTTGTGCAAAAAGTATTTATTCATTTAGGGCCAGATGTACACAGACTTTTTCCAGTCTCAAATGGCCCAATTCGCAGAATCAGCAACTTGAGTCCGTAAAAATGCTTTTTCTGATGAATCGCATTTTGAATTTGCAATTCAGTATTTGGAACGGGCGTGTTTCGGGTGTATCTTCTAATTACCGAATCGTACATTATGTATTACTGTTTTGTCACTGATTTCCAGTCACAAAACAGTAATTCTTTATCACCAGTTTAAAACTGGTGGTAACTCTTTTGCAAATGGGAGGGAGTTCCCTAAGGGACCCCTCTGTCTTTTTAAAGGCAACCCCTTTTCCTTTAAAGAAAATGGGCTGCATTTAAATGAAAAAGATAGCTTTATTAAAAAGTACCGTAGACATAGTGATCCACTGACCTCAACAGCCCACCATCAATGGGCCCGATTCACAGAACTAACTAAAGACAAAATCCTAAACTTACTACCATTTTGGTATTCGCAGAAGGCACTTACTCATTTTGGTATTCACAGAAGGCACTTACTTACTCATTTTGAGTAACTTACTCATTTTGAGTAACTTACTCACAGAATACCAAAATGAGTAAGTTACACAAAATGAGTAAGTTACTCAAAATGAGTAAGTTACTCAAAATGAGTAAGTAAGTGCCTTCTGTGATTACCAAAATGAGTAAGTGCCTTCTGTGAATACCAAAATGGTAGTAAGTTTAGGATTTTGTCTTAAGTTAGTTCCGTGAATCGGCCCCCATGTGATGGTTGTGATTCCTAATGGGTCACAAACTGCGACCTACCTCATTAATATTCATGAGGTAGGTCGATTTGTGACCGACAAGGAATCCCTCAATGAACTCAATGAGTTTCATACATTAGCAATAACAATTTCTTATTGTGATTCAGAGAGAATTGCAATTAGGAAATCAGTGTTTCTAATGCTTGTACATCTGGCCCTTATTTATCTATTAGTAGTCCTTATAAAGCACAAACAGAACCTAATAGGTGGCACAGCGCTTTACTCACAAGTATCAAGTTATAACAATTGAGCAAACTACAATAGATCGCATGGTCATAAAGGTTATCTCCAGGAAACGTCCAGGTGTATAAGGGGTTACAGGCATTGTATAAATAAAATAGAAGAATAACAATAATAAAATAGTGAGTAAAATATAACATGGGAATATTACATTAAGATTTCAGTGATGTTAAGGGTTCATTTAGAGAAACTTCAAGAGGCAACATTGAAATGAAGCTTTAATCTGTGTTTGTCCTAGCTCTTGTCGGAATAGATTTCCAAGCGTTACCAGCATGTTCCAAGAAATATTAATTTCAGGTCCTTTCTTATATTGTGTTGTTTTGAGAAGCATTTTGTCTATGCTTCCAAGAAGACGTTGTAATCCTGAGAAGCTCAGTTTTTGGGCGAGGTGGTTAGATGTTCACAGAAAATAAAAATGTGTGATGCATGCAAGCTTAACGATGCCTCTTGATTCAGCGGGGATCCATTCAGCTGTGGACTAAAATGTAGTCCAACTTTTAAGTGCTGGGGGCCAGCATACCAGCTGCATGGAGCCTGTTTTAAGAGGAAATAGATGAAGTTTGGGCAATCCTACTAGTAAAGAGTCTCCAGTAAGTCTGGACAGCACAATTGCTTGGATTATTAGTTTGAAATCGGTTTCAAGTGAAAGTGTTTGATTCCACAGAGATGTTGTAGTTGAAGTTGTGCACCTTTTGCCATTACATTGATCTGCCCTTGATAATTGCATGTTTTATTTATGTAGAAATGTAGATATTTAGTGGACTCAACAACTGAAGGATTGCAGTTCAGTACAGAGAATGAATGAAGCCAGATTTGAATTGGAGTAGTACAGTTAGGTAGGGATATCATGATAAACTCAATTTTCATTTAAATCAGTTTCAGGTAATGATCTGACATCCAGGTCTGAAGACCGTCAAGGATACTGGTTATCTGTCGCATGTCTTCTGGAGAGTAGGTTATCAGATAGAGATTAGTGTTAATGGCATAGTAATGGTATGATATTTTGGAACTGCTGAGAATAGAGAGTAGTGGATCGATGTAGGGATTGAAAAGATTAGGAGAAATAATAGACCCTGGATAATCCCCGAGTTGGACAAAAATGTGACCATCATTACATATTGGTTCCTCTATTCCAGGAATGATGATAACCACCCAAAACCTGTACCATTTAGTCCCATCCCTTAATTGAGTATTTTAAGGAGAATGGCATGGGTTACTGTGACAAAGGCAGCAGAAAACTCTGGAAGGATGAAAAAGCATGAGACACCTTAGGCTAGGATGAAGGAAGCATTGTCATATATTTTTAAAGTAGCAGTTACCGTACTGCATCCAAGCAGACAGCCTGACTTTCTTAATTGCATTATGGACACAAAGGCACGTTTTATCCCACCATTGTGTTTTATCTCCCCATTTAGTTCAGAGTTTCCAATTTATATTTGTTTTTTCAGATCTGCTTGCATCATAGTTGGTCAGTGAATGTTACAAACTGGATGGCTGGTCCCTTCTTTTTTATGTTACTTTCTATATCTCTTTATTCTGATCTACATTGTAGTCTTTACATCAAGGGAAAAAGGACTTTGTAGCTGTGCTTAATGAGAAAAACATTTTTTAGGACTTCAAATGTTGAGTACCTGAAATTAGTTGCTTCCAGTTTTGTTTTTAATAATGCTATGGCTTTCTTTGGTATTTTTCAGATTTTTTTAAGCACCCTGATTCTGTTTTGCATCGCAAAGGACAGTTTGTCACGATCTGCTCTGTTATGTTATGTGCATTTGTAAAGTGCACTATCATCTGCGAGGGTATCCAGGCACAGAGGAGGGGTGTTTGTCAAGCCCTGCCTATACTAGGTTGGTTATTTGAAAACCCAGGTCTTCAGCTTCTTGCGGAATTCAAGAAGAGAGGAGAAGGCTCTGATGTGGAGTGGGAGGTCTTTCCATCAGTTAGGAATTATGTAGGAGAATGCCTGTCCTCCTGATCTGGTTCTGTGTATGCATGGGATGTATGTGACTAGGAGTCTTGCGGAGCGGAGGTGTTTGTGTGGTTGTTGAAAGGAGATGCGACTTTTCAGGTAGGAGGGACCTAAGTTGTGGAGTGCCTTGAATGTGTGTGTGAGGAGTTTGAAATGAGAATGTTTGTGTATCCGGAGGCAATAGAGCTCCCTGAGGTGCTGTGTGAAGTGAGTTCTGTGTGGGAGATTGGGTGTGAGTCTAGCTGATGAGTTCTGGATGGTTTGTGGCCTTCTGGTGAATTGCTTATTGATCCTGGCATAGAGGGTGTTCCCATAATGTAACTTGCTAGTGACTAAGGCTTGAGTGACATTTTTTCAGGTGTTGCTTGAAAGCCATTTGAAGATCTTCCTCAGCATCTTTATGGTGTGGAAACTGGCTGTAGAGATGGCGTTGACTTGTGTAGTCATGTCCAGTTTGCCGTTGATGATGATTTTGAGGTTTCTAGCATTTGTGCTGTGTGTAGGTGTGGGCCTGAGTTTGTCTGGCCACCTGTTAGAGTCCCATGGTGAGGTGTTCTTGCTGGAGATCACTACTTCTATCTTGTCAATGTTCAGATTAAGACAGTTGTTTTTCATCCAGTTAGCGGCTTTGGGAATGCAGATGTTAAACTTATTTCTTATATGGGAGTCTTGTCCGAGAGTGAGAGAATGAGTTGCATGTCACCAGCATAGGAGAGGATGTTGAGAGGATGCTGATGTCATGTGCGTGGATGACATTGGCCAGAGGGATCATGTATGTGTTGAAGAGGGTGGGGCTGAGCGCTGACTCTTGAGGCACTCTGCTGATGTGTTTGCAGGTTTCGTAGGAGTATGGAGCCAGGCTTACAGCTTGTCTTCTATCTGTTAAGAAGGAGTAGATCCAGCAGAGAGGAATGTCCTTGGATGCCAATCTCATGCATGCACCTGATGTGGATGGGGTGTGAGACCGTTTCAAGCGCAGCAGATAGGTCTAGGAGAATGAGGGCTGCCGTGTCTAATCTGTCAAGGATCATGCCGATGTTGTCGGTGGTGGTGATCAATGCTGCTTCTGTACTGTTGTTAGGCCTGATTCCGAACCGCATGATGTGATGATGAGGAGTTGGTGGTTGCTGTGGTGGTCAGTGAGGTTTTAGTTGATAAGTTTCTCTAAAACCTTTTCCGGGTATGGTTGGAGGGAGATGGGTCCATTGTTGGAAGTTGTGGCTGGGTCAGCGTATTTATTCTTGAGCAGGGGCATGAAGGTGGCATGTTTCCAGGTGTTCGTGAATGGGAATGAGTCAATGGAGGCATTGAGAATGGCTGATAGTGCTTCGCTGATCTATAGAAGTCCCTTGGTGAAGGTGTTTTGGGGCAAGGATCAGATGGGGCTCCTGGTTGGCTGGTCTTCATGGTTGCAGCAGTTTCGACAGTGATGATGGTGATCTACAATGTAAAGGTTCATTCTTTTTGGTGTGATGGGAAGTTGAGTTGCAATGGTAATGGGTTCTAGTTGAGGGTCGAGGTTGCCCCATATGGAAGTGATTTTGTTACAGAAGAATTCCGAGAGCTTGTTTTAAAGGTCTTTGATGGGGTTGATGATGGCAAAGATTTCCTTGCTGCTGTTAGTCTCCAAGAATTAGAAAGGTGAATGCTATCAGTGATGCCCCTTGCCTTCCAAAAGCCACGCTTACTGATGCTCGAATGATAGACAATCACAATGTAACTGTCTGCAAGGAATCAGGGAAGGAGTGATAGTAAAGAGAGAAATACTGAGGTTGATGTGAGGTCTTCAGGAGCTCTAATGCCTTCAGGAAATACCACCATCTTGGTCACAACAAGTCACATATCAGTTACATGACATGCCATCTTTAGATATCGTAAACATATTAGTATTATTATCATTATTATTATTATTATAGAACACTTCTCTTCCACCTCAAAAATATCTTGACGCTCGCATTTTAGATGATAATTTATACAGGGATTAACCAGGTTTTAATTGCTTTCCTGAATTGAAGCAGGTTTTGACTGACTCTCAAACATCCTGGTAGATTGTTCCACAGTTGAGAAGCCCTAACTGAGATTGCTCGCCCCCCGTCTAGCCTTCTGAAATTTAGGGATGCATAGAAGATTTGCAGTTGAAGAGCGAAGATCTCTTGGAGGTATGCAGCTTGAATTTCCTATTTTACATTGCAGGAAAATAGAGCCTTTTTTATGAATTGCTCTGAAAACTATGCATATGGATTTAAATGCAATCTTTTCCTTCTCTGGAAGCCAGTGGAGCTCTGTTAGAGGTCTAGAGAATGCTAAAAATCTTGCCTTGTTCAGTGCCAGCTTCACAGCTACTGATTGTACTCTGTAAAGTCTTTTAATTAGAAATTCTGATGCTCCTAATAAAAGGGCATTACAGTAATCAAGTCTACTTAGGATAGTACAATGCACTACCAGTGTCCTCGCAAATGGTGGGGGAAATATTTTTGTTAAAATACGGAGCAAAACAAAGCACGTTGCTCCCTTCTTATTAACATGAGTCTCCAGGGATTTCATATTATCAAATAAAACCCATAAATTTCTGAATTTAACTGATACTTCCAGACTGCCACTGTTTTTCCACGGTCAAAAATTGGAGGGATGGGGGCGTGGCCTGCAGCCAACTGGAATGGCCGCACACTAGCGCGGCTCCGTAGCCCTCACCTAGTATCCGGCAAAATATCCTGCTGTAAATCGAGCAATTTCGGTTCTGGGTGGCGGAGACCCCGGCCCCCATGAGCGGGGGTGTGTGAAGCGCTAAAAATCCAGCCCGGAGCTCAATCGGAGCCTGGGAAGTAACTGATGCTGAAGAGCGGGGACGGAGGCAAAATGGCGGCGTGAGCTACGTAGCTTCCCGATGGTCGCAGATCCCAGCTACCGCAGGAGAATCCTAGTGCAGGGTGCAGCGGGAAGAACGGAACAGACGCACGGATCTATGCGACCCAGCGAATCCTGTTCCCTGTCTGGCTGGGACAGCGGGATGTATGTGACACCTGGGCATGGCCGTGAAGCACCGGGCCAAGGCGGAGCACAGTGAGCAGGGGGAATTCACTTTATAAAGGCTGTGTCCGGGCGCTGCGCGGAGCTGACCTGAGTGACGGCGGACGGGTGAGTGAGACTCCGGCCCCCATGCACGGGGGTGTTTGAAGCGCTAATACTCCAACCCTGAGCTCAGTCAGAGCCCGCGAAATATCTAACGCTGGGAAGCGGAGACGGAGATTGAATGGCGGCGTGAGCTAAGAGGCTTCCCGGCGATATTTGGTCCCAGCCGCCGCAGAAGAACCCCGGTGCAGAGCACAGTGGCAATAACTGAACGAGCGCCTGGACCCTGGCGGCCCGGCGTGTTCTGCTCCCTGACTGCCCAGGACAGCGCGTTGTGTGTGGCGCCCAGCCACGGCCGTGAAACATCAGGCAGGTGCGGATTACAGAGAGCAGCAGGAGTTACCTTTATAAAGGCTGTGTGCGGGCAGTGCAGACCTGAGAGACGATAGAAGGGGGAGTGCGGGCCTCTGCAATTAAAGACCCCGGGTAGGGCCGAAGCTGGTTTGTCCTGTTGCTTGAGGCCAGGGAGACATCTGTGGCCCAAGAGTTGTGGCACGCTTGAGGAGCGGATCCGGTGAGACTACAGGCCCTGACACCTAACTCTCTGGGGGAAGCAGTGCGCGTCACACCCACGAAGAGTAGCAGTGCGCCTAGCCGGCGTAGTTCTAGACGGACTGGGGCACAGCACCCTGCGTGGTAGGACCACTAGCACTGGAGTGAAACCAGCGTGCAGAGGCATAACGGCCGACTGAAGCCCACAGGCATGTGGCATTAAGGCCCCAGGCGGTGCCAGAGTTGAAGCGGCCTACGGCGGTGGGCCCGGGTGCAGCTGAAGGCCTCTACAGTGCAGCAAACACTGAGACTCGCTGGCAGGTGCAAAGCAGTGAAGATTAGCCATAACCAGCCGGGCCTGTGAATTTCCAGGACTGCAGCTCTCTCCCTGAACAATGGCAATATACTCCTAACATCAGAGCCCGCCAATTTATAACGGAGCGATCCGGGCCTAAAGCGTCACAGAGGTGAGGGGCTCAGTTCTCTGAAAGGCTACCTTATTTTGGACTACGTCGCTGCGCTTGCACCCCTGCGTGAAGAAGAAGAGAGCCACTTTGCCAGGTTGGCGGTTTGATTTGGCTGCACGCATCCTCAAAGCGAAAGGCACAGTGAAGTGGGCACTCCCTCCTGCACCCAAGACACTGAAAGACGATTAGCGAGGTTCCGGGGTGGCGACACTGAGAAAACCGACAGGACGCTGGAGAATCTAGTCCCCTGGGCAGGCGGCGATGAGTAGCAGGTCTGACCCCTGGTTACTCAGCTGTATTATACCAGCTCCTGGCAGCAATGGCAGGAGGGAGAGGAACTAAGGCGACAGTGCAGAGTAAACTGGCGAAGTTTGCATGGGATAAGACAGAAGAGGGCCATGAGAATACTCACCAGGCAGCTCCAGAACAGTCAGAGTCCCCCCAAGCACGACAGGACCTGACGCTTCAAGACATCATGGTGGCAATTACAGGAGTACGTACCTCTCTCGAGTCCCATCTCGATACAGTGAATATAGAGGTCTCCCTCATCAGAGCGGATCTCCAGAAGATGGACACCAGAGTTAAAGAAGAAGAGGATGCAACCACAGAACTCCATAAAGACACCTCTGAGCTCAAACAACAGGTCCTCCAATTGCAAGACAAGCAAGCAAAAATGGAACTGCAGCTCGACGATTACGAAGGGAGGGTGCGACGAAACAACGTGCGTATCTTAGGGGTGCCGGAACGCGCGGAAGGCCCTGCCACGGATCTGTTCGTAGAAGAGTTAATATTGAACCATTTACAACCAAAGAAACTCTCAAACTATTTCTCTGTGGAACGGACTCATCGTGTCCCAAGGGGAGGACCTAAACCGGGTGCTCCCCCTCGACCGATAATAGCCAGAATCTTCAACTTCAGAGATCGAGACGTTATACTTCAAGCGGCGCGAGCCAACTCGCCACTCAAGCTGGAAGACAGTGTGGTTTCCTTTTTTCCTGACTTTACAACGAAAGTCCAAGCTCAACGCCGCAGTTTCTTAGCGGTTAAAAAAGTGTTGCAGGAGAAAGAGGTGAAATATACTATGATGTTTCCGGCAAAGCTCCACGTTGAAGCTGATGGAAAGTCCTGGTTCTTCTCCACACCGGAGGAAGCATGGGACTGGATAGACGGCTGGAGGCGTGTGGAGAAACCCCATAAGGAACGACATGGGGGACCACGGAATAACATATCGGACCACCTTCAGGGGCCACAAAGTAACACATTCAACAAGGAAACAGACTCGACAACTCGCAGCTAAACGCGGACAGGTTCTGGTCCTAGCAGTGAATTTCGCAGACTACAGATAAGTGACTCTGGGGGAGTTAGGTATTATCAGCAGACATGGGTGGAGCCTGCTTACTGCTATAGTTGGGCTCAGCTGATCCAAGTATGTACTCCCAGCGTTGAGAAGACTGCCAATGTTTGTCCGATGGGCAACAGCCGGAGGAAGGGACGGGGGTCTCCACACATAATATATGTTTTTAAACAGAAATAGATAGTTCTAGGTGGGGGGGCTAGGGGCTGTAGACCAGGCACCTTCAACTGGAGGGAGGGGCGACAGGCACTCTGCCTTGTTTAGGAGTGGGTAGTTTTGAATCCACAGGCAGGGGGGCAGGGAGGGGGGAGTTGGGAGTTGGGTGGAGGGGGTATGTTTTGTATATGTAACTCAGTCACAAGGTTTGGAATATTTGAACTAACCACATGAAACATTCCTAATTGTGTTAAATATGTCTCTACGCGGTCATTAGGGAGTCATTGGCTTGACAGGCATTTTCAGCTTACAGACATGGTGGAGCCAGTATGTATGGAATCCTGCGTCTCATATGGTTGGCCCTCGGGCTCCCTGGCTTTTGTGTTAATGGAATATGGCGGGTATATTGGTAGACACATCACTCTCAGTCTTAACTTGGAACGTCCATGGGCTGGGGGATAAAATTAAAAGAGGAGTTGTATTACAATACATTAAAAGACAGGCCCCTGATCTGGTCCTACTACAAGAAACGCATTTAGTGGGAAATAAGTGTAAGGCCCTGTCACGTTGGGGGTATAAGCTTTTGGTCCACGCGGGATTTACATCGGGGTCAAGGGGAACAGGTATCCTCGTTAAAAAAAGTCTTGCACTCACTCCGCTACGGACATGGGCAGACCCCCAGGGAAGATTTGCTGTGTTGGAGGCAAACTGGGAAGGTAGAGTGCTTAATGTCATCTCTATATATCTTCCAACAGCGTTGGGTAAGGAGGCTCTTTCAGACCGTGGTAAAATTATGGTAGACCTCCCGAGTGGAACCCTAATTCTAGGTGGGGATTTTAATATGACCTTTAATGATCACTTAGACAGACAGCCG